>JAVSCE010010524.1:0-628899 GCA_032199065.1 Smutsia gigantea | reverse complement strand
GACCAAAGCGAAGAGGCCTCCCTTTAGAGATCACATACCATTTCTGCTGGTCCCTAAATGCTTCCGATGGGCCAGCTTATGCTGAAGCCTCTCTCTCTTGTCCCTTGTGGAATGTTGCAAGAAGTAGACAGTGGCTCCAGTCATCTTATACATCCCTAAGTGCCCTAAACCTTCAGCCTTGTTAAACCAGGTGTTTTTCTACCTTAAAAGCAGTTGGAAATTTTTCCACCCTGGATGGGATATTGCCTATGGTCTTCCCTTCCACCTCGTCTCATGCTTTTCTGCATTTAGGCTTGGTCACTTTCAATTCTTCATTCCTGGTACCATTTCTAAATTATTCTCCATTGGTTTTAAGTGACATGAACCCAAGTGACAAGAGCAAGTTGAAAAATAGCAAGCATAATAAGCTTTTAAATATATATATATTCAGTAATGGTTTCCTAATCGACTTTCCCTTAATGGACTCTCCCTATAAATTAACTTGCACTCCCTTGTTAAAGCCTGATCTGGAGCCCATGGGAAGCTGAATGCTCCCAGCTTGTAGGCTGGGGTCTAGGAAACCTGCACATTTCTGCTCCCCTCAGTTGAGGCATACACTTTCCAAGAGTCATTTGTGTTTCTCATGAGACCTGGGAATGCCAGATGGACTTGTTGTAATTATTCCATTTAATTAAATATCCCCCAAATGAAAAACCACTGCACAGAAAAAATTATTCCTGTAAAAATCAAGTTTAATTCAGAAAGATTTGATAACTGCAATAAGCTAGAAACAATGGCTGTTCTGCAGTGGGGAAAGGGCTTTTACTTTTCATTCCAGAACAGGTTCTGGAGTCTAATCCCCTAGATCCAAATTCTAGCCCACTGCCTACTACTTATATAACCTTGGGCACATGGCAGAATCATGGAGAGGCTTGGTCCCTTTACTATAAAATGGAAATAATAACCATCTTGATGTGGGGCTGTTAGGATTAAATAAGATATTTAAAGCAGTGTTCCTGGCACAAAATAAGCATTCAGCAAACCAGACATCTGTCATCATTGTCACCATCATCATTATTATTATTATTATTAACAGTCCAACTTGAAGTGAGACACATATTTATACTGTTTCCATTAAAGAATTTAGTAAATTTGTCTTTTTTTAAATAATTAGAAGTGATTGTTTGGCCATAGAGAAAAATGATCTTTTATTAAATCAATCCCCCAAAACCTAAATAATAATTTTTTTTTTATGTAAAAGGACACCTCCAGAAAGTTCTAGAGCTATGGGAAAACCTGGTTTATTAGGATGACCCTGTAGGACATCGTCCCTTCCCAACTTCTGTAAAAATAGAAAAGCCAGGGGTATGAAACAGGGAGATACCTGGAAAATCTCCAGGTAGCTTTAAGGGGCGTCTGCATGCAACAGAACCCATGTTGGCTACCTTTATAACACTGCTTTCTAGACCATTATTCTGGAAGTCAGTACATTGTTTTCATTTGTGTCTTTCACAGAGGGCAGTAAAATTTAGTTGTAATTATAATTGAGGCATGTGGATTCTAGTCAGCATTTCTGGCTGCATCTTAGAACCTAAACTCTGCGGCTTATTCCTAATGTGGAAAGTGGAATAATCCCCCAGGCACAAGAAGAGCTCCAACATTCAGACTGCTGTTACTATAGCGAGACACCGCTACAGACATCACAAGACGTGTTATACAAGGAAACATGATTACAGTGGATTAGAGCAACTTGCCAAGGCCCCGAAGGATTTATTACTCTTTGAGTTCCAAATGAGACATAAATATGGTTTTCCCCTCTTAATTTTGGACCCCATACGGAAAAGGTGGGAAAATTCTTCAGCAAATTCTAAAATGCTTAAGATCGGTTCGGTATTGTGTCCAAGTCATGTTGCAAAGGGCATGAATACTTGCTTGGCAGAGATGCAAAACAGTCACTCCTTTCTGTCTGCACCGCCAAGTTAGTTAATGCCTTGTCTCCCAGTGGGAGAAAAATGTAGCTCCACGGGGAGTCTTCTGGAAGGCAGTGAGGTGTAATGGAAAAAGCAATGCACTCTGAGGTGGTGGGGCCTGGATTGCAGCTTCCACACTTAAAAGCTCTGATTTTCGGCAGGTTACTTAAACTCTTCAAGCCTGAGTGTTCTTTTATGAAATACAGGGACAGCAACTCCGTTCTCAGGGGGGTGATGTTAAGGATTAAAGTATGTTGAACATAGTGTATAGGATCTAAAATGTTAGTTACGCTGCATCAAAATGGCAGCCTGTACCACCCTCATTTGAGGTCATCGATCTCAAAAATTTTGCTTATGTCCTAAAGGGAGGGACTTTTTAAAATGTTGATCTCTCCCCTTATCAGTTCTCCAGAAGCTTTGATTGCCCTGGAAACTGAAGAGGTAGTCTGGGGTAGTGGGATTGTTTCATCCTTAAATTTCCTGAGTAGATTAACTATTAAGGAGATTAACTACTTAATAGCTGTGACACCTTGAACAACTAATGAACTCATCTAACTTCTGTTATCATTGGTTTCCATATCTGTAAAACAGATATAAAAATAGTACCTCAAACTATTTATCTTTATCCCTTTACCCTGTTTTATTTACTACATGGCATTTACCACTGTCTGAAATTGTTTATTTGCATTTATTGTCTGTCCCTCACTCCAGCCCTGACTCAAATATAATCCCCATAAGGACAAAGACTATATGTATACTGTTTGCCACTTCTGTGTCTTGCCTAAGATGGTGACTGGTACATTAGTGTTATTTATTCTTTTCGCCTTTGACTTTTATTTTTAAAAATTCTCTTCCCGGCATCATGGCTAAATTTATATACAGTAGCTGAGTTAGAAACTGGGCAGAGATGTTTCATGTTTGGAAATGCCTGTGTTCTTACAGTTGAGTTTCTATTTCCTGAAGATGCTTGCTCAGCCTTGGATGGCACAGTCTGCCTTGTGACATCAGAAGATTGACAGGCAGAAAGAAGTCTGACTCAGGGATTCAGCTAGGAAAGACCATGACTTCCAGCCCTGCTCGCTCTTTGAGGGTTGGCTGGACAAGACTCAAAAAGGTCTTGGATTTCAATTTATCTAGGAAGGTATTTAGCAAATTATTTTTAACCATTTGGATTGGGTACAGATCACCCGAGGAATGTGCAGTGTCTGCATGTGTGGAGAATGAGAATGGAAGAACTAAGTGGAGCCGGTGGGGAGAGAACCGGCTTTCTTGCTACTTCCTGGGGGAACCTGGTGGCTTTCTCCAAGGCTGGCCATGCCTGCCCCCTGCCCACCCCACGTCCCCCCACCAGGGCATCCTCTCTACCTTTTATTAGCACCTTGGCACCACTAAGATTCCAGGGTTTTCCATAGCCACCCAAAGTTAAGCACTGCAGACGGTTGAATGTGTGGACACTGGGTTTATGCTGTCCCGTAGCCCTGTCCTTCTGAAGAGGTTGCACTCATGGCAGTGAGCTGTGTCATGGAGAAAATGGAGCCCTGTTAAGAGGAACTCTAAACTCTCCTACCTCATTCTTTCAAGCCCTGTGGATTGAGTCCTCTAAATTCCCATGGGACCAAAATGGGCCCAGGGATGGGGTAGGCTAGGTGGTTTCTGAACACCCAGGGGTTGTATACAGAGATTGCATGTGTGTGTGTCATGGCGGGAGGCTCAGTGTCATTAAATTCTCATCTTTGGTGTAAAATCAGTTTGGCAGCACTGCCCTGAGTGGACTAATCTGTTTTCATAGTGCTTGCTCACTGCGGCTTTGCCCCTCCGGCACTCAGGGCTCTCTGTGGGTGGGTTGCAGCAGGGTGCAGCTGCCCAGTCTTGTTGGGTTTCTGCATTATGGCTCTCTCATCTCTTAGCGAGTTTGCTCATTTGCACAAACAGTTGAGCCAGACCCACTGGTAGCCAAGCCCTGACTTGTCTGCAGAGGTCTTGGCTGAAGAGGGTAGTAGGAAAGTCTACAGACAAGGTATCTACTGATTTGGCTGTAAGAATAAAATGAAGCCACATCACTGACGGGCCTACCTGTTAGTCCCATGGGTTTCTTCCTTCAGCGACAGAACATTCCCCAGCCCTTCCCATACTCTTGGAGGAGGAGTGACTATGCCCTTGGCCTTTTCACCTGAGGCACGGCAGGATGAGGGCTGCCTCTCCACGTGTGGGATCCCGAGCGCTCCGCCCCAGCACAGCCGGCTGCAGCCTGGCCAGAGTGCTGTAGGCCTTCAGAGAGAGTGCTCGTGTGTTAGTTCATGTGCCTTAACTCCTAGGAAGGTGCTTCTGCCTTGTTCTTACAACACAATTCTCTTAACCATAAGGCCTGGAAATTCCTGGCAAGTGAAAAACCACTGCCTGGGGTGTGTGTATGTTTCTTAGGAGTGAAATGACTTCATCCTCAGCAGGTGTACGGCAGCTTCTGTGTATTGAGTGTTTATGACACCCCAGGTTCTGTGCAGAGCTGCTGTGTCAAGTTTGTCTTATTTCATCCTTAAGGCGAATGTCAATATTCCCATCATACAGATGTGCAAGTTGAGGTTCAGAGAGGTGTGTTGGGTCTAAAAGTGTAGGGCCCCACAGTATGGTCTGGGGGGACACATGGGGCTGCCAGCAGACAGGGGGCAGAGGCCCTCCTTGAAGCTGAGACCCAGGCCCTGAGGAAAGCACAGGCATTTATTATCCTCTCCCCATAATATTCTCATTCAGTCTGTCCTTTAAGATGCAGGTAACCCTTGACCAGAATTCTTCTCAAGTCACCTACATGGGATTAGCATTTGTTGCTTTCCTAGTTAGAATTGTAGACATTTGCCTCCACTGGCTTTTCTCCATCAAGGTCCCCACAGCCATTTCCCACTGACCACCACAGGCCCCAGTGAGTCCTGCCGTCAGCCTCATCCAACACCAAGCTTCCCTTTCTGACACACAGACCATGTTTCTCGGCCACTTCCAAAGGCTCAGCTTTGCTCCAGGGTAGGATCAGCTCCTCAGCAGAGCATACATAGGGAGCGGTCACAGCTGGCACTGGCTGCCTGTCGTCCTGGCCACCCGGGACTTCTCCTGCCCCTGCCTTCCCCTGGGCACGTTCTCCCCGCCTGGCAAATTCCTACTCCTCCTTCAGGACTTATTCCTTTCCAAAGGCTCCTGGGTCCCTTCTCACACTTGTCACCCTGGATCCTAATTATTTGTTAGCTTCTTGAAAACAGGAACTATGTCTTAATTATCTTTACATCCTTAGTACCACCATAATACCTGGCACATACTTGGCACTTAGAACTTTTTGAAAGAATGAATGAGTGTTTGACTCTTTGATGAGGAGGGGAAGGTGAAGGTAACCTCACAGTGCAGGGGTCTCATTTATGTTCAACAAAACACACACAGTCGATGGAATTGCTGGAATGAGGAATTCAGGTGACTCCCCAGAATCTCACATATCCTAACTTCCTTTTTTTTGGAGAACTCAGAAAAGCACTTCAAGGATTGCCCTTTCAGATGACCCTGTTAGGGTTAGACTCTACAAGATTACTTACTGTGTAAGTCAGCCTCTCTTGATGGGAAGTTAGATGCTAGCTCAGTGAGATTTAAGCAAACATGGGGGTTTAATTTGTTCAGGTAACTGAAAAATTCATGGATGGTTCTAGCTTCCGGTTCCAATAGATCCAAGCGTTCAAAAAATGTCAATAGTGACCAAAATTTCTGTCTCCTCTTGCCTGGCTTCTCTGTGCACTGCTTTGTTCATAGGCAGGCTCTTGCCTGGAGACAGCAAGATGGCCCCGGTCGCTCCAGGCTTACGTCCCCAGGCTTAGCAGCTTCCATGGAGAAAGAGCCTTGTTCCCAGTGGTGCTGGCTGATGTCCTGCTCCCCTGGTTACTAGTGGTCCAATCACCATGGTGGGGACATGGGAGGACCTCATCGGTCCGATCTGGCATATGTCCCCATCTCCAGTGGTAACGGGGTGACTGGCCCACCTGCATCATCCCTGAGTGTCAGGGAGAAATCAGTGAGAAATGAGAAAACTGGTGTGACTGTCACAGGGATAGCGATACAGCAGGCCGAGCAAGCAGTGACCGATGTCTGCTGTGGTTCCTTCTCCTTTCTCTTTTGTTGCTAATATTTTTCTTGTTTCCTAGAGCTAAGTGGGATGATAGACCCCAAGCAGGTGGCTCGCCTTGTCCTTTTTCTGTAAATCACCACACCTCAGGATGGTTAAAAACAGTTGGTTTTCTGCTGTCTTTGACTCACTTTTCACCCTAGCCTTTGTGATTGGCCCCACAGTCCCAGTGTTTGTGTTGGAGTCTAGGAATGCCAAACAGAGTGATTTGAGCATAACAGTTGTTCATGATGACTTACGTTTCTCGATAAGATCAAGGAATACTTAAATTCCCAGAGCTTTTTCAGTTGGAATCCTGCCATGAGTTCTCTGCTACTACATAGATTTAAAACAAATACTGTCCCAGGAATGTACTTTCCCTTTGCTTTCTTTTGTAGTTAACCAATGATTTCTGATATTCATGGATTTCTGATATTCAAGTGATTTTTCTAGTATTTGGCCCCAACTGCCACTTGTCACTGTGATCAAGCCATAAAATATCAATATTTACAAATCCTTCTTGTATGGAGAGTAATAACAAAACACAGTATTACACTGGGCCTTGTTTTCTTCCTTCAGTTGATGGTTTGAGTTTTTCCTGCCCCTTTTCAGATACTTGTTCCCCAGCATGCCCTCCGCCCCAGTTTGGCTGTCACCTAGTGAGCGCTCAGGACGGAAATTGGAATCTATTCAGTACCCATTGTTTGTTAAGTAAATGAATAGGTCTTTTTTTGCAAAACATCTCTTTTATTTTTCATAGCAACCCTTTATGGGATGGGCAACATTGTCACCACTTAAAAAGTGTTGAAATTAAGGCTAAGAGAGGATTAAAATTTTGCCAAATGTCTTAGAACTGGTGGAAGACCTGGGACTCCATTCCAAATCCGGCAAACTTCAAAGCCCATTCCCCAAGAATTAAGCTATAGGAGCTCTGAGGTGCTGGGCAAGTCTAAGATCCAGTGTCTGATGTGAAGTTGAAGGGTCAAGGCTAACACATCGGTAGCAGTAAGAGCGACTTTCGGGTGGGGTCACCTCGAAGTGCTATGTGGAACAGTGTAGTTTATGGTGCTATTCAGGTACAGAAAACACTGAATTCTGCCTCAGAATCTGACTCTACTTCTATCTGAACCTGACTGGGCATATATATAAACATTAAATTGAGTTTATTTTAGGTGTAACCTTGGCCCCAATTTCCCAGTATGCTAATTTGCTGTTTTGTTTACAGTGTGCTGTGAATTTAGACATTTGTGTCTCTTCACATGTCTGTTGGACCCTTAAACGATGGTGAGCCCTAAATACTGTTACCTACGTTCACCCTCACATCCACTGCCTTTAGGTTCTCTGAGCTGCTTGATAAGCACAGGTCACAGTTAGGAGCTTTTCATTGTACATCTCATCTGGCAAGATGGTGGCCAAGGGAAGATTTTTATCTGTTCCTCCTGCATGTCTGCCACTTGGTTAAGTCCAGTGCAGTTCACGGGAGGCTGACTGGGTGCCTGGTAAGTGACAGCCAGTGTGCAAGGGTCTGGGAGGTAATATAGTACATTCATTGTCTAGTAGGTGCTCAGCCCCTTCTAAGCACTGTGGTTGCAGTGATAGTCCAGACAGACAAGGCAAGGACTCCGTTTTCATGGCGCTTACATCTAATTCCACAAACAAGCAAAAAGAGACATGTCTAGCTAGTGATGAGCCCAGTGATGAAGACAAAACCAGGTGTTGGGATGGAATGAGTTGGAGTGGGAGTGGAGGGGGAGAGCATAGAGGTTGGGAGTTAGACAGTTTGGGCCAGTAGGTCAGTGAAGGTCTCTCTGAGGAGGTGGCTTCTGAGCTGAGACCTGAAAGCAGAGGAGGAAGCCAGACATGCGAAGATCTGCAGGCAGGGGGAATGTCCTGTGCAGAAACCTAGACTGGGAACCAGCTTGTTCAGGGCACGAAGCGGTGAGGGCTGGGACGGTGCGACTAGTATGGCAGCATGCAGTGAGTTTCAGGGAGGGGAAATGATGCTGGAGATGCAGGCAGGGAACAGATGACCCTGAGAAAGAGCTTGTGTTATGTTCTCAGCAGGAGAGTGACAGGGAGTGATTTGCATTTTTTAAAAATGTCAGGGCTATGTAGGGAAGGGATTGGGGTATAAGAGGGTAGGAACAAGAATGTTTGGGGTGAGCAGCTGTGCAAGGCGAGTTGTGTTGCCGTAATTGGTATTATCATACACCTGGCCAAGGAATGTGAATTTGGGTTTCTCCTCAAGGCAATGATGTGTGTCCCTGTTTATTGAACACTTGCCAGTGCCAGCTATGTGGCTTTATGTGCATTTCTCACAAGCACCTGAAAAACCTTGTAAGCTGGGCTTATTAGTGCCTTCACCCTTTATAGAGGAGGAAACTGAGGAGGAGAGAGCCTAGGTGCTGGCCGCTCCTTAGTGAGGAAAGTGACAGTGATCGCCAGGACCACTCTCCTGGAAGGGGGCTGGAAGACCCATCACAAGGCACAAGGAAGGCCACCCAGGGCTTTGACAGTGACTTTCAGATGCAGAAGAGAAGGGCTGGTCCTAGTGACGTGGAGAGCCTGCGTTAGGAGCACCCACGCAAGGGCAGCCTGCGCAGTGTGTGCACCACCGGGGTGGAGGCTGCAGGAGAGACCAGGATAAGACATGAGATGGAAGCTGATGCTGTTCTCCAGCCATGTGATGAAATGGGCCTCTAACACAGACTAAAAAGCCGGAACTTCTTGAAGGGGAATTTGTTGACACCCCTAACTTAGAATGGCAGGAAAAGTCCTGGTGTCATTAGTTGAAGTCCTACATCTAGGTCAGTTTTAAACTAAAATGGTCTTAGAAAATCTGTCCTGACTTGTGTCCTCTACCCCAGGTAGACAGGTGGATAGTCCCCCCCCCCCCAAGTTTGTCCGTGTCTGCCTGTCTCTGTTTCTCACACCACCCCCAGAACCTGGTCATTCTGGGGCATCTCAGGAGTGCCAGGGCAGTTTATTCTGTCCTGAATGTTCACCCGGGGACAAAAATGACCCCCCGAGTGTGATTTCTTTCCCTCAGGCATTCAGGGTCTGTCCACAGCCCTGGGGCATGATGACGATTCCCTGAGGACAGGGCGTTCCTGTGGGCACCCCAGCGGGGTCGGGTCCTGCCCCTTGTGCCTTTGTCACAGGAACCGTTTCTGTTTTTGCTTTTCCTCCTGCTCCTTCCTTGAGAGGACTTACTATGCGGCTTTTCATTTTCTCCCAACATTGACTCCAGCAAAATCTGGAGGCCCTGGTGTTTATCATGGGCCAGGCTACGTATCATTTTCACAGAAAATGGCTGCAATTCTAGGAATTGCAATCTGAATTTGTTGGCCAAATACTCCGCACACCAGCAGTGGCAGTAGCTGCCAGCTGATCAGAGTTTAATGTGGTGAGGTTTTTGTTTTGTTTTGTTCTCCCTCAGATGAGAACTACTGTTTGCTAGAACTGAGATCATCAGAACCATCTCAATGAGGACTTTGTGTGAGAATATAACTACGCCTCCCAAGGATCTAGGCCTGGCCTAGTAGAGTGAGAGCAAAAACTGAAAAGGGTCAATAGAAGGAGAATGATTACTCGTACCAGGGAGATTGAATGGCAACTCACTCCAGTGATATTGTATAAATCAAATAAAATCTGATTCTTTTCTATTTTAGCTGAGTATTCTTAGCCAAAATGAAAGTCAGATGTTTTTCTTCTTTTTCATTTTTTTTTTCCATGCAAATGGTTACAAACACTTACTTAATATAATTTACTGGAGCTTTTTTCTAAAAGAACATTTACATTGCTTTCTTTTATGCGTGCTGTAACTTTTGATCAAAACATGACTCCACTCCCTTATTTAACGTTAGCATCTGGATTAAAGGCTTCTTTTAATCTTAAATACAGATTATAATTCTCTTTCCCTTTAAGCAAACTGCCATAAAACCTTGGCCCCTTTCCAGTTTTCTTCATTAAAGCTCTCTTTATTATAGTGTTTTTGGATGGCAGTCATTAAATGATTCTTATGCACAATGGGCACTTGATTTTAATTATTTAACTGGCAATCAGTTATTGCAGCAATTCGGTAGTGTAATCAAAAGGGAGCGTGTTTGTACCTGCCAGCGTCTTTGAGGTGTTCAGCTCTGGATGAGGGGAAGAAGCAGAGCCTAAACATATGGACAGAAAGAGTCAAGCACCCTCATGAACGAACCTTCCTTTTATTCTTCTCCAATCTGGTTCTCGGCCTCTTTTGTTCCGTAAGGTAGATGAACAGTGGTGATAATAAAATATGGATAAGCATTTTTGTGCTGAAAACTCCTGAGTCAATAAATACATTCAGTTACGAATGTTAAGTTTCTCCATGTGCTGAGAAATGCTAAGTGGGTTGAAGTATATTTACATAATTCTGCTTTTTTTTTTCAGCGCAAGCATTTTTCCCCCACTCTAATTTAGACATTTCAGCATTTCTTTCTTGATGTATAAATTGGTATGGGATGCCACTAACAAAAAGATGGTATGAAAGGTAAATGGCATTTCATCAACCCACACCTGGAAAGCCATTAGTCACTGAAGAATTAATAACAGTGTGATTCCCAGATTAAGACGGACCCAGCATTATTTTAGCCCTAAAACTAACTCTTTTAGTTAGGAGGCAAAGACCTGATCCTAACCAACTTTAGCGAAGAGGAAATTTTTTGCCTTCTGTAGCTGGCTTGTTATTGGAATTGCTTATAGGATTAAAGGAAGAGCTGCAGGAACCCGGGCTTAGGGCTCAGAACTGAGATTCAGTCCCCCTGCGACCTGCTTTCAGTCCATCTGTCAGCTGACCCTGCCTATGCTTGGCTTCATTCTGAGGATAGGTTTCCAGGCTTCTTCTCCCTGTGGCAGAAAACGCGTTCATTAGTAGCCCCAGATTCCCATCTTTCAGCTCCCATGGAAAGCAACATGTGTCTTCAGTCTTTCCTAAACCAGTCTCAGAGAAGGACTCTGAATGGCCCTGCTCCGGTCCTTATATGTAGCCCCCAGACTAATTACTGTTGCCAAGGAAATGG
Organism: Smutsia gigantea; assembly: GCA_032199065.1. Lineage (NCBI taxonomy): Eukaryota > Metazoa > Chordata > Mammalia > Pholidota > Manidae > Smutsia > Smutsia gigantea. The sequence goes on along the minus strand of JAVSCE010010524.1, from coordinate 617,773 downwards.
CACCATGTGATTGGTCAAGCCTGGATCACATGTCATTACCTGGGAGTAGGGAAGATGGAGTCCCATGACTGACTGTTTTGTCGGGGACATAATAAAGCCCGATAGGTGGTATCCCAATGACTAAGAGAAACACAGTGACTGTTTTAGAGAATGAATATGAAATTCTGAAATATTCAAACTTAGATGTTCTCTCCATGTTTTCCTAAAGTGGATCTCCATCTTTCTTCCAGAAATATCCACCTTTGTAAGATCAAGTTAGGAAAGTGTCCATCTGAGTGTCAGATGATTGAAACTAACTTTACCTGTACTCTTGAGCCCAAAAGATCCCTTAATGGTGTGATCTTACGGCCTCAAGAGATGGCACAGGCACAAATCAAAGATGCCTGCTGTGGCCCCCCATAGCTGTGTTATTATGAGGGACTCGGGGTCTGGGGTTCCAGGGAACACAGTTTTCAACTACCACCTCAGAGTATTAAACCCCTTACCACAGTTCTGGATAATAAAATTCTGTTTCTCCTTTGGTTTAGTCCTGGATTTGAATTGGTGAGTGCAAAGGCAAAACAGGAATCTGCAAAATAGCAGACTTAAATATTAGCAAAAAGCCTTTAAAGTAAAAGAAAACATTAATTGAAAATTTAAAAGAAAATTGCCCCTCCTATCAACACCCACCCCTGCCCCACACCCCAGCCACTGAGCATGATCTAATCAGTCTTAGTTATGTGCAAAGTATGAATCATTCTATTTATTAAGCAAATACAGAAGATAATTGCAATGTGCAAGCTCAAACTTGAATAAAAATAAGGTAATTCTCAATTTCCTCTTGCTCTTATTAATCAATGCACATTTATTTTTTTGTTATATATATATTTATACAACTGAGATATTTACACTCAGGGGACCTTAACCTCATAGAATAATGCCCTACCTGAGTGCATGGATGGGGGCGGGGCATCAGCTTCTTCAAATCAAATGAGTGGGTGTATATTTACACACACATGCTTTTTGGTTTGTGGGTGTTGGACTCTGCTGGAGGAGTTTCTTGGGAATCTAATCTTCTCAATGGCAAGCTCCAGCATCTCCTTTGCCAGTACTTTAGTTCATATAGAGCCGATGCCAATTTTCTTTTCACATATGTGAAATAACAGTTTGGCACGTAGCAAACAAAACAGTGACACCATAGAGAAGACTGGGGCTTTTTAAGAAGTGAAATGAGCAGATTCAGATGTACTTTTTTCTTGAGGTGAACAGAGTTTAAATTAAATTAAGTGTTGCAAGAGATTACAGTATTTGTGTGACTCTCAAGAAGTCAAAGGCCGTGGCAATAAAGTATTTTCATTTTATAGAGTTTTTCTTGGAAAGGCTGTGCACCATATGACAGCAGAGTGCTTCAAACCCAGAGGCTGGTGCCAGCACCAGATCCAAACATCATAAAGTTACTTCCAAAGCCCAGATATTTATCGGTCCCCTCGTCTGGAACAGAGCTCCTCTCCACTAGTCCAAATCCGCCAGCTTAGAGTCACCTTCCCAGCCTAGGGAAGCTTTGAATATGAAGCTCCGGGGAAGGCATGTTCTCCAGGAAGGCAAGGAAAAGCCATTGAGCAACAATTGTCAGATGAGTCAGAAGCCACAAACAGCAGCACTGTCCCAGTGGACAAGTCTTTCTCTAGCAGAATTTGTTTCTTTAATTTTTCTTCAGCCAAAGAAAGTCAGGGGAGGCCAACCAAGTGGCCCAGTGGTCATTGCTGAGTGCGTGCCTGGTCCCTTGGTCAGTGCTTGAAAACCCAACTGACTTTCCTCTGACAAACAGCTCACCTCCAACCCGCCCCTCTTGGGGCTGTGTGCTTTTTCCAGAATAGAGAATTCAGAGGTGAAGAGGCCATTTGTTCAAGCTTTCCAAGCATCTGCAGCACCCTGGAATCAGTAAAAAGCCTTAAATGTGTACTCCTTTGTCTCCCCAAGTCTGCCCAAAGGGTACTGGGGAGGGCTTTGCCTACTCTCCAGGCTGCTTCTGTACACAGAAGACCCCTGAAAGCTCTGCTCACCAGGACTTGAAATCCAGGCTCCTCAGTGAGTTTCCATCACAGGGTCCCTGCCAAGTCACACAAATCTGTCAAAGGAAGCTTGCCTAGGAAAACGCTGAGTCCCTGACACTGGGTGACAGCTCAGCAAGCAGCCTCGTGTGCTGGCTGGCTGGGCATTTCTTCTGTCCCACTCCCATCACCGACCTCACCACCACCTGCTGATGTATCTAAAGGGAGCAAGAGGGCTGGGTCACAGCAGGTGATCAGAGTTGATGCCAGAAGTGTAAACAAGTCATAAATTACTCTTAATTCTTCTTGGCTATGGTTGCTTTTAGCCTTTAGTTATGGAGAAAAAAAAAAGACTCCCTTTAATCTCTTGTATTTATATAATATAATAGTCGGTCTTCTTGTATGACTATAAATCTCACTTTTCTTCAACAAGCATTTCCTAAGTATGTGTTCTGGACCCAGCACTGTATAAGCTGCTACTTTTGAGAATAGATACAGAAGTTCATGTTTAATAGAGACATAGTTCAGTTTGGGAAGATGAAAAAGTTCTGGAGATGGAGGGGGCTGGTGGTTGTGCGGCAGTGTGAATGTGCTCAAGTGGACACTTAACCATGGCAAAAATGGGAGATTTTGTTACATGTATTTGGCTACAATAAAAAAGTTGGTGTTCTTGCACTTTTTTCTTAGTCAAGATTGTTTGTTAGTAGTTCCACATACATCCTATAGCAAAATGTAAGAGTATGTGACTCACCAGAAAGACCTAGAATTCCACATTTCTTGAATTTCATATAACAAGTACTGAGGTCATTACTTCACTGATTTCTCCTATAATCAGAATATTATTCTAAGTCTTTTTTAAGTTAGCAAGTGATCATCCTCTGCAACAGAAGTAAAAACAGAGCGTCAGCTAATGAATTGCATATCGCATTCCTGATTTAGGCCTTAGCCTTAATGTCCATGCCTCAGTGCCCAAAGATGACCAGAGCTTTGTTGAACTTGGAGAATAGACATTCAGGTCCTTCTTGAGGCTTGCCAAGGTGGAGAAAGCCTTGGTCGTCAGGTTCCTGCCTCAACCTTTGGCCAATGGTGTGACTGTGGGCCAGTCACCTCATCTTTGTGGGCTGGGTGTCCTTATCTGTAAAGTGGGAGTGAAGGCACCTGCCTTGCATGGTTGTCGGGACCAAACATGGGAACATTTCTGAGAACACTTGCTCTGTGCTGGGGATGCAGTAGGTGGTAAATCAGTGCCGTCTCCCTTGCCCCTGAGCCTTTTATGACGGTTAAAGGACCGTAATGCAGTGGATGTCTGAGACAGGATGCAGAGAGCCCTTCATGTGCGGGAGCGTGTGAGCCGCCTCCTAAACATCCTTTTCTCCTGATACTGAGGTCCCCACTCCCATCACTCTCTAGACTCTGGTCTCTCACTCTGCCTGCCCTTGAAGTGGGAAGTTCATGAGATGAATGTAGACATGATGTGAGAGGGGAAATGGCCTGCCCTGGCCTGGCGCCAGCAGCAGCCATGGAAACGGCAGTGCTCAGTGTCTAAGGGTGTCTGTGCCCTTGGCTCTTTCAAGACCCCAAGGCCTCACTAGCCTGCTTTTCAGACCCGCCACCTTCTCCTGGGGTTGGAATCTCTTCCTCTTGGTTTCTTCTGACCTCTTGTCCCTCCACCTAAAGCCAGCAGCAAAGCAGCGTACCTGTTAGCACAGACCTGTGTCTTTGCAGCGGGTGACTCGGCCCCAGCAGGCTGCCTTCCTTGAGGTCCAAAGAGCTGAGTCTGGAGACCGCCAGCCTTCCTTCCTCGGGGACCCACGCTGCTCCTCCTGGCTCTAGGGACAGTCTGGGTTACATCAGGCCTACCAAGAACTAGAGTTCAGTTTGTTGAAAGATTACACTACAGTTAACCCTTGAGCAATGCAGGGGTTAGAGACACCCACACACAGTCAAAAATTTGTGTGTAACTTTTGACTCCCCAAAACTTTACCAACAGTTTGCTATTGACCAGAAGAGAAGCCTCACCAGTAATATAAACAATCAAATAACATATATTTTGTATGTTAGATGTATCACATACCATATTCTTACAACAAAGTAAGCTACAGAAAAGGGAATGTTATTAAGAAAATGACAAGGAAGAGAAAATACATTTATGGTAGTATGTTTATCGAAAACAAGTCTGCCTGTAAGTCCACCCTCACAGTTCAAACTGATGGTGTTCAAGGGTAAGTGTATTTTGATCGGTAGTATAACTCCCCAAGTCAATAAGATCCTTTTGTATCTCATAAACATCTGAATAGGAAAGAGCAGAGTGTCCCTTCCATACCAGCACCACAACTTAAAGGGGATTAGTTAGTGCCCAGCTGCCAAGCCAGTGGCTCTTAACTCTTACATTCTTTTTTAGTCTTTTTATTGAGGACTATATAATTTACATGCAATTAAATCTTAATTGTATATAAATCTTAATAAAAATTAATTGAGAGGTACACTTATCTATATACCTGTGTAAATACCACCCAGATAGAGATTCAGAATATTTCCAGTATTCCAGAGCCACCCCCGAACCCCTTTCCAGTCAGTACCACTAAACAGAACTTTTGTTCTGACTTTTATCACCTAAGATTAGTTTGGGTTCTCAACTTTTTTCCACCTCTACCTACCCCTACTTAATATTATTTAAGTATTCAAAATTAATCATTGCCTATTGTAACCAGAAAGAAAGAAAGTGGCGGCAATCTTAGAACTGCTCCCCTTGCCCTCTCCTCTCCTCCCTCACACTTTCTAACATGTTCTCTGGCCACCCTCCCCCCGCCCCATCCCCCAACCAGGGCATGGGGAGGGAGGTGACATCCCCACCCTTTGGGGTCAGTCATGCTTGATCCCAGAATCTGGAAGAGAAGAGGAACAGACACCCCAGGACCTTAGTCTGCTTTCCTGGTGCCCAGACCTCACAGGGTAGTGTCTTCTAAGCTGAATACAAGCGTGGCTCTTAGAATCATCAGGTATCCACTGAGCTCCCAATATGCCATGCTTTCTGCTTGCCTTTTTCTGTCAAAGTAGGGTTTTCTTTCCCCTGTGTTTTGAGTTCTTTTGGAATTAGGGAATGAGTTTGAAGAGGAGAATCACCACTGCACGCCCCTTCCAGCATGTTAATGTTGATGGTCTTGAGCTGTTTGTAATGAGGAATATGATAAGAAGATTATTTTACAGGAGGTACACAGAAGCCCCCATTTTGGCATGTACTGCCATACTCAAATCCTTGTATTTAAAAGTGGAGCTTAGTCTGTTTATCTTACAGTAAAAATATCTCCAAGAAGCTATTATTATATTGACATTGGAGCCAAACAGGAAATCAGAGGATTCACAGATGTTATCTGCTTTAATGCAGTGGGCTTTCTACAAACTGATGTCGCAGCCAGTCAGGATAGACTCTACCGAAGGATTTAAGGAGTGTGTTATTGACATAATGTTTATTCCCTGGCTTTGCGGGCTACACAGTGTCCCCAGAGTTCTGAGGGCAGAAGAGAGAAAGGGAGGTCTAGTGAGACAGAGAAGATGAATCCAGCAAGAAAGAATTGAGATAGATTCCATCATCGCCATGAAAATAGAATCATAACATTCAGGGTAGAATTTGGTATATATCAACAACTGTGTATAAGCACTTACTGTATGTGTGGTATGGCACAGAGCACAGTCTACAGCCTGAAGGATGATTTGCCAAAAGGGTCAGGTCCTCAAAACTGTCTTTCTCAACTTTTAATCCATGATTTATCTTAGGACAAAATTGGCACACGTAGCAAATTCATGGGTGATGCTAAGCCAGGAAGAGCACTAAAATGCAGATCTGAAGTGATCCGGAGAAGACTTGAGGCTGAACCTAAAACAGTGACATACAACAGGCACACAAATATAAATTCTTAGATTTTCTTTAAAAAAAAAAGTTTCCATGAGGCTAGGGTGAGGGAGGTCTAATAAAAAGCACCTAGTGGAAAGAGTTTGTAGCTGCTTACCCACACAGCCTGGGTGATGCACTGGTGTGAAGGGGTGTAACAGGTAGCTTCTGCATGTGAAGTTACATTTCTGGAAGTGAATGGCCAGAACTCACACCAGAGTACTCACTTCACTGCACATTGCCACACTCAAAGTTGCTGGGGGATGTTGAGAACTGGGCTTGGAAACCAAATCGTGAGGAACACTCTCAAAACAGTGAGGAGTTAGGTGGAAGAAGAGAAAACCGGAGGAATAACTGGGTCCCATGCTCAAGTGCCTGACGGGCTGTGCCGTGTGTGAGGCATGTGAGTCTTGGGCCCTAGAAGGCCAAGCGGGGATTAGGGAGAAGTCACAGAGCAGAATCTCTGGTTCTGTTTCCACACGTGGAGCTGTTGCATAGAGTGGAATAGGTGGCCTCGTGACAGGGCAGGGATGTGGAGGGCTCACATTTATGGAGGATGCACCTCATACCAGTCCTAGGTTTTGGTGGCCACTTGTCAGAGGCGTGGAGGGGACTTGTGCACCCTGTGGAGGTTTGCAAAAGATGCTATGTAGTGCCTCAACCAACCCAGATATTTGAGGGATGTGCATGTGTGCATGTGACCAAAGCACACAGTGTGGGCTCAGGTGAGTTGTGGTAGGATGGCTGTGGGCTGGAATGTCTGGGGAAGGAGGCAGGGGGTGTCTAGATCTTGGAGTGTGGACAGAAGCAAGGAGCACAAGATGATCGAAGGCTTGAAGGTAGGCATGCAAGGGAGTCAGAGCAGGAAACGGGGAAACACTGAGGAAGAAGTTTGGACAGATAGGGTAGGACAACAGAATGGGGGCCCTGAGCAGGAAGTGTTGTAGATCTGGGCTTAATGCCACAGGTGGTAGTGCTCCACTGGGGTTTACTTGGCAGAGGGACACCATGCATAATGCCAACAGAAATGATGCACCGCGGTCCTTTGACACCCTTGATCTCACACAGGGGGACACTCAGTGGGCAGAGACCCTGAGCCCACAACTTGGGGATGTCGGCAGATCCCTCTTCTCTCAGTTAATAGAGAGTGGGGTGCCCAGCCCAAACCACTCAGTAGTTATTTCTGCTACTGACGTGCTGCTGGCAGTTTCCTAATAGCTGTGCGGGGAAGACATCTTGTTGGGACAAGAGGCGTTAGGCTTACTTCTCCCCCTGTAGCCGTATTGGAGATTCTGGGTTTGCGCTAACGCTGACTCTCCCAACTCTGAAGCTCCAAGTTGTCCTTCCTGATGGCTGTCATTCTAACTGCAGTGGATGCCAAGCCATTGTTCACAGCCCTGGAGAGCTCTTCCTTAGTTCAGGCCACCAGCACACTTTATCTAATTTTATTTAACTTCACACATTCACCCTTCACTTTCTCTTAGCCAAAGGGCCAACCTCGAGAGGCAAAGCCTACACAGCGACATCAGCTTAGCTCTGATACGCCATAAGGGCGAGCACTGTATTGTGAGCACTGCCTTCTGCAAGCGCGACATGCTTTTATTTCCAGGCGTTTTTCACACAGCAGGCTGTCTAATGTGAGGTAAGGGCTCATTTTCTGGGCCGCAGATGAAGAGGTAAGTGTGGGAGAGGTGAAGTGATGCAGGGAGCGTAGCCTCCTACGTATGGAGAATCGCCATTTGATGAGAGGAAAGGCCACTGGAAGTAGGCTGCCTTCACTCTTTAACTAAAGAAACATTCACAGAGAAAGGGTTTGGCATTGGCGAAGCCAAGTTAAACAGGATACGGCCTTGTGCCCGAGTGTTTCCACCACCGCACCCAGCTCCTCACACTGGGGCTGGCGGGGCACTTCCTAATCCATAAGCTGGCGCTCTCACAGACTCGTCAAGGGAAGTCATTCTGCATGTTTCCCAAGGATGTGAGAATGTTTTCTCTTCCCCCTCGCCACCTATTGTAAAACAGCCACCACCTCCCAACCCAGCGCAAGCTGTACCACAGAGCTGCGAGATTAGAGACACACTGGCTGTGTTTACCCTGCTTTTCTTTGGGGATGGCGAGTCTGGGGCTTTGGGCATACCCCGTTCGCCCCGCCCCTGGGGCCAGCCCCTAGAAGACATTTCAGAAAGAGACAGCAACATCCGGGGCCATTTAAAAAGCCAGCGCTGGCTTCTGTGACTCATCACCAAGTCCTGACATTTAGTAATCCCATGACTGTAGGGGGGCCCAAATACTGTCTCCTTTGATCTTGTACACAGTTTGAGTAAAGAATCAGTAGCGTTTTATGGGCTAATTCTGTAGGATCCATTGTCATTCCTTCTGAAGCTGGAAAGGAAAAAATTAAGCTGTTATTGCTTGAATTAAAATAAACACAAGTCCATAGTACTTTCCTAATGTCCTTTTGATGTGGCCTTTATTGGGTATTTCTCATGTCCATAATTTTTCCACATTGTACATCTGTAATTCTGTTCCCTGATTTCCCGTTTCCCAACACTATTGTACTGGGATGCTCCTGCTCGGGTTTAAAGCAGGTTGTACAGAGCTTGTCTATTCCTTCAAGACAAGCAGATTACTTACTTACTTTTTATTTTCTATGTTGTCTGTGAGCCGTCATCACAGGGCAACTTTGATACATGAGGCTGATTTTTGTTACCCAGAAGTGTACCAATATTCCAGTCTATTGTATACATTCACTGCTATTATAGAAATAAGAGTTTACAGGAGCCCAGATTATATTTTAATAATATATCGCCCTTTTTTTATATGAATGCTTCATGCAAACTGGAATGAAATAGTAAAACCACAATTTTGGCTCTCCTTAACCATACACAAAAAAGATTGAACCTGACTCTTCAGGTAGACATGAGCCCTCTTGGACAGTTGAGGATCTCTTTGCATCTCATGGCATAGAGCCCTCATTGTAAGAGGGAAGCAGCAGGAGCCTAGGACTACTTTTGGGTGAGTTTCTGGTCAAATTAAGATTTAACTCCAAGTCTCCTGACTCAATCTAGTATTTTTTTGTCTCCTTATTCTATGCTTAACCCCTCTTTTTATATACTTTCCTAGAAGCAAGGCAATGGTCTCCAAGGAGAATTTCTATAAACTTGATTCCAGTGTGCCCCAGATAGAGGGAATCCTAAAATAGTAATTTTCCAAGCATATGATCAATGTTTTTGATTCCTATTATCAGGCATTTCGGGATATAGTTTGGGAACTTTGCAGTGTGGACCCTCTGAACTCCTGAAATGTCTGCTGACTGTGTGACAGTGTCTAAGCCTGACTGTGCACAGGCTGATCACATTGCCCTTGTGACTTCTGGTCTCTGACACTGAGCTGTGTACTGCTAGGGAAGTTCTCAAACATCTCAGTTCAGAGCTCCTGGAGTCTCAGGAATTATTTCACAGAGCCCATTGGGACAAAAGGTACATAGCAGTTCCATTTAGTAAGTAGTAAGGACCAAACAACTGAGTATTTTGTCCTAACAGTTGAATAGCTGTCTGAAAAAATACTGCACACGAATTGTAAGAAAATGTTATGGTTTTATTCTGAAATAACCACAGTTACTTACTAATAGGATGTGCTCCTGTTGGGTGCTGTGCAGCTTTCCAAGCTCTGGAATCCGATGGGACGGGGCCACACTCCTTTCCTGTTCTGTGTTGATTTTCATACAATACTTGCTTTTATAAAATGATACCCCAAACCCCATTTTGCAAACCTAGGAGATCATCAGAAGGAATGTAACAGAAACCTACGTTGAAACTGTGATGACCTTGATCTAGTAGTTTGTATAGTGCCTACGAGCTGTCATGCATCGTGCTGTTGCCTTGAAAAACTTAAAACTATCCTGGAGTGCAAATTTGCTGCAGTACCACGAGACACTGAGGTACACGGGCTGGGAACCACAGCTCTAGCACACACAGGTAATAATCACACTTCTTTTGTGTGTTCCCCAAAGTGTAGTAAGTAATGCGGTCTTCATAGAAGGTAGCCAGTTAATACTTTATGAGGATCCTAACCCTAACCTGACAGAAGCCACAAATTCCAGAACCTCAGAAATGTGCTGAGTTCATGGCAATAATTCAGTTTAAATCAGTTTGAACATCTTTGGGGATGCTGTAAAGGAAATTCTTACACTGAGTGGAGGTTGGTTTAAATGCCCTTTAAATTCCCCTTCTTTGCTAAGACTTTTTAATTCATTAGCAACGACATGGCACATACGTCCCGTAGGAACACAATGGCATGACAGTGGTCAGGATGAAATGTCTCAAATCCCCAGGCCAAAAAAATAAAAATATTTGAATTCTAACATCCTGAACTTGATATGGAAGAAGGAGACAGAGACATAAAACCTCTGTTTCTTTAATTAATAAGGTAGATTAATTGATAAACCTTCTTTTCAGTTGCCACAAAAATTGACCAATATTAGGACACTGAAAAAACACAGTGCATGTCAAAAAAGTAGAAATAGCACAAAAAATATTTCTTATTACTATGCAATGTGACTAAAAACACAAATTAAAAAAATTTAAACTGAGCCGGGAAGATGGCGGCATGAGCAGGGCGGCAGAAATCTCCTCCCAACACTATATTTATCTACGAAAACACAGCAAATACATCTATTCCTAAAAGAGAGACCAGAATACACAGGAAAGTGCACAGCGTGCAGCTACACCTGAGAGGACTCGGCACCCCAAGAGGCGGGTAAGATACGGAGCCGCAACCCGGCGGGACCCGAGCACTCCCCCACCCAAGCGCACCGGCGGAGGAGAGGATTCAGAGCCGGGAGGGAGTGGAAGTACACCCCGCGAAGTAGCCAGCCCCGGTGATCTGCGCAGGGAGCACTGACCCACATCGTGCAGTGCAGCGGAGATTGGAGAGACAGAGGGGCAGGATCTGAGCGGTAAACCTGCCAGGGTGCTTGCAGCCAGCTCCCGGGAACGAAAAAAAAATGCGCACTTTCTTCAGTGGTCTTAAAGAGACAGGAGCCCAGCGGAGGAGCCCGATCGCCCCGGCACACTCAGCCCAGCAGGCTGGGAGTCCTGGGGAGTTTCAGATGCCTTAGCAGGCGACTGGGGAAGCGTAGCCATACTTACACTTCTCACTGAGATCAACAGCCTCCTATTCGTTCCCACCCCTGCCAGAGTGATAAAGGGCCCTGCGGAACGGCGCGGCCATGGCTGCGGAATAGTGGGGCAAGAGCGCCACCTACAGCATTCCCACAGAATCTACTCCCGGTGGACGTTTTGTTTTGTTTTTTGTTTTTTCTTTTCTTTCTTTTTTTTCCTTTTTTTCTTTTTTCTTCTTTTTTTTTCTTCTTTTCTCTTTTTAAAGTCTTAAAGAGCCCAGCTGACATACGTGGCAACTACCAGTGACCAAATCTATAGCCATGAAAAGACAGAGGAATATGGTTCAGACCAAAATCAACCAGACAACCCCAGAGAGGGAGCCTGAAGGGATGGAAATGCACAGTCTTCCTGAAAAAGAATTCAGAATAAAAGTCATAACCATGCTGATGGACCTACAGAGAAATGTGCAAGAGCTGAGGGACGAAGTGAGGGAACTGAGGAAAGACAATGCAGAAATCAGACAAGCGATCGACGGGCTTAACAGCAGAATGGATGAGATGCAAGAGACTGTTAATGGAATAGAAAACAGAGAACAGGAGTACAGAGCAGCTGAGGCAGAGAGAGATAAAAGGATTTCTAGGAATGAAAGAATATTAAGAGAACTGTGTGACCAATCCAAACTGAACAATATTCGCATTATAGGAGTACCAGAGGAAGAAGAGAGAGAAAAAGGGATAGAAAGTGTCTTTGAAGAAATAATTGCTGAAAACTTTCCCTCACTGGGGAAGGAAGTAGTCTCGCAGTCCACCGAAGCTCATAGATCTCCCAACACAAGGGACCCAAGGAAGACAACACCAAGACACATAATAATTAAGATGGCAAAGATCAAAGATAAAGACAGGGTATTAAAGGCAGCTAGAGAGAGAAAAAAGATCACCTACAAAGGAAAACCCATCAGACTATCATCAGACTTCTCAACAGAAACCTTACAGGCCAGAAGAGAATGGCATGATATATTTAACGTAATGAAACAGAAGGGCCTCGAACCAAGAATATTGTATCCAGCACGATTATCCTTTAAATATGATGGAGGGATTAAACAATTTCCAGACAAACGAAAGTTGAGAGACTTTGCCTCTCATAAACCACCACTACAGGATATCTTAAATGGACGGCTCTAGATGGAAGCACTCCTAAGGCTAAAAAGATGTCACCAGAGAAAATAAAATCATAGCAAAGAAAGCAGATCATCCAAATACTAACTAAAGGCAAAGAATAAAACACCTAGTATATAAAGAATGGAGGAGGAGGAATAAGAAGGGAGAGAAATAAAGAAACATCAGACAGTGTTTACAATTACTTAACAAGAAAGTTAAGTTAGATTGTTAGAGAGTAAAGAAGCAACCCTTGAACCCTTGGTAACCACGAATCTAAAGCCAGCAATGGCAATAAGTACATATCTATCAGTAATCACCCTAAATGTAAATGGACTGAATGCACCAATCAAAAGACACAGAGTAACAGAATGGATAAAAAAGCAAGGCCCATCTATATGCTGCTTACAAGAGACTCACCTCAAATCCAAAGATATACACAGACTAAAAGTGAAGGGATGGAAAAAGATATTTCATGCAAACAACAAAGAGAAAAAAGCAGGTGTTGCAGTACTTGTATCAGACAAAATAGACTTCAAAACGAAGAAAGTAGCAAAAGATAAAGAAGGACATTACATAATGATAAAGGGGTCAGTCCAACAAGAAGATATAACCATTATAAATATATATGCACCCAACACAGGAGCGCCAGCATATGTGAGACAAATACTAACAGAATTAAAGGAGGAAATAGACAGCAATGCATTCATTTTAGGAGACTTCAACACACCACTCACTCCAGAGGACAGATCAACCAGACAGAAAATAAGTAAAGACACAGAGGCACTGAACAACACACTAGAACAGATGGACCTAACAGACATCTACAGAACTCTACACCCAAAAGCAAGAGGATACACATTCTTCTCAAGTGCACATGGAACATTTTCCAGAATAGACCACATACTAGGCCACAAAAAGAACCTCAGTAATTTCAAAAATATTGAAATCCTACCAACCAACTTCTCAGATCACCAAGGTATAAAACTAGAAATAAATTTTAGAAAGAAATCAAAAAGGCTCACAAATACATGGAGACTTAACAACACTCTCCTAATTAATCAATGGGTTAACGACCAAATCAAAACAGAAATCAAAGAATATATGGAGACTAATGACAACAACAACACAAAGCCACAACTTCTGTGGGACGCAGCAAAGGCAGTTCTAAGAGGAAAGTATATTGCAATCCAGGCCTATTTAAAGAAGGAAGAACATTCCCAAATGAATAGTCTAAAGACACAATTACTGAAATTGGAAAAAGAAGAACAAATGAGGCCCAAAGTCACCAGAAGGAGGGACATAATAAAGATTAGAGAAGAAATAAATAAAATTGAGAAGAATAAAACAATAGAAAAAATCAATAAAACCAAGAGCTGGTTCTTTGAAAAAATAAACAAAATAGATAAACCCCTAGCCAGAATCATTAAGAGAAAAAGAGAATCTACACACATAAACACAATCAGAAATGAGAAAGGAAAAATCACGACGGACCCCACAGAAATACAAAGAATCATAAGAGAATATTATGAGAATCTATATGCTAACAAGCTGGAAAACATAGAAGAAATGGACAACTTCTTAGAAAAATACAACCTTCCAAGACTGACCAAGCAAGAAACAGAAAAACTAAACAGACCAATCACCAGTGACGAAATCGAATTGGTAATCAAAAAACTACCCAAGAACAAAACCCCTGGGCCTGATGGATTCACCTCTGAATTCTACCAGACATATAGAGAAGAAATAACACCGATTCTCCTTAAAGTTTTCCAAAAAATAGAAGAGGAGGGAATACTTCCAAACTCATTCTATGAAGCCAGCATCACTCTAATACCAAAACCGGGCAAAGACCTCACCAAAAAAGAAAATTACAGACCAATATCCCTGATGAACGTAGATGCAAAAATACTCAACAAAATATTAGCAAACCGAATTCAAAAATACATCAAGAGGATCATACACCATGATCAAGTGGGATTCATCCCAGGGATGCAAGGATGGTACAACATTCGAAAATCCATCAACATCATCCACCACATCAACAAAAAGAAGAACAAAAACCACATGATCATCTCCATAGATGCTGAAAAAGCATTTGACAAAATTCAGCATCCATTCCTGATTAAAACTCTCAACAAAATGGGTATAGAGGGCAAGTACCTCAACATCATAAAGGCTATATATGACAAACCCACAGCTAACATCATACTTAACGGCGAGACGCTGAAAGCTTTTCATCTAAGATCGGGAACAAGACAAGGATGCCCACTCTCTCCACTGTTATTCAACATACTACTGGAGGTCCTAACCACGGCAATCAGAAAAAACAAAGACAAAGAAGGCATCCAGATTGGTAAAGAAGAAGTCAAATTGTCACTATTTGCAGATGACATGATACTGTACATAAAAAACCCTAAAGACTCCATTACAAAACTACTAGAACTAATATCTGAATTCAGCAAAGTTGCAGGATACAAAATTAACACACAGAAATCTGTTGCTTTCCTATACACTAATGATGAACTAACAGAAAGAGAAATCAGAAAAACAATTCCATTAGCAATTGCATCAAAAAGAATAAAATACCTAGGAAAAAACCTAACGAAAGAAGTGAAAGACCTGTACTCTGACAACTACAAGACACTCCTAAGAGAAATTAAAGAGGACAATAACAAATGGAAATGCATCCCATGCTCTTGGCTAGGAAGAATAAATATTGTCAAAATGGCTATGCTACCTAAAGCAATCTACAGATTCAATGCAATCCCTATCAAACTACCAACAGCTTTCTTCAATGAACTGGAACAAATAATTCTAAAATTCATATGGAACCACAAAGACCCCGAATAGCCAAAGCAATCCTGAGAAGGAGGAATAAAACAGGGGAAATTACACTCCCTGACTTCAAGCTCTACTACAAAGCCACAGTAATCAAGACAATTTGGTATTGGCACAAAAACAGACCCACAGACCAGTGGAACAGAATAGAAAATCCAAACATTAACCCAAACATATACAGTCAATTAATATTTGATAAAGGAGCCTTGGATATACAATGGGGAGATGACAGCCTCTTCAGCAGCTGGTGTTGGAAAAACTGGACAGCTACATGTAAGAGAATGAAACTGGACTACTGTCTAGCCCCATACACAAAGGTAAACTCAAGGTGGATCAAAGACCTGAATGTAAGTCATGAAACCATAAAACTCTTAGAAAAAAACATAGGCAAAAATCTCTTGGACATAAACATGAGCAACTTCTTCATGAACATATCTCCCGGGCAAGGGAAACAAAAGCAAAAATGAACAAGTGGGACTATATCAAGCTGAAAAGCTTCTGTACAGCAAAGGACACCATCAGTAGAACAAAAAGACATCCTACAGTATGGGAGAATATATTCATAAAAACGTATCTGATAAAGGGTTGACATCCAAAATATATAAAGAACTCACGCACCTTAACAAACAAAGAGCAAATAATCCAATTAAGAAATGGGCAGAGGACATGAATAGACACTTCTCCAAAGAAGAAATTCAGATGGCCAACAGGCACATGAAAAGATGCTCCACATCGATAATCATCAGAGAAATGCAGATTAAAACCACAATGAGATATCACCT
This sequence comes from Smutsia gigantea, assembly GCA_032199065.1. Taxonomy (NCBI): domain Eukaryota; kingdom Metazoa; phylum Chordata; class Mammalia; order Pholidota; family Manidae; genus Smutsia; species Smutsia gigantea. The sequence goes on along the minus strand of JAVSCE010010524.1, from coordinate 601,954 downwards.
CACACCAGTGAGGATGGCCAACATCCAAAACACAAACAACAACAAATGTTGGCGAGGATGTGGAGAAAAGGGAACCCTTGTACACTGCTGGTGGGACTGCAAATTAGTTCAACCATTGTGGAAAGCAGTATGGAGGTTCCTCAAAAAACTCAAAATAGAAATACCATTTGACCCAGGAATTCCACTCCTAGGAATTTACCCTAAGAATGCAGCAGCCCAATTTGAAAAGACAGATGCACCCCTATGTTTATTGCAGCACTATTTACAATAGCCAAGAAATGGAAGCAACCTAAGTGTCCATCAGTAGATGAATGGATAAAGAAGATGTGGTACATATACACAATGGAATATTATTCAGCCATAAGAAGAAAACAAATCCTACCATTTGCAACAACATGGATGGAGCTAGAGGGTATTATGCTCAGTGAAATAAGCCAAGCCAAAAAAGACAAGTATCAAATGATTTCACTCATATGTGGAGTATAAGAACAAAGAAAAAATACTGAAGGAACAGAACAGCAGCAGACTCACAGAACCCAAGAACGGACTAATAGTTACCAAAGGGAAAGGGACTGAGGAAAATGGGTGGGAAGGGAGGGATAAGAGGAAAAAAGGGGCATTACGATTAGCAGACGTAATGTTGGGGGGGCACGGGGAGGGCTGTACAACTCAGAGAAGACAAGTAGTGATTCTATAGCATCTCACTACGTTGATGGACAGTGACTGTAATGGGTATGTGGGGGGGACCTGATGAAGCGGTAGTTTAATAACCATAATATTGCACATGTAATTGTAGATTAATGATAATAAAATAAATTATATTAATAAAAAAAACAAAAATTTAAACTGAAAATATAACACTACTGAGAAATTTAAAAACTCCTGTTGGATCGAGGAAATTAAAATCAAAATTGTAGACTATCTAGAAAAAAATGTGAAAATCTACACATAAATGTATTTTTGATACAGCTAATATTTAGGAAAATTCACCAATCTAAGTCCTTACATGAATAACAAAAATGAAAATAGAAGAAATTATGCCTTGAACTTACAAAGTTATAAAAAGAACAAGAAAATTAACGCAGAGATAGCACAAGAAAATCTTAGAACTAAGTGCCTGACGTACAGTAAGCGCTTCATGGGTGTTAGCCATTATAATTATTTAGTTGTCAAAAAGACTGAGGAATTTCTATTTGAATGGTAGAGAATATTTTCTAAGATATAGTGCTAACTTTAAAAAGCAAGGTTCATTTTTGAGACAGTTGGGGAAATATGAATATGCACTCTCAGGTTCAGTTATCTCAGTGAGTTAATTTTCATAGGTACGATAATGTTATTCTGGGCATATGGCAGGATGCCTTTATCCTTAGAGGATACATGCCGATATATTCAGAAGATCAGGGTCATGCTGCCTGTAGTATACTTTTCAGTGGTTCAGGAAAAAAAATTAATGAGAGAGAAAAATGTGAAGAAATTATTAATCAGTGTATCTAGGTGACTAGTATGGGAGTGCTCATTCAAGTTTTCTCCAAGTCTGAAACTTTTAAAAAGAAAGAGAATAAATGTTACGAAAATACCAACATATAAAAGATACGTAGTATGTTTTTGAAAAATCATGTACACGTACATGTATATGTGCATGTGTGTTTCTGTCTTGTTTGCACACATATGCGTTAACTCTACAGGACATGCCGGAATTGAGAACAGTGGCTACCACTGGGGAGGCGAGCTGGCTGGCTGCCTCCAGGACTGGAAGGAGACTCACTAGCTTTTGAATCTTGCACATGTATTTACATTTTGTATCTTTAAAAAAAAGAAGAAGCTATTATAACATTTTTCTTTAGATTGTAAATGCTGTCGTATGCTCATCTTCACTGATGTGCCATCACTGGTACGTGAATTAAGAATCCCCAGGGGTTGGGGAGAAGGGGGGCAGAGACTACTTGGGAACTTGGGAAATGCCTTCTCTGGGGGCAGATTTCAGGGATGGTTTCTTCCTGGGACTGTCGACCTTGCTGCTGATCTTCCTGCAGGCAGGCAAGCAGCCTGTGAGCCTCCTGCCCCCACAGAGCAGCCCTTTGACCCTCGCTCTGTGGGGACTTCACGAAGGCGTTTTTACAGCTGGTGGAAGGTGGTGGGCATGTGGGACGACCCTCAGAAGAAAAAGGTGTGGGCTTCCTGTTTTCTCTGTGACTCAGGCATGTGGGAGAGCACTTCTGCGGAATACTCTCAGTAAACAACTCGTTCACCCTGACGCCAGTGAGCCTCCCCAGTGCCAGCCTGGGAGTTCAGGGCAGGAGGCTCCTGGCCTGGGAGGCATCCTCTGTGACAACAGCCAAAGCTGACTGAGGCCCTCTTCTGACTTACACCCCAGCTGCCCTTAGGCCGGCTCCTCTGCCTTGGCCACATGTCACTAGACTCCAGTCATGACCTTCTCAGAAAGTGGGCAGACCCCGTGAGAGGAGATGGCCTTTCAGTCCAGTAACTGCTATTCGCATCAGACACCACGGTGGTGCAGACCTGGTCAGCTGGCTGTTCCATCTGACTTCCCTCTACATCATCCCTTGTAGACACTGTATTTATGGGAGGTTGGCTGGTGTTTGTATTTCTTCCTTCTGTGTTGGAAAAGGCTTATCCTCTTTAACCTCAGATACTAGGGTAAATCACTTACTCCAGGAACATGCCAGATATTGGGGTTATAGCTCTGCCTTCAGTAAGGGTGCTTTCTAGTGCTAAAGGCTTCAGATGCATGCATTTATACAGCAGACCCTTGGACAACAGGGGTTTGAACTGTGCAGGTCTACTTTTTCAGTAAATGTATTGGAAAATTTTTTGGAGATTTGCAGCAATTTGAAAAAACATTTTCTTTAGCTTAGTTTATTATAAGAATACAGTATATGTTACATATAACATACAGACGTGTTAATCGACTGTTTATGTTATTGGTAAGGTTCCTGGTCAACAGCAGGCTATTAGTAGTTAAGTGTTTGGGGAGCCGAAGTTGTACATATATCTTTAGCTATGCAGGGGTCAGTGCCCCCGACTCTCGCCTTGTTGCAGTGCAACCATAGCACAAGAATTAATGTAAAGCCCATTAGATACACAACGGAAGGGTATAGAGTGTGAAAGAGGGAGTGATTCCAGTTTGGGGATGGGGAAGACTTCACAAGAGAGGGGCCATGTGAGCTGTTTCTAAAAGAGCGAGTAGGATTTTAACAGAGAAGATGAACAAAGAGGACAGCAAGTTCAAGGACACGGATTTTGCCTTTTTCAGGTAACTAGAGAGTAGGGTGCATATGTGAATGATGCAGAGACAGGAGCTTGAAAGGTAAGGAAGGTAGGTGGGTTGAGGGTAGGCTGGGGAGCATTTTGAATGGACTTCATCCTGAAGATGTGGGGGACCCAGAGACTTATGTAGAGCAGAGGAGAGACATGGTAGGAACTGTTGGAAAAATGCCTTTGGCAACCAGGAAAGGGGGAGCCGGAGGCCTGCTCAGGAGACAGGAGGAGGCAGTAGCAATAGAAAAAAGGAAGGGAAGGATGATTTGAAGGTAGCTACTCTGCCAGGTTTGAGCCAAATGCAAACAGGGAGACAGAGGACAGCTTTGGTTACTTAGTCTCTTTCTGTTTCTATGCATTTTGCCAAACTGGGGTGAGACCAAAGGTAAATAGCAGCAGTATTTGTATCAATACTTAGGGCTATGGAAACAGGAGAAAACAAAATGGAATATAATATGGAAGTAATTGCACAAACATCTAAATAAGGACAAGGGTTTTAGGCCTACGAAAGGAATGGGCATCAATTGAAAATGTTAAAATGTCATCCCGTATCTCTTCACTTTCATGCATTGATGTCTGTGTGTGCTGAAGTTAGGAAATGAGCAAAGTCCTCTGCAATCAGGGAGCAAGTGTTTAGTGTCCCTGCCCTGCCCCTGGACTATGATTCCTTATGCAAGCCACTTGACCTTTCCAGACTGTAGTTCCTTCAATCTTAAACCAGGAGTTATCTGTTGCCCCAGCATCCCTTCCCAGCCTAATATCCTGTGTAGTCTCTGCTGACAGCACTTTAGGCCTTCCCCCTGGGGCATGTCTTTCTGGACACCACTCACCTTTTTCTTCCTGTTCCAAGAAGGGGCACTGCTGACTGAGTTTCTGTAAACCACTCCATGAGTCATATGGTTCAGTCCTACATCTGAGGAGATATGTGGCTGTATTACTTTAGGGGCAGGAAAGCTTCTGATGAATTGGTGAAGCAAATGGTGGTGTACTTTGACCTTATCTTTTGGCTAATGAGCTAATATAAAGAGCTAGTGAACTCTGAGGGGGGATTATGCATTAATCGGCACTTAACTATGAAACAGAGGCAGAAAGTACTTGGCAAGACACCCTCAGGTGTGTGTCTGCTTCAGAACACAGCCCTGTCCTTGAAGAATACAGCTGTGCTCTGGACGTGACCAGGTGGGGGCTTCCAGGCTGCCAGCGACTGCTCGGCTCGGTTGCATCTCCATGGGTCAAGGGCTGACTCTAAATTAGAAAGGCCCCGAAACATGGTCTTGTCACAGCACCCAGTGCTGATACCTAGGAACTTACCAGAGAAAAACAGAGCTATGATAGTTTTCTCATCAAAATTCTTTGGTTGGCACCTTCTACATGGGAATTCAAGTTATAATGAAGTAATTTGCAATCATGGATCAGAGCAAGTTGGATGATCTTAGGTACCAGTGTCTACTAGTCTCCATAGCAGTTATAACTGCCCAAGGAGGTAGCTACATCTTCAAAATCTCTATTCAGCCAAGCTCCTGGGAGAAATGATTATTTCCAAATCTGTAGTGATATTTTTTTATTGCCAGGAAACAAATTAAGCTCTGAAAACTAACAAGTCATGTCCAGAGGACATAGGACCAGGGCAGTCAGGCAAGGAAAGGAAGCAAAAGGTATTCATACTGGAAAGGAGGAAATAAAACTATTTGTATTCATAATCTTGTATATAGAAAATCCTAAGGAGTCCACAAAAGAAGTATTAGAATTCATAAATGAGTTCAGCAAGTTTGCAGGATACAAGAAAATATACCAAAATCAATTGTATTCTATATACTTGCAATGAGCTTTCTGAAAATGAAACTAAAGAAACAATCCCATATGCAATAGCATCAAAAAGAATAAAATTGTCAAGAATAAATTTAACAAAATAGTATATGACTTACATACTGAAACCTACAAAACATTATTAAAAGAACTTTCAGAAGACATAAATGGAGGACATCTCATGTTCATGGATTGGATAATTAATATTATTAAAATAGCAATACTCTAATCTACAAATTCAATACATCCCCTGTTAAAATCCCAGCCCTTCTTTTTGCAGAAATTGACACCTGATTTTAAAAATCATATAGAAATGCAAAGAGCCAGAATAGCTAAAACAAACTGGGAAAGGAAAACAAAGTTGGAGGTCCTACACTTCCTGTTTTCAGAAATTATTACAAAGCTATAGTAATTAACATAATATAGAACTGATAGACAGGTACATCAATGGACTAGAATTGAGAGTCCAAAAATAAACCTGTACATTTGTAATCAACTGATTTTTGACAAAAGTTCAAGAAAACTCAATGAGTAAAGAATGGTCTTTTCAACAAATGATACTGGGATGACTGGATATCCCCATGCAAAAGAATGAATTAGACAATAATGATTTCTTAGCCATGACACCAGATAGTTGGATTAACTGGACTTTAACAGAATTAAAGCTTTTGTTCTTTGAAGGAAATTATCAAGAAAGTGAAAAGCATGGGAAATAATATTTGCAAGTCATATATCTATCTGATAAAGAGTCCAAAATCAAGAATATATAAATCTTACAAGTTGTTAATAAAAAGACAATCCAATTAAAAAATAAGCCAAGGATTTGAATAGACTTCTCCCACCCAAGATACACAAATGGCCAATAAACACATGAAAAGATACCCAACATCATTAGTCATTAGGGAAATGCAAATCAAAAAACTACAGTGCAATATCCCTTCACACCCACTAGGATGGCTAAAATAAAAGACATTAGCAGGTACTACTGAGGGTGCGGAATAATGGGAACCCACGTGCATTACTTGTGGATTCGGCAATAGTGCAGCCACTCAGGAAAGTATCAAAATGTTATAAACATGGATTGTTGCTAAATCCATTTATTCAGTTAACTTTTTACTGAGTCCCACCAGTGCTTCAGGTACTGTGCCAGTTACTTGGGGTACAGGCAGTTCACAGTCTAGTAAGAGAGAGAGTCTGGGAAGCAGTAAGCGGTGGTAAGTGTTAAACCAGAGATATGGCCAGGGAAAATAGAGAAAAGTAGCCTTGGAGAAATCTCTTTAATAACTAATCTCCCTCATCGTATCTGTTCCCTCATCATACAGTATACCTACTCATATTAGGAGGAGTATGGGCTTTGTTGATCATATAAACCTGCACCCCAGGCCTGACTGCTCCTTCTAAGCTGAGTAATATTGGGAAAGTCTCCCACTGCTAAGTCTCTGTTTACTCATCTGTAAAATGAGGTTAGTAATTCCTACCTCTGAGAGCTGTTTGGAGGTTTAATGAAGCCATATGTGTAAAGCATTTAGTACAGTATCTGGCAAGATGATGGGTACTCATTAAATGGGAACTGCTGTTAGTACAACAGAAAAGATGCTATTATAAATAGCACTTTAAAAAATTCATGTTCCAGTTGTTTGCTGGCATTTAAAGGACAGTGAATTTTTGTGTGTTGACTTAGCATCCAATGATCTTTGTTGCTAAATTCACTTATGAATTCCACTTATTTGTTATTTCTTTGGGGTTTTCAGTGTACTTTTTCTTTATTTTGTGAATAAAGAAAAACTTATGACTTTTCCAATTTTTATACCTTTCAGGAAATAGCTCTATTGAGGCATAATTTACAAATAATAAAATTCACTCATTTTAAATATGCCATGTGATGAATTTTGTATTGTTAATTTCTTCAATGTTTTGTAGTTTTTAGTTTACAAGTCCTTCACTTCTCTGATTAAGTTTATTCCTAAGTATTTTATTTTTGACGTTTTCATAAATAGAATTGTTTTCTTAATTTCCTTTTTGGATGGTTCATTGTTAGTTTAAAGAAATGTAACTGATTTGGGAATGTTGATTTTGTATCCTGCAACTTTGCTGAATTATTAATCTTTTAAAATAATGGGTTTTTTTAGCTGTGTTGATTTTCTCTTATATCTGTGTTCACTTTCATTGATTTCTGCTCTTTTTATTCCCTTCCTTCAATTTTATTTTTATTTAAATCTTTTTTAATTTCTTGTGTTAGAAGTTTAGATTACAGATTTTCAAACTTTCTTCTACTATATGCATTACATATAAAGCTGTAAATTTCCCTTTTGGTATTATTGCTTTGCTACTTCTACGAGTTTTGACATGTTGTATTTTCATTATTATACAACTTGAAATAGATTCTAATTTCCATTGTGACTACTTCTTTGACTGATGAGTTACTTAGAAGCTTAATTTCCAGTCATTTGGAAATTTTCTCATCCGTGTGCTCTTGCACTTTAATTCATTTCCACAGTGGCCAAAAAACATTATGATTTTAACCTCTTTAAACTTGTTGAGATGTACTTTATGGCTAAGAATATAATCTACTTTGGTAAATGTGCCATTTCACTTGAATCTGTCTTCTGCAGTTGTTGCATATAGTATTCTATGTATATCATTAGGTCGAGTTGATTAGTCCCGATCAAATCCTCTATATCCTTACGATTTTTTTGTCTGATTATTCCATTAGAGAGGTGTGTTAAAATCTCCAGTTATGACTGTAGTTTCTGTCTATATCTCCTTTTTATTCTCAACTTCCATTGCTTTTAAAGCTATGTTACTTGATGCATCCATGTTTAGGATAGTGACATCTTTCTGTTGCATTGACCCTTTTATCATTGTGAAATGTCTCTAGTTATCTCTCACAATATTTCTTACTTTAACATCTACTTATCCAATATTAATATAATGACAAAAACTTTCTTTTTGTTATTATTTTCATGGTATAAATCGTTTACTCTCAACCTGTCTTTGTCCTTTTATTTAAAGTGTGTATTTTATAAGAAGCAAGTTGCTGTTTTTTTCAGTTGAATATGTTTTTTCTTAAAACTAATCTGAAAGTTTATCTTTCAATGAGACTGTCTACTATATTTGCATTTAATGTAATTATTAGTATAGCTAGGCTTAATTCTGTTATGTATTTGTCCATTCTTTTTTCTTCCATGTATTTTCTTCTCTGCCTTTGTTTTAACTAGTCAAGAATTTTTAAGATTTTGTTTTATCCTTTCTACTAACATTTCTGCTCTCTCTCTTAATATCAACCTTTTAGTGGTTACTGTAGAAATTTTCAAATCAATCTATTAAAATTTACTTCACCATGCAAGAAACTTAGTGTATTCCATTAAAGTAGTGTATTCCATTCCCTTGCCAACTTTTTTGTTATAGTTACTATATTTTATTTCTACATAAGTGATAAACCCCACAAAGCATCATTATCATTGTTGCTTTTAACAGTCAGTAGTCTTTAGGTTTATCCATGTATTTACCATTTTGGAGCTGTTGGTTCCTTCTTTTAATTGTATACTTCCATATCACATCATTTGCCTTTGAAACTGAAGTACATCTTGTGATATATTCAACATATTAAATATCCATTAGTATTATTTGTAGGGCAATTCTCTACAAGCAATGAATACACTCAATTTTTGCTTGTGAGCATCTTTACTTCATACTCCTTTTTAAAGGGCATTCTCCATGGATATAGAATTTTGGATTGACTCTTTGTTTTTTCAGAATGTTTCAATTCTTTGCCTTGTGTAGCTTTTCTTAAGAAGTCAACATTCATTCTTATCATTGTTTCCTGGAAGGTAATGTGTCTTTTTTTTCAGTGGCTACTTTTAAGGTTTTCTCTTTATCTTTGCTTTTTATCAATTTGTGATGTACATAGGTTGGGTTTCCATTTTATTTATATTGCCTGAGGATCACTAAGCTCCGTAATCTGTGGTGTAAATATGTTCCCTCATATTTGGAATATTACTTGCCATTATTTTTCCAAATTTAGCTTCTTTACCATTCTCTCTTTTGCCCCCTATGAGAGTCTGATTATGTGCATGTCATATCATTGACCGTGTCTCAGATCTGTGTTATTTTCTGTCTTGGTTTTTGTATTTTCTCTTTGTGCTTTATTCTGGATATTTCATATTGACTTCCACTGGCTCACTAGTCCTGTCTGCTGCCGCAACCAGGCCAGCACTGCTAAACTCATCCAATGAGTTCTTAATATCAGAGGTTGTTTTGGAAGTTCTGGAAAGCTTTTTGGATTTTTCCTTTTTTGATAGTTTCTGATTCTAAATTCCAGTATTCCATCTTTTCATCTGGTTTCTTTTTCTCTTTTCAATATATTAATCATAGTTAATTTGAAGTCCCTCTCTGCTAAATCTAATATCTGGATCATCTCTGATCTCCCTCTAATCACTGTTTTATCTCTTAATAGTTGGTCACTTTTTACATTTTTGGGGGGGTGGTATATTTAGTAATTTTTTATTATAGGCCACACATTGTAAATGAGAGATTTACTCTAGATGGTTATAGTATTCCAAAGAGTGTTTAAATTTGTTCAGTCAGCTAAGTTACTAGAAGGTCACTTTGATTTATTAAGACCTGTTTTAGGCTTGTTAGGGAACATCTATTTCAGTGTTCCCCTTACTCCTGAATATGGTTGATAATCTATGGGATGGCCTTTCTTAGTTGTAGATAAATGTTTGGTATTTTCACCTATACATTCAACTCTGACTTGGCCCAAAATCTAGCATCTCTCTAATACTATTTAATATTTGGCATTTCTACTCAGTCTCAGCTCTCAGCTTCCCAATATATGCTTTCTCCCAGACTTTTAGGAGACTCACCCTTCACCCAAAAGTTAGCCAAGGATCCAAGGGCAATTTTCATGTAGATTTCTGGGTTCCCTTCATGAGGTTCACCTGTCTCTGCCACCCTTCTCCCCAAATCCCAACCTTGTTAGCTGCATCACACTTTGATTTCTTCCTCATCCCTCTGTTGCTCCTTGCTTGAGTTCCTATGCTGTTATTTTATATATTTTGTTGACACATACATGTATTATATATAAACATTCATATATACACATATATATTTTATGTAGGTGTGTTTGTGTACATATTTTTATTGTTTATGGTAAGGAAGTGTGATACCATCTACTTTAGCATAGTCAGAACTGGAAGTTAGCATTTTGCTATTGTGGTTACAGTTACATTTCTTTAAATATTCATTTTAAAAGGCATTCTTTTTGGGTCGTTTTTACTTTGATTCTAAATGTACTTCATGTTAATTTTTTTATTCAGTAATGTTTCCCAACATTCTTATTTAGATGGAAAATGGTTATTTTTTTAGCAGCATCTTTATTAAAGTGTGTATGTTTCAGTTGGACTATTCAGCTTTGGTGCTCACTGTATTAAGAGATAGCATCTTTGGCATTTTCTTGGGTTTGAAATTTGTTCAGAGTCTGCTACGGCTTGGCCCTATTTTCCTGGTAAGCATAGTCCCAGTAACAGCACATCCTGGCAAAACTGACCTGTTGCCCTGGGTGAATCCCGAAATGGCAGCCACTTGGGTTTAATTCTCTTGGCCTTAGGTTTTATCTCCTGTGAAAATTCAGCCACTTAAGGGGAAGAATAGCAGAGTAGGGTGTGTTAGTCATTCACATGAGAACAATTTTTCAGATCCCTTCTTGTAGAGTTGGTTTAATAATAGGAGGAAGATTCTGTGGTTATTCTTTTATGTCTGAGACAGTGAAAAAGACCATTCAAGGTGGGAAAGTACATAAAGTAGAAGAGACAAAAAGGATAAATCTTATCATTGTTGCAATCTTCCCCAAGGAGCTAAGCTCCTTCAGCTTCATATCTATTTCCTCAAGAAGTTCTTAGTGCAGTTTGATAGGTACCATAGTAAATAAAGTCTGAAATGATAGAAAAAAGCTGATAATGCAGAGTGAGGTATACAATTATAAAGGTAGGCTAGAAGGACACCAGAAATCAGTAACATTAGTTCTTCCTAGGAGGACTCTTGGCTGGCTGGTCATTAAGAACAGGAGAGGGACTTCATTATGTATTCTTTTATCCTTCTGAAGCTGGAGCCATATGAATATGTTACTCAAAAAATGATGGTCAAGCATATTCATTTATTTTTTATCTCCCCCTATAGTGTTCTAAAATGAAAAAAATCAATTTTTTTTGATCCTCAAAGGTAATAAAAATGGGAGAGTAAATGAAAAATTTGGAATCTAGAAAGGTAGTGTTATAAACCAAATGATCATATCCTGCCAGAATTCATATGTTGAAACCACTATCCCAGTTTGGAGGTGGGGTCTTTAGGAAGTGATTAGGTCATGCAGGTAGGGCTCTCATGGATGAGATTAATGCCCTTATGAAAGGGAGCCTCCAGAGAGCTCTCTTGTCCCTTCTACTATGTGATGACACAGTGAGAAGACACCCATCTATGAACTAACACAGGCTGTTGTCTGATACCAAATCTGCTAGGACCTTGATCTTGGACTTCCCAGCCTCCACAACTGTAAGAAATAAATGTTTGTTGTTTAAGCCACCCATTGTGATGTAGTAGCCTAAACATAGACCATAAGAAAGTTAAATTCTAAGCCAGCTAGTAGAGAAAGCCAACATTTCCCACAGAGCTACCTGAAGACTTGGGAATTGGGGACAGTAGATGCATCTAAAAATGGGAAGTAAATATGAGACTTAAAACAGGAGGGCTGATTGCAAGTCTGTTTTAAGAAGCAATTATATCCCCAGCCTCCCACCCTAGCTTTGCACAATGGGACAACGATGTACCCTACTTCACTTAAGAAAGTTCACTTTATGGTAAGAAAAAAGCAGGGGTTCTGAACTAGGGTACATCAGCATTGAAAGTATAATGTCGAACACTGAAATGAGTGTTTATATTTCAAATGCAGAGAGGTCAGACCTTCTCCCTATACTGGGTTCTCATAATACAGGTCATCAAACTTAAATTTATCTTCCAGAGAGGAGAATAGATGAGTCTTCTCCTGGGAAGCTGACCAACCTGAAAGAGAAAATACCAGGAGCTCTAGTGACATGATAACTCAGCCAGATGATCCCACAGTAAAGTCTGTGGTGACTCAAACAGCTCTTGAGTACTTCCTTAATTAAGAGCAGAAACCATGGATTACCAGGCATCTAATTTGAAATATAGACTGAACTAAATTTGAAGGAAACAGACTATGCCAGGAGATGAAATTTTATATACTCCCCCAAAATTCCATGATCATTTATGTTCTCAGTGAGACAAAAGAGATATTATATTCATGAAATAAGAATTTCTTACTCATGAAATAAGAAAAAAGTCTATAAAAAGAAATATTCATATAATTAAAAAGAGCTCCAGAAGTTAAAAATATAATAAGTTTAAAATACAATAGAAGAATTACACAATGAAATTCAGAATATTTTCCAGAAACCAGAACAAAAAGACAAAGAAATGAAAAAGAAAAAAATATGCAAATTAATATATTGGGTGAGGAGTGCCAACATCCTAATAATAGTTTGCAGAAAGAAAAACAGAGAAATCCAGAAAAAATAAAGAAGGCATTAAAGGAAATTTCCTGAAACAGAGATACAAGTTTTTAGATTGGAAGAATCTACTGACTGCTCAAAACAGTGGATGACAATAGACCATCATCAAGGCCCATCACAGTGAAATTTCAGAACAGTGGGTCAAAAAATACCTATAGCTGAAAGAAAGGTAAAAATAGGGTCATATACAATCAAAAGTCAGAATGGTTTTTGATTTCTCAGTAGCTATACTGGAAACCAGAAGTCAGTGGAACAATGCTTCCAAACCACAGGGAAAATTATTCCTGATCTACAATTCTATACCCAACCAAACTGTTAGAATAAAGATCTTTTCAGATACTCAAGATCTCAAAAAATTTACTTTGTATGCACCCTTTTTGATGGAACAACTGAAGAATGAACTCTAGCAGAGAAAAAAAAAACAGGAAAGAGGAAGATGTGGGATATGGGAAATGGGTTTGGTACACAGGAAAGAATTAAAGGAATCCTCAGAGTAATGGTGAAGGGAAATCGTAGGACAACAGTTGTGCCTGAAGCACTGAGGGCAACTAGACCACACTGAATCATTGCAGATGGCTCCAGCACAAATTTTGTTAAGGAAATGAAATTGCTTGACTAATGTGTCTGAGCATTTATTTAGGAGATTTAGACAATTGGCAGAAAATTTGGGTTAAATAATGGATAAATACTTGGGAAAGGAGTTAAACAAACAAAAAAAGACAATTGCTAATTCCAGGGAAAACAGTGTGGTAAAAGAAATAAAAAGTAATCCTGGTACATCACACAGCTCACCTAGATATTACAATCAGATATTAATCTAATTGGAATTATAACTATGTCAAAAGGATGAAAGGCCAGGAAGGTAAAGAGTGATTTGTGATTGTGGGAGAGGAGGCTAAATCCTTATTTAGCAAAATGAAAAACAGATATATAATGCTTAAACCTGATAGAAAAAAATCAGGGGGTATCAATATAGACATTAAAGATTTTGTACTCAATTTCAAAGTTTGAGGGGGGCAGCAGTTCCTCTCACCGAGCAGTTCTCCGACACCAGCTGGATATCCTACAATTCAATTCTGACACTGTTTACCCAGTGGTACTGTCGGATTCCGAGGTTAGAGCTCAGCCCCGTAAGACTGCCTTCCATGTCAGGCACCATTGCAAGTCCATGTTGTTATCTGTACTGTTTACTGACTGGCTATAAATCTGATATTCCCATGATCCCCTCCTTGGATTCAATTAATTTGGTAGAGTGGCTCACAGGACTCAGGAAAACAGTTTACTAGATTACCCAGTTTATTACAAAGGATATTAAAGGATACAAATCAACAGCCAGATGAAGAGAGTTATAGGGTGAGGTCTTGAACCAAGGTGCTCTGTCGTTGAAGAGTTTGGAACCCAGTGAGGAGGCATGTGGACGCTCTGAACCCCTCTCCTTTGGGCTTTTTATGGAGGCTTCATTTCATAGGCATGTTGATTAAATCATTGGTCATCAGTGACTGATATAATCTCCATTTATCCCTGCCTGGAATTCAGGGGATAGGACTGAAAGTTCCAACTCTCTACCCATGGTTAGTGTTTAAGAAAGAGTAGTTCTGTAGGCCTAGGGAACAGAGGGGTGTGCTGGCAGGTCGAGGGAACCAAGACTGGCAATAAGCAGAGTGGGTGTAGCCTGGCCTCTGAAGGAAGCTTCAGACGTGGGGTATTGTCACACCCAGGTATTGGCTTCTCTCCTTTTAGTGTCTGTATATTGTTTAAAATTTAAGATACAGCCCTCTTGTTACTGTTATAATAACAGGATTACTTGAACTAATTTCAAAGGGAGAAAAATGAACTGTCGTTGAAATAACCTTTGCAGTAAAGTTTGTTAAAAAGGCAGTGTCAGTCCCAAGTCCTTCTCTGGACTTAGTAAGAGTGTTTTAACCAACAGTCTCAGCTTTCAAGAATCCTTTGAAGACAGTAGACTGCAAAGGAAATAGGCACTTTGCAAGAATTTGGAAAATTCAGATGCCTTCAACATCCAAAAGACCCTAGGGCCAGGAAAGGGACTCCATGGACATTGTGTACCCTAGGCAAATGAATATCTGGGTGAGTGGCCAGGTAGCTAAGTGCTAATTGTAGGCCTTTTGTACCGGGGTCACTTCCAACAGCTGACTGCCCTCAGGAAGCGTTCGGAATGCTGGGAAGCATGTGCTATGGCAGTAAGATCTGAGTTTCTCCTGGCTCTGCCGTCCCTTTGACTTCAGCCAAATCACTAACCTCTTTGAGAGTAAGATAAGGACAATAATAATTATAGGGTGATTACAGGTGCCAGGTAAAGTAATGTATTTGAGAATGCTTTGTAAACCATGTTTCTGTTACAAATCTTGGTTTCAATTAGTGAGTTTCTTTAACTGTTGAAATTTGTCTGCAGTTGTGCCTTCTATCCCTGATATAGTAATTCTTGTTTCTGGGTAGGCTTATGTATTTTAGTTAAGGTAGAGGTACCCCAAAATATGGCATTTCAAACAAGAAAAAAGTGTGTTTCTCTCTCATGTCACAGTCTAGGTCCATGCTATCCAATATGGTAGACACTAGGTACATAGAACTGTTTTTTATTTAAATCAATTAAAATTATATGAAGTTAAAAATTTAGTTCCTCAGTTGTCCTGGCCATATTTCACATGCTCACTAGCCGCTTGACTCAAGGCTATTGTACTGAACAGCACATGCAGAACATTTCCATCATCACAGAAAGTTCTGTAGGGCAGCCCTGATCTGGAGGAATGAATGGTTCAGAACTTGAAGGGTGGCTCAGCCCTACAAGGTCATCCATGGACATGAGTTTCTTAAATATTACTGCTCTGCCATCCCCTTGGTAAGGCTTTCATAACATTTTTTGGTGCCATGGATCCTTTGGCAGTATGACAAAATCTACAGGCCACAGGGTAATATTTTTAAATGTGTAGGGTAAAATACATAGAATTAACAAAGGAAAGTATGTTAAAATAAAATTATCAAAGCATTAAAAAACAAAAGTCATGATATAGCAATGCATGCTTCATTAATACATCAAATAATCTAGAGGCAAGTCTAATGGCTCCTGCAATTTCAAAGTAGTGATGAGTTTATGTGATATTTCAAGATAATCCATAGCAAGTGTAATATGGTGTGAAAACACCTGTAATTCAGTTGGTGACAGACTGATGGATACTGCTAACATTACCGTGGTTTGTTGCCTACCTGAGAACTGAAGGAAACACTAAATTTCAGATACAGTTTAGAGAAAATAAAGTTAAAAAAAATTTTTTTCTCCATCCAGGTTTACAGACCAACATTACTATTTATGGACTCCTTGAGAGTCTGTGGACTCCAGAGTCAAGAAGCCCTGCTGGGTGTTGTCAAAGCTGGCTAAGTACTTCAGGGCCGCCCTGGAAAGAGGAGCCAAGAGGGTGCGGAGGGCAAATGATTTTCCTTTTCAAGGACACCACCTGGAAGTTGCTCCCATCCCTTTGGCCAACAGTTAGTCACATGGCTGCTTGTAGTATAAGGTAGACTGGGAAATATAGTCTCCAGGGCAGCCCTGTACCTTACTAGTGAAAAGCTGGGAGTTCTAGCAGTAAAAGGAAGAAGGGAGGATATTAGGATAAATAGCAGTCTCTGCCACACCACACCTTCATTTATCACTGTGGAATTGAAACAAAAAGTGTTTTTTTTTTAATGTGCTATTTTTTCTGTGACACTTTGTACACTTTCAGGTCCCAGTCAGATATGCTAGGAAGAGTTTCACTCTTTAACGGCCGTGGACAGGCTCCCACACACAGTGTTACCAATTCCAAAGGTACACAGTGTCTAAGGAATATAGCATTATTTTGAGTTAATATTCACCGATTCTGTGCATATGCCTGTGGTTGCTAGTTGCTGGCAACATTGTTATTAGCACAGAGCCAACATTTCTGGCAGTGACACAGTGTGTTTGTTCCTTACTAAAACCAAAGTCAGTATGCCATGGTCTGCATTTACAGACTTGTAACAAATTAGGTGTCTGCTCCTGTCACCAATGACCAGTATTCTATGTGCAGAGAGCATAACGTAGAAGGAGGCAGGCTTTTGCCAAACAAACAGATCCCTTGAGCAAATGGCCTTTAAAGTTTAAAGTAACAACCCTTGGGTTGTACAGGCCTTTAACTTCTCAGAGTTTTAAGTACCTTAACCCATCTTATAAGTATCCAGACCATGGGACTTTTTATTTCTTTTTTGTCTTTTTTTGAAGTTAGTTAAATAAATAGCAGTTATGATGCAGCACCACATGGCTTATACACGGAGGTTTGAACAGGCATATTTAGAGGCAAAGTTGGTTGGCTTCTGCTGGCTGGAGGGAGACAGAGCTGCCCTAAGCCCTGATAGCACTTAAAGGGCCAGGCCAACATGATGTTCAGTGTCATTTTCCTGAAAGTCCTGGATTGTGAGCTCCGAGCAGCAAGCACTGGGGGCTTTGTCGCCCCCACAGAGCCTGGAACAATTCTTTATAGATTATAGGCCCTGGACATGTGTTTGCTGACAAACTATTCTATTTTGTCATGAGCATTTATAGTGGCCTTTTAAGTAAGTGACATTTTAAAGTTTACTGAATGAAGGGTGGTTTTGATTTAGTCTTAGGGTCACCATTGTTTTTGTTTGCTGTTTTGGCCACGCATCCCCCGTGCATTTCTAGATTTCAAATGTGATTTTTTTAGGAAAATATGACTCCCTTAATTGAATTCATTTAGAGCCAACTTTTCAGGAACCTATCTATTTCTGGAAAGTAAGATCCACTTGCAAGTTTACAGTTTGGTGCCAGCACTCAAATTTTCCCTGACTCAGTTGCTCCAGGGTTGTTTCAGATATCTTCCCATAAATCAGGCAGCCAATGCCCCACACTTGGGAGGATTATTTACTGGGTCTTGTGATAGTGCTCTTGGATGGGTGATATAAATAGGCTAGGCTTTACCAATGGCTGTTTTTATAAGGGAAGCTTTCTAAGTTGATTTCTTTGAAACCCAGAATGACTTCCTCCCTCTGGCTTCCCCTGTTTTCCTACACCACTGTGGAGCTCCTCTCATCCTTTTGCCTGCCTGTCTTTCCCCCTCCCCCAGCCGGCCGGTGATGTCTGCAGAAATCAGGAGAAAGGTGCATGCCTGAAACAGAGTTGCCTGTAATTGTGTACCTTCACCTGCTTTTCAGGACCATCTTTCTTTCATCGGGCCCAAGAACGGCACCCACCCCTCCCGTCAGGCCACAGGATCTCTGAGACCGACTGCCTTGTCTGAAACAGATATCCCCGGCTTTCAAGCAGAACAATTCCCTACATTCGTACCCGAATGTATATTTTACAATATTACCTCTTGTTTGTCTGTGTAGGTTTGCCCCTGCCCCAGGTTTAAAAAACAAATCCTGAGTAGAGTTACTGCTAATGAACCAAACTGCCCCATTTGAGGGCCCCACTCCTTCTCCCTAGGCCCCAACCCCGCTTGTGCCCAGTCTAACATCCCCACCGCAAGAGATGCAGACGCTGGGGCGCCTGGTCCAGCCTTCCTGGAGGACGTCCTGCCCCCCAGTCTCCAAAGCTCTCTTCCCTCCTGCGGGATGCTCCCTGCCCCCCAGCCCACATCCACTGCGGTTTTGTGCACAGTCAGCCTGGAGAGGCTTGCCTTGGAGCTCAGCCCTTTCTTTGCATCGTTTTCCCAGGTTTTCATGCTGAAAACAGCACATTCTCAATAGGAAACAAAACTTGGTTTTGCCCTCTGTTTCATCTTGTATTTTTGACCATGATGTTCTTGGCAGTCAAACACCCAGGCTTGGGGGTAGAATTGATAGCTTAGAGTATAAATGTTAAATTGGTCGGCAGTGTGCCATTTGAAGTTCCTAACTCCCTTGGATAATTCGCTGGCATCTGTGGCTTCACCCACCCAGTGTCCTTGAGTGTCTCCTTAACTTTGTAACTGGCTTGCCTCTTGGAGCTCCCCCACCCCGACCTCACCACCGCCCCAGCCAGGCCTGAATGCCAGAGCCCTTTCTCACTCCCTGGGTCAGGTACTAGAATTAAAAGAGTCCGTTTTCAGTCTCTGAGCTCCACCCCAGGGTCAAGGGCCCCAGAGCCTGGTACTCTGCTCTGGTTGCAGGGACCACAAAACCAGGTCACGGTGATGTCCATCCACACTCTGAGCTTTGGTTCTGCCTTTACATGGGATTGGTGTTCTATCTCAGAAAAACTGTGAGGACCATATGAAATAATGTGTTAATACTGGAAAGGCTTTATGAGAGGTAGCATAAAAACAGCAAGAATAAAAATAGTAGCTACTATTTCATAAGTATCTACTATGTCCCAGGTACTGGGTTTGGTGCTTCATGAGAACTACCTCATTTAAGCCAGACAGCTACTCTATAAAGGTATTGGTATGCCCATTTTACAGAAAGGAAAGTGAGGCTCAAAGAGATGAAGTTATTGGTCAGGACCACATACCTAGGGAAAGTGGTAGAATCAAAATTTGTGTCTGGCCAGTGTGACTTTAAGGCCCACACTCTCATCTATTAAGCAGAATATTTTCCTTCCATTTCAAGGCTGGTCAGGGAAGCAAATTAACTTTGAAGATGGGCATTTATAGTTCTTTTCCTTGAGATTCCCATTTCACCTTCCATTTTCGGGTCAACAAGCAGTTTCCTGTGCTGAGGCCGAGGCCTTATTCCCCTCATTAGTGATTTTCCCACTGGAGAGGGAGACAGATGTGGCTGCCTGTTCCAGGAGACTGTATCCACTCGTCACCCTCACTGACCTACCCCAGTGCACTGGCTGTACGTTAGCTGACTGAACAGTGACTCTCCTGTGTGAGCCACCAGTTGAAAGATGATGAAAGCTCGGAAAGTGCCCACTGCATCTCTTTTTCTGTGGCTGACAGTGGATTGACTAGGGCGTTTAGGACCACTCTGCTTCTAAGAGCCCCTGGGCAGGTGTGAGTTCACCACGCCCCTGGCATGGCAAGCATGTGGCTAGCTACAGGAGAATAAGACAGCTATGGCCTGGGTCCTCTGCAGAGCCACCAGCTATAGAGAAGGCAGGACAGGCATTGTGACTAATTTGTGTGTATTTGGCAGCATTGAGTTAAAGGCATAAATGAAGAGAATTCAGAGAAGGGAGAGGTTCATGCAGACCTTGGGGAAGCCTCCATGAAAGAAACTTTGATCTGGGCGCTGGTGTATAAGGAAGAATAGGTGAGAAGAGAGCAGAATGTTCCAAATGAGAGAGACAGCTTCTTATATCTGGTTAGCGTTGGGAAATGCTTCATTCCTGAGAGGATTTGATATATTTTGCATTTTAATCTGAATTCAAGAAAAGGCACATGATAAAACTTGCTGCTTTTCAGAGTGTGCGTGCCTTTACTGAGAAATGGTGCCGTTCTATTCAATATGTCTTAACTGTATCATTATAAGACACCGTCCCAGCGGCAATGAGGGAATCAAAAGTGAGCAAGATTGTGGTGGTGGTGGTTACACATCTATGTGAGTTAAAACTCACAGAATTTTTCAGCCAAAGAGTCAGTTTTTTTAACCATATGTAAATTTTAAACATTTTTTTAAAAGCACATAAGATGGGCCCTTCCCCTCAAAGAGTGCAGAACTTAGTAAGAGATAAGATAGTAAGCTGGCTTGCACAGTTAAATCCGGCCATGCCACAGGAGAGGCTGAACAAAAGAATGCTGTGGGCCTTGAAGCCAGCGCAAAGCACCACTGGCTGTGGGAAACGGAAACCTAAGCCATCCTGATGGTTGGACGCCATATGCAGTGAGTTCTAAGAATGTGGAATGGCCAGAATAAGGGCAGGGGAGCAGGGAGGTGTGTTCCGGAACAGTTCACATTCCCATTTGGTGTTGTGACATAGGACACAATTCCTATGCTGGTGGTCTGTTGAACAGCAGCTCCGTGCCAACCACTGTGTTAGGTGCTGGAGTCCCCACCTACATCCCCATCCCACCGGAGAAGATACACACGGGTGGCAAAATAAGCATATGAAAAGATGCTCCACTTTTTTTTTTTTTTTGGTTATGAGGGGATTACAAATCAATGCAGTACCGAGCTAGCACGACACACCCATTGGTGTGGCCCCAGTCCAGAGCACTGACACCACTAAATGCTGGAGACTATATGGAGCCGCACGGACTTGCATTCCCGCTGGTGTCAAGGCAGAAGGGCATAGCCCCTTCGGGAGACAGGTGTGGTGGTTTCTTACAAAACCCAGCATGCTCTTACCATCCTTCTAGATCCATGCTCCTTGGTGTGTTTGCCCAAGTGAGTTCAAAACTTACGCCACACAAACACCTCCACACAGGTATTTATAGCAACTTGACTCATAATTGCCAAAACTTGGAAACACCAAGATGTGCTTCAGTAGGTGAACAGATAAACAAACTATGGAACCTTCAGACAATGGAATATTATTTAGCACTTAAAAAAAAAAAGAGCTATCAAGCCATGAAAAGACATGGGAGAAACAAAAGTGCGTACTCCTAAGTGATAGGAGCCCGTCTAAACAGGCTCCCCGCTGTATGATCCCCACCATATGAGTCTGGACAAGGCAAAACCATGGAGACAGTAAAAGATCGGTGGTTGCCAGAGTCTAGGGGTCAGAGAGGACAAACAGGCAGAGCACAGAGGTTTAGGGTAGTGGGGGAAAAAAAGACTGTCCCCATCCTGAACGATGTCAGGTCCACCTGGAGGAGACAGACACACAACAGATCAGAGAAAGATGGAGGAAGCATGAATTACTCTTCTGTACCCAGATTAAGCCAAAGGAGGGAACTGACTGGCCCCAGGGGCTGCCCTGGTGGCTTCCTGGGGGAAGAGGCACATCTAAGGTGTGTCTGGAAAGAGCTGCAAACAGAAAGAAAGCAAGAACATTCCAGGCCACAGGAACTGTACATTGAGAGGCTCCGAGGTGGGAGAGGATGAGGACCTATCTGGGACTGGAGAGCAGCTCCATAGAGCTGGGAGGCTGAGGCCAGGACAAGCTGGGTCACGCGGAGCTTGGCGAGACACAGGGGCCAGAGAGACTTCACTCTGAGAGCGCCGGGAGAGCCCAGGGTCTGGAGCAGGGAGACACGCTCAGATCCCTGCCTGAGAAAGATGGCCGCACAGCTTGGCTGAGAACAGGCTAGGAAGACAAGGATGAATTGAGAAGGTAGAAGTTACAGGCCCCTATGACTTGTGGGATGTGGGTGAGGGAGAAGGAGGATTATGGGCCTGGTTTGGTTCTGGTTCAGACAGCCAGTAGGGGACAGGAGTTGGGGGGGGGCATTCATCAAGAGGAGGGTGAGGACCTGCGAGAGGAGGGTTAGGAAGTAAAGCCAGAAAGGGGGAATAAAACAGCACTCTGAGTTCTGAGCGCCAGAGTAAAGACTTCGTAGTGCAAACCCAGGGAAAGCGTACTCTTGTTGCAAATCATTAAGTTACTGCTCTTATGTTTGATACATCAGATTCCAGCCAGAACCTGGAATATAGATGGACATCTGGGAATTGTTAGATTCTAGATTAAACATTTGACAGCCTTTGCATTCCCAAAGTGGCCCATAACCAAACTGACAGCTGGGGACTTGCTGAAGCATGGAGAAAGCCCTGACATGAGCCTCAAAGCCAATGTAGATATTAAAGGAGAATAGCTTTTATTGAATTGTAACAATTATTTGTTAAAGTATTGGATTTAGTAAACAATAGGAACAACCTTAATCCTTCTTGACCTCAGTTTTCTCATCCGGTAAATGAAGAAAAGACCTCATGATCTCAGAGTTCCCTTCCAGCTCTGAAATTCTAGCCTAATAAAATTTTTCAAAAAAAAACATACAAAAAACAAAACTCTATTTAATGTGAATAAACACAGAGTACAGCAATAACCCTTCTCGAGCTTCAAGCATTTTTTTAATCCAAAGTTTTAATTTTGAAACCCCAACTTGCCAGATTTCCCAGAGTGTAAACCCCCTGACCTATTATTTTGTTTGGAAATACTGGAGCCTCTGAAGCTCTGACTTTATCTGGAAGGAAGGAAGGAGAGAAGGGAAGAAAGAAAAAGGAAGAGAGGGAGAGACAAAGAGACAGAAAGGAGTTTATGTTCCGTGTTTCCAGCAGTGAATTTCCTGTATTAATACTATGAAAAGCTCCCAGCTCTCTCATGTCCTATAGGGAACTGGGTACAATCATAGCCCCCTTTTTAATGATGAAGAAATAAGCAGATGAAGGTAATTATTTCCGATCCTGTGTTTCTTTGGTAGAATATATCTAGATAATGAATCCTACTCAGATTTTGTTCTGGTGCTCGTCTTAGAACTGACTTGAGAAGCAATCGGCTAATTCTTCTCAGTGCAGTGGGATAAAATGGGTACAAGCTGTCTTGCGTTCATGCTCATGGCATTATTTGCTATTATCATTGAACTCAGGCAGTGAGACACACGATAGCTAAGGCTCAAACTGGGATTAGATACCCCACTATGCTTAGCCCTAAACTTAAATAATTTATTAAACAAAATTAAGAAGTTTTCAGACAACCTTAAATGTTTTTGTTTCAACCCAATTATGACTTTCTCTTTCCTCTCCCCACTTTCAGACAATGCCACATCTTTTTTTTGCATTTTAAAATGGAAATCGTTTTGGGGCCACGTTTATACTGCTTGAGGTTGCACTGGCCTTGCAGTGAGCGAGGGAAGGACAGAGTCCGTGCCTGAGACTTTTGCTCCCAAATTCACTTAATTTTCATAAGAATCTTGTGAGACCAGAAAACAGAGGCTCAACAAAGATCGGTAAACTCAGCCAGTCAGACAGCTGTGAAGAGGCAGAGCCAGGAGTTGAACCCACTTCAGGCAGAGCCCTCCCCTGCCAGCCCCTCTACTGAGCATGCTACCCTGCCGTGCCCGGGGACCCCTTCTCCTGCAGAATTCTAGCCGAGAACTAGCGTGTCTGAAATGCCGCTGTCTTCCTTGTTTGCTCATTCAGTAAACAAGGGGTGATGACGCATCCACCCGCTTCGCTGGGACATTTTAAGGAGTAAAGAAGGTAGAGTCCTATAAGGGTTTAGCTCACAGCTTCGCAGTAAGTGCCCGCCCAGCAATAGCCCTTCTGGCTATGAACAGTGTCTGCTGCGCCACCCTGGGCAGGCTGAGAAGTAGGGTGAGCGGACACATCCCCACCTAGAGGAGCGCACGGGCCAACAGAGGGAAAGGTCCCCGAACAAACACCATGCATATAGCGAAAGCAGGACCTCAGCCCACAGACTCTATGCCTCTGAGCAGCCCTCCTCCCCTGCCACAGAGGTTACAGTGACCTGACTGGCGTGGTCGTGGAAATCTGTGGGTCTGGGCCTCAGCTGGTGGATAACCGGCAGTGTGTCTGGGATGTGGTTTTTCCCTCTTTAAAATGTCAGCCTTGGCCTTCCTCTGCCTCCCATCTTCCCTGCCATCACCCTGAGAACTAGGCACAGACAGTTGTGAGTCCTCAGCAAGAGGTCAGCGTCCTGCAAGCAAGGGAGCGTTTTCTAGCACTTCAGCCCGCCGAGCTGGCATCATGGGAGGTAGCTGTCGTTCGGGGCCGCACCTGGGGACCTGAGCGGGAGGAGAGTGGAGCAGACAGCTGTGAACTGTCGGGTCACAGTTGCCTTTTCTGGAGCACAGGGATGATGGTAAAAATGTCTGCCTGAACGGGTGGTGGGGATTTAGTCCCAGCAGATCACGAGATAACGGGTGTAACATAATCTGTAAAGCAGCAAGCGGAAGTTAGTTGCCATTAGTAATAATGAGTTGGGAAGGCCAGGAACCCATGAAACAGCCAGATGTATGGAATGCAGGTTGTTCACGCCTGCTGCATGCTGGAAATCAGAGTGGCGGGGACTGGCTTGGGCAAGGGTGGCTAAGAGATGTGTCACAGAGCTGGTGACTCATGAACTTGGAGATTTATGGCGATGTTGTTAGGGAGAAGAATAGGCAGAAAATCTAAACTGGGGGAAAGGTACCCAGAATGGCCGGATAGGGGGAAGGAGCAAGCTGCTTGAGGGACAGTGAAGACCCCTTGCCCAGATGGTCTGTTTCTAATCCTTGAGGGCCTGCCACAGGATCAGCTTTGATGGCCCTCCCAGGAAGCTCTTGGGGAGTTTTCCATGCAGTTAGTGACGCTGGATGTCTGCTGCTGACAATAGGGCCAAAGAAGATAAACAGTGGAGTGCCTACTGCTGTTGTGCTGACCCTGTGTCATTGGTCTTCACCACTACCCCCATGAGGTCACTCCCACTGTCACCCCCATTTTATAGTATGGGACACTGAGGGACAAACAGCAGCTGTGGCTTGCCCTCAGCTCATCAGCTAGTAAGTGGTTGAGCCAGAGTCCACTTAGATCTGTCCCCAGAGCACAAGCCCCTCTCCTCCTGGAGCACAGAACAAGGTTGTTCTGGAGAAGAGATTTTTATGTCTCCCAAGCCATTGCCCTCCTTTCCTCTAGTTATCTTCTCTCTGGGAGCTGCCTGGCTGTGGGGTTAAGCCACAGGAGAAAGCGGCACCTCTCCTTGGTGTAGTGTCAGGGAACCCTGGCTTCCTAAATCCAAGAGTTGTGTGTTTCTGGAACTTCCCACCCTTTTGTGTTACTCCTTTCTGCTAACTCGAGGTGGGCTTATGGTAATGCAGAAGATGACTCTGTGCCAGGGAGACGCTGGGGAATTCCTGAATAGGCTCAGAACTGATTAATCCCTCAGCAGAGCCCTAAGCCTTCTGGAGTTCACAGCTCTGCAGGTGGGCCGGTGAATCATCAGGGGCTGGGCAGGGGCCGCAGGGCCGCTGGGGGTGTGAAACAGAGGCAGCCATGCCCCAGGGTTATGGGCATGATTATTAATGGAATTTATGCTAAATTCTACCAGAATGGTCCACCCAGTCTTAAATGTGTTTACTGGGCAATTCCATGTGACCATGAATAAAGAATTCACACAAACCACAAACTTTCTGATCCCCCTGCTGAACGCTCACTGCATGTCCTGTGCTCTGAGCGTGCTGTGTCTGCATTTAAGCTTGGCTGTGTCCACGGCGGGGCTGCCAGCAAATGTGGGCAGACTGCCACCTGCACTGTTTTAATTCAGTGTTTGAAGGCTCCTTCTCACAAGTCAAGGGCTTTGAATGTAGTCAACCAGAGTGGAGGTCCAGCCCGCACCTGCCCCCTACCAGCCAAATGGCCTTAAGCCCCTTGCTTTTCCTCTCTCAGCCTTGTCGCCTCATCTGCAAAATGGACACACTGATACCTTTTAGGACTTTTTAGGGGGCTAATGAAATTGTGTGATTGTGCTTCGCACTTTGCAAAGTGCTTTGTAAATGTTGACACCATACTTTGTGTCATACTGGGAATGCTTCCTTGGGTGCTTTTAACACCCAACGCCTGGCATTGCTGAGAATATCCCCCAGCTGTAAGGATAAACCGGAAGTTGTGGCAATGGTTTTGAAAATGTTTGGCACAGAAAATAAAATTAGCACTTTTCCCTCTTCATTCTTGGGGCAGTGGGAGGAAGGGAGGAACATTCAATTCTGTTAAAATGATCTTCATGAAATTTTTATTTTACCCTCTGTCTTGGTGACCCACCCATAGGAGGCATAATCATCTAGCCCGTCTCTAGGCCTAGAGAGAGGGAAAGGGGAATGCTTTTTAATTTTTACCATATGTGGGACTTGTTCCCAGCCTACCTTTAAGCAGAGTTGAAGCCCTCTGAAGTGTCCGACTGAGCGTCATGGGGAAATCTGCCCTGCCAGTCCTTGGGGAGCTCAGTGTGGCCTTGCCCGTGGGAGGGCGGGGGTTCAGCAAAACCTGTTTTACTGCGTTGCCCTGGTCCTCATTTCCTTTCACATACTCTAAAGGAAGTGCTCTGGTGATATTGGCACCGAGCAAATAACAAAGGGTTTAATATGTTGGCTCTCGTGATGTTAGAATAATTATACTGCACTTGATCTCTGATTACATCCAAAACAACAGTGGCTGAATCCAGCTGACATGGAAGAACTAGAGGAGGGGTTGGGGGAATCTACCAAACCTGGGGGCAAGGGATGGAGAAAGGGGGCCGCGGCTGGACGCAAACTCCTGTGTTTCCCGTGCTAGGTTCCAAGTGCAGCCCCTGAGGCTGGCTGGCCCCACCCCTTCCCTTCCCAGAGCCCCTGGCTCTGCTCTGCGTGTTGCCACTAGCTCTGGGGACTCTACGATTTAAAGCAGAGTTGAAAGAGTTGCTTTTTTCATTTCAAGTGTGCAGCCCCAGGCCAAAACAGACAGAACAATTTCTAAACGTCTCAGTTCAAAATCAGGCTGAAGCATTCCTTGCTTTTCTCCCACGAATATCTCCATCAAAAGGAGCCCCAAATCTCCTTCTGTTCTGCAGGCCTTTCCTCTGATTGTCTACCTGGCAGGTTTCCCCTTGGTTAACGGACTGCCCCAGTTAACCGGCTCCCCTGGGTTCATGGTGGCTTAGTTAAACTGAATGTGAAGCAGGTAAGATGAAGGAAGTCATCGCCTTCCAGCCACCGCTGCTGCCATGGGGAGATCCGAGTCGGAGAGCTGAAAAACAGGAGTTGGGTTTCCCTCCGACTGCAGCATGTTGAAGAAATAGGAAAGTGCTGTATTACATGGTGGCAGCAGCTACATGTGTCTCAGACAGCAGGAAAGTTCTCAGCCCAGAACGTACGGTCTGTTTTCAGTGTTGTCAATAACCCTGCCTTCCGTCCGAGTCTACAGCAGGCCCCCCATCATCCCGTTATCTTCCAGGTGACGGTCCGTACCTTACAGATCATTAAGAACACGATCTTCGTCAGTGAGAAGATGCTTTAAATGGCAACACCAAGACAAACCCATATATTCTGTATTGTCCCCAGCCGCCTCAGGGTTTGGGGTAGCATTTAGGGGCGTTCACCCTCTGTCTGCTCAGCCCTCACAGTAGCTGTTTCCTGAGGAGTAGAAATGAAGGTCTCCTGCTCACCCCAGTGGCTAACTTTTCTCATGAGAGGTTCGCCGTAAGCCATTTATGGGTTGTTTTTGTCCTTGTCCCCTATGTCCTTGTAACTGAGATACTCACTCGTTGTTTCCTTGAGCATCTTTTAAGCATCTGGTATGAATATCTCCTTATAGTCAGATTTTTAATCAGAAGAGCAGGTACTAAGAAGTTTTGTAGCTTTTATTTCCTCATGTATAAAATAGAGTTTTTGCCTCTCTCACAGGATTTTGAGGATCCAAAATGCTGTTGTGGTAGTTGACTAGATTCAGTGAAAGGAGAACCTCTTCTCCCTATACCCAGAATACTTCTGGACTCCGAACATGCAGCAAGCAGTTCTCCAGGTCTCTGCAGAGACCAGCTGGGTGGCCGGCAATTCAGTCTGACTCTGACACTGCCTACCTGAACACGGATACTGCAGGTTAAGGGCTCAGTCCCACCAGACTGCCCTTCCACCCCCACTTGAGTTCCAGGTACAGGCAGTAGACTGTCAGGTTACCCACAACTTCTGTCTGACCTGGCTAAAAATGGGGGTTCCCACAGCCCTTTCCTCAGATTCAGTAATTTGCTAGAGCAGTTCACAGAACTCAGGAAAACAGTTTGCTTACTAGATTACTGATTTATTAGAATAAGATACAACTTAGAAAAGCCAGATGGAAGAGACGCATAAGACAAGGTATGAGCAAGGGGTTTGGAGCTCCCATGCCCTCTAGGGGCATGCCACTGTCCTGGCACCTCCGCGTGTTCACGCACCCCAAAGTCATCCAAACGCTGTACTTTAGGGATTTTTATGGAGGTTTCATCTCCATGTAGGCATGATCAGTCTCCAGCCCCTCTCTCCTCCCCAGAGGATGGGGGTGTGGGGCTAAGAGCTCCAAGCTTCTAATCATGGCCTGGGCATTTGGGGACCAGCCCCCACCCTGAAGCTACCCAGGAGCCCACCAACACTCACCTCATCAGAACAAAAGGCACTCCTATCATTCACAAGGGACTTGGGAGCCCTGTGTCAGGAACCAGGATCAAAGACCCAAAATTAGAACAGAAGATGCTCCTAGTGTCTTTGTCACTTAGGAATTTACAAGGGTTTTTGGAGCTCTGTGCCAGGAACTGGGGGCAGAGGCCAATACATATTTTTCTTTTTTGTTGGTGTTTATCATCCATTGTTTGTTTATTCATTAAATAAATATTGACTGATTCCTTCCTTTGGGCTAGACTCTGACTAGGTACTAAGGACACGGATGAAAGAGAATTCTTGCCTTCAGGGAGTTTCTAGGCTAACTGGCTTATTCACTCTTCTCCTCTAATAAAGCTGTCAGCTGTTGTCCTTCAAATCTGTTCCCTTCTTCAGATTCCCCACTTTCTAAAGCAAGTAAGATTTAAGTTTCCATTTCTCCATCAAGTTTTCCCAGACCAAGCTAGGTTCTATATTTCACTCTCTCCATATGTAAAATAAAACCCAAAGGGAGTCATTTTCAAGATTGCTATGGCTAAAGCAGAAAAAAAAAAAAGACTTCATAACCTTTTAGGAAAAACTTGCCACACGGTGACATTTTACTGTCAGTTCTAAGATACGTTCGCCTAGAGAATTTTTTTGTTTCTTTTTCTTGGTTTGTTACTGTTTAATAACAGCTTTATTGAGATACAATTCAAATACCATACAATTTACCCACTTTTAAGGTGTGCAATTCAATGGGTTTTAGATTATTTTCCCAGTGTTATACCAACTGTTACCACAATCCATTTTAAAACATTTTCATCACCCCAAAAGGAAATCCCTATTATCTGTCACTCAAATGTTCTTTCTTCCACTCAGTATGTTTCTTATTATACACAGTATCGCACTCAGTAAACTGTAAAATGTTGATAGAAATATGATCACTACTGCTCTGCCTCAAATTCACAGGCAGAGTATAAGATTCTCTAAACTTAGACCACAACCTTCCCTCAGGAACCCTTGCCATGCTAGAATTTTGACTATTTTTTTCTTCAAGAGAAAACAGATTTTATTACTCAGTATGTCTAGCAACAAAATATCTTCTATTTTTGTTTTTAAATTTTTTATATTGAGGCCCATATAATACAATGCACAGATCTTAGTGCACAACTTGACGGAGTTTGACGTGTGTGTGTGTGTGTGTGTGTGTGTGTGTGTGTGTGTGCGTGCGCTCCTGTGACCACCACCCAGATCAAGTCATCAAACATTTGCGAGTTTTCCCCCTTCACTTATTTCACTGTCCCCCATCCCCTCCTCTATGGCCGGCACCAGTCTGTTCTCCGGTGAGTCTATTTCTGTTTTGTTGTTTGTTCATCTGTTCTACTTTTTAGATCCCACATGTAAGTGGAATGGTATTTGTCTTTGACTCATTTTACTCAGCGAATACCCTCTAGGTCCATCCATATTGTCACAAATGGCAAGACTTCATTCCTTTTATAGCTGAGTAATAGTCCATTGTGTATATATACCACATCTTTTTTATCTGTTCATCTATTGATGGACATTTAGGTGGTTTCCATATTTTGGCTATTGTAAATAATGCTGTGATAATCATAGGAGTGCATATATCTTTCCAGACTAGTGATTTTGTTCTTTTCAGGTAAATTCCCAGAAGTAGAATTGCTGAGTTGTATGGTACTTCTTTTTTCAGTTTTTTGAGAAACCTCTCTACTGCTTTCCATACTAGTTGTACGAACTTGCATTCCCACAGTGTACGAGATTGCCCTTGCCAACACTTGCTATGTCTTGTCTTGTTGATTTAGCTATTCAGATTGATGTGAGGTGATATTTCATTGTGGTTTTAATTTGCATTTCCCTGATGAGTGGTTTAAGCATTGTTTCTTGTGTCTGTTGGCCATCACTATGTCTTCTTTGGAAAAATGTCTATTGAGGTCCTCTGCCCATTTTTTAATTGGATTGTTTGGGTTTTTTGGTGTTGAATTATATGATATTCAATTAGTCCCTTACCAGATACATCATTTGCAAATATATTCTCCCTACAAGTAGGTTGCCTTTTCATTTTGTTGATGGTTTCCTTTGCTGTGCAGGAGCTTTTTAGTTTGATGTAGTCCCACGTACTTATTTTTACTTTTGTTTCCCTTGCCTGAGGAGACATATCCAGAAAAAAAGTCACTAATGCTGATGTTCAAGAGTTTATTGCCTGTTTTCTTCTAGGAGTTTTATGGCTTCAGATCTTATATATAGGTCTTTAATCCATTTTGAGTTTATTTTTGTGTATGGCATAAGATAGAGATCCAGTTTCACTCTTTTGCATGTAGGTGTCCAGTTTTCTCAATACCACTCACTGAAGAGACTGTCTTTTCCCCATTGTATATTCTCCCCTCCATTGTCATATATTAATTGACCATATAGTATGGGCTTATTTCTGGGGTCTCTATTGTGTTCCATTGGTCTAATACCTATTCCCATGCCAGTACCATATTGTTTTGATTAATATAGCTTTTTATGTTGGGGGGGCACGGGGAGGGCAGTACAACTCAGAGAAGACAAGTAGTGATTCTATAGCATCTCACTACGCTGATGGACAGTGACTGTAATGGGGTTGGTGGGGGGCCTGATGAAGGGGTAGTTTAATAACCGTAATATTGCACATGTAATTGTAGATTAATGATAAAATAAATTATATTAAAAAAAATAATGCTGTCATCAAAGTTAAAAAAAAATACCGTTAGTTGCATGATCAAAAAATATATATATATAGCTTTTTAATATAGTTGAAATCAGGGAGCATGATACCTTCACCTTTGTTCTTCTTTCTCAAGATAGCTTGGGCTTTTCAGGACTTTACTGTGGTTCCTACAAGTTTTAGGATTATTTGTTATAGTTCAGTAAAAAATGCCATTGGTATTTTGAAAGAGATTGCATTGAATCTGTTGATTGCTTTGGGTAATATGGCCATTTTAACAATATTAATGGAATAGCTTTCTATGTGTGTGTTATTCAGTTTCTTTCATCAATGTCTTATAGTTTTCTAAGTATAGGTCTTTTGCCTCCTTGCTTACATTTATTCCTAGGTATTTTATTCTTCTTGATGCAATTATAAATGGGATTGACTTCTTAATTTCTTTTTCTGTTAATTATTTGAGTATAGAAATGCAACAGCTTTCTTTATATTGATTTTGTATCCTGAAACTTCAGTGAATTAATTTGTTAATTCTAGTTTTTTGGTGGAGACTTTAGGATTTTCTATATATAGTATCATGTCATCTGCAAATCATGACAATTTTATGTCTTCCTTACCAATTTGGATGCCTTTTATTTCTTTTTCTTGTCTGATTGCTATGGCTAGGACTTCCAGTACTAGGGTTAGGGAATAGGGAGAGTGGGCATCCTTGTCTTGGTCCTGATCTTAAAAAGCTTTCTGCTTTTTGACATTGACTATGATGCTAGGTTTGGGTTTGTTGTATATGGCCTTTATGACGTTGAGATATGTTTCCTCTATACTCCCTTTGTTGAGAGTTTTTGTTATGAATGGATGATGAATATTTTCAAGTGCTTTTTCAGCATCTGTTGAGATGACTATATGGTTTTTATTCTTCCTTATGTTAATGTGGTGTGTTTCATGTTGATTTGTAGATGTTGAACCATCCTTGCATCCCTGCAATAAATCCCTCTTTGTCATGGTGAATGATCCTTTAATTGTATTTTTTTATTTGGTTTTCTGGTATTTTGTCAAGAATTTTTGCATCTATGTTCATCAGGGATACTGGTCTGCAATTTTCTGGTTTTAATATCAAAGTGATGCTGGCCTCATAGAATGAATTTGGAAGCTTTCTTTCCTCTTCAGGTTTTTGGAATTGTTGGAGAAGGATAGGTATTAACTCTTCTTTAAATGTGTTGTGGAATTTACCTATAAGCCATCTGGTCCTGGAATTTTGTTTGTTGGCAGTTTTTTGATTACTGCTTCAATATTATTACTAGTAATCAGTCTGCTCAGACTTTCTGTTTCTTCCTGGTTTAGTCTTGGGACACTGCATGTTTCTAGGAATGTATCCATTTTTTCAAGGTTGTCCAATTTGTTGGCATGTAATTTTTCATAGTAATGTCTTCAAATTATTTGTATTTCTGTAGTGTCAGTTGTAATGTCTCCCATTTCATTTCTAATATTATTTAAGTCCTCTCTTTTTTTTCCTAGTGAGACTAGCTAAAGATTTATCAATTTTGTCTCTTTCAAGAACCAGCTCTTAGTTTCATTGAGCCTTTGTATAGTTTTTTAGTCTCTATTTCTGCTCTGATCTTTTATCATTTCCTTCCTTCTGCTAGCTCTGGGCTTTGTTTTTTCTTTTTCTAGTTTCCTTAGGTATAGGATTAGATTGTTTGAGATTTTTCTTGTTTCTTGAGGTAGGCCTGTAACACTGTAAACTTCCAAGAACTGCTTTTGCTGCGTCCCAGACATTTTGACTTATTGCTATTTTGCTAAATGTTTTCTGGTTGTTTTTGTCATTATTCTCTTAGGCTTCTCCTTCTCTCTTCCCTTGTGCTTAATAACTTTCTTTAGGGTTATGGTTAGACTCCTTTCTCTTTTTGTATGGCCATTATAGGTTTTGCTTTGTGATTACCATACAGTTCATATATGATGTCTCACATACATAACAGCCTATGTATGTTGTGTTGATGGTTGCTTAAGTCAGTGCTAGTGCATTTTAACAGCACTACATTTTTAACTCCTCCTCCTCCATATTTTATGTATATGATATTTTCTTTAACATCTTTTATTTAGTGAGTCCCTTAACTAATTTTAGAAGTTGTTCATTTTACTACTTTTGTCTTTTAAGCTTCATACTAACTTTTAATTGATTGGTCTACTACCTTTGCTGTTTGCTTTTACCTGTGAAATTTTTTAAAAAATAATTTTCTTATAGTTATGGCCTTTTCTTTTCCTCATAAAGGCCTTTTCTTTTCCTCTTTAACATTTCTTTTAAAGCTGGTTTCATGGTGGTGAACTCCTTTAACCTGTTTATCTGAGAAGCTCTTTATCTTTCCTTCAAGTCTGAATGATAACATTTCTGGGTAGAATATAGTTAGTTGTAGGTCTTTCTCTTTCAGCACTTTGAATATATCATGCCACTCCCTTTTGGCCTCTATAGAGTTTCTGCTGAAAAATCAGTTGATAGCCTTACGCAGTTTCCCTTTTAGGTAACTCATTGCTTTTCTCTTTGTTTTTGATCTTTGACATTTTAATTATTGTGTATCTTGGGGTTGGGGCTTTCTTGCTTCCTGGACCTGGATATCTGTTTTTGTTCTCTAAGTTAGGGAAGTTTTCTGCTATTATTTCTTCAAATAAATTTTCTGCCCCTTTCCCTCTTTCCTTCTTGGACTCCTATAATGTGAATATTAGGACTTTGATGATGTCCCAGAGCTCCTTTAACCTATCCCCATTTCTTGGTATTCTTTTTTCTTTCTGCTGTTCAGCTTGAGTGCTTTCCATTACTCTGTCTTCCAAATCGCTGACCCATTCTTCTGCATCCTCTAATCTGCTATTGATTCCCTGTAGTGTATTTTTCAGTTCACTTTTGTATTCTTCATTTTTGATTGGTTCTTTTTTATAGTTTTTATCTCTTTGTAGAGGTCCTCACTGAGTGCATCCACTCTTATTTCAAGTCTGGTGAGCATCTTTATAGCCATTACTTCAACCTCTTTGTCAGGTAAATTTCTTAATTCTGTTTCATTTAGTTCTTCTTCAGAAGTTTCGTCATGTTCTTTTGTTTCATATTCCTCTGTCTCCTCATTTTGTTTGACTTCCTGCATTTGTTTCTACAGGTTAGGCAAAGGGCTACCTCTCCCCGTCTTGAAGGCATTGCCTTGTGTAGGAACATCCCCCTGGTAGACTGTATATCTAGCAATTTTGACTGGCTGACTGGAGGCTGAGTGGGCATGGACTGGGGTGTTCAGGTGCCATGGCTCCCAGGGCGTGGGCTGGGGGGTCTCCTGTGTGGTTGCCAGCTGGGGCCACACTGGCAAAGCAGCCATTATTGAAGGGGTACATTCTGGGGAGCTCCTGGGCGGGCACCAGGCTGGGGCCTCTCTTGCAGGATGATTGAGGGCAGAGGGGTATGGTCTCAGGGTCCTGGGTGGGCACTAGATGGAGCCGTTCTAATGGGGCAGCTGGAGGTGGATGGATTCAGTCTGGGGGCCTAGTAGGTTGGCACCAAGCCAGGGCTGTACAGCTGGGGCAACCAGAAATGGAAGAGGGTGAGCAGGGCGAATCTGCTTGAGTATCTTGCCAGTACCACACTGGTGGGACTGCTGGATCTCCAGTGCAGTATTTGGGTGTGGCCAGGGCCAGGTTGCCACCTCCATCATGTCTGGACCTGGTGTGTCCACCCTGACTGTGCTCGTATCTGCACCATCAATGTATGTGAATGTAAACAATGGCACTCACTCTGTGTGGGGGAATGTAAACAACTGCACTCCCCCTGCTCCTGTTCATGCTAGTAGTGTCGGGAATGTAAACAATGGGCTTACCCTGTTTCCATCTGTGCTGTATCTGGAGGGAACAGCTCACCAGCATCTCTCACCCTACAGTTCTAGGCATTTCTCCATCATTTGGTGGGTACTTTAGTTCTGAAAGTCAGTTTTATTCACTTATAGAATGGTTGCCCTTTGAACCATAGCTTTTTTCTGTGCCCCAGAGCAGCAAGTCTGTACTTCAGTAGCTCAGCAATACCCTCCCTACAGCATGGCTGCAGTGGAGTGAGGCTTCCTCCATTACCATGTCTCCGTGTCTCTTGCCATTTTTCTTTTGGCAATTTTATCCCTCATTGTGCAGAAGATGTTAACTCAGGCCTCCATTCTTCCTCAAGATGAATTACTATATGTGCAGGTATAGATTCACTGTGTATGTATAGATTTGGTGTATATGTATAGACTTGGTGTGTACATGGGAGGAGGCTCTTTCTATGTGACCATCTTCAATCTGCCTCCTGACTGTTTTTTTAAGTTGCTAACTTATAAACAATAAGATTGTTAATAATGTCCCTGATTACTTCTACTACATGTTTTCATATTAGTTACTATTATTAGTATACAGCAAAACTATTGATTTTTATATATTGATTGTATATCCAACAGCATTGTTAACCTATCTTATTATTAATTTCACTAGTTTGTCTGAAAAGTCTTTCAGATTTTCCATGTAGACCATCACATCTTTTGCAAATTATAATAGTTTGGGTTCTTCTTTCCCAATTTGTATACCTCATTTTTTTTTCTTGTTTTATTTCATTGGCTAAGCCTACCAAAATAATGTTTAATCAAAGCACTAATAGCAGATTTGTTAATTGTTCCTGACTTTACTGAGAATGCTTCAAAATTTTTGCCATTTATGGTGATATTTGCTTATAGATTTTATTAGGCTAAGGAAGCCTCCTTTTGTTACAGATTTGCTGATTTATTAAAATTATGAATGAATATTACAAATTTTTCCTGCATCTATTGAGATATTTACATTTTTTATCCTTTTATAAAAAGAAAGTGTGGTATATTAAGTTAGTGGATTTTTAAAATGTTGAACCATCTTTGCATTCCTGAGATAGCATCCTCTACCTGTCCAAGAGTAACTATTTCCCTCAGTTAAGAATGTGCATTCTTGGGAACTCCAGGGATATCAGTGACACTGAGCTGCTTTTCATGTTATATAAATACTTCACAACATTTGTCAGTGTGTATCAGAATCGCATGGAAAGGAACACTGGGATTTGTGTTCGTAAGCAAAGTTGTTACAATGTAGGACCCCACAGAATTTATTCACGGAGTGAATATATCAAAATTTGAGAAACTTTATCCTGGAAAGGACTTTAACTGCATAGGAAACAGTTTTCTTCCTTTCTGCTTTAAGATTTATCTTCTTATCAATATGTGAAAGTCCAACAGAAAACTGATTTGGAATGTATCCTGTTTCCATGCATATTAATTTGAATCATTAAATCTTCCCCACTTTGCCTATTACTTGAAGACCACCCATGCAGTCATTTCTAATTCTGTTGTGCACTTTCTGTCACCTTCTCATTTTGGGGACCATGAGAATATGTAGAGCAAGGAAAATGAACACATTAATGATGTGTAAGGTTTTGTTCCACTTTAAAGGGTAATCATTTTGCAAGATTTTCTGTACTGAATCTTGTTTTCAGTCCACAGGAATGTTGAGTTCATTCAACAAATATTTATTGAGCTGTTGTTATTAAGTCAGCAGGGATCAGACCCTGCTGATGTGTCCAGGTATATCAAAGTTATAGTGGCACATACCTTACAAAAACATAAGTCATCTGTCCTGCCTTCAGAGAGTATATAGCAGCCATTTGTTATCTTCAATATCTAGTAAGTCAGATGGCTGTGTACCTCCTTTGTACTACAACCATCAGAGCCCCTTAGAAAACTACCATAAAGAAGGCTTGTTCCTTACGTTGCAGTAGAACAGCCAAGTTCTGAAGGGGACACAATCCAAAGTGCACGTAGAAAGTGTTAAGTGACGAAAATTCAACTGAATCTGTGTAAAGATCTAATTGGCTTTATTGAACAGTTCATGAATCAGGTAGCATCCCATCTGGCACTAGAAAGGAGCTCCAGTGAGGTACGGGAAAAGAAAGGTTTTTAAAAGCAGAAAGGAACAGGAAAAAAAAAATTAGCAAAGAATGCATTGTTTAAGGCACAGTTGCCCCCCAAGGGGAACAGAAGTGGTCTGTCAGCGGATTAACAGGAAATTCCAGGTTGGCTGGTTAAAGGTCACTTTCCAAGGGGAAATGTTACACTATGGTGGTTAAAGTATGGTTGGGTTAGGTATTAAGTCTTGGTTTGTTGAAGTGGGACTTAGCACAGCTGACTCCATTTTGGGCCTGTTGTTTCTTTTTAACCAAAGTTAAAAGCAACATTATAAGAATAAAATCACAATTCAAGGACACAACTGAAGAGGTCATAAGTAAAATGTTGGACTCATAACAGCATAACTAGTCAGACTCCCTGAGGATGAGAGGTGGCAGAAGGTTTTCTCCAGAATGGCTAGAAATTACAGAGGTGAGAGGGGGGTGGACATTTCAGGTAAGAAATTACAGAGGTGAGAGGGGGGTGGACATTTCAGGTAAGAGGAATACAGTGTTGGAAGCGTAGTCGAAAACAGGGAACAGTACATCCAGGTGTCAATGGGAACTATCCAGTGTAGCTGGAGCAGAGGGCGTATGAGGAGGGGTGTAAGGAAGGACCAGGAATTAAGAGCCCAAGGGTCATATTCTGCAGCAGTCAAAAGCCAGCAGGGGTGAGAAGTTTGTATTTCCACCCGAGGTCTCTGGGGCCAAGGTGGCTCCGTCCGTCACCACCCTCTCGCCCTTTTGCCCTGTTGTTACCCTCGCAATGGCTGCGCTTCACTGTCTTCTCCTGATGAGGGAGGAAGAGCCTGCAGTCTTTCCCTGCTCACTGCTTTTTACTTTGAAAGCGGTATGGCTCGCTCTGGCTGGAGGGTGTTGGTTAGAGGCAGGCCTGAGGGCTGGATGACACAGGCAGAGGAGCCAGCTCAGACGTATTGTAGTGTCCTTCCCGTGTCCTTCCCACCTCAGCAGACATGACTCAACAGACTCCGTCTGCTTTGAGCAACAACCTCATTGGTCAGAGCAGCTCGGGGGTGCGAGGCCTCGCGGGCAGCAGGCTGTCAGCAGCGGGTGCCAGGTGTACACCGGCACACTCCCTTCTCTCGATTGTGTCGCCAGTCCCTGTGTCCAGCACTCTATGCTAAACTTTTTACGAGGTTTGACTTTTTATATTTGAAGAGCCACACACAATCGGGGCTGAATCTTGGCCCAAAAGTCATTTCCAGACCTTTCTTCAATTTTCTGAGAAACTTGGGTACTGAATTTCAGAGTAATGATTTACTTTAGTTGAAAACAGAAATGCAAGAAAAACCCCCTACCTGGACCCTGTCATGAAATGTGCCCCTCCTCTGAGATCACTGTTGCCCTCCTAACCTCCAATACCATAAGTGACCCCCATTTAGCTTTGATCTTTCACTCTCCAATTCATCTTAATAATGAATAACTCTTCACATTTGTTTTACTCTTTAAAATGAGGACTGCCTTCCTCCCTGGGGCTCCGGAGCGTGTGCACGCACCACAGGCTGTGGAGTGAGGAAGGGCCAGCTTTGTCTCCCCTGCCCAGTGCTGTCAGCTGATCGGTTCTGGAGTGGAGAATAAAGCTGGGTTGTCCTGCTCCAGGCCTGGCACTCGGGTCCCCAGCCAGTGCGAGGGCCTGGTTGGCCAGGGTGGAGAGCAGAGTAAGCAGGGGGACCTAGGGACAGGAAGGGACCGCAGTCCTTTCCCACTTGGCACTCGTCCCTCTCAGGCTGTGTGTGCAGCCTGCCTGGTGAGGCAAAGCACATTCCTTGCAGGGGCACCCCACCCTCCCGCACCGGTCCTTTACTGAGTGGCGCAAAGAGTGTCCTCTGTCTGTGATCATCCTTAGGCCCAAGGAACAGTCAGTAGGTCTGCAAGTCTGTGTGCTGGCTTTCACCAAACTTCACCCTGACAACATAACATTTTGTCACATTTAATTATTTGATTTTCCCCAGAATCATCATTTAGAAAGTGACTACTTGGTAAGACTTAGACATGAAGATGGAGTTTTATACCAACCGACAGGCGGGTCCATCGCTGAGCCTCCTGTGCTGAGGCTTGCCGGTGCTGTGGGGTGTGGGGGCGCCCGCCCTGCCCCCAGGGCGCTTGAGATTCAACCAGAGGAGCGTTTCCATGCTGAGAGCGGGCCTGTTCTTTTATTCCCTTATTCAGCAAGCCTCTGTTGTACACGATTCATTGGTTTATGACGCACCGAGCTTCAGGTGCTGTGTGAGATGCCCAGACACGAAGCTCACACACATCCACTGACCTTGAGCATGTCAGCTGCCGTGAATGAACCAGAAGTGTGGGTGCTGGGTGGGCCCAACTGCAGCAGAGATGTCAGGGGCAGATAGTTGCCTCTGGAAGGATGTGCTGGAGAGAGGGAGATGGAATGGCGGTCAACACAGGCTTCTGTCCCAGGGTTAATGACAGCATCGGTCTCACCTCAGGGTGAGGAGGTCTGAGCTGTGTTTATCACAGGGCCTGACAGGCAGGCATTTAGCTGGCAGGGAGAGGGAGCTGTTTTGTCAATAGAGTAAAAGGGCTTTGACCGAGACCCTGAGTTTCCTTGGTTTGTCTGCTGCCATCCCGTAGCCCCTGTGTTGTGTGCTGGCATGCGCACTAGGTAACAGGCGGCTAACCTGGCAGGTTTCCCCGAGGCGGGGAGAGGAGCAGGCCCTGGGCTGAGTGCACGGCTGTGACGCAGGGTCCAGGCAGGACTGCCTGGAGGGGAGCCCTGAGGCTGAGCAGAGGGAGGGCCGCCTGCAGGGTTCAGGCCTGAGGCCCCTCTGCTGGGAGTGTCTCTTTCTCGGTGGCCACGCCGAACTGTTTTCCCCCAGCCCTCCTCTCCCGCTCCTTTCATCATCACTGTGTATGTTCATGTAAACTCAGCAAGACTCATGCCAACAAAAACAAAGAAGATGGTCTCTTAGCGGGTATTTACATCGTAAACCTCCTCCGGAGTGATTCCCCCCCACCCCCCAGTCCAGCTTAGAATAATTTATTAAGAAAGATAAAGTGATTTTTAAGTGTGACTTTAAAGAGTTAGGCCCATACATGAGCTTGCTTGCTTCCATTCTTCTGCTGGGTTTGATGGTGCTCCAGTGTGAGCTTCCACTTACCCGCTTCTCAGGGTAGTTTGGGAACACTGCAAAAAATCCCCACTCTGTAAAAACAGGCAGCCATTACATAAATACACGGAGCAGAAACTCTTTTCTGAAATGACTAAAAAGCTGTCATTAAAGACGACTTTCTGAGAAGACAGACGAGATGGGAGGAAATTCACGGAGCTGATTCTTTAAAGATGTTATTTTTTGAAGCCACAGTTCGCTGTCCTCTGTTAACCAAATTGTAGCCTTCTGAACTTAGCGCCTGTTGTTTGTCAACGAACCGCAAAAGGGAAAAGAGAAAAATGAAAGAAACTAGAAGCAGAAAAGTCTGAATCGTTTATAAAGTGGATTTTTAAAAAAGATTTATTAAGAGAACCAACTACCCTCCTTTTCTGCTTTAAAATTTTTAAGCTCTTTCAAGTTATGGCCAATTAAAAAAAAAAATGTGGAGCGCATCTTGGAGCCCAGGTTGCCCATCAGAAATGTGCTTCCGTGAAGGGAGGTGGAGAATGAGAGCGCTTCCGAGGCTGCCTGGGCTGGAAGAGTATCAACCTGGAAGAAGCCGCGGGCTGGGGCCGTGGGGCTCCAGGCTTCTTCTCCCCTCATGGAAGGCCGCCTGTCCGTGCAGTTGGCATGGCCATCCCCCTCTGCCAGGTCGTCTGTCATCCTCGCTGGCAGCCTAGGGGATTGTTCAATCTGACCAAGAAAGGGACTTGAGATTCCAGTAGCACATAGTGAAAAGATTCTAGAGTCTTAACCCTGTGCCCTTCTGCCCGAAGTTGGATGGCGCTGATTCTGCGGCAGCAGGCAGATGCCCAGCCTGCACAGGCATCTATATTTAGGTGTGGGCATAAGACTGGCATGGCCGGTGTCTCCTCCTCATGCCTTTTGTCCTGGAACAGAGGCCCTGTGTTGCCCCGAGGGTTAGACGCTCTCACAGAGGACAAGGCATCTCCCCAAAGCCCAGGCAGTCTGGAAGGCAGCAGAGCCCTTCCTGAAGGACTGGCCTTCATGCTG
The DNA here is from genome assembly GCA_032199065.1 of Smutsia gigantea. Lineage (NCBI taxonomy): Eukaryota > Metazoa > Chordata > Mammalia > Pholidota > Manidae > Smutsia > Smutsia gigantea. Next base: position 560,549 of record JAVSCE010010524.1, on the reverse strand, counting down.
GGTGGCTACATGCCGCCCGCCATGGACTAGACACTGTGGCTCCTAATTGCTGTCCTGAAGGCAACTGCCACACTCTGTTAGCAGGCCGAATAGCCGAGCCCTGAGTGACCCAGCCGGGCGGTGTGGCTCATCTCAAAAGCAGCCGTTCTGTTAATTCACAGTAGGAGGCTGCTCTCACCTGGCTCCATCTCCTGGGACCACTGAGCCCTTGGGGACAGACCCCCAGTTGCTGCCTGCTATTTGTCCCTGGCGGCCTGGGGACCTCCCGAGTGTCCCGGCCTCTGGGAAGGGCCCTGAGCTCAGCAGCCTTGCCCTTGGCTCGGCAGGCCTTAGCTGTCCTGCAGCTGAGATGCTTCTCCCAGTCTTGGCTTCTGCCTCAGAAGCCTTCCCTGCTTTCCTTTCCTTGCTTCCTTCCACCCCAGCTAGACTTCAGGCCTCATCCTGCACCACCTCGCCCACTGCCTTTGCTCCCCTGGGTCTCCCCAGCTACACTACCAGTCCACACCCTCATTCACTGTGGGTCACCTCCTCCAGGAACCCTTCTGTAAAGGGCTCACTGATTTCTTCCTGGGAGGCCTTACTTGAGGGCATCCCTCAAGGCCATGGTGGCGTTCCTTCTAGAATGTTTCATCCTTTGGGCCCTAGATCCTGGCCCTCCCACACAGAGCCTTAGCTGAGCGCCCAGCTCAGGTCACTCCCCTAGGTCCACCTACCAGACACCTGCCTGGTGTTATCCGAGGTGTAGCCTAGCTTCCTGGCCATGGCGGGAAGAGGGGGATGGCTATCACACCTTGTCACCTTTGCGTCTCCAGCGGCACCTGGCACAGTGCCCAGCTTCCTAAGGTGGAACCCCAACTTCTGTCACCCTATGCCTCCTGCACCAGCCCTCCCAGAGCAGGTAGAGAAGCGTGTGCATGGATGAGAAGAGGCTCAGAGCAGGCTCTCTGGGACAGATTGCGGGAGGTGGTGATGGCACAAGGGCCCTCACAGGGGGGCGAGGCTGGTGGACTGAGGGGGCCGCTGGAAACCCAACGGGAGGACCCAGCCCTTGGGGTGGATTTGGCATTGGAGGCACATGGGTTTTGGAATATGCAAGTACAGGCTCCTCGGCATGGAAGTGGGGGTGCCTGGGGTGAGGTGCTCTGGGTTCCGACTCCTGGGAGAGCCTGGAGCTGTTCTCTGCCCACAGCACGTGGGAACCTCCCTGGACCCAGGGCTCCCGCTCACCTCAGGCCCTCTCGCTCTCATGGTGAAACACATTAGTCCTAATTTTTAAGAAGTTTCTGCTGATCCCACAAAAGAATGACCCCCAAAGCTTATCGTGTTCAGCAAGGAGAAAAGCTGCTCCATATGGAAGGGGCAGGGCCCCCGGCATCAGTTGCCTGCACCCTGTTCCGTCAGCAGAAACCATCGTCACTGACTCCTTTAGTTCTCTCCTGGCAAGGTCGCGGACTTGGGGATAGGTCTGTGCCTTCCCAGGGCCCTCACTGGGACTGCAAAGGAAGAAAGCCAAAACTTCTGTTTCCCAAGAAAAGTGCAGAGTTTCACACACCTAGGGAGGATGTTTGTGTTCCCTGGAGGTCGCTGCCCTTGTTTTCAGAGTAAATGTTTGTGTGAGCATAGTCCGGGGGGAGGCCCTGGAGACCGGCTCACCTGTTTCCACAGATGGGGACTGAGGCCGTGGCTCGGACCCAGGACAGCTGAGGACCACCCTGGAAGTCTGGGGCTCTGGGCCCAGCTCTGCCTATGACCTTGCTTAGCCAGGTCCCCCTCTGGGCCTTGAGAGCAGGGAGGCCAAGCATGATACTTGTAAGATCATTTCTAGGTCTGACATTTAAGGATTTTGAACCTAATCAGGTAATTTTGATAAGCCTGCTAATGCTTCTTCTCCAAAGCCTACTTCAGAGGTGTGCACTGCTCTCCCTTCTCCTGGCCCCACCCATGATCATGTTGCTCCTGCTTAAGTCCAGTGGTTTGGAATAACCCCGACTCCTCGCCATGGACCTCTGGCTGCAGGCCCCTGCCTCTGCCTCGGGCCTCTCCCACCCAGCCACATGCTGTCCTGGCAGCGCAGGAGTGTGCCACGCCACCTCCTGCCTGCAGATCTTTGCACCTGTTCTCCCCTCCACCTAAAGCCACCCTCCCACTGCTCTTCGAAGGGCTGGCTCCTTCCCATCTTTCAGATCTTAGTTTAAATGTCACCTTTGAGAGGCCTTCCTCAAAATCCCTGTCTAAAGTAAGAGAGAGGTTCCACCTGTCTTTCCATGTTTATTTCCTTCACAGTACTCAGCTGTCTTGGAGCTCTTTTCTTAGATCTGGTTATGTGTTGGTCTCTTGTTGCCTCCACTAGACTGTGAGCTCACACAAGTGGCGACCTCCAGACTGGGGACCTTACCTGCCCTGACCACTCCTGAGCACCCAGAGCTGGCGGTGTGCCTGGTGCCCAGGAGATGCCCCAGAGTCTGCTGAATGGGTGAGCGGTTGTGTGGTGAAAGAGCTCTGTTTTTCCTCCTAGTCTCTTGGTCTCATCCCCCATTTTCCCTGAAGGATCTGGATGTGGCAATGAGGTGATTATAAACAGACCAAATGTCCATTATGAAGTCCTGAGTCAGTAGCCAAGAGGGTTTTTTACACCCCACTCCACTTTTTACTCCAGTGGCCTTGACAGAGTTGGACTCAGATTCCTTTAACATTTCCTAAGGACCTGCTCAGTGCCAGCCAGTTCTGGATTAGTGCTTTCCAGTCATTTTATTTACCATTAACCACTGGGAAGTTGATGGTAGAAACTGTACCTCAGGGAGATTAAGTAACCTTGCCTAAGATGGCGGAGCCAGTAATTGGCAGAGCCAGATCTGACCCTGGGAGCGCCCCGTCCAGCACGGTCTCCTTCACGCCTGATGCCACTGGCCAAGCTGGGGCTGGGGGGCTAGCAGGGCCCACGGGTGGAGGGCAGGCCAACAGGTACCTGCATGTGACTTCAGGTGGGTTTAATTGTCCCCCTGGCTAGGAGAAGCATGGAGCCCGAGGCTGACTGACATCCCTGCGTGTCATGGGAGCCTGATGCAAGGTCTTGGCATTTCTCGAGGCCTGGTGTCATACCGAGCCCAGGGGCTTGTTGGTAGGATTAGTGATAACTGAGAGTCTGGGGACAGACTGGGGGTGCTGCCTTCTCAGCAGTCACCTGCATCTGCTTCAGGAGGGCCTTTCTGAAGCCAGCAGAGACTACCATACAGTTGCCTGCCCTTGAGGGGACAGTTTTTGTGGTGAGACACCCACCTGGAGCCTCACAATAGACCTCTATTTGCCAGAAGCTATACTGGGAAAGAGAACATGGGCCATGGAACCAGACAGACCTGGGTCTGAATCTCGCCACTCCTATTTACTAGCTGTGTGAACCTGGCCAAGTCACCTGCCCTCTTGGAGCCCTATAAGTTGTTTATCTGTAAAGATACCATGATATGGTAGAGATCGAAGAGAGTCATATTTGAATATATGGCACAGGATCAGCTCTTAATAACTCTTGTGACTTAGTGGAGTGACATCCGAGATGTCCGCCTCCCGGAGGGACAGCAAAGAGCATGAAAAGCTTTAATCAAACTGTCATGAGATTGATTACCCACAGCTTCCAAGAGCTTACCAAAACATACATGTTCACTATACGAACAGAGATTTTTTTCTTCGGGTTGTAAAGTTGTGTTCTCAATAGTGTGAAACAAATAGCACCACTTACGCACGTGTTTCCCCTGCCAGACTTTATGCTGAGCACTTGGTATCTCGCTAATTGTCACAACGACCCTCGTCACTTTCGTCTTCATTTTGCCAGTGAGGAGACAGAGGTACCGAGAGAGTAATAAATGAGTTGCCCAGGGTCACGCAGCAAGCTCGTGGCCGAGCTGGGAGGCAGTGCGGGGAGTTCGGCTGCCGAGGCGGGGCTCGGAGCTCCTGGGCTAAGTGACTTGGTGTTGGTTGGTGACAAAATGGAAAATGGTATCCAGGGTAACAAAGGCACGTCATTTAGCTGAGGAAAAAGGGAACACTAGAGTGTGAGGAGTGTGTTTGACCTAAAGCAGCTGGAAAATGAACTTCTAGATAAAATGTTTGGGAAGCAGTTTTGGTGCCGAAGGGGTGGGATGGGGCTCTGCTGCAGGGCTGCCCCCCATCTGCCTTCTGGCCCGTTTTGGAAGGGATCCAGTATTTCTGTTATATTTTTTAGCAATTATTATATTTATATTCTGTGAACTCCCCGCTTTTAGTGCTCTTTCTCTTTTGTGCAGAATTTTTGAAAATCAAATTGATTGAGGTATAATTTACATGCAATAAAATGTATGTAGAAGTGTACTTTCTTATGAGTTTTGACAAATTTAACCATTACCACAATCGATTTCCATCACCCCAAAAGGCAAAGATTTACCTTGGGGTCTTTCCTAGTCAAATGCTGCCCAGCTCCAGGCAACCAGGGGTCTGCTTTCTGTCATTTCAGATTCCATGTGTATTCCCATAGTTTTCTGTTAAATTTTTAATCTTTATTTTAATCGAGATATAACTGACATAAAACATTATATGAGTCTCAGGTACACAGTGTGTTGATTTGATACATTTATATATTGCACTGGGATCACAACCTTAGCATTAGTTAACACATCTGTCTCTTCACAACTGTTATTTCTTTTTGTGGTAAAAACAATTAAGATCTAATCTCTTAGCAGCTTTGAAGTTCATAACAGATAGTTGACTGTAATCACTGTGCTGTGCATTAGATCTCCAGAACTTATTTATCCACTGGTTGCAAATTTCTACCCTTAAACAATTTATCCCTGTTTCCCCTAAACCCCAGCCCCTGGTAACCACCATTTTATTCTATCTTTTTGAGCTCAGCATTGTTAGATTCCACATACGTGAGATTCTACATATAAGTGAGCCCATATGGTATTTGTCTTTCTCTGTTGGACTTCTCTCACTTAGCCTACTGCCCTCAAGATCCATCCATGTGGTCACAAAGGGCAGGATGTCCTTTCTCGTGGTTGAATAATATTCCGTTGCTTGTACGTTCCTCCCCCACCCCCAACCTTGTCCATCCACTCATCCACTGACAGACACTTAGATGGTTTCCACATCTTGGCTATTGTGAACAAAGCTGCAGCAAACATGGGAGTGTGGCTATCTCTTCAATATCCTGTTTTCATTTCCTTTGGATAAGTGGAACTGGTGGATTACTTGGTAGTTCCATTTTTAGTTTTGTGAGCAATCTCCATACCGCTTCCCACAGTGGCTGCTCCAATATGCAGCCCCCCCAGCAGTGCACCAGCGTGCCTTTGCTCCACATCCTCCCCAGCACTGATCCCTTGTCTAGATGACCAGGTGATGTAAAGCACCTTTCCACGTACCTGTTGGCCATTTGAACGTCTTCTTTGGAAAAATGTCTACCTAGTTCTTTGGCGCATTTTAAAATCATATTGTTTATTATTTTGTTATTGAGTCATAAGTGTTCTTTATGTATTTTGGGTGTTAACCCCTTATCCGATAAATGGTTTGCAAGTGACTTCTCCCATTTTATAGGTTGCTTTCTCATTTTATTGTTTCTTTTTTGCAGTATGGAAGCTTTGTAGTTTGGTGTCGTCCCCACTGCTTGATATTTTGCTTCTGTTGCTTTTGTATTTTTGGTGTCATATCTAAAATAACTCACTGCCAAGACCAGTGTCAAAGAGCATTTTTCCTGTTTTCTTGTAGGAGTTTTACAGTGTGAGATCTTATGTTTAAGTCTTTAATCCACTTCGAGTTAATTTTTGTGAGTGGTGCAAGATAGGGGTCTAGTTTCATTTGTCTGCATGTGGTTATGTAGTTTTCTCAATGCCATCTGTTGAAGAGGGTAACTACCCTTTTCCCATTAAGTGTTCTTGGCTCCCTTGTCAAAGAATAATTCACTGTAATTAAGTGTGGGGGGTTATTTCTGGGCTCCCACCTCTGTTCCAATGGTCTGTGTGTCTGTTTTTATGCCATGCCATACTGTCTTAATTACCATAGCTTTGTAATATAGTTTGAAATCAAGACATGGGGTACCTCCAGCTCTGTTCTTTCTCATGATTGTTTTTGGCTATTTGGGGTCTTTTGTGGTCCATACAAATTATTTTAGGATTGTTTTTTTGAGATTCTATGTTAAGTACTCTTTTGTTAGGCTTCTTTTGCTCAACATAGTATTTTTGAGATCCATCCATGGTGTTGCATGTGTCCAGTAGTTTGTCCCTTTTTATTGCTGAGCAGTACCCCTTTTATAAATATACAATAATTGTTAATTCACTCACCTATTGATAACTGAATTGTTGCCAGTTTCAGTCTCTTATAAATAAGGCTCCAATATGTGTTAATGTGCAAGTCTTTATGTGGACATATGTTTTCATTTCTTTTGATTGATCACCTAAGACTGGAATTGCTGAGTTACCATATGATGTAAGTATATGTTTAATTTTTTAAGAAACCATCAGACTGGTTTTCAAAGTGGCTGTACGATTTGCTGTTCCCATCAGCAGCATAGGAGAGTTCTGGTTGCTCTGCGTCATGGCCAGGTAATGGAGCTGACAGTCTTCTTCGTGTTAGCCACTTGGATGGGTATGTGGTGGTAGTTTGTGGTTTTTTATTGAAGTTCTCTGAGGACAGTGGTTGCTGAACATGTTTTCATGTACTTATTTGCCATCTGTGTATCTTCTTTTATGACATTTCTTTCAAATTTTTTGCTCATGTTTCCACTGCATTATTTATCTTTCTCTTGTTGAGTATAAGAACTCTTTATCTTTTCTGGACATAGGCCTTTTGTCAGATATCCATATTGCATATATTTCCCTCATATCTTTGGCTCATTTCTTCATTTTCTTAACATAGTCTTTGAGAAAAGTTTTTGAATAAACTGGCTGCCTTTTGACAAAGTCTAGTTTATTTAATGTTTTTATTTTATGGTCCATAGTCTTAGTATCCGAAGAATTCTTTGCCTGTTCAAAGTCTCATTAATTTTTCTGTGTTCTGTTCTAGAAGTTTTATCTTTTAGTTTTTACATATATGTCCACGATTCATTTCAAGTTAGTTTCTGTGTATGGTTTGAGGTTAAGGGTCGAGATTCATTTTTCTTCACGTGGATATCTAATTGTTCCAGTGCCATTTGTTGAATTGGAATCACCTTGGCATCTTCGGTGGAAGTCACTTGACTTACACATGTGTTGGGCTGTTTCTGCCTCTCTCCTCTGTCCTATCCTCGTGTCAGGGCCACACAGTCTGGTTCCTGTGGCTTTATACAAGGTCAGGGGCCAGTGTCTATCTCATCCTGTGATCTCCGCCAGTCAGGCCTGGAGACAGGGCACAGTTCTTGAATTCCTGCCTCTGGGATTGAAACGTGGCCCTCTCGTGGCATTTCCAGGTCACTTGCACAGGCATTAAAGTGTATCAAGGTGATGTCTCTTATCAAGTCAGGCCGGTGTATGTTTGCTTCCTGCAGTCGCCTCACTCTGGGAATCTGGTCCCCCATGCTTTGTCCCCCTCCCTTCTCCCTCCTTCCAGCTCCAACCCCCAAAGCCCTTTGAGGTAGAGAACAAAAATGCCAAAATGTCTGCCTCTCCATAGGGCACTTTTCAGAAAGTTTTCTAAGGAGCTGAAAAGAAGGACTACATAATGGAAACCATTCTGCAGCCTCCAGCACAGCCATCTATCTCAATAACCATTTCATGTAAGATGTAGGCCAAACGTATAAATCATAAGAGAGTGGTGCCACAGAAATTGCCCTGTATTCTTACCACCTAATTTGAAAAATGTGTTTTGAAGCTGGGAAGAGAGCAAACAAGCCCAGGGCTGGCCGCCCATCTCCCACAGGTCCCCTTCCCTCCCTCCGTCCTGAAGGAGCTGAAGCATGGACTGGGCACCCTGCTGTTAGTCGTCCTCGGCCTCCCACCTGTCGTTTGGTGCCAACGGTGAGCTGAGCGTGCAGATCCAGCTGCTCCTCCCCAGGGTGTGGACGCCACTGACCCTGCTTTAGGCAGTGAACGCCGTCACAGCCCGGAGACGTTTGCGCTCCTTTAAGGACTGCCCAGAGGGAGGGTGCTACATACAGCAGGGCCCCAGCCTGTTTTCCAGGCCAAGCCAATGGGAGGCCCTGGCCGCCTCGCTGCGGGCTGGGAATGCCAGGGCCTTCGCGGAAGCCTCACTGAGGAGGCCAGGGTGAAAGCAGCAGCATTTCCCCCTTGGCAGGAGGCTTCTTCACTTCGTTCTCAGCACATCCTAGGAGGAAAAAACCGAAAACCACGGGTACTGAATCCCTGTGCACTGGCTGGCCAGGTCTCTCCCTGCAGCCCGGCGCTCACCCCAGGGTCCCTGAAGCCCTGCCCTTTACACGGAGTCTGCGTCATAGCAATTCTAAACTGAAGGACAGGATTTGCACCCAGGATTTCCCCACTCCAAGGTTACTGTTCAGTTTTGTTTTCCTCCTGGCCGTTTTTTAACAATTCACGTGTGTTTTTTCTTTACATTCATACATTTCTGATCATTTTCTCATGTCATTGAAACTTGCTGGAAAATACGTTCAATGCCTGCGCGGTACTGCACTGCACGTGGGCCGCACTCCCGCGCAGTCGTCCCCCCGCCACCGGTGGCGAAGAGGGGACGGGATCCTAGCCCCCGGGATGGCCTGAGCCCCCTCTCCCTGTGGGACACACCTTCTCCCCTGCCTCCGTGCCCCTCTGCCCAGGCCTCGGAGGCCCTTTTAAGCCCTGGCGGGTCGGGAAGGCAGCAACAAGCAGCCCCTCCTCAGGAAGATGTTCAGGGGCCTCCCTGCCGGGGGATGTCGCCCCCGGGGTCCTCAGCTCTGGCGGAGGAGCGGCAGCCTTGATCCTGTTCTCCCCTCCTCCTCCTCCTCCCAGCCTAGCAGCCCGTCTGCGCCCTCCCCCTCAGCCTCCGTGAAGATGACGCCCTCTGGGCCCCTCTCTCCAGGGCAGCCTGTCCCTGTCTCTGTCAAGTGTCAGCTGTGTTCCTGGTACTTTGCAGTGAACTTAGGAGTCACTGAGCCCCCAGCGCTTCCCTGCATGCAGGCCGGGTGTGTTGGCCTGTCTTCTCCTGGGTCTGAGGTCTGAGGCGAGAGGCCATTTGTTCAGATCCCTCCCCTTGTCAGCTGTAGACCTGAGCATCTTTGGGGATGAGGGGCTGGGCTGGGGGACAGAGGCCCCCATGTGCACAGGTCCTGGCCTGCCTCCTCCCTCATGGTGCCTTTGATCAGCTGCGCAGAGGCACCCATCCTACCACCAGCACAAGCAGGTCATTTCTCCCCTTTCTGCCCTACCTCCGCTCACTTCTGGGGCCCCATTACTTGCATCTTACCAGATGCCTTGGCCTCAACAGTTTCTCTAGTAAAACCTTAAATCGTTGTGAGGACCCCGCCACAGTGGGGGTGTGGTGTGGCACCCACTGGGTCCCCAAGCTGGCACCTTGGGGGGTGGGAAGGCTGGTGACAGGTGCTCCAGGCGACAGGGAGCTGGTGTTGCGCAGAAGTCCCAGCACCCCTCTCCTTGGCTGCCAAGGGTCTGGAAGGCTGAGCTTGGGGCCAGGGTTCCTGGACAAGGACTGGGTCTTTTCCTCCCCCTAATCTGGTGCCCTGCAGAGGCAAGGCTAGAGGAGGCAGAGAGTGTCTGGGTGCCAGGCGGAGCGGCAGCGGGAGGGGAAGCATTTCCTCCCCACCCAGGGAGGGCAAAAGGCGGGTGAAGGGCCCTGGCAGCGGTGACAAGCACCAAGAGCACCTGAAGTCCCTGCAGGATGTGGGCAGCGGGTGCCCAGGGTGGCCCTCACCCTCTGGCCAGCCCTCCTTGTGCGGACTGTGCCCTCTGCCGACAGCACCTGCTTGCCCCAGCAGCTCACCACAGACCCCCTTGGCCGCGGGGGCTCCTGGACCCTGGGGTACATGCTCTGCCTCCCACACTGTGGACTCACTGTTCCTGGTCTGGCCCAGTCCCGGTGTCACGATGGGGGCTCCAGGCGGGAATCTGGGAGGTGGGAAGTCAGAACCTGGCCCTTCACCCAGTGGCGCCTCCTGCCGCCCTCCCCAGGCACATGTCACATGAGTGGCTCCAGGAGCAGCCGGGTCACAGGGGAGCCCAGGAGGTCCCCCAGCCGCTGCATATGGTGTGTGCTCTCTGAGCAGCACCTGCCCTGCCCTGGGGCCCCACGGCGTCCAAGCAAGGATTGTCCCGTCCTCCTCTCTGCATTCCCATGGTCTGGTTTGGGACCCCACAGCAGTCCCGGGCCCAGCAAGGAGCATAAGAGCGTCCGTGGGGTGGAGCTCAGGCCTCCTTGGAAAGTTGGCCCCGCTGGCTGCTTACCTCGTGGGCTCCTGCCAGCAGATGCCTCCAGCCCTGCCCCAGTCTTTGGGGCTGGGAGACCAAGGGCTTGACCTGCCAGAGTCCCTAGCAACCAGCTGGACTGAGGGACACTTTTTTTCTTTACTGTTTGATTTTGGGGTATTATGTTCACACCAAAAGTTCCCCTTTCTTATCTCTACTGGAGAATCATACCCATAGCAGATGGTTCTGAATCACTGTTCATTCAAAAGCTATTTATTGGGCCAGGCTCTGTGCCGGGGCTGGGACCCAGCGAAGCAACGACAGGACTCTCCCCTCAGTCCCCTGGGGAGTCGGGCAGATGCGCAAACTCAAACGGGTGCCAGGTCATGATAGGGGCTCTGGAGGAGCCGAGGTGGTTGTGTGGGCCAGAGAATGAAGGGCAGGCTGTTTTAGGTGGGTGGCCAGGGACATGCCAAGCCGCCACGCAGGGGGCCCTGGGAGGGGGTGTCCACATTGGAGGAGAGCGCGTTTGCAGAAGCCCCAAGGGGGTCGCTGGTGAGCGCCCGGCGTCCTGGAGCGAGGCCTGGAGAGGTGGGCAGGGCTTGGGCACCAGGCCTCGTGGCCCAGAAAAGAGCATGGATTGTACCTTCCCTCTGTGCACGGCACCAGAGGGGCTGGGCAGACCCAAGGAGGGCAACTGCAGGCAAGCGCCACCAAGGATGGCAGACTGTGCTGTCTGCTGGGCATCCAGAGCCGGCAGGGGGACCCTGAAGGTGGCTCTGCCTGCCTCCTCAGGCTCCCCAGGTGTCTCCAGCCAGGGGCCAGGTGGTGGCCCGTGCAGATGCCCGGGGTGAGGGAGGGGGCCTGCCCTCCGCTCCTCCTGCCAGGCTACCTCCTCCCCTCCCTTCCGCCCATGACGCCTCCCCAGACGTCAGGGAACAAGCGCAGCAACCGCACAGCACAAGCCCCGCTCCGCCCTCTGGGCCTCAGCTGACTCAGTCCCTGTCCTGAGCGGCCCAGCCTGGCCCGGCCCTCCTGTGGGCATGTGTCTCTCTGGCCGGCTGACCCCCAAATCTGTGGAGCTGTTTTCAGGGCGCATCCTGTCCTCTTCCTCCCCTGGTCCCAGGCATCTCCTGGGAGTGCTCAGAAAGGGCGCACAGACTTCCAGACCCCCACTCCTCATAGAAGAAATGGGGCTCATAACACCCACTGTTCCGGTGGTTTGGTGGAGGGTCCTGACCACCTGGACCGGCAAGAAGTGCGCCCCCCGCCCCAGGGCCCCTGCCCAGTAAATGTTTTCTGAGTGAGTGTGCACGAGTGAAGGCGTGAACGGCTGTAGCGGACTCGTTGCAAACAGGAGGCCTTCATTCCTGCGCAAGTGCGCGACACCCTGGCTGGGCAGGCGGCAGGGGAAGCCCAGGCCTGGCCCCCTGCACACGCCGCCCCCAGCAGAAAGACGCGTCCTGTGAGGGTCCTGGTGAGGTGAGGAGATGCACGCGGCGGGCCTGCTCAGAGGCCTGGAGACGCCTGGATATTGCCATGTTTATATTAAAAGATGAAGAAATGCCAAACCAGATTTCAAAAATTGTGGTAATTTTAAATGTGGTATGTTTACATTTAAAAATGAATGCTTTGCACACACACACACATAAATATAACTGCCATTCACAGGCTAATTACCATGTTTATAAAAGAAAGACCTTAGGTCATGGCAGGCTCCAGGCAGTGTCCAGAAATGGGACACAAGTTTGAAACTGATGACAAACGCTTCTCTCAAACGTGCCTCTTGTTAGGAGACACGGAAAGGGAAACCTTGGGGCCCTCTGGGTGTGTGTGGTCTAGCCATCCACTCTCCCTGGCCCCTTATGACGAGGCCCCATAGCTAGATGGTCCGCCTGCTGCAGAACGGAGGCCCAGCTGTGGCTGCCGGGTGGCAGCCTGGGGACAGGTCAGTGGGGCCCAGGCCAGGCTCTGACCCTAGAGGCCAGGCCCCCCAGGAGCAGCACAGGCTCTGAGCCTCAGGGCAGAAGCTTAGACTCACCTGAGCAGGGGAGGTCAGGGCGCTGTAGGCAGGCCTGGCCTTTCGGCTGCCCAGGGTTTACCGCCGTCCTTGTGTGCTGTCAGCCGCTCCGTGTGCATCACCACATCGGTGTTGGTCCAGGAAGCAGGCTTTGCAGACCGTCTTTCATTGTTTTTAGAAGGAATTATGATTAACACTAAGGCAGTGGTGAGTAAGGTGGGAACAGCCTCTGCTCTACCCCTTACTAGCTCAGTCTCCTTGACAAGTTGTATAATTTTCTGAGCCTCAGTTGTGTTCTTTGTAACATGGGGGTGGTCACCCCAATGTCCTCAGGCTTTTGAGAAGACTGAGTGCATGCAGGTGTTTGACTGAATAATATTCACCTGTACGGACAGACCACGTTTCCCATTCATCACGTGGTAGACATGTGGGTTTCTGCTTTTTGACTATTACAAATAATTGAACATTTGTATACAAGTGTTTGGACATAATGTTTTCATTTCCCTTGGGTATACACCTAGGAGCGGGATCACAGGGTCATATGTTGACTCTGTTTAACTGTGTGAGGAACTGCCAGACTGTTTTCCAAAGTGGCTGCACCATTTACATTCTCCCCTGCAGCATCTGAGCTTTCCAGTTTCTCCAAATCTTCACCAATATGTTATTACCTGACCTTTTGACTAAAGTCATCCTAAATGGGTGTGGAGTAGTCTTCCCCTGTTGTTTTGATTTGCATTTTCCTGATGACTGATAATGTCCAAGTAACTTTTCATGTGCTTCTTAGATATTTATGTCTTTTTTGGACAAGTTCCTTTGCTCATTTTTTAATTGGGTTATTTGTCTATTACTGGGTTGTAAATGGTCTAGATATAAGCCCCTTAGTGTATATATGATTTTCAAATCTTCTCTCCCTCAGAGTTGTCTTTTCACTTTAATAGTATCTTCTGAAGGACAAAAGGTGTTTTATTTTTTTGTTGTTGTGCTTTTGGTTTCTTTTTGATTTAATTTTTCAAATATGTAAACATTTACCTGATTCTCAAAGCAAAAGATATGCCCCAAGCAGTCTCACCTCCATTCACCCCCTGACTGTAGGCTGCCATTCGATATCTGATCTAGCATTCCTGTGTTTATGTTTGTGAAATTTTTTTAATATAATTTATTTTGGTATCATTAATCTACAATTACATGTGCAATATTACGGTTATTAAACTACCCCTTCATCAGGTCCCCCCCCACCAACCCCATTACAGTCACTGTCCATCAGCGTAGTGAGATGCTATAGAGTCACTACTTGTCTTCTCTGTGTTGTACTGCCCTCCCCGTGCCCCCCTAACATTACGTCTGCTAATCATAATGCCCCTTCTTCCCCCTTGCCCCTCCCTTCCCACCCATTTTCCCCAGTCCCTTTCCCTTTGGTAACTATTAGTCCGCTCTAGGGTTCTGTGAGTCTGCTGCTGTTTTGTTCCTTCAGTATTTTTTCTTTGTTCTTATACTCCACATATGAGTGAAATCATTTGATACTTGTCTTTTTCGGCTTGGCTTATTTCACTGAGCATAATACCCTCTAGCTCCATCCATGTTGTTGCAAATGGTAGGATTTGTTGTCTTCTTATGGCTGAATAATATTCCATTGTGTATATGTACCACATCTTCTTTATCCATTCATCTACTGATGGACACTAAGGTTGCTTCCATTTCTTGGCTATTGTAAATAGTGCTGCGATAAACATAGGGGTGCATCTGTCCTTTTCAAATTGGGCTGCTGCATTCTTAGGGCAAATTCCTAGGAGTGGAATTCCTTGGTCAAATGGTATTTCTATTTTGAGTTTTTTGAGGAACCTCCTTACTGTTTTCCACAATGGTTGAACTACTTTACACTCCCACCAGCAGTGTAGGAGGGTTCCCCTTTCTCCACATCCTCGCCAACATTTGTTGTTGTTTGTGTTTTGGATGGTGGCCATCCTCACTGGTGTGAGGTGATATCTCATTGTGGTTTTAATCTGCATTTCTCTGATGATTAGCCATGTGGAGCATCTTTTCATGTGCCTGTTGGCCATCTGAATTTCTTCTTTGGAGAAGTGTCTATTCATGTCCTCTGCCCATTTTTTAATTGGATTATTTGCTTTTGGTTTGTTGATGTGCATGAGCTCTTTATATATTTTGGATGTCAACCTTTTATCGGATATGTCATTTATGAATATATTCTCCCATACTGTAGCATGTCTTTTTTTTTCTATTCTTTTCAGCTTGATATAGTCCCACTTGTTCATTTTTGCTTTTGTTTCCCTTGCCTGGGGAGATATGTTCATGAAGAAGTTGCTCATGTTTATGTCCAAGAGATTTTTACCTGTGTTTTTTTCTAAGAGCTATATGGTTTCATGACTTACATTCAGGTCTTTGATCCATTTCGAATTTACTTTTGTGTATGGGCTTAGACAATGATCCAGTTTCATTCTCTTATATGTAGCTGTCCAGTTTTGCGAACACCAGCTGCTGAAGAGGCTGTCATTTCCCCATTGTATATCCATAGCTCCTTTATTGTATATTGACCATATATGTTTGGGTTAATATCTGGACTTTCTATTCTGTTCCACTGGTATGTCGGTCTATTCTTGTGCCAGTACCAAATTGTCTTGATTACTGTGGTTTTGTAGTAGAGCTTGAAGTTGGGAACTGAGATCCTCCATTTTATTCATCCTTCTCAGGATTGCTATGGCTATTCGGCATCTTTTGTGGTTCCATATGAATTTTAGAACTATTTGTTCCAGTTCATTGAGTAATGCTGTTGGTATTTTGATAGGGATTGCATTGAATCTATACATTGCTTTAGGCAGGATGGCCATTTTGACAATATTAATTTTTCCAAGCCAAGAGCATGAGATGAGTTTCCATTTGTCTGTGTCCTCTTTAAATTCTCTTAAGAGTGTCTTGTAGTTTTCAGGGTATAGGTCTTTCACTTCCTTGGTTAGGTTTACTCCTAGGTATTTTATTCTTTTTGATGCAATTGTGAATAGAATTGTTTTCCTGATTTCTCTTTGTGCTACATCATCGTTAGTATATAGGAAAGCAACAGATTTCTGTGTAATAATTTTGTATCCTGCAACTTTGCTGAATTCAGATATTATTCTAGTAGTTTTGGAGTAGAATCTTTAGGGTTTTTTATGTACAATATCATGTCATCTGCAAATAGTGACAGTTTCACTTATTCTTTACCAATCTAGATGCCTTGTATTCCTTTTTTTTGTCTGATTGCCGTGGCTAGGACCTCCAGCACTGTGTTGAATAAAAGTGGGGAGAGTGGGCATCCTTGTCTTGTTCCTGATCTTAAAGGAAAAGCTTTCAGCTTCTTGCTGTTAAGTATAATGTTGGCTGTGGGTTTGTCATATATGGCCTTTATTATCTTGAGGTATTTGCCTTCTATACCCATTTTGTTGAGAGTTTTTATCATGAATGGATGTTGAATTTTCTCGAATGCTTTTTCAGCATCTATGGAAATGATCATGTGGTCTCTGTCCTTTTTGTTGACGTGGTGGATGATGTTGATGGATTTTCGAATGTGCCATCCTTGCATCCCTGGGATGAATCCCACTTGATCATGGTGTATGATCCTCTTGATGTATTTTTGAATTCAGTTTGCTAATATTTTGTCGAGTATTTTTGTATTTGTGTTCATCAGGGATATTGGTCTGTAATTTTCTTTTTTTGTGGGGTCTTTGCCTGGTTTGGTATTAGAGTAATGCTGGCTTCATAGAATGAGTTTGGAAGTATTCCCTCCTCTTCTATTTTTTGGAAAACTTTAAGGAGAACGGGTATTATGTCTTCTCTATATGTCTGATAAAATTCAGTTGTGAATACATCTGGTTTAGGGGGTTTGTTCTTGGGTAGTTTTTTGATTACCAATTCAGTTTTGTTGCTGGTAATTGGTCTGTTTAGATTTTCTGTTTCTTCCTTGGTCAGTCTTGGAAGGTTGTATTTTTCTAAGAAGTTGTCCATTTCTTCTAGTTTATCCGGTTTGTCAGCATATAGATTTTCATAGTATTCTCTAATAATTCTTTGTATTTCTGTGAGGTCTGTTGTGATTTTTCCTTTCTCATTTCTGATTCTGTTTATGTGTGTAGATTCTCTTTTTCTCTTAATAAGTCTGGCTAGGGGTTTATCTATTTTGTTTATTTTCTCAAAGAACCAGCTCTTGGTTTCATTGATTATTTCTATTGTTTTATTCTTCTCAATTTTATTTATTTCTTCTCTGATCTTTATTATGTCCCTCCTTCTGATGACTTTGGGCCTCATTTGTTCTTCCTTTTCCGTTTTCAATAATTGTGAATTTAGACTATTCATTTGGGATTGTTCTTCCTTCTTTAAATAGTCCTGGATTGCTATATACTTTCCTCTTAGAACTGCCTTTGCTGTGTCCCACAGAAGTTGGGGCTTTCTGCTGTTGTTGTCATTTGTCTCCATATATTGCTTGATCTCTGTTTTAATTTGGTCATTGATCCACTGATTATTTAGGAGCATGTTGTTAAGTCTCCATGTTGTTGTGAGCCTTTTTGTTTTCTTTGTACAATTTATTTCTAGTTTTATACCTTTGTGATCTGAGAAGTTGGTTGGGCGAATTTCAATCTTTCTGAATTTGCTGAGGCTCTTTTTGTGGCCTAGTATGTGGTCTATTCTGGAAAATGTTCCATGTGCACTTGAGAAGAATGTGTATCCTGCTGCTTTTGGGTGCAGAGTTCTGTAGATGTCTGTTAGGTCCATCTGTTCAAGTGTGTTGTTCAGTGCCTCTGTGTCTTTACTTATTTTCTGTCTGGTTGATCTGTCCTTTGGAGTGAGTGGTGTGTTGAAGTCTCCTAAAATGAATGCATTGCTTTCTATTTCCTCCTGTAATTCTGTTAGTATTTGTTTCACATATGTCAGCGCTCCTGTGTAGGGTGCATATATATTTATAATAGTTATATCCTCTTGTTGGACTGACCCCTTTATCATTATGTAATGTCCTTCTTTATCTCTTGCTACTTTCTTTGTTTTGAAGTCTATTTTGTCTGATACAAGTACTGTAACACCTGCTTTTTTCTCCCTATTATTTGCATGAAATATCTTTTTCCATCCCTTCACTTTTAGTCTGTGTATATCTTTGGGTTTGAGGTGAGTCTCTTGTAAGCAGCATATAGATGGGTCTTGCTTTTTTATGCATTCTGCTACTCTGTGTCTTTTGATTGGTGCATTTAGTCTATTACATTTAGGGTGATTATCGAAAGATATGTACTTATTGTCATTGCAGGCTTTGGATTCATGGTTTCCAAAAGTTCAAGGGTAGCTTCTTTACTATCTAGCCGTCTAACTTAACTCTCTTATTGAGCTATCATAAACACAGTCTGATGATTCTTTATTTCTCTCCCTTCTTATTCTTCCTCCTCCATTCTTTATATGTTAAGTGTTTTATTCTGTACTTTTTTGTGTTTCCTTTGACTGCTTTTGTGGACAGCTGATTTTATTTTTTGCCTTTAGTTAGTATTTGGTTGGTCTGCTTTCTTTGCTGTGATTTTATTTTCTCCGGTGATGTCTATTTAGCCTTAGGAATGCTCCCATCTAGAACACTCCCTTTAAAATATCCTGTGGAGGTGGTTTGTCAGAGGCAAATTCCCTCAACTTTTGCTTGTCTGGGAATTGTTTAATCCCTCCCTCAAATTTAAATGATAATTGTGCTGGATACAGTATTCTTGGTTCAAGGCCCTTCTGTTTCATTGCATTAAAAATATCATGACATTCTCTTCTGGCCTGTAAGGTTTCTGTTGAGAAGTCTGATGTTAGCCTGTTGAGTTGTCCTTTGTAGGTGATCTTTTTTCTCTCTCTGGCTGCCTTTAATACTCTGTCCTTGTCTTTGATCTTTGCCATTTTAATTATTATATGTCTTGGTGTTGTCTTCCTTGGGTCCCTTGTGTTGGGAGATCTGTGGGCTTCCAGGGTCCGAGAGACTATTTCCTTCCCCAGCTTGGGGACATTTTCAGCTATTATTTCTTCAAAGACACTTTCTGTCCCTTTTTCTCTCTCTTCTTCTGGTACCCCTATAATGTGAATATTGTTCTGTTTGGATTGGTCACAGTTCTCTTAATATTCTTTCATTCCTAGGGATCCTTTTATCTCTCTCTGCCTCAGCTTCTCTGTATTCCTGTTCTCTGATTTCTGTTCCATTAACAGTCTCTTGAACCTCGTCCAGTCTGCTCTTAAACCCATCAATCGATTGTTTCATTTCTGTAATGTCCCTCCTGACTTCCTCCCTTAGCTCTTGCACATTTCTCTGTAGGTCCATCAGCATTGTTATGATTTTTATTTTGAATTCTTTTTCAGGAAGATTGGTTATAGCTATCTCACCAGGTCCTCTCTCTGGGGTTGTCTTGAGTGATTTTTGACTGGACCAGATTCTTCTGCCTTTTCATGGCGATAGAAGTGGTCACAGGCAGGTGGCACATGTGTCAGCTGGGAGAACATAGTCCCTTTCTGCTTGTTGTTCGCCTTGCCCTTTTCTGCTGACTGTGTCAGTTACCTGCACACCGGGAGCAGTCTCTGGGATAATCTGAGCTGCCATGTGCAGGGCAGCCCTCGGGATAGCCTAGAGCCCTGTGGGGGGTCGCAGCCACGGCAGGTGTGTTCTCCTGTGAGAATGGAACCCCTTTGTGCCTTCCGGACCTTGCTCCGGCTTCTGCTGCCTGTGCCAGTGACCCTCACACTGGGAGCATATTCTGGAATAATCCCGAGCTGCTGTGGGCGGGGCTTCCCTCGGGATAGCCTAGAGCCCTGTGGGCATCGTAGCTGCGCCGGGTATGTTCTCCTGTGAGAACGGCACCCCTTCGTGCCTTCCGGACCTTGCTTCGGCCTCCGCTGCCTGTGCCGGTTACCTGCACACTCTGGGATAATCCCCTGAGCTGCTGTGGGCGGGGCGTCCTTCAGGATAGCCTAGAGCCCTGCGGGGGGTCCAGCCACGCTGGGTGTTTTCTCCTGTGAGAACAGCACCCCAAGCACTGTTTCTTGATGGGGAGTATTGTCATTGTGTGGCACGCGACACTTGTTTGTCTATGGGTGAACATGTGGGTGGATTCTGGTTGTGCCTACTTTGAATAAAGCTGCTAAGAACATATGTTCTTTTTTCTCTGGGGCCAGTAGGAGTGGAATGCCTGGCTCATAGGGGAGTGTGTGTTACCTCCTAGTCACCCAGACCTCTTTCCCAGTGATGTGCCAGCCCACATTCTCACCAAGCAGCAGCATGAGCTCCTGTTGCTCCACACTCTCTCACACCTTTGGTGTTCCAGCCTTTTTCATTCTGGCCGTTCTACAAAGCGCACTGTGGTGCCTCTCTGGTGTAAAATGTCCGCATTTCCCTGCGGAGTAGGATGCAGAACATCATTTCGGGTTCTTAATGGCTGTTGTAGCTCCTCTTCAGTGAAGTGTCTTTCACATCTTTTGCCCATTTTTTTAAAGTCAGTTTGTCTCTTTGAGCTGTAAGGGTTCTTTATATATTCTGGGTATAATCCTCTTATATACACGTTTTTCTCTTAGTCTGTGGCATATGCCCTTTCATTTTCATAGCAGTATCTTTCAGACATCCGAAGTTGTGATTGTTGTGAAGACCCGATCAGTTTTTCCTTTCCCGCTTGGTGTATTTTGCATCCTAAGAAACGTGAGCATTTTTCTTACTCTAAGATTGAGCATCTTTTCTTGTGTTATTAAAGACCTGTTTTTAAAAATTGTTTGTTTTTTCTCGATTTTTAAAAGCAATTTGTTACTGCGGAGATTAGCCTCTTGTGTTTTCTCCCAGTTTGTCATCTGTCTTTGCTTGTAGTTTTTCCATGCAAAACTGCATTTGTGTTTTTACATAATGCAGTGTTTGTTTTTCTTGCTTATAGACCTCAGGTCATGGGCTCTCTGCTCCCAGATTATAAAGAAATCCAACTATATTTACATCTAGTATTTTTATGTTTTCACTTTTTTTCACATTTAGGTCTGTTCCATTTGCAGTTGATTCTGATGACCAGTGAGAGGCATGGAGTCAATTTTATCTTTTTGCAAGTGACTACCCATCATCCTCATATCATCTATTAAAAACACCATCCTTTCCTAAGGATTTGAGATCACATTCCCCAGACCTTTATCATTAAAATACTAAATTTCTGTATGTATTTGCATATTCTGTTCTCTTGTTTCTGGACTCATTTTGTTCCATTGGTCCATCTAGTCTCATGCTGATGCAACCCTCTCTTGAATATGACTTTATGACATGTTTACACATATAGTGGGGGGGCCTTCTCTTTTCAAAGGTTTTCCTGTATAACTTGCCTCACTCCAGAAAAGATACTTGATTTTTTTTAATTGAGATTGTGGTGAATTATATATTAACTTGGGAAAAGTCAACATCTTTATTGCTATTGAGTCATCCCATACAAAAGCACTTGTTTCAGTTAACTTTTGGGAAGATTCTTGTGAGGACTGACTGTTACAGGGCTGTTTTGAAGGTGGTGATGGTTGTCTCATATATATAAAGAAGTTGCACATTTCCTATTAGGTTTATTCCCTGTTAATTTATCTTTTTCTCTGCTCTTAAAATGGGTTCCTCTCTTGTTATGTTTTCTAACTGGCTGTCATTTGTATATTAAGAAGGCTGTAACTTGTTAACGTTAGCTGGCTATCTTACTGAATATCTGTCATTTTATTCATCTCAGCATGTGTTTTCTTGGGTTTCCTAGGTACACTTGAATATAATCTGCAAAAAGATCATTTCTTTCTTCCTTAGGGTACATTTTTAAAGCTTTGTATTACATATTGCCAAAGCTCTTCTTTTTAGAAATGTGGTACCAATTTATATTCTTTTTGGAAGTGTTTTGCCATACCCTTGTCAGCACTGAGTATTAACATTTTAAAAATATTTGTCAATCTAGTACTACCTTCATTCATTAAGAAGAGGGCCTTCACAGGGCCCCTTCTCTCCCGGGTGCTACGCCAAGGCCGAGGACACAAGAGGGAGCAGAGCCATCTCAGCCCCTCCAGGAGCCCAAACCCAAGAGGGAGAGGAGACTTGAGTTTCTTGCCCTACCTAGCTCTACTGAGGGATGGTTGCACAATGTGATTTTTTTAAAGGTACACATGGTGATTTAACATGCATATACATTATGAAATATTACCATGATCAAAACCTACTTAGTACATTTCAAGTATATATTTTTAATTATAATCACCATGCTGTACATTAGATCCCCAGAACTTACTCCACTTGTAACCGAACACTTGTGCCCTTTGACCGACACCCCCAGCCCCTTGGCAATCACCCACCTACTCTCTGGTTCTAGAAGTTGGACTTTTTTCAGATTCCACATTTAAGTCAGATTGTATGGTATTTGTGGAGGCATAAGTTTCTGGAGTTTTAAAATGAAGACTGCTCTGTCTTCCTGAGCCTGGCAGATGGGAAAAGGGCTGCCCTCTGGTAGAGAAACCCATCTCAGCCCAGGAAACTCATTCTGGGAAAGCTGACATATTATGTAACATCTACCCTCCCACCACCCCCCCATACTGTCCCATCACTCAGCCCTCTGGGCAGCACCAGGACCCTTTCTGACCCCCTCAAGTGTGTACAGAGGTGCTGGGAACCCTCCTCCAAGGAAGAGATGGCTAAATGGATGGAGGTTTCTGCTTTCCCGTAAAGCCTTGCCCTGAGCCTGGCCCCCCAGTCTTGTGAACCGCCCCATCTGCCCATTTGCAGAAGGCATTGCTCCTTTGACACAGACTCTGCCCAGGCCCTGGCTGGGGCCCCCTAAGTAGGCTGCAGAGGGCTACAGCTCCCCACCCCCAAGGCTCAACCCCATCATTCCCTCTCATGACCCCTTTTTTGTTCACGTAACCTTTTTCCACTCATCTGTGCACCCTTACTTGCTATGTGATCCTGGACAAGCTGCCTTACCTCTCAGCTTGTCCATCTGTACTTGGCAGGCTGTTGTGTGGATTGAAGGAGGGAGTATTTGTCCCAGGTCTCCAGAGCACAGGCGCTGCTCCAGAAATGTGTTTGAGTGAGTGAAAGAATGGATGAGCCTCCCAGTGGGCCCCGGTGACTGGTCTCCACACCCAGGCGGGCAGAACTGGAAGATCATCAGGCCCAGGGGCCTGTAAGTGCAGGCTTTGCTGGAAACGTGGGCTCCCTGCCCCTTATCACCAACCCCCATCTGAGGGAGCAGGCCCAGGAGTCTATTTCAAGCCCTGCAGCTGGGTGGAGCTAGACCCAGAGAAGGGCAGGGCCTGCCTGGCCACACTGAGGTCACTGGACCTGAGAGTTAGCTCCTAGACACCCCATTCTATTATCTTGAGACCACAGGGTGTAGGTAGAAGTGGAGGGGCGGGTGTGAGAGGCACCCACACCCACACCCACACCCACACACACACACCACCACCACCACCAGCTTTCAGCCATGGTGGCTAGAGCCTAGGAGAGAGGAAATTTCCTTCTCTATTTATTTTCTACATCCTTGATTCTGAAAGCCAAGCTGGTGTTGTTATTTACCTTGGCTGGGCCTCCCCATTTCCCTGGGCCTGCCGGGTGTAAACATGATGTTCTTTCTCTCTGTTCTGCTAGCGCTGAGGTGGCCTTTTGCAACCAATTCTAGGAATTTTCAAAGTCTGAAGGCATAAGTTCAGGGACCAGGCCCCCAGGGAGTGAGGAGACCCAGGGCCTTTGTGCTGGCCTTGGGCTCCGCACCCGGGAGTCATGCGGATGGCCGAGAGCGGGCCAGTGTAAGGGCCCTCCCCTGCCGACTCGCTCCTCTGCACAGCGATGCTGTTGGCCCCAGCTCCCCAGGGGCACACTGAGGAACAGAGGCAGGATCTGGTTGTCTCCACTGCCCTGTCCCAGGCCACCCTGGAGATGGCAGGGGGAGGGCCTTCTCTCCAGGGACAGCCAGCTCTCTAGTGTTTGTCCGGGTGGCACCAGGACCACAGCTGAGAGGCCACCTGGGTGGGAGCCTGCCCTGCCTCAGGGAGCGCACCTTCCGGAGGGTGGATGGGTGTTGAGGAGGGGGCAGTTGGAGACGAGCTAATGTGGTATGGTGGGTGGTGCTGGTGAGGCAAAGGACCTTCACACGGCCAGCTTGGCCACCACTGGGCTCACCAGTGAGGCCCTTGGCAAGTGATTTCACTATTCTGAGATTTGGTTTCATTATCCAAGAAATAGGAACGTCAGTCCCTAGTGACAAAGGAGTTGTGAGTCCCCCAGCATGTCCTCTGCAGATGTCACATGTGCACAGGGTGGAGACGGCGGTGGTGGGCGCCTGGGCAGCTGTACACCCTGAATGTCTCCTTTTCTCCATGCAGATCTGGGACCTGAGCGACGACGAGACTGTCTGATGGGGCACCGGCTGCTGCTGGGCTGCCTGCTGAGGGGCTCCTGGTCACTGGAGCAGGGCTGCCACCCCAGGCCGGGAGATGCTGGCCCCGAGCCCCTGAAGCCTGCCCACCCCTTGAGGACTGGGGCCCACCCCCCTGCCACCCAGGAGCTTCTGGTATCCTCACCCTAGCAGTTCTGAGCTGAATAATAACCTTGGCTTTGGCGTTGCCACTGATCCGGGACTTGGCTCCCCCCATGAGCAGTTTTCTTTCTTGTCACCACACGTTTGATAGCCAAGCTCCGGGGATTCTTCCTGCTGCCATGGCGGGAGCGGCACCAGAGGCCCCAGGCGGCACTGCAGGCCTCCACGAGGGCAGCTGAGCTGCGAGCAGGGTGGGAGGGAACACACTCGTCCCAGGAACCCAGAACTCCACAAGGCCAGAGTCTGCTGCCCAGACAGCTCGCTGCTCCCAGTATGGCCTCTGCTGCAGGCAGAGCCTCTGTGCCTCCCTGTTCAGAGGACGGGCCCAGGGCCAATTCCTCACTCCTGAGCCTGCCTGCCTACAGCTAGGCAAGGGCTGCCTCCTCCCCAACCTGAGGGGCTTCCTCATTGGTGGCTTGGAGCCCGACGCCAGTGTGGGGGTTTGGCTGTCTGTCATGTGCGTCTCCCTCTACCTTGTTCTGGGGCGGGGGGGGCGGGGGGGGTGTCACTGGAGCTGCCTTCCCCTGGGTCTGCATGTCAGCAATCCCCCTGAGCTGGGTGTGGAGAGCCGACGGAGGCGCCCTTGCCACACACTTGTCTGTCCCAGCCTGGGACCAAAGTCGCAGTTGAGGCTGAGTCTGACGCTCTGAGAGGAGGACTGCCGCAGGCTGGGTGTTCAGTGGTGCTTCACAGAACGAGAGAACATTAAAATCGCAGTTTTCCAGCCCCTACAGGTCTTAAACAGGGGCACCCCCAGTCACAGGAACGGGGCTACTAAGCCCACTCCACCCTCCCCAGGCCTCCCGCACACCACATACATACAGTCTGTGGTTTAAGAGCACTTTATTATTGTTCTTAAGGCTACTTTTAAGTACAAAAAAAAGATGGCCTGCCAAACCTTTTTTTTTCTTCTTCTTCCAGGAAAAACAGGCCACAGAGAATGGTATATTACAGATTTACAAACATGGAGCGAATGGTCAAACGCACTGCAGGTGGTGGGGCTCTGGGAAGAACCTTGCTGGACTCCTCCCGAGGTGGGGGATGGCCTTTGCCCGTGAAAGGTCAGGTTGCCTGCTCCCCCTCTGCCTGAGGCCCCTGCAGGGTCCTGCCTATCCCAGATAGGGAGGATCCGGCCCCTCCCAGAGCGATGACCTCGGGGGCGAGGAGCCAGTGCTTCACAGAGCCCACCGGCAGTGGGCTGGTCTTCCTGTGGCGATGCTCAGTAGCCTGTAGCAGTAACAAACTGGTGGCTGTTAAGGCAGATGCAGTGTTCTCATAGACTAAATGTGTTCCTGCACTTTTACACACAAATCTACGACAAAAAAAGATCAACTTTTTTTTCCAAACAAAAAAAAAATGATTACAATAGGAAAGGGAAAAATTAAATAGCTACATATCATTAACAAATTAATTGTTCTTCAAAAAATACCTACAAATTTCTCTGTACATTCTTTACGCACAGCGTAATGATGGTCTTAAAGTTACCTATATAAAAAAAGTGTTCTCAACGATCTTTCCTACAGAAAATATAGGGGCCTGAATGCAAAAGCCTGGAAGCCCAGTTAAGTGGGAGCGAAACACATGCAGGGCAAGAGGAGAAGGGCTTTTCTGTTTGCCTTTTAAAAGACCTGCAGCCACCCTGTGACCGCAAGAGCCGTCCTCAGACCTTGTCACCCACCCTATGCCAATTTCACAATCAACCAGCTACACCGAATTCTCCTAAAAACCAGCCTTGAGGACGCCCCTGAATCCACACTCCCCTGCAGGTGAGGCAGTCAGGTTGTCACCTGGCCAGATGACTTCCTAAGCCCTCTGGGGGTCCGAGGCAGGACTGCAGTGCAGGCGGCCCGGCAGGGGCGGGGGTGTCTCCGAGACGTGCGTTCACCAAGCCAAGGAGCAGCTGGACACCCACAGCGGCGTCTGTCATGCTGGCATCGCCTAATGTCTAGTTAGTAGCTGTTACTACATAGCACACGATAGTAATGCGGTACTGACGGCAGAACGTCCGAGGAATGTATACTGCCTTGGCCCCAGCGTACGGGGAAGCACACAAAATAACGTGTCAGAGATTGTCAGGAATCTGCTGTTCAGCCAAGAGTCTAAAGGGAGCGGTTTCTGCAGGGAGGGAAGGTGGAAGACACGAATCCCAACTCCCCTGGGAGGCACGAAGCAGCAGGACAGGGAGGCAGAAAACAGTGAGGTCGGCCTGCGGCAAAAACCCCGGCGTCCTCCATCCCGGCTGGCCCCGCGCTGCTCGGGAACAGCGTGAATTTTGAGTACAAATCTTAGGGGACAACTGGACCAGCAGTAAGAGATCTAGGACAGTAATTGACAAAAATAAACGAATTCTGAACAGAAGCTAGTAAATACTGTCTATACAATTAATAATAGAAACCAGCTATTTTCTCCACTAGAACATGCACCACAAGGCGAGCCCTACGGGCCCCTCCCACCTCAGCTCCAGCCCAGCCAACTGCACTGTTGGGGAAATGCCCACCCCCGGGGGAGGCTGCAGTCCAGTTGCAAGCACCTGAAATCTAGAGAAAGACCTGTAACCGGGATGAGACGTCCCCTTCCACAGCTGTTTTGTCTAAATTAAAACAAAAAGCCCCACACAAATGGTCAGAAATGTCATCCATAAACCCTCTGTTTCCTCAGCAATTTGCCCTCAGCGTACTAGCATCTCACAAAAAGTTGTCAGGCAGGCAACTTTTGTCCTCCTCCAATAGTGCAAATCAGACACAACAGTCCTCCGTTCAAGTACACGCACACACAGACACACAATGGAAGCAAAGCCACACACACCCAGGTCTCAGGAAGCACAAAGCATTTGGGTCGCCGGCAGCCCGGCCCGCCAGGGCAGCAGCCCTGTGCCAGAGGTTTCTTTGGTAACCAAGGCAGGAAGGTCGGGCGCTTCATGAAACAATGTTCCACACGCAATTCCTGCGATCATGCTTGAGGGGGCCCCGGGAACGAATACCAAGCAAGTACAAAAACAGAATGAAAATCCCAACGACATGGTTTTTGCAAATAAACCATCTCCCCCAACAAACCACCCTCCCAGTTTTTTTTTTTTTTTCATTTTTTAAGTACTGACTGTTCAAAGCTCAGGCAAACCATGCAGATGGACGTCGTGCTCCAGGGCAGTGCCTCCTTCACGAGACCACAGATGGGGAGTGACTGTGACTGACCATGTGTGCGGAGGGGCTTGCGGGTTGGCCCCTGCGTGAGGCCGACTCTGGGCTGCTGGACGCGCCATCCTTGGCCGCCTTGATCTGAAGCCACGTGTCACCGAGGGCTTTGGCAAAGTGGTCGTCCACGGAGCCCGTGATGGACACCGAGTTGGGTGCTGGCTCCGGCTCTTTGTAGTTCTTGCCCAGGCTCCTGCGGAAGTGCTCCTCCACCACAGGGTCACAGCTGGTGGCTGTCGGGGGGGCAGCAGAGTGGTCGGGTCACAGCCAGGGACAGACCGCCCACCACCCGCCCGGGCAGATCTCTTCTCTGAACCTGGAATATGGTGGCGTGCTGGCCACCCTGGCTTAGGTGTAAGTTCAAGGGGAGAAAGAAGGCATTAAGTGGTGGTGGCAGACCTTGCTGTCCCCCAACTAGGGCGCGATCCCGGAGGCCAGGGCCCATGTGCTTCTCCCGTCTGCCCCACCCAAGCCAGGCACAATACTGGGTGCATATGTGCTCAGAAAAAATGCCACTTTTTCAACCTCAATAAAAAATAAGCTCCAAGGTAGCTGTTCCGGCTGCAGCAGAATAGAGAAGGAATACAAACTCCACCTGATGCCCCGGGAAATGAGGAAGCCCCAGCCCCCCCCCCCCCATCACTTACAGCTCGGGGCCCTGCGGTAGCTGGCTGGCCCAGCCGCTGCGCAGCCGCTGTGCGCGATGGGGCAGTGGGAGAGGTTGCAGTTGCGGGCGCTGGCCGAGGCGCATGTGATCACTGAAGGCCGGTTCTGGGGACAGGAGGAGGCTGTCAGCAGCTGGGAGCAGGAAGAGAGCATCCTCACCCCAGCCAGTGAGTCCAGTCCTTACTCACCTGCCAGAGCTCTGAGGCAGGATGAGACTCCATGCCCTCCCACACCGCCCAGCAGAGCCAAGTGCCATCCACAGCGCGACCCAGCCCCGTATCTGACTGGCCCCAGCTCCTCCATGCAGGCCAGCCACCACCCTGGCTGCAGCTGACGTGTCCCGCAGCCCTTCCAGACCAAAGGCAAAGTAAGCCCAGCCCACCTGCCACCTCCTACTTCCAAACAGTCCAACTACTACCCTACAGCCAATTCCTGGAGGAAGCCGGCCTGCGAGGGCCGTGAGGAGCCACCACGGCTGTCCTCAGAGGGTCCCTGCCCTCCCCAGTCGGTGCCACTGTCCTTGGGATCTCCCAGCAATCCCAAGACCCTTCCAGCATTCCCGGTGGATGAAGCCGAAGCCAGCTCAAGTGCGTTTCTACTGGGACCACACAAATCATGGTGGGGATGGAAGGGCATGCCACTCCTCACCCCATCTGCTCGGCCGATGCACATGCTCCTTCCCCATAACTGCCCCACTGTCTGCCTAGCAAACTCCACTTGTCCTTTAAAACCATGTTCAAGTATCATCTCTGCGAAGCCTTATAACCACCCCACAGACCCTGGTGCAGAGCCCAGGACACACACATCTGCGAACCGAACTGAGCGTCTCCAGGTCACGGCTGGGGGGCGGCCTCTCCTCCTGACAGCGCCATGTGGCGAGAAGCAGAGAAGACAAGAGGATGCAGAGACCCAAACAGGCCCCGAGCCAGGGGAGGGGTGAGCGTCCTGCCTCCTCTGCAAGCTGTCCCAGGTGCGGGCCGGCCCTTCCTTCCTCAGCCGGTACCCACGGCCCTGCACGCTGGGAGACGCCCGGGGTCCTCCCAGTAAAACCCCCTTCCTTTGGTGCTTAAGCCAGCAACCAGAGTCCTGAACCAACACAACTGTTGGAAGGTGGGGACTTGTTTGGGGGACAGGGTCACAGAAGCTGAAGAAAAGCCAAATGTCACAGAATGGATTTAGGGAAACTTAAGACTGAAGAATAAACATCTAGCCTTTAGGTCAGCGCTGTCCAAAGGCAGGGCAGGCCACTCCAAGAGAGAACGTGGCTGCCTCACGGGTGTCGGCACCTGGGACAACAGTACAGATGGTCAGTGCCCGGGGCATCCTCCCCCTGCCCCCACCCGAGCTGAGGTTTCCCGGGGTGGGGGTGCCCTACCCATGCTTGGTTCCAGCTCCCCGACTGGCTGCACCTCACACACCCACCTGGAACAGGCCTCACGTGGCCCCCAGCCCACCACCCCCTCCAGCACCCTTACTTTCCAGATAGGAAATGAAGGTCAGAATCCAGCCACCTGTTGGAGGTCACACAGCACCTCAGGAGGGCCTGCCACACGCACCGCCCCTGACCCCGCCTGCTTGGCTGCACGTGGGGCCAAGGCTGCCCCCATCTCAGGACAATCCTGATGTTCTCTGTCCCTGAGGTTTATAATATGTGACCTTATCCTGTGTTTCTGCACTTGCTGCCAACCTCTTGGTAGCTCTGTACCTTCAGAACACCCCATCCCCTAACCATGCAATGGGGTGACACGTTCTGTGGCTTCCTCAGATGTGCCACTGTGGGAACTTTCCTAGTTCCCGGAGGTCTGAGTCATACTTGCCACTGCACAGAGGAAGGCCTGTCCTGCCTGCCCGTCACACAGAGCTTTGCCCTTGCTCCAGGAAGCCCCTCCCTGTGTCACTGTGTCGCTTCCCAAGCGCAGAGCTGCGGACAACGCACACACTTCCCCACAACAACCACCCTGACAGCTCACAGGGAGACACGGCTCCCAGAAATGGGCGGCTACCACTGAGCTGGACGCCAGGTCCCATCGCTCATCTCTGCCCTCAGCACGGCCCCAGCACAGACGCAGTCAGTGTCCCTGCAGAGCTCAGGTTAGAGCAGACCGCCCAGCCACAGCAGGCTGACGCAGGAAGGAGCTGATGAAGGGCTCCCCTGTAAACCAAACACGGCGCCCACAGCCAGGGTGGGGAGGCAGGCTGATAACCTCTTCACCACCAGCCCCAACTGAAATGAAAGCTCAGGTCAGTGGCCACCAAGTCAGGGAAGCCAGAGCCCCAGCACCCGCCCCAGGAAAGCTGTGGGCTTACTCCACGGCCACTGGCTTTTTCTACCTCAGCCAGGAATCCCTGAAGAACACAGGTGGGAATTCAAGGTTCTCCTTCCTAGAAAACGTGCTCAGCAGCCCCACAGCACAGCTAACAGGCGGGGCAGCCAGGCACGGTTCAGAGCAGGGCTGGGGAGAGCTGTCGCCAGAGCCAGGGCACTCTTTGACAAAGGCACTGTAATCAAAGCCAGCCAGAAGATCCTCCAAGTCACGGAAACCCAGGATTCAGGAAAACTCTAGAGCTTCACAGAGTTAAAGGGAGGGCGAGGCCCACCAAGGGCCCACAGTGGAGAGGGCTCTAGAGGCTCCTGGAGTGCCTCCCACCAGGCCACCTGGGGCTCAAGAGATTCAACTCTCAGGGCACCGCCCTCCCTCCTCCCTGAGGAACCCTCCCCACCAGAGGCAGCAGCCAGAGGGCTGAATTCCCTGATCCTAGAAATAAACCCCTTTTATGCTTAAATGGTGCCCCAGAGTGCAAGTCCAGGCTGGAACTGTGTCCTACACACGCACGTCCGTGTCTCCAGAGCTTCAGAGTGCGTGGAGCACGGGCAGCGCCAGTAAACATCCAATACATGAATGAATGGCAGCAGTAACGGGGCCCCAGGTTCTTAATCAGAGAAAGTGGCAGGCTAGTGATTAACTGTCGAAACACTGTAGCCTACTTATTTGAATACCTGTTCCTCCAGACTGAAACCGTGATGTAAATGCCCATATACTGACTGACATCTAGCAAACCCCCTGCACACAGTGGGCATCTACCCAGTTTTGTTACATGAACAACTGATATAAATGGGAGCATGATGTCTGGCTCCAACGTAGGACGCACCACTGTTCAGCAGCCTCTTGGGGGTTCCCAGGCACCAGTGCAACTTCTTCCAAGGCCTGGGGCCTGCCCACAAGCCATTGTTCCAGACAGAATCAGAGCCGGGCACCAGGCAGTGGCAGAAGCCCTGCAGCAGGCAGGCGGGCGGGTGCCCACGGTGGGCAAGGCTGCAGCCCAGAGCCCAGACCTCGCCCCTGCTGCATGTGGCACCAAGCGCACAGCCTCCTCGCTGTCCAGTCTAACGCTGACCAAGGACCTATCAGGTCACAGCCTCAGGTTGTGAGAAGTTGAGAGAGAAAAGTCGCAGGCTCATGCAGTGTTTCCACCTCACTGCCAACGCCTCCTTTTATTATCTGTTTCCCCAGGAACCCCATTTTAAAAAACCTTTTTATCTACTAAGCAAACTCTGTTTATAAAGTAATGGTTTAATTTCCCTGTTTTCCTTTAATAAAAAGCACCCTTATCTGCCAGTCACAGGTTTCTGAGCAACAGGAGCTAAAAACCACTATGACCACTGACTTTGTAAGATTCCAGCCCAAAGCACAGCCACCTGATGTTTAACATTGCCTGTGTGACCTCATAACGGGGAACTGTAGAATTCCCACTGGGGTCACTCCACTGATCCTCCAGGAAACAGGGTGGCCCCGGAAGGCCACTGGACACACACCCAATCCGAGCCAAGCCTGCCCTGTGCCGAGGAGGAAGAGTTACTCACCGTCCCTTGCCCCACCTCCCTCACCACCCACCTTCCTGATGATCTCGGCCTGGCCCCCGGCCAACCCTACAGGGCAGAGGCCTACCTGCTGCCGCTCCACAGGGGTCAGCGTGGGTGAGATGCCCACCGGCCTGCTGGCGTCCAGGCTATTCTTGGTCAGGGCAAGGGGCTGCTCCATGCTGAGGCTGGGGAGGGATGCGTACAGGTGGCTGCCGTGCAGGCCCATGGTTGGGGCCACAGCACGCTCGATGGGGCTGCGGCTCCGCTCCCGGGGGTCTTTTCGGCAGTCTCCATTGGCAGTCTTGTTCCTGAAAAAGAGGGACGAGCACTCGGGATCCCTGGCGCCTCCTGAATGGCAAAGGGACCCTGACCACGTGCCAGGCACTGCACACTGAGTATTGCATCTAATTCTTCATCTTGCCATGGATAAATGTATCATTGCCATCCCCGTTCTCTGAGGCTCAGGATAAATGCTCGCCAGTAGGTTGAGGAGCCGGGACCCTAACCCGGTTGGTGGGACTCCAAAAGGCACCCCTCTGCTCAGCAGCCTGTCCCGTGCACGGGCACTTCGGTGATAAAGTGCACTCACTCAGACTCAACGACGGACCTGTGTGCTCAGGACCAGTCTGGCTGGACGGGGACCTGCCCTTCCGAAGAATGACAATGACCCACGGTCACCGGGTGCCTCCTAGGTGCAAGGTGCTGCTGTGAGGCCCACTGGCATTAGCTTGGTCCATCTTCCAACAGCAGTAAGAAGAGGACGCCACACCCACCCCCTTCCAGAGGAGCACGCTGAGACTCCGAGCAGTGCTCACGGAGCGAGGTTCTCAGCTCCATGTCCGGCACAGGGCAGTGCTGTGTGGAGCCCTCCCAGCCACCCCAACTAACACGGGCTACCGGCAGCGTCCAGGTCGCACCCAGCAGAGACTGCCACCTGGGCAGCCCAGCTGGTGAGTGACCGCCACTGCTGCTGGAGGCTGAGGCTCAGCCCGGGTCCCCCTTCTGTCCCATGCACTCCAGGGGTTCGTTTTGCCCTGGGTCTCAGCCCCTCAAAGCCACCAGGTTCTCTGCTGTCAAAGCCATTGTTTTTAATAACAAATCAGCCAGTCCTTTAAGGAAAAATGTGGTGACAATGGCAGTGACCTTTCTCTTAGGGATGCAGATCCTCCTCCGAGTTAACAGGCACTCACGCTCTGCCTGGCAGACATCCTGTGCTGTGGCCGCGAGGTCGGGGCCTGTGTGCTAAGACACCCACAAGGCCTGCCGGCTGAACACGATAAAATATAATTTAGTATTTTATACATGTGTACATATGCGTGAGGGAGAGGGCGGGTGGGAACTTGCCTTTTTAAATTGTACGTTCATGGATAGTTGAAGAAATAAAACAGAGAGACCGTGTACCTTTTACCTAGTTCCCAACCAGTATCACAACCAGGGTGTTAACACTGGCTAGCAGACAATCCGCCGACCTTACTGATTGTCTGGTTTGGTTGTATTCACGTCACGGGGACCTTTTCATAATGCAGATCCAACCACAACCACTCCTTAATTACAATTTCAGCAGCTCAACTCTCTTCAGTGGCCTCCCAGGCCCTTCCCACTCCGGCCAAACCACCTTTCCAGCCTCCTCTCTGGCTCCAGACCCCCAAGCACGACGCTCTCTAGTCACAAGTCTGCTTGCCACTCCTCAGATAAGGGGTGCCACTTTATGCCTCTGGGACTGTGCATCTGCATGTACACATGTGTTTATGAATATGCATGTTTGTGTAAATGTATGCCTGCATGCGTACACTGCACATGCATATGCATGTGTGTGTGTGTGACCACATGCGTGCCTGCCTGCAGCTGTAGCCGCTGCGCTGTGCTCTGGACCCCAAAGTGCCCCATGCAGACCTTTAATAGAGAACCCACTCAGCAATTTCTTCTATGCGCGCCTGTGGGTGCACCGAGCCCTGCCCATTCCAGTCTCTCTGCCTAGCACACTGCCTGGCATGGCAGGCCCATGGAGGCTGTGGACGAAGGAAGAGAAACAGTAGTACATGGGTGAGCAGATAAGGAAAGGCAGGCACCATGGACATGGAACTGTGCACAGGCAGAGTTGTGAGGTGAGGGCTGCAGAGCCCATTGGAGGGGCGTCCACATGCCCCAGTCAGCATGGGTCAGGGGCTCAGCAGAAAGAGCACGAGAGAGAGAGACCCTCAGATGCAAGCCACGGAGCCTGGTGTCCTCCTCCGCCGTGTGGGTTCCAGTGAGACCCAGCAGGACTGAGAGGGGAGCGAGCATCAGAGCCCACCGTGCCGGCACAGTGCAGGGGTCTGTGAGGTTCGGTGGGACCAAATCAATGTTAAGCGTAGTTCATCAATCATAGGGTGATTAACTGTTTATGGCAGAGCATTTCATTTGTGGGTGTCCACCCACCCCTTTATTCACTGGTTGACTATATAGAATGACTTAAGGGCAATTAGAAATAAATTTCCAGCCTATTAAGACACTCATGGCAGAGTATGTTCTAGGCAGTCTAGATGATATAACCCATATCTGCCATACACATCCCAGCAATTTCCAAATAATTACAATACCAAAAAGAAGAAAAACCTTAATTCTGAAACCAGCCGGTCTATAATCTCATCTTCTTGTGATGAGTCGGAAGACATCACAGGCCTTTGCAATGAATACCTGGGGGCTGCAAATCGCAGACACCTATGTCACTGCAGTTCAGCTGTGGGGACCTTCCACTTGACAGACTGCAGGCTAGTCAATCCCGAGATACATGGGCTTTTGCACCTAAATGGGTATTTATTGGTAAATGCATATGTATCCATGTAAGAGAAGACTACATAGTCACACACATTTTCTATTCAGTAGTATTGGGTTTTCTTCTAAATTTAGACAAAATCTAATGTTTGACAAGGTACATAAATTATTTCCCTGACACAATCCTCTGCCTCTCCCTTCCCGCCAAAATGAGCTTTATGGAGGCCACTTACTAAGCTATGCAAACTCAGGGAATGGATTCATGACATTCTGTTGGAATTTGCCTTCATCCAATTTAGACTCCAATTTAGTCAACCAATGTTAACTGAGCCCCTATCCTGTGAAGGTCACAGCAAGGACACAGCCCTGCCTTCTCATGCACGCCCTACCTCAGAGACTGGAGAGTCGGGCCAGATCGCCGCCCACTACTGGGAGGGGCAGCCAAGGCCCAGGCAGCGTCTGTCCCTGTCCGACATCAAGGTCCCCAGGACATACGTACAGCACTACTGACCCCCGTATCCCACGTCCAATGCCACTTCACCGCAGGCCATGTGCAGGCATGTGCATTACCCAGCAGAGCCTCAGCCCAGTTACCCATGTTACCAGAAAGGGACGCCCAGAGCGGCCATGGGCTGTCCAAAGGCACCCAGCTGACGGCGGAGGGGAAGGCAGGGCAGTGCCACCCCGCCCCCACTGTCGGTGCTCCCGAGGCCTGCTCTGCGCCCACAGTGCACTGGGGAGCAGGGCAAGAAGGCTTTGGGGGAAGCTAACCGGAAAAACGGTCAGTGACATGCGTGACACAGTGGATGTCACAGCTCAGGACACTGAAGGGCACAGAAAGCAAGCATCTGAAGAACTCGCTGGTTAATTTTAGCAGAATTATACATTACTCACATTTCCAGCTCATGTTCCTGGTTCCCAGAGCTTAAAGACAGACACTGTTTCCCGTGTCACCCCCGGTGAATCATAACCCCAAGCCCACTGCTTCCCAGGCGTCATGTGCGCTCATGGACAGCAGGCCCAAACCACACACTTCCTGCCTGGAGATCGCAATCACCTCTGCTCACAGAAAACCAGCTGCAGCCCCACCAGAGCCTAACGGGCTCACGGTTGTCTCAACACCAAGGGCCAGCTGACCGTACCTCCTGGGAGTACACCCTGGGGTGAGTGCACATTTCCACTGCCAACCGTCTCAGGAGGGAAACCTGCAAGGGGGGATATCAAAGTAAAAAGGGGGTAGGAAAGAAGACACCTCTTATACCTTCCTCCAGGACAAAGCGTCCAGGGAGCAATGCCACTCCCTCCTCTACTCTTTCCAAGATGAGAAGCCAAAACTGTCTACAGGCTCTGGGAAAAGTTAACTAGATTCCCACCAGGGAAACTGTGAAAGCATCCATCACATGAAAAAAGTGTATCGCGGCCATTTGTATGCTCATTAACATGATCCTCCCGCCCTAACCAGGAGCTCAGGGCTGAAGCAAACCCTTGGGAAGGAACGTGACATTGTCCAGCCTCTGCTGTCCCATTAAATACTGATGGCAAATAAGCCAGGTTGAGAGCCTGAGTTCCTAGGACAGGAGAGGGGACAGGGGTAGGAGACATTTCAGTTAGTGCTCTCCAGGAACTATTCCGGGCCCCAGGGGCCACCTGGGGGGCAGGTCCCCGGCCCGTGGGAACACACGGAGCGGAGCCTCCCCAACGCGGCAGAGCTGCCCTGGCAGGAGCGCACCGCAGGGCTGTGGTAACACCCAGCGTGCACGAGGGCTTGGGTGCTGGCAGGGGCTCAAAGCTGGAGGGAAGCAGGAGCGGGGTCGAGGCCCCAGGAAACAGGACTGTGATGGTCATGGCCAAGACCCGCCCCTCCGCCCTGCCCTGCCCTCCTCCCCTCCCATTTCAGTTCTTGAAAAGAATTTGCCCTCTGGGAACCAGGCTAGTGACAGACCTTCACAGTCCAACGCTAATGAAAATAATGTTGGTAAAGCATTTTTAATTTTTAAAAGCTTCCTCAGGGAATGTACTTAATGCCACTAAACTGTACACTTAAAAATAGCTAAAATAGAACACTGTGTTATACATATATATTTTTTAATTCCAAACAAAAAGCAACCCACAGCCATTACTGAGTGCCCAGGTTTGCAAGGTGGACCAGGCAGGTGGAACTACCCCAGTTCTACAACAAAGAGGAGGGCAGTGGGGAAGATAAAGCCTAGTCTGAAGTTGGGATGGAGGCAGGACATCACCCTGTTCACCGACTGCCCTCCCGGCACTCCCGGACCCTGGCCTACAGGGATGAGCTAGAGGGGAATCTAGCCGTGCTTGGAGGGACAACCCTCCAAGGCACTCCACGCCTGTGGGTGGCACTGGTCTTACTCTCTAACCATCCAGCTTCCCAGGGCCCTTCCCAGGGCTGCGGCCAGCCTCCCAGCCGGACCAGACACTGTAGAGCTGCCCCAGGCCCTCCACGCTCTGCCCTCTCCTGGCGCTTGGCACAGGGCTGAGCACAGAGCAGATGTCGGGACAACTATTCACTGAATAAATGAATGATTAAAGCACCTATCCAGTTAACAGCATCTGTCGTGAATGAAAAGAATTAAACATTTCTGAGGAAATTTCCAGCAGGAAAGCCATTTTTTTTCCTGAAAAAGCAGAATTTGGGGAGCACTTAAACATCTGGCATAAGTAAAAGTAAAATGTTTTCTCCCTTTTACTTACCTTCCCTGTCTTTTGCTTTCCTCCCACCACTTTGAAATGTCCCCTGGGTCATGCATCCCACCCACCTCTCTCTCCTTTCCCCGTGTGAAGGATAATTCTCTGCTCCCTGAACAGGCACAGGGGCACTTGGGTGTGTTTCTAAGACAACCCGGTCTGGCCCCGCCACTCCCCAATCCCAATTCCAGACAGGAAGTGGAGGGGGCAGTGACACCACCTCAGGGCACCTGGTGCCCTGGGAGGGCCTGGGCACAGCTGACGTTTGCACACAGAGGTGGTGGGAGGTGAAACAGACACACCCTCCTGGGGACAAAATGAGGAGCTGTGTCTCACTGGCAGGAAAGAGTGGGGAAACACTGGCATTCAGAGCGACCCAGGGGCCTCTGCTCCAATAACAAGCAATCTTATCCGCACTGAAACGGGGGCGGAGGCCGCCTTTACCTCAAACTGGTGTGGGGGAGGGGCTGGGTGGCGTACCACACCTGTCACCCCTTCACATCACTTAGTATCAAGAAAAAAGCCACAGCTCTGCCCCCCTCGGAGGTTCAAGGGAACCAGCCTGAGTGTGACGGGCCCTGCAGCAGGTGGCTAATTAACTGTCCTGCCACCACGTCTACCCACCCACGTAAGGTTTCCACCCACCAACTCGCCACAAAGGGCGCAACCCTTTCTGCTAGTTCAGATTTCAAAAATCAACTACAGTTGCCCCTTGAACAACACAGGTCTTTGAACTGCACGGATCGACTTATATGGAGATTTTTTTTTCAATAAACATGTTGGAAAATTTTTTGGAGATTTGTGACAATTTGGGAAAAAAACATCTTTTCTCTAGCCTACTTTATTGTAAGAATACCGTATATGATACATGTAACAAAGTATGTGTTAGTCGACTGTTTATGTTAGCAGTAAGGCTTGCTGTCAACAGTGGGCTATTGGCAGGTGAATTTGCAGGGAGTCAAGTTATACACGGGTTTTCGACTGTGTTGACACCCCAACCCCTGCACTGCTCACAGGTCAACCGCACACGGAACTAAGGGACACTCTCATTTACGCTCTGACAGGACATTTGTGACCTGCTGCCCCAGTGAGAAGCATGTGCCATTGTAACACTGCCCTTTGTGTCCAAAAACATAACGCATTAAAAGTTAGGGAATCCCTGTGAATAGGTGGAAATCATCAGCTGTCATTTACTGAATGCTACAAACCAGATCACATGAGAGACCTTATTATCTATTAAATCCACCACAACGCTGCAAAGTAAGTACCAACGTCTCCATTTTATAGATGAGTACACTGAGGTTCGGAGAGGTTTAGTAACTTACCTAAGGTCATAGAACTAGTACAGAACAAGGATGCTTGCTTACATCTCCAAAGCCTCCTTTTCACCTTTCCCTTTCAAGAGAGGAGAGGTGACCTAGTTTATCCATGTTTTCTGCCTACTGCACAATGTGCTTCTATATGAACACACTACAGTTTATTCACCCATTCCTCTGACAGGCGTTTGGACAACCTCTGGTTTTTCCTTATTATAAATAATCCCATGGTGTTTATACCTTTGTGCATGTCTCCTTTGGCCCGTGTGCAAGGGGCTCTGGGCGTCCCTAAGGTAGATTCTGGAAGTGACACACTGGATGGCAGAGCTCCCCACTTCAAGAGCTGTGGCAAACCCTCGCCAGCAGTGTAGGGGCTCCTGCCGACGTGTGTTCTCTATGTCGCCCGCCCTCGGCCACCTGGAGACATCTGCCAGTCCCGTGGTGTGCAAACCACTTGCTGTTTTAACTTGCATTTCCTCTGTTTCCAGCATAGGTGAGCATCTTTTTATACATTTACTGGCCGTTCTACTTCCTTCTGTGAATTGCTTTTAATTTGTTATGGGTTGAACTGTGTTTTCCCAGAAAGATACCGAAGTTCTAACCCCCAGTACCTGTGAATGTGATCTTATTTGGAAATAGGGGCTTTGCAGAAAATCAAGATGAGGTCATAAGAGTGGGCTCTGATCCAATATGACAAGTGTCCATGTAAGAGGGAAATTTGGACAAAGAGACAGACATGTCCAGAGGGAAAACTACATGAAGACAGGGACAAAGCCATCTACAAACCAAGGAACACCTGGCACTGCTGGTGGTTGACAGACAGGCAAGGTCCAGGCTCTCCCTCGTGGGCCTCAGAAGGAACCCACCCTGCTGACACGCTTCCAGCCTCCAGGTCTGTGAGACAACACGGTTCTGTGTTTAAGCTACCCGGTCTGTGGTCCTGTGTCACAGAAGCCCCAGGAAACTAATATAATTGCCCTGGCCTTTCCCCCATTGCTTTATGCTTCATTAGATCTGCTCCTCGCCCACGTTTTTTTCTGCTTTATCTGTAACTACCCTGTCACCTCTGTTCTTAAAGTTCCTCTGGATGTTTTCAGAGAGGTTCCTAAGAGCCACTGGACCTCAGGTTTCCCTGTCATGCACATTGGTCAACATGCAGCTTATTTAATGATCACCAAGCAGTGACAACACAAGTCGAGGCCAGGCCTGCCAACGAGAAGCCGGAGGGCAAGCTGCCCTTACTTTGCCCCCAAGTGCAGTTCAGGGAGCCAGGAAAGGCTTCACCACCTGCCCCTCTGTACAAGAGGGAAGCAGCTTTTCAGCGAAGTTATAAACCAAGACCTTTCGGCTCAGGAACGTTTTGGATAGAGGAAAGAAGAAAGGACCCAGCAGATCTTTTCATTATTGCCGTGCTGATGGCCCATGGAGAATGAAGAGGAGACAGAACACCACCCACCTTCTCCCACTCCACGCTGGTGCTGACCCTCTGACATGCCCACCACCTCCCCGTGGCACACAGCGGAACTGGAGTCAAGAGGGGGAGCAGTCACCCAGAGTCACACAGATGGGACGTGGCACAGGGCCCAGTCAAAACAGCCTTCCATCTTCTGCAGAAATTATGAGTTTCAGAAATACAGCATTTCTATGGGACTGGAGGGGAAATCACATATACCGGAGAGTATAAGGGAGAGTATCAAGGTGACATTTCTTCTAATACTGAGCTGGACTCCGTCTCTGTGATTGGATCAAGGGTTTCCAATCAAAGCCCTATCAAGGGTGAGAGGCATTAAATTAGCACCATCAGTAGCTCCAGGTATTCTCCGGCCTCCCCAACTCCTGCAGGGCTCAGCCCCAATTCCCCGTCTGTGCTGTGCGGACCCCTCTGGCCCTTGCTGCTCTGTGACTCTGCACAGAGCCCCAGGGGAACATGGGGTCTCCATTCCTGGAGCACGATCACTGTGTAGACCTGCAGGAGGGACGCAGGGGCACTGAGGAGACCTAGCTGATGGCACCTGAAGCCACAGTGTGGCACATACGTACCACGGCCACTTACATGAAGCTTAAGATAACCAAAAGTAAGCCTTAAGAGAGAAAACATTCCCCTCTCTCCTTTTCTTGGCCATTGTGGAGTCTCTTGTTGATTTTGTTCCTCACCATGTCTTCTCACAAGACTTTCAGGATCAAGCTATTCCTGGCCAAGAAACAAAAGCAGAATCGTCCCATTCCTCAGTGGATTCGGATGAAAACTGGTAATAAAATCCAGTACAACTCCAAGAGGAGACATTGGAGAAGAACCAAGCTGGGTCTGTAAGGAGTCACACATAAGATGGCACACATATTTATGCTGTATCAAAGTCACATGAATTTATCAACTCACTGTAAACATTGCTACTATCTGGGTAATTGGGTGTGTTTTATTGGGGAAATGATTTTTATGCCTCTGCACTCGTCTGATTATTCGGTAATAAATATGTGAAACCTTAAAAAAAAAAAAAGAGAGAGAAAACATTGTTAAACTAGTTTAGTTAAGAAACCTGTCTGAAACAATTCGGTAATTTATTTCTTCCCTTTCTTGGAGACTCAGGATCTTTATTATAAACGTGCTTTTCATATGCCATTCAGCAGGCCTCCATGTTTGCTGCTGCCCTGACCAAGTCACCTCGGATTGCTTGGCTGTTGGCACTTCTGGGCCAGCTCCTGACCGCGCCCCGCGCCCTCCCTTGGTTATCATGGGGTCAGTCCTGGCATCAGGGGAGGGGCACCTGCCGCTGAGGGTAGCCCTTAGCTTTCCCCTCTCACGGGAGAAGCCAGCCAGTTGGCTTGCTAGCATGATGTGCACAGGAAGACCGCACAGGCTCTGAGTGCGTGGGGCCTGCTGCATCCTCTCCCATCTCCAGTTCCAGCCCTCAGGGATCTCACTGGCTGGGGAAGGTAAGGGCTTTCAGACCTGCTGCCTGCAGGGAGGCAGGACTCACTGCAGTGTCAGCCAGCAGAGCAGAGCTTGGACAGGCTGCTGCAAGACTCGACTCCTGTCTCTGACTAGCTTGACTCTGTGGGAATAAGGTGCTAGTTTTCTTTGACTAGAACTGTCTGTACATATTTTCCATCATTAGCTCAAACAAAAGGAAAAGTTACAGTTGGAGAAAGGCCAACTCTGAGAACAAGACTCATAAAGCATCTCGTCATCTCCCCATGTGAGCGGCTAGCGCCACAAAGCCGGGCTCAGCAGATCCCCCTGCACACCAAGCTCCCAGACTGACCAGACCACCGCCCCACATGTGCACACTCACAGTCTTCAAATGAATGGAGAGATAGCTGAGATTCATGAAATATAAATTAACTTGAAATTCCTACCACTAAATTTGTAGTCATTTTTATCATTATGTACTCTCTTGACAAATGATAATTAAACAAATACAACCACTATATTTTTGGCATTAAACAGAGTCCTTGTACAAGAGAAAGGATGGAAAATATTGTGCCTCTTCTTCTGTAACTGGGCTACACTGTCTGATGTTGACAAAATCCTAGAAAAGATCATCTCTCTCTGCACAGCCACCAATGTTCTGCTTTGCTGTCCTAATTTTGGGAATGCCCAAGAGAGCTGAGGCAAAACAGAGGGATTTGCCCACTGAGACTGGCCAGTGCCGGCTCTGCTGGGGTCACCCCCAAAGCTGTTCATCCTGCTGCTCCTGGCGACACACACACACATCCGCCACCTGATTCTAAGATCCGCTTACCTTCCTTGTGCTAGAAAAATGGACCGGTGCACTCAGTGCCCTCCCCAGGAAGGTAGGGGAGGGAACCACTCTCTTCTTAGCCACTCACTGACCTGAGACTGAGAGAGAAGACAGGTTCCCTCTAGACATGCCTGCCGTGAAACACAGCAGGGTGAGGATCTTCTGCACACATGTGCTGCGCAGACGTTTCCATAAGTCAGTGTCTAGAACAGTGCCAGGCATGCAGTAACTAACTTATGAATGAACCAACCAAACAGCAAATAAGTTCTTAGGAAAAACCAGCACTAACTGGTCTGAATAAGAAAGAGGCGCTCATGAAGCTGGGTGGCCAGGGCAGCATCTGGCCCAGAGGCAGATGGGCGCCAGCCCCAGCCGGTGCCATCCCACCGGGAAGTAATGGTCTCAAACACCCTCTGTTGTCATTTCTATTTTTTTTTCTGGGTTGGTACCAACCTGTGTTTCCTAACTCCATTCAAATCCTTTTGAAGGGTTACTCTTTGTTAATTACTCCATATTTGCAGCAAAATGCTGGAAAATATTATAAGCTGTTGCGCAAAAAAGACTGGATGCTCACGGTGCAATGGCCGTGAAGAAAGGACAGGGATGTGGAACCCCAGCACCCCTGAGACTGAATGCTTCCAGGCACCCACGCTTACTTCCTCTGCAGGCAATTCACTCGGCTACAGAAAATCTTCAGGACAAGGGCGTTTTACTAAATGGAATGAAAGCTGCTTTCTAGTATGAGTCCTTGGTTCAAGGGCTGCCCTTTGGAAAAACTCAGTGTAGTCTCTTTCTTCTACTCTTTCCTCTTTGCAGCTACTGGAAAATGGCTTCTGTGTCAGCCCTGCCACACCCAGAATTCTCTTCACCAAACAAGAATTCCTAAAAATTATACCAGATCCCTCACCACCCTGCCACCCACCTCCACATGCTCTTCAAATTCACATTCACTTTTAAGTGTGGTACCCAGAACTAGACATAATACCCTAGATGTAATCTAAAGAGCAGAGCACACAGGGAACGGCAATTCCCTTCAATTTATGGTAGCATATTTCTGAACCAAAAGTCAAGGTAGAAGGTCTACAAGGTAGGAACTAAGGTCAGTGGAATAGAACATATGAAATCAGGATTATTCCAAGACCTGCAGTCATCCAGAACTACCCTTTTATAATGGCACATCCATGTCACATCAGAAGTGTGGTCACTTAAAATCCTCACTCTTTTTCTTTTAATTCATCTGTATTTATGACCCTATCTTGGCTGGAAATATGAGTTACTACACAGATGTGCATCGTATGGGCATGTGTATCAGAGGCAAGCCATCAGATGTCCTTCCGGGGCTATTTGGTTTGTTGAGACGGCCTTCCCTCCCTACACCCATACACAATCGCCTCCCACCACCTGAATGCAGGCAGCCTTCCCAAGTGGCTGGCCCCGATGATGGTGATAGTTCCAAATTACTTTGTGGGCTTCTCAAGATATTAGAGGATAACCTCTAATTCAATACATTTATTCTACACTTGAAAATTAGAAAGCCAGTTTTTCTTTTAAAATCACTCACCTACCCTGACATCAGAAACCTTGTGGGCAAAATTAAATTAGACTTAAATTATTATACAACTATACTAGAAAGTTTGAGAATTTAAGGACTATTAAAGTGATCAAATATTCACCTGATAAAATATAATGAGGCATCTACCAAATATTCTTTAAAATAAAATAATAAAGGACCTTCGCTTCCATCTGAAAGCACATTGTGTAATACGTTAATCCTAAGCATTTAGTGTATTAGTTACCTCTGAGCATTCAGGCAGCCTGGGATGAACCCCATTTTCCCAAAGACTAGAGGAAAGGGTTGGCTAACCTTTTTTTTTTAAAGATTACATGATAGAAACAAGATCTGAATTAAAGATTATTTAGAGGATCTTCAGGTGCGTAGAAAGACTACTATTATATTGACAATTGATAGGGAAATTACTAATCAATTTCTGTTCTTGCAGCAAAA
The DNA here is from genome assembly GCA_032199065.1 of Smutsia gigantea. NCBI lineage: Eukaryota > Metazoa > Chordata > Mammalia > Pholidota > Manidae > Smutsia > Smutsia gigantea. The sequence continues at coordinate 516,427 of JAVSCE010010524.1, read as the reverse complement.
TTCCCAGGGGACCTGAAAAAAAAAACAATACTGATGGCTTACTTAATTTTTCTGAGTTATAAAACTGCATTTCTTTACAAATATTCTCTCATTTTTCGAACTCTTCATGTAGTTCATAATGGACTTTCCCTAAGCTGTCTGCTTAACTTTACTGTAACACCACTATCATCTAAGAGCAATCCCCTGAGCTACTAAAATCCTATTTAATCTGAAACCTGGAACCCTAAAAAGAAAGAGGGGAAGGTGAAGGACCCTAGGGGAACCTGATGATTCCATTCAATACCAGAATGGCATGTTCCCAAAACCTTGAGTTGACAGTTCTAAAATTGCCCTGGGGGAATCCAGAGGACTACCAGCCCCCAGCACCCGCAAGTGACATCCTGTCCTGTTCACGTAGACTTCCAAAACCAACCAGTCGTGGGCAATCCTAACTACCCTCTAAATTAAAATTACCAGCCCAAGAGTCATCACACTGAGACTCTGTCACTAAGTACCAAGTAATCATATCCTCAGAGAGCTCAGTCTCCATCCTCCAAGCCCTTAGCTCCTCTCAGGCACTGCTCAGCTCAGCCTAGTATGTCTTAACATGTAAGAGACTCATTACTGTTTATGCGAGTGAACTAATCATGAGTCCATAGCATATTTATTTATTTGCTGTGGTAAAATACACACAAGAAAAATTCACCATTTTAGTCATTTTTAAGTACACCCGTTCAGTGTCATTGAAGACATTCACATTGTTGTGCACACATCCCCACCATCCATCTCCAGATCTTTTTCATCTTCCCAAACGGAAAGTGTCCCTACTAAACACTAACTCCCCAATCTCCCCACTGCCTGGTATCTACCATTCTACTTTCCGGCTCTATGACTCTAACCCCTCACATAAGTAGAACCACACACTATTTGTCCTCCTGTGACTAGCACATTTCACTGAGCACCATGTCTTCGGGGTTCATCCATGTTGTAGCCTGTGTCAGAATTCTGTTGCTTTTTTAAGGCTGGATAATATTCCACTAGATGTATAGAGCACGTTTTGTTTATCTGTTCACCCAGTGGTGGACTGACTTCTGGACTGCTTCCACCTTTTGGCTATTGTGAATAGTGTTGCTATGAACGTTGGTGTGCAAATACCGGTTTGAGTCCCTGCTTTCAATTCTTCGGAGTATATAACCAATAAAGGGACTTGCTGGGCGTATGGTAATTGTGTTTAGTTTTCAGTCCTGAGGAGTTTTGACAAATCATTGGTAGTAAAGGAGCAACAGGATGCACTTCTCACTACATGTCTGTCCCTCTCCATTAGAGAAAAATAACAGAAAGGATGGGGCTGACCCACAGTAACAAAATACAAGTCTTTTTAAACACAGTCTGAGTGTTCATGAGAGAAATGCTCCTGAATGATGCAAACATTTGACATAAAAATTAAATGAACAAAGAACATCCACCACCCAGCTCCGCAGATTCAGCACACACAGACACGTGGTAAGGGCTGCACGCAGCAGGGATGCTGTGATCACCAGGGAGCATTTTGGAGACTCACAAGCTACATGTTTGTGGTTCTCATTTCTCACTATGGGCCTTTGAAGGTTACTTCAAGTCATCCAAGGATGGCTAATGTTAATGACAGTAATGACTACCATTTGCATAGCATTACTGTACAGTTTTATAAAGTGCTTTGCACACATATTATCGTTAACAGGTCACCTTCAATCTGCAACTCCTCCATCCAGCCCAGAAAATGTGTTTCTCAAGTGATAAAACGGAACCCCCTTCATGCCTATCTGGCAGGTAAGAGCCCCCAGACCCTGAGCTCTCCAGTGGCCAATGACTTGTCAACTTCTTGGTTTCAGAGCAAGGAGGGAAAAGCATGGGGGAGGAGCAGCTGCTCTATGAAGCTATTCACAAGTTACTGAGAGATTAAACAAAAGCATGCATTTTCTATTAATGTGAAGAATCTCTCAATGTCTGATTGATCCTGCACTCTGAAGCAATGCTGTGTGTAAGGGAGAGCCTCAAATCGAATTTCCACGGAGGGAAGTGATCAAATTGCTGAGGTCAAAACCTCCAGACTTCAACTGTGGCCAAGTGCTTTTATTTCCCTTGTAATTTTCTTGAAGAATAAATGCTAAACCTAAAACACACCCCTTTTTGGAGGCGATCTTGTCAGCTGAACTGTGTAGGAAGAGAAAGCACTCAATACTCCCCACATCAGCAGCCACTCCAACTATGTGCCGTGTCTACAGGCGTCACGAGATAGCCCAGCCCGGCCATAACATGTCAGCCACCACCTGAAACTTGGTTACTTCCAATCCATTAAGGAAACAATTACTTATAGGCATTAACCCTTCCAGCTCACACATGTAATTGTGGTCAGCGCTGCTGCCCCAGTGAGATCCTCTCTCTCTCCTTCCAGGCCCCTCTCAGAAGAAACTGCACAGGGCATGGGTCTGATTGGGACAAGATGCCGTTTGGTGAGGGGAGAGGGATGAGAAGGAAAATCTCTGCTGTCTTTTCTGAGCAAAATCAACTCCACTTTGCCCAGTCCCTGCTGCTTGAGTTTAAATTAATTACAGCTGAAAATACAGGGTTGCCATCTGGTTTGAAAAAGCAAGGATAAGGGAATAAAATGAAAGGGGTTTTAGTACTAACCTCACTTTAATCATTGCCAAAGAGCATGAAGACAGCCCAGCGTCCTCCCACAAGAAAGCCTTGGGCCTCACAAACTTGGCAAGCCATCCTGGGCCCAAAACGGGATAGGCAGAGTGCCTGTCAGAATAAAAGTCCCCGGCTGAAAGGGTAGCTGCAAGGTGAGGGGCCTGCCTGCCCCTGCGCCGCAAGGCACGTTGCCTCTGGGTCCTGGGATAGGTTAGTAACTTCTGGGAGGGTTTATTTACAGAGGGTGTCTTGCCAAAACATTATATGCATCATTACAGTTCCATTTTGTGAGAAAATAGATCCACTGTCAGAATTATAGCATGCGATTTCCTCTTTCTTTGTTTCTCCATCTTCCATAACATTAGGCTTTTATAGAACTCTAAATAAGGCTAAACAAAACACAGGAGAGGGAAGCTGCTGCGGAAGGAGCCAGCTCCCAGCGAACAATGCATGTGACTCCCCAGCACCCTTGCAGCTGGCCCCTCAGAGGAGGAATGTGAAAAATCCCTGCTTTTCCTGCAGTGCAGCTGCAACTACAGCCCCACTTACTTGTGTTTTGTAGGAAGCAACTTCCTTCTGCCTTCCTCCCACCAGTGGAATCCTGGATGAGAGGCTCTGTTAGGACTCGGGCTGCTCAGAAATGCTGACTGTATGCACTGGGCAGGCCAAGATACCCCAGCGAGCCTACGTTTGTCTTGCGGGGCTTTATCCTGCCGCCCCATCTGCACCCTTCTTCACCACATCGCCACGCCAAGGAGCCCACAGTAGAACACCCATCAGATTTTCCTCGGTCAAAATTCAGATTTAGATTTTCTCCTGAGCCACTACCTGAGTGCTTTTTGACCCAGGTGAGTTTTGCAAACAAAACCTACATGTACCTGAGTCCAGCTGCTTTCAGAACATAATACCCACTGAGGCACCTTCCTGCGGTGCTTATCGGAGTGAACTCTGATCAACCAGCGACAGTCTTTTATAAATCAGAGATTAGAATAGTAAAAGAGAAGTTAAAAGCAGACTATAGAGACAAGCATTTCTGTTCTGGGGGAAAAACACATCTTCAACCCCAAAATGATGTGAAGGTTTTCCTCCACATAAATACTGCCCTGACAGAATCACTGTCTATAGCAACAGTGTCCATAACATTCAAAATCTCAGGAGTGTAACTTTCAAGTAAACGATACATCTGTCAAACCACAGGAAACATCTGGTAAAATGGTTAAATAAAAGCAGGATTTAAACTTTTGATTTCAGAGCTTACTTATTTAAGGTACCCAACAGGAGGCGCTTTTAAAACAAATACTGAAAGCTTTCAGAGCACAGCGCTCACTGCAGTAGGGAAAATGGCCTTGCTGGGGAAGGGGAGGAAACACAGACAGGTCAGAAAACACGGGCTGAGCTCCTCTTGTTCTTCCGTCCACAGGGCTCCGCCCTGCACACCACCACCCCCCAAACCTCCTCAGCCACAGGGAAGCGCCTCCCCCACCCAGGACTGCCTCCCTCCCGCAAGCCCATCTATCCCAATACCGAGGCTGAGGCCGGTGCTCAGGAAGGTTGGATAAATGAACTAATGAAGTCATAAACAAACAATACTCTCTCTTCATTCCACAGCTGCCATGTATGAAGTACTGTCAGCACAACCTGGACGTGTATCACTAGGTACTGAACAGTCCAGTCCCTTCTGATCACTTCAAAGGCCTCTTCCACTAAAGAAAGATTTTCAAAAATCTGTATTTCAAAAACACTGTAAGTTGAGAAGCAAGTAACAAATTAGGAAAATCGTTATTTTTCTAACACATCGGATGGATGATCCTTAACATGAAGAGCTGTAACGTATCTACAGAAAGAAGATGAATACCCTAATGTAAAAAAAAGACAAGTATATATAAACAGTCACAAAAGAAACCCAAATGGCCAATAAGCATGTGGAAAGATTTTTCTGTTCCCTAGTAGCAGGGAAAAAAAGACAAAATTACTACAATGATTTCCCTCTGAAACCTGCAACATTTAAATCCATGGTAACAATCACCTCTGTGATGACACAGGGAGACAGGTGCCAGACTAACTTGGACCAACGCTCCAGCCAAAGCAGAAATGAGTGCCCTCTGACCCAGAAATTCCACTTCAAGAAAAATGGGAAATACGAGCTATGGACAAGGATGGACGTACAGATAGTCCCAGAAGTTTTGCAAATCATAGCAAAACACTGTTAACAACCCAAATACCTGTGTTAACAAGTTCTTTTGGTTACAAGCAACATAAAACAAGGATAGCTAGCTTCAGAAAAGCGGGGAATTTACTGGAAGGTCCCTGTGCTACATTTCTCGGAAATAAAAGAAGAGTTGAACAACCAATCCTTACAAAGGAGCACATGAGGCAGCCCGGGACCTCTGCAACAGCTGGGAAAGGAGGGCTGTGCCCCCACCCCACCCAGCTCCCAGAGCACAGCCACCCGCCCCAGCCCCAGCGGGATGCCTGGGAAACCCAGTTTCATCCGCTGCACGCCTTACCACTCAGCTGCCAGAGAGAACACCACAGGCGCCCTTCTAGGTCCCACGTACAGACCAGTCTCCAATCACGGTGCCATTAAGGCCTTATTAACATCGTCTTAAAAATTCTGAGATTGTTGTTATTAGACATCACATGCAGCTGAAAATCGGAAGCCACCCCTGCCCATGTGTGCCACCAGTTTTCACAGCCAAGAGACTTCAACCTGAGCTTCGGGTGAATTATTTCTAAGTAAGAAATGGGGGAATCTCACAGGAAAGCATCTGCCTTGGGTTTTGCAGGTTTAGGGAGATAAGGAACTAGTTTTGTTTTGTTGTTGTTGTTGTTTTTTTAAGTAAAGCTGTTGGGATTGTTGGCTAGAAATAGAAATAAGCCTTTGGGGCATCAGTAAAATTTCATGAACAGGCAGAGTAAGTGAGAATTTTGATTTGCCCCACCTTGTGCTCCAGGTCCCTTGGCCCGTCCTTCAGCATACGACTCCTCTCCTTTCCCTCGTCCTGTTTCTGAACCAAGCACACACCCTGGATAATCCCTTTATCATCTGCAAGGTCACTCGCCCGGTGTGGAGGGCCTCCACCATGGGTCCCGCTGGTATTTGAAGAGAGCTGAGCCTCCAAGCTGGTCCGTCGGGGTCCCCCCTTCCCTCGCCCACCAAAGCACCACCACTACCCACCCCTGCAAGCGGGACAAACCAGGCTGCAGATCACTGTCAGCTGGCACGACTAAACGCAGGGTGATTCCTAACTGAATCCTGAATCAAAAAGCCAACATCTGTAAAGGGCATTACTGAATGTGAATATACACAGTACATTAGATCATATCACTGACTATGACACAGAAAAGAAAGAAAGCGAATGTGGCAAAATATTAACAACTGGCAAATCTAGTGAATGATCTATGGGTGACCGTTGTGCTAATCTGTTCCATGTTTCTATGGATCTGAATTTGTTTCAAAATAAAAAGTTCAGGGGTGGGGGTGGGGGTGGGTGGAGGGAGAGAAGGACGGTGGGTCAGATTATCACCATGGTCGGCAGTAGGTTTAGAAGGACCGAACTTACAGTATGGGCCACGTGGGTCCGACGCTGGAGCGCTGGGATGGATCTTCCCAAAGAGCTGACCCCAGGTGACGGAGACAGCAGGCCGTCCACATGAAGACGCCCCAGCAATGAAAATGTTCACTTCAAATATCAGGCTGGAAATGAAAGCCACTGAGCAGGCCGTGCCATCCAAACTGCCCGCCCTGATTTGTGACCGTGCTTCTTACATTCTGTGTAACTTGCTGAAGGGCGTGTGACAACAAGGTTTTAAATAAATACTTTTTAAAGTTAACCATGGTGAAGGGGTCATTTGATGATTGACAGTCAAGGAAGCCATCTACTGAGAATAATACTGGTAAAGGGAGTCTGGGACGGATGACCAGAATCCTTGAAGGCTTCCCTGAGGAACATGGATCGCACCTTGCCATCAGAAGGAGCCAGAGGGCCATCACCCACCAATAAGCTTTGCCATGTCCCCAGACAGACTCAGGAAATACCCGCTGAATGCGGAGCTACGTGGCCCTCAGCCCCATTCCACGATCTCTATTCCAAGGTGTGTCCATGGCGCCTGGTTAGCTCCTGCAGAACTGGGGTGTCTGTCATCACTTGCTGTGACTCACCCTAAAGCTAACACAGAATGATGTGGTGTCCTTCAAAACCAGCACACCGGGCATGAGGGCTGTCAGTTCCACAAGCCCAGAGTCACCCCACACAAACACGGAGGGTCTGTTGGAAAACAGCCGAACAACACTTGGTTTTAAGAATGTTTTAGGTGGATTTGAAAAACACCAGAAATAGTAAACACTTGGCAGGGGATTTGTTTGCTTTTCTAGTATGAACAGATCTACTCTTTGGGTTGATTTCCACCCATAAAAAATGTGTGACCATCCCTCCAACTTGGGAGGTCCACCCAACTGAACAGAATTTCTCGTTTCCATATACTTTATATGTTCAGATGCAAAAGAACTATAAAAAGAGGACTGGAAAACATTCATCCATACAAACCCTGAAGGCTAATCGCAGAGTCAACACGGCGATAAGATCATCGGACCTAAACAACCCATCACAAGTAGGGCTGGTGATTCCGACTGTAAACCAAGCACCTGCGCAGTACCAGCAATTTCGCGTTTTTCTTTTTTTCAGGCAGCTAGGGGCAGGGAAAGGAGGGCATGGAGGTAGTGGGGGTGGGGGGTGTGCTCCCTGTGTTCCAGCACATTCCCTAACTAAACATCAAGGCCACAAGTGAGTACAGTAAGTGGTACCACACAGGGTTTATTACACATTTGAAAGCAATTCTTAAAATCTTCCCTGGTCACAGGGAGAAGTGTTCTCACAGTGACTTGCTCCTCATTCAAACATTCACTTAGCACCCAACAGGTGCCAGGACTGTACTGGGGGTTAGTGGGATAGACAGACGGACACACGGGGCCAGCAAAGCGCCATATTTTACACAAAGAAGTGTTCATCTTGAAGCAGAGGGACTTGCCATTTGCCAAGAGAAGGCTGCCAGAACAGTGTACCTGGAAGGGAGTGAGGGCCCACAGGCTCGCCTCAGCAAGGTGGAGCACACGGGGCAGAAGCTCCTACACACAGGTCCACTCCACGTTTGGGAGGTGACTAGAAGTCATGGAAGAATTTCAAGCAGAGAAAAGACTTCAGAAACCTTCTAAGTGCCAAGATCAGTAAGGAGGCCACTGCCATAGAAATGGGGGCCGAACTACGGGCCAGGCCCGCGCCTTCGTGGGAAACATTCAGCAAACTGATTTCACAGGGTGTGGCAATGGACAAAATGCGGGAGCTGAGACACAAGAAGGGAGGAGGCAACTTCCAGGACACGTGGGAAGAAGGGTGTCCCGTCATGAAACTCGGGGACAGTCTAGGCAAAGAGCTGGAAGAAGAAAGGCACCACTAACACCCACCGGGACATCTGGAAGGCAGACAGCTCTGTGGCGTGAAGGTTACGTCTCCACTAGACATAAGGATTTGGGAAACATCCACTCTGGTGTGTAACTCAAGCTAGGAGATGGCATGTGGCTTCATTAGAAGGGTGAGGACAGAGCCCACGGAGGACGGTGTAGTGGCGTGTCCCTGAAGGTTTCTGAGCGGAGTGGGCATGGAAGGAGGAGGAAGGAAACCAAGGGAAGTGAGAACGGGACCACAGAAACCAAGGGAGAAGATGCAGGAGAGAGGAGGTCACATAAGGCAGGGTGGGCAGGGCCCCTGCACCTGGCTACTAGTAGGTCACCGGTGAGTGATGGAGGGAGCGTTCTGAAAACCCTTGTTAGGGGTCCCACAGCCCTGGCCTGGGCAGTGAAGATGATCTGCTCTCCAGAAACAGCTAAGAGGGAAGGAGTGGGGTAGGGGCGCAAGATGAAGGACGTGAGGTCAAGGGAGGACAGGGCCTCAGGCATCTGCCATTTCTCTGACCTCAGGGAACTTGCCTGAAAGGCCCAAGCATGAAAAATGGCACCCAGCAGTCCCAGATGAAGGAATTACACAATCATCTCATTACGCCAGCTAAGCTGCACAGCTCCAGAGCTCAAGTCTGAAAGCTTGTAACAGAGTTTTGAAACCAAATAAAAAGCTCATTTTGTTAGGCAAGTATGCTCCCTGGAACATTCCTAACAGGTCTCATGAAGAAGGGATGAAGGATTCCCTGGCCTGTTATAGTTGATAAACGCTGGGCTAAACAATGTTTCTGTACATTGGAATTCTCAAAGCCTGAACTGCAGACTCAGGAGATCAGATAAGGTGCTTCCCAAACTGTGGCCAGGGAACGCTTTTTCCCTAGAGCATCTCAAGGCCCATGTTCTGAGACCACGTGGGTGGCGAGGTGCCTTGAATCCTCGAGAGCATCACTTCAGTGGTCACGTGCGGCCGAGGAACTTACTCCTAGAAAACTCCATAACCATCCCTCGATGGCTTCAACAACAGGCACAAATTTAGGGAAGCCCAGAGGTTGCAGCTCTCAGATGGCTTCTAAAGCAGCCTGACCTAGTAAGAGCTGGTTTGCTTCTCCCACTTGACCCCAACCACTGGTTTCTATGAGGATCCATGAGTCTATTTCTTAGGCCTCCCCGAGGAAGAACAGGCAAGAGACAGGGTAAGTTGGAGGAGAGCAGGGTAGCGAAACGTGCTCCCTCCCCTTCTGCAGCAGGGTGAGCCTCTGCTGGGGCTATGAAGGCTTGGATCTGGGATTCAGATCCCGTGTTTGGCAAGGTCTCTACCTACTGTCAGATGCAGAACATTACTGCAACATTAACTTCTCTAATTATGCTTTGGAGACAAACTGAAGAAATTTCAAAACAGAGAGAGAGAGACAGATAGATGGGGACTTTACCCAAAGATTCAGCAAAGGAGATAGAGATCAAATACTGGTGTTTATTAAATAAAACCACCACCAGACAGACCGTGGAGCTTGTGAAGTACCTTGCCATGTTCTAGATGCTACAGCACCAGCAAGGGATCGATTTACAGGCAGGATCCTAGAAGAAATTAAAAGGACAACACCCACCCACAGGCCCAATTCCTTGGCACTCCCCCTCCTGGTCCTCAGATCTGCTGACGGGCAGCACTTTATATACTTCTTCATATACTTCCAGGACAGACTGGATTTGTACTGCAATAAGAAGAGGTCTCTTATTGGTCATAAAGCAAAATCAAGATTAATCTTCTAACTGGGTCTAAAAATAGCTGCCCTTTGTGTTCACAGAGCAGAAGCATCTTCTAGAAAATGCTCCAAGAAGAGCTACGGTGCTTAGAGAATCGGGGGGCGGCGGGCCCAACAGCCAAATCCTGGGTGGTTTTGTTTCCTCAACTTTTGAACAAATGCCTTTAACTTAACCTGTAAATCTAAAAACACTCCTTTTTAAAAAATTTTACCATGCCCTTTGAAAAAGTGACTTTATGAATGCTAATGAGAGTTCTCTGGGATATCCTGAATGTTCTCTGATTCCGCTCTAGGAAAGAAGTCCCCCTCCCAAGGTCTGTCCCACGCGACACTGAGAGAGGGCCGAGCCGCCGGGGCCCCGAGCACGCCAGGTCAGGCGGGCGGCACAGTCCCTTCGATTCTGCTGCTGTGACTCTCGGCGCTGTTGGCATTTCTTTATTCTGTGTGTTGTTTGGCCAGAAAAATGCCAGTAGCGGGATGGTAATCCGCCTTCCCAGCTCTGTGCAAAGACTCTTAAGGCAGAAATGATGCCTGCTGGGAAAAGGCTGATGTCAGCTCTCGAGAGCACAGCTCCCTGCTCGGATAAGGAGGTCTTTGTTTTCGGCTGAACTGTGAAAATGAGAAAATGCCTCTAGCCTGACAAACAAGAAACCGACACAACACAGGTCAGGCCTGTGACCTTTATTTAAAGGTACCACACTTCATTAGCAAAACACGAGTTTGTAACACGCAGATGCGCCCTGAATGTCACACAGGGCGCAGCCCTAGGAAACCAGCCTCCCTCCTAGCCGCTAGGGCTGACCCTCAGCTCCCACTGAGGCGGGAGGGCACGGGCAGTCCCACAGGACACAGCTCTGACACTACACTTCCCTAACACAAAACATCTATTAAAGACCCAGGCTCCCGCCTAATTTATTTTTTAAAGTAAACACACACAGTTGCTGTACACAGGGGTGAGGAGGGGTTTAAGAAATCCTTACCTAACAGTATCTCAGTTTCTGATTTAGTTACTTAGGATAACTAAAATTAAGACTATAAAATATCATCTTAAATCCACCTGAACACTTTTGGGAGTACTTATCAGACTGTGTGTGCAAGCGCAGAAGAATAGAAAATTTCGGGCTAAAACTTTCCTCTTTTGGGCAACACCAAGAAGCATGTGGGAGAGAGAGAAAGCACAGAGTTTGAGGAATTCTATTTCAATAGTCTTTGATTTATGAAATCTGGAGAGCAAGTATATGAAGACGTGGCTTCACAGACTTCAAGCAAATTTTAAAACGCTCCAATTTGAATCTTTTAGATGAAGGTTACTATTGGCCTCTACCACCAACTGAAAATTGGGTTAGGGAATTTAAACAAGAACTAGAACAATTTAAAAAGCATTTTCCAGAGCACAAGGAAAACAACCCTCATTTGGTCTCACAGGGTCCTCACCTGTACAGAGACGCCACCCAAGCCTCCTCAGGGACAGCGAACGGTGCCCTTCCTTTCGCCGCCTCTGAGGGGAGCCGGCACTCACATCCAGACCACCGTCCTCGTTACTGCATGCTACAATGAGACCCGTCTCCACCTCCCCTCTCCAAAGAACCCACCAATTACATTCGAGGGAGCTTATGCAGCAGACTGTCCCAAACTGTAAGGTGTTCGGGTCCTAAATCAAATGATGGGGAGCAGCTGGGTATGGACACTAGTAATCTAAGTGTGACATGGTTGCTGAGAGCGCAGGCTCCAGGAACAGAGAGGCTGGATTTTGATCCTTGGCTCCCTTACCTACTAGCTAGCTGCGTGGCCCTGAATGAGTTACAGAGCCTCTCTGAGCCTCTGTTGTACCATCTGTAAATTAGGACAATCCTGATATCCACAGCACAGGGGTGTGAGGTGAGATGAGATCATGTCCACGAAGCACTCAGCTCAGTGCTGGATATACAGCACTCGACAGATGTCACTGTTATTAATAAGCCCCGATACAAAGGCCCTGGTGATTTTCTGGAAACTAGAAATCCTGACCTATCAGCATTCTCAGTGATGAAAAGCCCGCCCTCTCCAAGGCTTATGCAGACATAAACACATCAGCAACATGCTCCCTCTATAAACTGTGTTACTGTTCACCTTACCCAGTCCCCACTGCCAGTGGGGTCAAGGCACTAAAATGACCCCAACTTTTCAATTTCCTCTGGGCCTAGTTTTAATCTGAAATGAGGAATTGCTTCCTTTACTTTCATGGCGTGTGAGATAGTCTCTGGTAAAGCCTGCCCTCTAAATCCAAACTAGAGGAACTAAAGAGATACAAAAGTATCCTCATGAGAGAATGTGGTCGTGTCGCCGAGGATTTAATGCGCAGACACTGCACGCTCCAGATACTCCAGAACATCGGAGGCACCATTTATATGATCGACTCCACTGCAAACAAAACCCAGAGGAAGACCCCAGAACCTATTTTAGGCAGTAATCAGTAAGTTGTTTTTTTCCCTCCGTTTCTATTACATGCCCATCACTTGAGTTCAAAGGTTTCCTCCTTTGCCAAGCCAGAAGAATTACTGGTTTGAGTTTGTCTATATTCCTTCTCACTCTATGCACTCTATGGAGGGAAAAATGAAGCAACTAGGGCCGGGAAGAAAAGAACAGGGGCCAGGTGGCGGGGGAGAAGAAAGCAGAGGAGAAAAAAAGGAAGGAAGGAAGGAGAGAACGAGGAGGAGTAAAGGAAACAAAAGACCCAGGGATCGATGGGGTGCTCAGGGATAAAGCAGAATTGCCTACACTGGGCTTGAGGACAGACCTCAAAGGAATAGCTACAGAAGCAAGGAGACGGCCGTCATCGCACGGGAGGGCCACTGTGAGTAGGGGCTGGGCCTCCTCTGCGGGCTCTTGGGCATCCAGCACAGATGCTAACTGGGTCTGCAGCAAACCCAGCTGGTTAGAGCACAGCATTAGTGACCACAGCTCCGGTCCCCTGTGAGCTTACAGTTGTGCCCTGTTCTGAGGCCAGGGGCAACTACTTTGCAAATGTATACCACTGATTAAGAGAAGGGGCCTCCTCCGAGCTCCGAGAGCACAGCCTCTTGACAGTGGGTCTAATCAATTCAACACAGAGATCACTGAGCACCTACCATGTGCTGGATACACCACTGTCAAGTGCCATCCTAAATATCTCACATCAGTTATGCAGGTAGGACACAGCTATGGCATAGTCAAATGATCACTGGTGTGGGTGTCACACAGGCTGGGTTAACCCCAGCTCCACCACTTTGGACACATGATCCTCTCAGAGCCTCAGTTTCTGCTTCTGTAAATAACAGAGCTTTTATCACCTGCCACCCACCCTTATCTTAAAGGGTCACATTTACTGTGAAGGTTAAATGAGGTAATGTATTCAAAGTGTCCAGCACAGGACCAGTATATAGCAAGCACTCATTAAACGTTTCCTTCCTCTCACAGGTGACTGAGTGAACAATTCAATGGCATATTTCTACTAGAAACCTTCACACACACACACACACACACACACAGGCAGGACCTGCTTCATTTCCTGAAGTCATCTAACATGGAACCCTCACCTGCTTCTATCAGCCAAAAAGCCTCAAGTAAATCTCAGAACCAATATGAATTTAGCAGGCTGTTAAACTGCTTTGACTGTTTGCCTTCGAGAGGTTTTACTCTATAGGAAATACACAAGATGGTACAGATGCACAAATTACCCACTGCAGCATTAGTACTGTAAAATACTGCAAATTACCTAAACGTCAAGCAAAGGGGACTGGCTGGAGGTACTGTGGTACATGCAGGCCATGGAATGCTACACATCTGCAAACAAGGATGAGGATGGGGTATGCAAAGATTGCCACAATATATTGCTGGGTGGAACACCAGAGGTCAAACGGGTATGCTACTTTATGTGTAAGAAGGGAAATGAGCGGACGTTCATGCAGCTGCGTACTTTAACAAAAAGAAACATGAAGACAATTGCCATCGATGGGAAGCAGCAAAGGGAGAGAGGCAAGGAAGGGAGAGACACTTTTCCAAGTACTTCATAATATAGTTTTGACTTTTAGAAGCATGTTGATGTTCCACATATTCAAAAAGGGAAACAACAATGTTGGAAAAAAATCTACAACCGAAGGCAAACAGAAATGAATGAAACCAACTATGTATTTCAATTGACACAGCAACCTGTTTTGTTAAGTTCAGAAGTAACTTCTGAGGTTGGTACTCTGTTATACCCTCAGCAAAGGAAAAAAAAGAGCTGCCCACAAATCCTGCTCTTTTCAGTATATTTGTTTTTCAAAGTGGTGTGGACATAGCAATTCTGAAGCTATCTCATGTGTACCGTAGGACAGAACGGTGAGTGGGCGGGCTACGTTGGGGAGCCAGGCAGACACAAACACGGAACAGGGACGGTGAGGAAATCTGGAGCTGGGTTTGCACTGGAGCATTCATACAAACGCATGATCTCCTGGCCCAGGGTCTAGACACAGTGCCATGCATCAGAACTTCCTGCAGTGGTAGAAATGGTCTATTTCTGTGCATGGCAGCCACTGGCCACATGCAGCTACTCGGCATGAAATGTGACTGGTGCACTAAGGAACTGATTTTTTTATTTTATGTGATGTTAAGTTTGAATTGCCACATGCAGCTTGTGTCCACCACATTAAACAACTCAAGTCTAAAGGCAAGTACACCACAGTTACACCTAGCACCATATACTGGCTTGAAATGCTATTCCCCATTAAAGGGAACCAGGGCCCCTGGAGAAATGGCTGATTTCATGGCTGTGGCAGGCAGGTTACAGGATGAGCAGCTTGTCTGCCAGAAAATGAGAAAGTGCTAAAGAAAGAAAGAGTAAGAGAGAGAGAAAGAGAAAGAAATTAGGAAGGGAGGGAGGGGGAAGAGAGGAAAGGAAGGAAAGAAAAGAAAGGGTAAAAGAGAGAAAGAGAGAAAGAGAGAGGAAGGGAGGGAGGCAGGGAGGGAGGGAGGTGTGTAACAGGAACACAGGAGCCAGTGAAGGGCTCCTGTTGGCCCAATCAGGGACACAGCTACAACTTCCGGAATAAAACAGAAATCCGTAAGTTCATATGGATGATAGATACACAGAGAGGGGGAAAGGGAGCGGCTTCCTCACCAGATCACACTTCAATACCAGGGTCATAGAAAAAATTACTTACCGACATTCCCATGAAAGGAATCCCCCTCCCTCTACTCCCCTGCCCTATACCTTCATCGATTTTTTTCTAAATGGCAGAAAGAGTACTCGTCAGCTCCCAAACAAGACATTCATGGTCTTAATACATTTCTTAGGGAACAACGAAATATGTTTCTGAGGGTCACCATATCAACAAGAAAAATTAATAAAGAATTCAAGTGACACAGGCTCTGTAAGGAGCTGGAATCAAAGCCCAGGAATTCCCACTTTCCAGGTACTGAAGAAGTCACTAAGGAAACCTCTCTTCTCTTTTCTCCTCCTCCCTGAATCAAATCAGATGAAATTTAGTCATACTCTGTAGCTTCCTACTCTGGCTCAGAGTCACTCAATCTCCCCATCTCTCTACCGGAAAATATATCAATATGATGGTTACTAATGAAACACAGCCAAAGCATGCATCTTTGAGTCCCTCTTAGCCAGCTGTCAGGCTGTTTTTCAACAACACTCCTTCCCCAGAATTACTGTGATTTCTTTCATGATAAAATAAAACACATTTTCATTACATGAAGTTACCATGTTCTATGATAAAGAGCAAAAATCATTTTGTAATCTCCTTAAAGAGACAAATTAGAGCATTCTTTTCCAGATAAATGTGAATCTGTAATTTATTACAGAAAACTTCTAAGACATTTTAAATAAAAAGGAGGGAACATGTTACAGCTCAAAGAGTAAATATCAAATCAAACAACAGTACTAAGTACCTTGCAACCTGGAGAAGTAAGAGATGCAACATCTCTGCAATCTTCCTGCAGACTCTGTCATTTGGCTCTTAGAAAACCAAGTGGAACACTAGCAATGTTATTGGAATGAGTAACTACCACCCACACTGTGAACAGTGACACCAGATGCACTGATTAAAGTCCAGGGAGTCTGGCCCATGGGGGTGCTACTGTTTCTGTTCTCCTAAAACTGTGCATGATGACATCAATTGTGAGTTACCCAAGAAACCTCATAATTGTATTTCTATTATTTACACTTTAAATTATTTATAGTGTCATCACAGACGTGTACTTCAAGGTTGGACTTGTAACCACCCAGGAAGTTACAGAATCATTTTCTAAACACTTTAGCATTCCAACAGTGTTATTAATAATGACTGCAGAGGAGCGCTTCCTACCTACCAGGCAGTGTACTAAGCACCTACAGTCATCCTGTGAGGAAGGAACTACACTTACTCCCACTGAAAGATAAAGCAGCTGGGATTTGAATCCAGACATCTGACACTGAGGCACACACACTCTCAAGCATTAGATGCACCCAACCAGTGTTCTTATTCTCTGTCATCATTACCAATATGTGAATAGGACTTATTAATAATAGAAGCAATAGCTACTGTCACCTGTGTGCTGTACTGTACCAAACTCCTTTGTGTTTTAACACTGCTCACAACAGCTCTGTACATAACTGCTCTTGCCATGTGGAGGATATTGGGTCCAGATAAATTAAGTGACTGTCCAAGCTGCCAAGTGGCAGAACTGGGATGTAAATGAAGACACGTTTGGTCACAAAACATACTCTCTCAGGGCCACCTCCCCTTCCAAAAAAAGACCCAAGTGTCTCTTATTTGTGTTTAGAGAAAGGGGATGGGACAGAAGAAAAAATTCCTAGTAACAAAAGAAAGAACTCCAAGTAGCTGAGTGCCAAGGACCTGAGTTATGAGCCTCTCCCTGTTTGCAAGAGCTCATTGTTTTGCAGCGCCTTGTTGCTGGATCCCTGATTGTAGCAAATTCCAGGGCTCCAGACTGCAGGCTCAGCCTCTGACTAACACTACAGTGATTTATTTGAGGATAAATACCTCTGTCAGTGTGTCTTATGACTGAGCCCAACAGCCCAAGCAGGCTGGAATGCGTGGAATCTGAGTCCTGCCGGCGCTGAGGCAGCAGAGGCTGCTGGCGTTATCAGCCCCTCTAACTGCGCAAGGCCTCCTCCTCCAGTGAGGACGCAGGAACGCTCTGAGCTTCACATTCCTGCCACAGACGGCAGCATCCTTGGAAATCGGAACGGGGGAAGCCAAGCATCTTGCATAATTACAAAATATTAATTCATGCATGAGGAGGGGCAAAAGGAGTACAACTTTCTACCTGAATGTGCAAAGCTACATATTCCAATAATCAGGGCTACCTCACCCCTTCTGATAACACCGACTGGCTACATGACAGCCAGCACGGACTCCCTGGGCAGCCAGCTGGGTGTCTCCAAGTCCTGAAAACATGTGAAAACATTCCACTCCCTTTGCAAGGCGCGCCTGTGTTAGAAGACAGTGCAAAGGGCAAGCCGGAACACACTGCACAGAAGCAAGCTGTTTTCCAAATATAAACATGGTAATGTTGCAAAGACCCAGAGAACTTTTGTTTCAACCCCTTCCTTCATTTCACAAGTAAGGCAGCTGAAGCCTGGAGAGTTGTATCAATTCCTACCATGACTGCAGAGCATTGGCAGATGGAGGACCAGCACCTGGCTCTCCTGGCCCAAGGCTGGTCCTGTGATGGCTACAGCGGGCTCACCTATCTGTCAGATGTGATGAGCACACCATTACACACACAAAACGTCATCTTTCCCACTTTGACAAGGTCTCAGGTTTATACTGTGGACACACAAAGTGAGAATACAGTGGCTCCCGCTTATCCTCGGTTTCACTTTGTACAGTTTGAGTTACCCACGGCCAACTGCTGTCCAGAAGCAGACAACCCTGCTTCTCATCTGAGGTGTGGTCACAAGGTCAACAGCAGCCTGATGCTGTGTGCAATGCCCACGTCCTTCACCTCACTGCCTCTCATCCTGTGGGCATTTCATCACCTCACAGCCAAGAAGAAGGGGAAGCACAGGACAGTAAGAAATTCCGAGAGAGAAACTACATTCACATGACTTTTACTACTAGTATATTGTGATAATTGTTCTATTATTAGCTATTGTATACTGCGATAATCAATCTGCTTTACTATTAGCCATTGTTGTTCATCTGTTACTGTGCCTAATTTATAAATTAAACATTAGCATAGGAGGGTATGTATAGGAAAAAACAGGATATACAGGTCTGGTACCACCCACGGTTTCAGGCATCCACCAGGGGGTCTTGGAACATATCCCGTCAGCAGATACAGGGGGGCTAGTGTACCCTTAAATGTGTACAATTCTAGTCTCCTAAGCAAAACATTTTACAGAAGTCCAAGCAGGTGCTAATTTTCCTTCCATTTCCCCAGCACAAAGACATTCCTCAAAGACTGATTCTCCTAATAGCCATCAGGGTACAAAGCAAGAAAAGGCACAGATTTCAAACAATGCCCCAAGAAACTCTAAGGGAAAATTAACATAGGATATTAATTAATTGGCAGGCAAACAGATTAGGTGGAAGGAAATAAGATGCTATCTCTTCCTGAGTTACCAACATCGGTTTAATACCCCCTCCTGGCAGGTGTGCACCATATTCATCCTTCCCTTCACAGCATGAGTTGCAAGACAGACGTGGCCCTGGCGTGGAGCGCACACGAGCCAAAATCAGAAGCCGCTCCCACCCCCACCCCCACCCCACCCCCCATCAGAAAGAGGGCACTTACGGATGGGGGCTGAAGATCCGACTCATCTTGGAGGCATGGTCATTATCACAGTCCAGGTCGGCATCCCCGTGCTCCACGCTGAACTTCCTCTTGCTGGGACTGATGGGTGGGGGGCCTGTGCGGTGGCTGGTGAGGGCAGATGCCACCGGGAGGGTCTGCATCCTGGGTTCCCCCCTGAGAGCAGCTTCACCTACACAGAGAGAGATGATGTAGTCACCAAGCAGGAGAACGCCCCTGCCTCGGCCCCCAGCCACCCCCACCCGGCCCCTTGCAAAGCTACTCCCAGTGGAAAGTTTCTGGCAACGTGATGGGCTGCCTGCCATTCTCAGAACCCAGTCGGAGCGTTAGGTTAGCTGCCAAGCATGAGACATTTTACATAAACGTGGTTTTCTAGCACAATAACTCCTTCTCCCCCCACTAGCTTTATTGAGATATAACTGACATTTAACACAGTGTAAGTTTAAGGTGTACAACGTGTTGATTTCATACACTTCTATGTGGCAAAGCGATTACCACCAGAGCCTTAGCTAACACCTCCATCATGCCACATAATTACCATTTCTTCAATAACTCTTTGGAGTTTAAAATGAAAAGTTGCAATAAAGTAAGAGGACGAAAAAAGTACTGACTATAAATCATCTCAAAAGTTAATCTAAAACATGAAAGGTCTTTTGATTTGTGTGTATTCAACTCCTGTAGGAGAATGGCCTAACACCGTGATCATTAGAACATTGCTAGAAACTCACTTTGCTTGCTTGTTACATTTTAATTATGTTTTTCGTATGTTATTTTTTTTTAAAGAATGAAGAAAATTTATGCGTTAATAACTCATGTACTTGCCCAATTAGTTAAAAGAAGTTTTCATTCCTATTTTTAAAATGCTTTGTGCTAGGTGGTGACTTTGTGCATTATGAATTAAAACAATCTTAACCCTTTATTACAACAAAGCTTACACACCTTCGAAAATTTATAAACAACAGTAATAATTACTTTAAAAGTCAAGCTTCCCAAGTCATATGGGGAGGGACCTAAATTTCTCACAAATAACAACCTTTTGTTGTGCTGTTCGTATTAGTCTCTAAGGCCTGACCAATTTTGTTTCCACTTGGTCACAATTTGAGAGTAATATTAGGGTAAAGTCAACTTCATCTGAGGCCTTGTGGTACCTAAGAAAAGAAACTGCTGTTTGCCATCACTAATTTTCGTATCATCACAAATGTGTGGACAGTTTTAACAGTCGTTGCTTCATACACACAACAAATATATTTTTGTTTGGGAAAGGAGGGGAGGGAGGGAAAAGCCTTCTGAATGTTCACCAGGAAAAATAAAAAACTTTGCCAACTTAGTCAGCAAGATATAAACTAGCAAATATACAGTGACCCACAATACACCTCCAGTCAGGATTTCTTTTAGGGATTCTGGCCCCAAAACAAACTGGAACTTTCCATTTTAAATGAAATACCTAAGAAACAGGCCCTATGCTGGCCTGCTATACTCAGAAATTCAGTAGGATTCTGCTTGCCCTCTACTCCCGAGTTAGTCATTTTTGGTTTAAAAAAAACAAAAAAGCAATGCTAATATTCAGACCTTGATAAATGAGAAAGTATTCTTTCCAAATACGTCTGCCTTTCTTGCACTCACCTCCTCTATAGGTAGGAGAGTGGGAGTTTCCCATGCGAAGCGTCAGAAGCCCAGCTAACTTTCAGAGGAGCCTGGGGGATACCCCAGAACTCAGCCACTGCAAATCAAACCCCGCCAGGGTGGCACAGAGCCTCCAGGCTCTCCGCCCCTTTCTCCGTATCCTCAGCAGGGTGAGCGAGGATGACACTGCTCAGGCTCTGTGGACCCCCGGGGTTCGGGAGCCCATTTCATCAGATGCCAGATGCATAGCCACAGCAGGTGCCCTGAAAACCCACCACCACAGCAACAAATTCAAATCACTCCAAACAAGGAGTCATCATCCACTACACCACCAGCACAGGCTGTTAGGCGGAAAGCAAAACTCTTGGGAAAAGAACATTTCCCCTGTGTTCCCCAAATTCCACCTTAATATAAGTTCATGGGCTTGTTTGCAGTTTAAGTCCATCAAATTGATGCACTGCTTATTTTTCAGACTGAATCGCTGGTGTCAGAAAATGAGAGAAAAAACCCACAGGAATCCTTGGGAAACACTGGAGATTTCTAACCTGGAGGGGAATAAAGGAACAACAGGTTCTCCCACGGGGACTGCGGGATAACTTGACCCAATCCCCCAGGGATAACGAGGACTGCTTGCTGTTGGCCCTGCAAGGGGTTGTGCACACATGGATGCCCTTGTTCGACAGGTGAGAAAACTGTGCCCCACCATGGAGTGAGCTACTCAGGGTCCTGCAGTTAACAGGTTAACCCAAGTCACACCTGCTAAGCATTGTGCAAGCCCTACACATGGCTTAGAGCAAAGGAACTCGGGAAAAACTAAAAGGAACAAGAAGTAAAGAATCCACAGTTAGATGGACATAAACAGGTCTGGGCAGTTATGTGCCTTCATTTGTTTTTGGGTCTCCACCCTTGAGGACCCCAGCCCAACACCCTGTACTGCAAAGCAGAATTTTCTATCATTATTGCATATTTGGCAGAGAAAGGTTTAAAATTATTTTAGTAAAGCTGGGAATGTTTAGTCTGGGAAAGAAGACACATGCAGGACACTAGCTGACATCCAACATTCCTTTGGCACCTAAGACTAGTGATCCAACTCTATGATCCACCACCCTATAACCCATCCGATCCACCAAGTAACCAACCAACCAGCCAACCTTTACTAAGAAATTATTTGCTTATGTAATATTGAACCAAAGCAGCAAAACCCAAACTATGTACCCCAGATGTTAATATGTTAAAAAAAAAAAAGGGTGAACCCATGGTCAAATAAATTTGGAAACCATGAGATGGAACAATTTTCACAGGAGTTTAACTACAGGCCCTCTTGTCTTCTCAGCACAAGTCAGCCTCTGAGACAGAAACACACTGGTGTTGCCCAGTCACCCCCTCAGCCCATCATACGACATCGTTCTGTACCCTCAGCCTTCCAAGGCACTGTTCTGAGCCCATCAACTCATCCTAACCCCAAACATCCAGTCCCTGAAAAAATACTCTCCAGACTGCTCTGAATTCAAAACCAACATGTGGTCCCAACTACCTTTCTCATCTCTGCTCCTGGTATTTCTCTTTTTAAGCTCTGAAAACTTCAGGTCTATGAATTAAACTAGACTCATAACCATTCCAGAGACCTCGCTGTCTAATCTCAATATATCTGCTCAACGTCTTCCCTGATCTTCTTGTATTTAAATCCTACACATCGTGCAAAGGCCGCTCTCATGCCACCTCCCTTAGGTTGTCTTCCATGATTCCCCAATCTGAAAGTCATCTCTTCTTCTGAACTTCTTCCATAGAAATTTATCACTACAGAACTTCCCTTCCTACTCTGCTTTTGTGCTCCTTGAAGCCAAGGATGCTTCATTTGTTATATACCTGAGAGCACAGAGCACAATATCCTCCCCACAGTAGATGAAGAGTAAACACTGTCTGAATGAATAAATGAGGCAGGGAAATAGGATGCCCTGGTTATACAGTTTTATATGTTAAAGATCAAAGATACCAGAGAATAAGGAATTTTAAAAGATTTACTTAAGAATATAATTAAATAATTCTTACAACTCAACAATGAAAAGATGACCCAATTTAATAACAGGGAAGAATTTGAATAGACAGTTCTCAAAAAAAGATACACAAATAGCCAAAAAGCACATAGAACAATGTTTAACACCATTAGCCATCAGGGAAACACACATCGAAACCATGATGAGTCACTACTTCCCACACACTATGAGGGTCTTAATCAAAGACAGATAACAGTAAGTGTTGACAAGGACATGGAGAAGTTGGTACCCTCATGCATTGCTGCTGTGAATGTAAAATGACACAGCTGCCGTGGAAGACAATTTGGGGCAATTCCTCAAATGGTTAAACATAGAGTGACCAGCTGACCCAACATTTTCACTCCTTGGTATGTATCCCAGAGAAATGAAAACAAATACTCATGGATGTTCACAGCAGCATTATTCATATAGCCAAAAACCTAATATCCATCAGCTAATGAAGGGATACAAAAAAATGTGGTCTATCCACACAATGGGATATTATCCAGCCATAAAAAGCAATGAAATACTAATTCATGCTACAACATGGATGAGCCTAGAAAACAGAAGATGAAGGGAAAGGAGCCAGAAACAAAAGGCCATGTACTGTCTAATACCATTAACATGAAATGTCCACATTAGGCAAAGCCAAAGAGAGAAAAAGTACATCAGTGACTGCTCAGGGCCAGAAGAGGGAATGGGAAGTGACTGCAACCGAGCACAGAGTTTCTCTGGGGGGGGTGATGAGAACAATCTATAACTGATGGTGGTGAATGCTGCACAACTCTGTGAACAGACTAAAACCACTGAACTGTACACTTCATCTGGGCTAGCTGTATGGTGTGTGAATTATATCTCAAAGCTGTTTCCTCCCTCCCTCCAAATAAAAATATATTTCTAAGTACATGACAGGAGACCCTAAGATTATTAGATCCTTTCTCTCTCAGGCTTTTCACACTTAACTGTTAAATAAGAACAAGCACCCATTAATTTTCTCTGAAATAAAAATAAATGTTTTGCTATTATAGCTATATTTCTCTACAAAGTTAAAAGTCAGGGATTTTTAAAAATATTTATTAAGTTAAAAAAATACCAAAGCAGAGAACTGCATGAGGTTATGCATGCACTTAGACTCATCAGAATTATTTATTAAGCTCCAGCTCAGCTTTTAATCAGACTGAGGGTTTGAGCGCTATTACAGACTGAAGCCTGTGTGCATTACTGTCAGAAAAACAAATGATGAAATTTATACAGATCCTGACCACAGCAGGGGAGGAAAAAATATACACCCAACAGAATCATCTTGGGGATGTAAGAAACTCTTTTTTCTTGTAAATTGTGTATTCTAAATTTCACAACGTTTGGTAACTGAAAAAGGAGAGAAGATTATCTTCTTTTTTCAAGAATAAACAGGAAAAGGGAGGTTTGAGCTGAGTAACCTAGTACTTTACATTTCTCAAGTTGGCTTAGCTACAACCGTGAATTTAACTTTTAAAAAAATTTACAGTTATTAAAGAAGTTCAATTTTTAAGATCTATTTGGCCTTTTTATCTAGGTATGTGTTATCAAAGAAAAATGCCTCACAGATACAAAAATTACTTAATTGCTGTTTTAGTCATGGTGGCAGCTCTAATATAGGGACCAAAAATATTCCTTAAATGTTTCTTTAGATTGAAGATGAGCAAAGGTTTTGGCTCAAGATTTCACAAGAATCAGATGTTAATTTCAATTAAAAAAATAAGTTTCACAGAGAGAAATCACAACTTTATGTCGTGCAATATACTCATTTTGGTGAACTACTAGAAGAAAATTTGGCTTTCAAAGTTTGAATGGAGAAAGGGAAGACAAAGCAAAGACATGAGATCCTTGTTTCAGAATCCTGTTATTACCATATTTTAAAGATTCTAAGACTCCTATTCCCTGCATTTTAATATAGCCGAGACTGAAGATGGTCTTATAATCAACTGGCATATTTTAATAGGTAGGGATGTTTCTTCCTTGGTGGCACATGAGACAGCAGCTCATCTCAGACAGGCTTCCCCTTCTCCACACACTCAAGGACACTATTTCAGCCCTGTCCTTGAAGAGCATGGAACCTACCTGGAGGGACCTTCACAAGGCACTGATTTGTTAGCGTCAGGTTCTTTGCTTACAGAATTAAGTGGTTCAGTTAGATCATTTTGATGGCCTAAATTCAGCTCTAAAAGTCTACATTCCACATAATATACATCTTCCAAAGTTAAGTCATACTTTGCTGATTGAGAAATACTAAACTTTTAGAGGACACACTACATGCTAGGAGAAAACAGTGATTCAGCTAAGCATTCTTAACTAGTTTACCTCATAATGGAAGGAGATTTCATTAAAAATCAAGCACACTTTTCATTCTATGTTCTAGCTCATTTATTAAAATACTTCCAAGAAAGTCGTGGTCGGTGAACTGAAACCAGACATAAATATAATCTGGTCCACAAAACACAGACTCAGCTCTTATATGACTGAATGACTGAGGCCAAGGCCTTCCACATGGAGATGAGGCAACGTGCTTGGCCGCAGTGGTGAATGGATTCCAGGACAAGGCAGAGGCAGTGTTAGAACCGGGGTCTCTCAACTTCCCGACCTGGTGCCTGGTTCTTCACCAACCCACAGAGGGATTTGTGACTGCATGTAAGACTGACATGACTCAGGGGAAACTGATCAAATAATGGCATTTATTGTTGCCTTAAGGAGATCAAACAGCACAAGGCTGAAATAACATCCTCGAGTTATGGAGAAGGGAAAGGGACACCTATACTAGAAAGGATCTTGCTATAACTTTTCAGGGCAGGTTTTTCACAGCAATCTCTTTGCTTTGCCCAACAGTTTTCTGCCAGGACTTAAATCTTTCCTGTGTCCAAGACTTTATGTTCTACTTCCCTCCCCACCCCTTTCATCATGTCAGAACCTAAATCAAAGAAGTCAAACCACAGCTCGGTCCCCCTACGCAGGCCTCAGCTGCATGGAAGGGTCTCCTGTCTGCCCATAGCCCACGGCGACCACACTGACATCACCCTCCTGGCCAGAGGGCACCCTGATAAACTGCACTGAGCGCCGGAGCAGCTCAGGCCCACCTCACCTTCCACAACTCAGGACCGTGTGGGGCAGAGCCCTGGCAGCCCGGGGGCTTATGCATGCTCTTCCAAATAATACTTCTTTGTCTCAGGACTAGCAGCTGGGAAGACAACACTGAAATCAACCTCTTGCAAACTGTTCAGTGCATGGCCGTCTGCACTCTGGTTAACCTTCTTGCTTTCTGTAAAGGAGGCTGTTAGGCAACCTGATGAAACCTGGGCAAGTCAGCAGAGATAAAAGATGTGACAGTGTGTGCCCGTGGTGCAAGGATTGCCCATGATTCCACCTCTCAGGGACTGAGCCGCTTTCCCGCCACCCCTTGGGGTGCAATACCAGCTGCCATTACCCACTGTCACTCTCGGGCAGCCGCAGACTTAAAGCTCAAAACTTGCAGAGCCCAATCTTACATCTGGGAGCCAAAGCTCAGCTAAAGGTCACTCCTGCCCACTCACAAGGTGGGGGAGGTTGTGCTGGGTCCAGACGCCACTGAGCATGTTTGAGTACCTCTGTAGTCTTTTCTTTAGAGCAACAATGAGAATGTTGAGAATAAACAAACAAGGTTGTACCACTGACTACTATCAATACAATTAAGGGTAACAAAACACACACCATTTCAATTAGCATTTCAAGCAATCCAAATACACCCAGCAAATGCTACTCTTTCTCACAGCCTTCCTATACCTTACACAACAGGATATTTTACTTTCAAAGCATTTAAAAATATCTGTTATTTTGGTTTTCCCTTATTATAGTCCTGTACAAGAGGGGAAGAACCATTCCCAACCTGCAGCTAAGGAAATTAGCGTTTCAAGAATTAAGTGAACTGTTAAAGGTCACATAGCTGATTAACCAGAAGAGCTGTACTTGGAGTCCCTGGTTTTCATCGTAACTGTGCAGGATGCCTTACAGGTTAAGAGGAAGGAAGACAGTCGGAGGAGGAGGAGGAGAGAGAGGGATGAAAACAGAGATGGAGAGGGAAGTGGAGGAGGGAGGGAAAGGGTGAAGCTGTGCACTCCCAGAACTTCTGTGTTGTAGTCCTAACCCCAGTACCTCAGAATATGACTCTATTTAGAGACAGGGTCTCTCAAGAGGTGATTAAGGTAAAAAGAGATCAGTGGGGTCCCTAATCCAATAGGGTGGTGTCCTTATAGGAAGAGGGGATCAAGACACAGACACGCAGGGGGAAGACCATGTGGACGTGAAGACAGCATCTTCAAGCCCAGGAGAGAGGCCCCCGAGGAAACAGCCCTGCCGGCACCCCGATCCCAGGACATCCAGCCTCCAGGACTGTGAGGCGACGATGCGTGCTGCCCAGCTGCCCCCAGTCTGTGGTGCTTTTACGGCGCCAAGCTTGCTAACAGGAGGAAAGACGAGGGCTTGGAGGAGGCAGCGGCAGGACTGAGTCCAGGCCTGACTCAAAGGACCCCCGCCCCCCGACCATCCTAGCACAGTGGTCAAGATGGAAGCAATGTAGCATGAATGCCATGCATGGACCCCACCCATGGGCGGGTGGAGGAGACCAGCAGGTTGGCACTGAGAGGGAGCAGACTTCTTGGCCGGGTTCCAGGAACAGTGCAGAGACTCATGTTATGCCTCAGCTTGAACGAACGCCTGGAGAGGCAGGGCTCTCCCTGAAGAGCGCAGGGGAAGGGACAGCCCCTGGAGACCGGGGGCTCACCCAGACCACAGCTCAGCAGACCTGGGTGGTACCCACTCCCTACAGGGTTGACACCGCTGGGTACGGCCCGTGGAGGACACCTACAGCCCCAAATGGCTTTAAATGCCTGTAATTCTATAGGAACAGAGGGAAAAGGTTAAAAAAAAAAAGGAATGGTAACATTTCTACTGTCTCAATCTCCATTCTGAATAGACAATAAAATGCCTTAAATACATTGAATAGGTTAATCTGAATATGAAAAAGCACTGACTCAAAGTATTTAAAGTTAAAAATTGTTATATTCATATCCATACATTCTATTCATTTAATTAGCAACTTCGTTACACCACTTAAAATGATTCTGTTGTGCTCAGGGTCAGAAGAAACTGTCCCTGCAATCTCATCTATCTGCTGAATCCACTTTGTAAGTGACCCTGGGTGAAGTTGTGACAAAGGGGAGGACTCAAATCAATGCCTTAATACACACTTCATCTCAGCTTAAAGAAAAACTGGCACCTAACAGGCATAATAATTAGGCTGAAGATCAGCAGATCTGTGTTGGGCTGGGGGTTGGCTTCATAAATCATAACTGTGATTTGAAAAGATCAAACACCTGTCCACACCCTCAGGGTCCTGAGCCAGACCGAATACCCAGCCTGACTTCTATTCTTGGTCCCCAACCCTAGGCTGTGGCTCTGATGGAGCCGCAGGAGGGCTTGGAGTAAATCAGAGAAGCCAAGTCTCAGAGTACAAGCCCTGGTCTCACTGCACTGGCCTGGGCCTGCCTGGACCTTAGGACATCGACCAGCACAACACGCCACGTGTCCTCACGTGTCAGCCCCCCTGTGAAGCTTCAGCACCAACACACGACCTGTAACCCCCAGGAGAGAGGCAGCTCAAGAACCTTTATGCCACGTGCACAGAACCCTCCTTAATGGGAAAGGCCTTTGAAGGGTGGCACGAATTCTTCACGTTTACTTGCAAATCTACTTTAATAACGTGTCACTGTTAATGAGGAGGGAGAGAATTATGAACGTACAGCACCTGCAGATGGAGTTGGCATCAGCCACTCTGCTAGGGGCTCAGTTTCCTCTGTGGTAGAGCTGAGAAGTGTTTGAGAGGAATCTCTGCACAAGGCGAAGTGAGGAGGCTGGTTCTGACCTCCTGGGCTGCCTTCTGGGGACTCCAGTTGCCAGGAAATAGACCTGGTAAGCTGGGAGAGAAGGGTTTTAGGGTATTACCGCTTTGAAATTTAAGTGGCTAATACCATCCAAAAAGCTCTATCTTTAGGCCCTCTGGTGTGCAACAGGTTAAACATCTAAGGTTATCTGCATTTTCAAAATCTTCTTTAATTGAAAGGAATTCTAGAGGGTATGACTGGGAGGGTTGACTGCCAGAGGAGGGGAAAAAACAACAATTCTGGGAATGGAAGGAGAGGCTGGAAAATCAGGCTTTGCTTCCTCTGACTTGCCATAACTCTGAGCTCTGGAAGGGAGCACCACAGTCGGCCCGCAGCGTTTCCCCAAGACGGCTCTCTCGGAACACCTTGCGTGTGGCCAGAGCACTGCCCCGTCTCCCCAGCCACACTGGCCCTGCGCAGAGAAGTGCAGCAGGCTCCAGAAGCACAAAAAAGGGTGTGATGCTGGCATAGTCTCTTTATCGCTCTCTGCCTCTCTATTTCTTCATCTGTCTTGAGGGATTTTTTGTGAGAATCAATGAAAACTTATAGCAAGCTCCCAGCCTGGAACAGGTCATGTGTTACACTATCTGCTGAATCCCACCCATTGACACAAACCCACTTAAAGGATGGGGTGACCAGGACCAAGGAGGCTTCCCCACTATCACTCTCACTGCTCATCAGAGCCCCTCTCCCCTCGTAATGTTAACACGTATACAGTTTCCACCAGCTCGTCCAAAAGGTCAGGAGACATGGTGCAAGGGAGCAGGGGTGAACGAGCTTTCCAAATGGGCTCCACCAGAAGCCGGGTGGTCTCGGGCAGGGCAGCTACCTGCCTTCCTATGACTGTTTCTACATGTGTGAAAACGACCATGTGAACCCACACACAGGCCCTGAGCTATTTCAGGGATTAAACAAAATCTTGGCACAGCGCCCAGCACGTTGCTGGTGCTCAGTAACCTAGGGGCGCCCCGCTCCTCCAGCACACACACTCGGCAGTGGCCTGCTCCCACTCTCCTTCCTCCCCCGCCAAGTGAGTTCAGCGCTCCTCTCAACCAAGTCATATCCATCTCCGCTTTCCAAACCCAACCCGAAGGTGGCCTCGGCCCCCAGCCCCACGCGCACCCCTTCTAATAGCATCTAGCTGGGCTGGGCCACACGGCAGCGTCCTGAGTGATGTGCTAACATTGCCTGCCTCCGACTCAAAGCCTACGGACTTTTGAGCAATGCCATCGTGCTTGCTATGGTCTCTCAAAAGATAAATAGGTGATCCTTTTCCCTGCAATATATTCTAGTCTTGACCCTGAGGAATAAGACGAGGCTCCAAGAACCAATTTAAAATTCTTACCTAAACTGGCACATGGACCGAAGGCCACGGACTGGCCTACTTATTCTGAACTGGAAATCTCATTATCAGCTCCAAGCCCCCAACAGAGCTGCTGTGGGCAGGTGGCTGGGATGTGACACTTTTTCTAAGTCAAATATTCCAGAAAGCTGTTCTACTGTCCCACAGAGATGCATCAGCTCACTGTCTTATCATTGCTGAACATGCTGCATTCAGAAGCCACAGAATGAACTTTTCAAGGGTTAAAATAGGACACAAAGTTCAAACACCCCGCAATACTAAGAGTGAGAGCAGCATTCGGAGCTCAGGCATGCACAAATGGCCATGAAGACTGGGAAAATGAGCCCCTAAGGGCAAGATTTTGTAAACTTTATCACTGGAAGAATTAAGAACCCAGGTAAATAATTCTACTTTCTTCAACTTTTTATTTCAAAAAGTTTTTAAAGCTATCAAAAAGTTGAATAACACCCCAGTCCCTTCACTTTGATTCACCTATTTTTAGTCTACTGTCAGTGTTTTATCTACATACATACACTCTTTTTGCTATACTTGCTGTAATTTTCTAAAGTAACTTGTAGATACAGTTCACCTCGAAATACCCCAACAAGTATCTTCTAAGAGTAAAGACATCTTTCACCACCACAATACCATTATCACATCCCACAAAGTTGATTGATATACTGTCATTATCTAATAGCAAATCCATATTCAAATTTCCCCAACTAAACCGTTTCTCTCTGGGGGTTTTGGGTGGGAGAACCCAGGATTTGACCAGGAACTACACGCTGCTTGACATAGTTATCACGTCTCCTTAATGTCCTTTTATCTAAAGAGACTTTTTCTACCTTTTTCTCCTTTCATGACATTGATGTTTATAAACAATCCAGACCAACTAGCTGTCCTACAATTTCTGGTGGCCTAATCACTGCCTCATTAGACTCTAATGCACACTTTTGGCAAGAACACTGGAGAGGTGACACTGCACACACTGTGTCCCACCAGAAGGCACCTGGTGCCGCCCCCCCACCCCACCACTGCTGGTGATGCTAAGCTTGATGGTGGTACCCACAGATTTCCCTATTATAAAAAAGTAGTTTTTCCCCTTTTGTGGTAATAATATGGGGTATGGATCTTATCATTATTACCCAGTCTCATGCTCGTTTATTAAGCCCCTTTCATTTGTGATGCAAGAGACTAGGGCTAAGCTGGATAAAACATGGTGCCCCTGATTCCACGTCAGCACAAGTCTGATCTGAGACACATTTTTGTATAAAAGACAATGGAAGAAAAATATAAGGAAATACCCAATACTGCCCGGAACTGGCTTATTTATGCTCTGCCTGGAATAGAGTGGGTGTTCAATGAATATCTGTTGAATCAGTGACCTGTAAGGTTCAGGCAAATAAGAGCTACTGGCTCTAACCTCATCCTTTTGAGTCTGTCCTCTCACACCCCTCACACCTTGGTCCCCGACCAGTCACCCAAGCCCCCCCGCTCCCGAGAGACTGAGGCTGCTCATGCACTGGATTCCTGAAATCAAGCCTGAAGCTTCTCAGCCCACCTCCACCTCCACAGCCCTGTAACCTTGTCCCTCTTTCTGGTCCTCACTCATCCTCCCAGACTCCATGCTGGGACTGCTCTTTCCACCTCCCCTCCCACCTGCCTAAAACATCCCCTCACTTTCAGTCGGGACTGGAGTGCAAGTCCTACACCTTCTTCATCAAGGCCTTCCTTGGCCAACCAGCATCCCTCATCTTCACTAGCTTCAAATATTTATAAACCGAAGTGTCTGCACCATGTATTGTGCTCCTAGCATGTTACCTAACGACAGCCCTACTTACGAGCATTCTGACAAAGCAGGTAAGCCATCGGGCCACTTCACAGACCCAGGTTCCGGGGCAAACCCTAGTCTGAAAGCGGCCACCCAACCTCTCTTCTTGAGATGGTCCTCATCCCAAAATTATGGTTAAGTGGGATTTGTAACCCTGCGAAATCACCCTATAAACTGACACACACAGCCTTTATTTTAAAGGCGAGTTGCTAATTGTTGAACCCAGGCCCCATCTAAAGAAGGTATGGGGTTTAGGTTGAGCAGAAGAAATGAGGGGATGTGATTCACTCAAAAGCATTTTAGCACCTGTTGTGTTTGCAGTACGATGCCAGAGACTACGGAAAACACAAAGATGTTTGAGATCTCATCTTTGCCTCCAGGAACTTTAGTTCTAGTAGGAATGAAAAGTCATGTAGATAAATAACTAGGAGAACATTATAAATAAAGAAACAAATCCTACCATTTGCAACAACATGGATGGAGCTAGAGGGTATTATGCTCAGTGAAATAAGCCAGGCAGAGAAAGACAAGTACCAAATGATTTCCCTCGTTTGTGGAGTATAACAATGAAGCAAAACTGAAGGAACAAAACAGCAGCAGACTCACAGAATCCAAGAAGGGACTAGCGGTTACCGAAGGGGAGGGGTGGGGGGAAGGCGGGTGGGGAGGGAGGGAGATGGGCATTGTGGGGTATCATGGTTGGTGCACATGGTGTGTGGGGGGTCATGAGGAAGACAGTGTAGCCTAGAGAAGACAAATAGGGACTCTGTGGCATCTTACTACACTGACGGACAGTGACTGCAATGGGATATAAGGGGGACTCGATAATAAGGGTGAATGTAATAACTACATTGTTTTTCTTGTGAAACCTTCATAAGAGTGTATATCAATGATACCTTAATAAAAATAAATAAATAAAAGATTATAAATGCCAAAATAAAAGGGATGCTTTTAAATGGGTGAATTGTATGGTATATCATATCTCAATAAAGCTCTTGCCAAAAAAAAAAAATCTTTGAGGCACACAGAGGGTTTTTGCTTATATACATTACATCTATCAATAATTACCCTATTAGGAATTTAAATGGAGAAAGTGTTCAAATATTAATTTGAATATAAAAATAAACTCATTACATTAAAAGAGAGAGAAAAGCTATGGGCATTTTGTATGAGGGAGACATCCATTCTAGCTCTAACAGTCATAAAGGGTATTTGAAAAGTAGATAGGATTTGGGCACTTGTAAACAGTGGGTTCAGGCATTCCAGGTGGGGACAAGTGTATGAATAAATAGAGAAAGCAAGAATGACTCTTGTGCACGTATGAGATCAATGTAACTGAAGAAGGGACTCATTTCTTCTAGTAGTAAAGCATTAAGGCTAAACAGATAGATGGGTCAGACAATAAGGGCTTTGAACACAGGCAGAACAGTTTAGATTTGATGTGGCAGGAACCCGAGGGAGCCCCTGTAGGTGCTGACACAGCTAAGGTGAGTCTCCAGAGGAGGGTCTGAGACACTACGCCAGACGACTTCCTGGGTGGTCACACCTGAGCAAGGGGGCAGGGCAGTGACGCACATGTACATCACTGAAGGGGGGTGGGAGGGAGTGGGTTCAACAACGTTCACATCTGAGTTTAGACAAGAGGCAAGTCCAAGAGACATTTTAAGAAAATATCAGAGCAGTGGAAAAGGTGATACATTCCAGGGAGCATATTCATCCGACCTCTTCATAACAGCCATCCTCATCTTCCTAGTGACGCTCAATGTTCATGCTGGCTGTTCTTCTTTATAAATTGAAAAATACACAAATCAGAAAAGCTAGAAAGCCACTTTTTTTTTCTAGTTTATACATGTGGAAGAGGGGAAATAAAGATTGAGTCAGCAGTATAGCTCCTTATTTTAAGTTCTATAGGTTAATCTAACAAAGGTTAATCTATTAACCTTCTACATCCACATTTTTGTTACTGTCAGTTAACATTTTTAATATTCTAATAAGATTACTTTTACCGTTAAAGGGAAAAAATCAGTATAAAATTCTTTTTCTTTAAATAAAATAATATAGGTGCCTATTGTTTTAGTGGAAGGGATGGTGCTAGGAGCTTCCAAACATTTGCAATCAATCAACATTCACTCAAAAGCTATTTCCTGGGTAGCATCTGAGTTGGGAAGAATAAATATCAAGCATCTCAAATAATAATGCATACTTAGAGAAATTCTGAATGGTGATTAAAACAGATTCAAATGAAATCTACCCTATGTTAAAATAAACCAATTCTAAGAAACTATCATGGCATCCTTCATTAAATTAGTGTGATATTCCGGAGCCCTTTTAAAGATAAATTTTATTCAATAACTATAGCTTATATAAGCTATTACTGAAAGATGTTTGCATTCCCCAACCAAAAACTAGGAAACTGGTAGAACTGAATTCCAAAAATATACCAACTAGCTTGAGAGAATATTAAAACATTTACTGGAGAGGTAAATTTCACATATGAAATTTTGTATGTGGATAAGAGTATTTAATATCAAAATATTCTTATTTCATATTAAGAAAAATGGCATAGTGATGATGGACAACAAAACCAAAGAAAGTGTGAGTCTGTGAGTTGCTTTTTAAAGGAACCACTGCAGGCATGATCCCAGATTTTAACATTAATGGAAATCTTAAGATCCTTATGCGAAAATTATATCCAATCAAGAACTTTTTGTATCCTTACCAAGTTCCAATAAAGACACTGTTAAATAGTAAACTAAAAACAAATATTCCACTAACATGCAGAATCTGATGTTTCCAAAATACAGTAACATCCCCACACGCTGAGAAGTCTTACATGCAAGCATGAAAGGCTTTCCCCAAATTAAACAATTTAAAATACCAGCGGGAGGGGATACTGCTTACATTTTACTTCCACTTCTCTCCATCCTGTCCACCCCCACCTTTCTTTTTAAGTTTACATTATCCAGTGTGCAAATTTTATCAATGAGAGGCCAGGAAGGGCTGCCTCCCTCTGGTATATTTACTTAAGATAGGAAGGTCAAAGCACCATTGTGCTCATAAAAGTTGTGGCCCTTTTGGGGCCTACTTCAGGTCTCTCCTTACCTCCAAGTGACTCATTATGAAGCAAAAGAAAAAGGAAAACTGAGCTGATCAAAGGCCAGGCTGTCATTAAGTGAGCAGGATGGTAAGATGAAAGGCTTGCCCTCCACTTCAAAGGTACAACAGAGCCCAGCACACTAACAGCAGGAGTCCCGGATGCGAGCTGCAGGCTGCAGAGTGAGGATCTAGAGGACATTCCCAGAGCCTTTTATGCGTGTGCTTATCACGCAAAAGGGAAACACAAGGAGAAACACAAACAAAAATGCTTCCCTCCCGGAAGTAAAGAGGAGTGCACAGCCCCGAAGTATACAGTGAGTGACACACACCCTTTCCGCACTTGCAAAAATGAAAATTTTAAAAAATTTAATGAGTTCAGACTGTGGAAGAGGTTGGTATCTCTGAAACAGTGTGCAATTATACTTAATCAGAGTTCTGCCTTACACCCTCAGGTGGGTCATGAAACAAATTTTCGCTTTGAGACACCTTGGATGTAGCAGTAGTCTCATATGCCCAGCAGGTCAATGCAGGAAACTCAGGGTGTTGATGCAGAAAGCCCCCCAGACAGGCTTGAGGCTTGGGAGTGAGAGCAGAGTTGGTGTAAGCCACGCAGGGGCCTAGGAGGAGGAGCAGGAAAACCATCCCCTGCCCCCACCCTCCCACCCACCCACAGTACCACCAGACAAAAGCGCCTTTTATTATAAGGTGCCCTTAGGTCATTCTGTCTAATCTCCTTCTTAAGGACATATCCCTGAAATGACAATAAAAAGGGGTAAGCCTGTACTCCTGGCCCCAACCCCTTTAACCTTATCTGTACAGTTCTGGCCATGCTGGAGACTCTTCATGAAATGTACAGGGGTCCACCCCCCTGTAATTTACCATTAGTGATGCAACTGGGTGGAAGTGCACAGGAAGTAGGGCAAGCCACCCACTCTGCCTGCAACTCACCGTCAGCACAACAGGTGACATACAGGAGGAGCATTTACTTGGTACTGGGAGAAGTTTCAAAGCTTTATATAAATGAATTCATTTCATAGTCCTGATTTCTATAAATAGGTTCTATTTTTAGTCTCGTTTTACAGAGGAAGAAGTAGAGGTAAAAAGTGGCTTAGCAACTTGCTCCAGGTCACATGCCCTTCAGAGAGAATTACTGGAGCCAACTGTGCTCCAGCTGGGGTTCGAAGGATGAGCAGGAGTTTGCCAGAGAACAAAACCCTGCAGGCCAAAGGAGCAGTCAGAGTACACCACTGGGCAGTGGCGACGCGGGGTACAGTGAAGAGCAGCAAGAGACCAGGGCAGGGCAAAGACGCCCCATTAATAGTGATGTGGGGGACAGGTTGGCCATTGGCACCAAAGGCTTTAGCACCTCCTAGGCCCCCTCAAATAAATACTCATAGAATAATAACTGGTACTTAGCTTGCTATGAAGACAAGCTCAAGGCATGTCCACAAACCCTTGCTTCTCACACTTCCAAATCAGACGGCTGCCACTAGATTCTCCTGTTGCGGAATTCTGGAGCAGCTTCCTCTACTGCGCCATGCCAAAGACTTTGGATATATTTTGCAGGGGATGCCAGAGGGAGGCAATGACAGCATTCAAGCTGGAACGCAACACACATACAGGCATATACATGCCCATCTGGGCAGCTGCCCTCACACCTACAATCCCATTCCCTCCTCCCCCAGCCCCCAAATTTGTTTTCTGTAAAGATTATCTTAATTTACAACATGCATGATGCCAACTTCTTTAAGTAGGACTTGATTATAAAGAAAACACAATACTAGACTGTCAGCTCCGCGAGCTGTATCGTGTTCAGCAGTGAAGGCCCCCAGCACCAGACACAAAGCCTGGCACCCAAATAATCACTGAATGATCTACAGGGGCCAGTTGTAAGTCTCATAAACGAGCTAATACTACTTTGCAAAATATTTTTGTAAGCCAATGCACACACAACAGAACTATGCAAAGAATCAAATGGAGCAACAGTAACAAATATTACTCTTCCCTTCAAATACCCAAATTTTACAGCAGGTTTCAGATATAACTCATAGACCACACATTGACCCATTTAAACTGCCCAATTCAATGTGTTTGAGTGTATTCACAGGGTTGTGCAACAATCACCCCCATCTAATTTTAAAATATTTCATCCCCCAAAAGAAACTATGCCCCTTAGCAGTCAGCATCCACACTGTATCCCTTGTCCAGCCCCTGGCAACCATTAGCCTACTTTCTGTCTCTATAGATTTGCCTATTCTGGACATTTCACACAAGTGGAATCATATGCACAGTGTTTTCTGGCTGGCTTCTTTCACTTA
This sequence comes from Smutsia gigantea, assembly GCA_032199065.1. NCBI lineage: Eukaryota > Metazoa > Chordata > Mammalia > Pholidota > Manidae > Smutsia > Smutsia gigantea. The sequence goes on along the minus strand of JAVSCE010010524.1, from coordinate 479,600 downwards.
GCACAATGTTTCCAAGGTTAATCTGTGTTGCAGTGTATGTCAGTACTGTATTCCTTTTTATTGCCAAATAATATTCCATTGTATGGGCTATACCACTTTTATTTATCCACTCACCAGTTGATGGCTTATATGGACTGATCCTACTTTCTGGCCATTAGGAATAATGCTGCTGTGGATGTTTGCGGACAAACTTTTGTGAGGCTATGTTTTTAATTCTCTTGGGTATGTATTTAGGAGTGGAACTGATGGGCCATATGGTAACTCAACGTTTAAAATTGTGAGGAACTGCCAGACTATTTTCCAAAATTTACAACCCCACCAGCAATGTACTTGGCTTCCCAGTGCTCTACATCCTAACACTTATTGTTAGCTTTTTTTATTTTCACCATTTTACTGGGAATGAAGTTGTATCTCATTTTAGTTTTAACTTGTATTCTCCTAAAAAGTATCAACATTGAACATCTTTTCATGTGCTCACTGACTATCTGTGTATCTTCTTTGGAGAAATGTCTATTCAACTCCTTTTTACCAATTTTGAAATTGGGTTATCTGTCCTCATACTGTTGAGGTTTAAGAAGTTCTCTATATATTCTGGATACAAGTACTTTATCAGATACATTTTTTGCAAAACTGTTCTCCCATTCTGTAGGTTCATTCAAATCTATTATCACAATTATCTATGGCCTTCAGACTTAGGAACAAAAGGTTTTATACAAAATTTGACCCTTATTTTAACCTCTTGTATAAAGTATGGAAATTTTAGAACAAATACTCTTAAAAGCCATTTTCTTCCCATTCTGTATCTTGACAGGCCAGTCTATGCTGAATGATGAGGTCCCAGTCATTGATGAATACCCTTCACCTACACCTGGGTAACAAACTCCTTGAAAATAAATAACAGTAATGTTTACTACACACATTCTGGCATTTCAGAAATTCAATCCATCTTCCCAAAGTCTGTGAATGGTTTTATAAAATAGAGAAATACAATGTCACACTATTAATGGACTGCAGAACCTACATGTGTTTGCCAACCTATTTTCTATAAAACCATGCTGACAGTGACTGTTTCAACTGCTCCCATGCTAGAATGCTCCTGAATTGTTTTAGCTTTGACACAATGGGTCAATGAGAATTAGACTAATGAAGAAAGCAAAACTGTAACATTTTAATCTGGGGTCTACTAGACTGTATTAACTTTTAGCAAATTAAACAGATGAGCAGTTTGTAACCACTGACATTTGTATTTCACTATTAGTTCTCTAGGCGCCTTATTCTCTCTGTGCCACTAACCTTTAGGGGCTAGCTCTTTGTCCATCTCACTTCAACCATGCTTTCCAGGAACCACAGAATCAGTAATTCCACAGCAGATTATAGCATGAACCCAGTCAGATCACAGAGACAGATGTGAGCTCATGTAATTGAGAGGCTTCCATCTGTTGCACTGAGAACCGGGGCATGAAAGATTCTTGCATTTTCTTTCTTACATTAATTCAGGGATGTTCGGGCTTCAGATGACCCATTTACTTAAGCACCCGCTATTTCAGCAAATACCTTAAATGGCTCACCTTTCAACCTTTCTTGCTAAAGATGGATGGACAGCCATGGAAGATTCTGACACTGGATCTATTACAGATCCCAAAGGTGGCTGAGGACACAGAGGTGATAATCCCGGATGGAGAAAGTGACATCGCCTCATATGTACCCAAATCCTAAACTTCCCCATTAACTCACAGCTAATCAAGTTACCTCACTCAGACAGCAGATTACCTACTGGGGATAATTCAAGGTACCTGCAGACTTGCTGGAATCAAAGAAAGTTACCAAAGAGAAATTATATTCTCTATTCCCAGGATGCTCAGTTGCTAATGCTGAATATTTCTATGACTATCTAGGTGAAAGTAAATACATGTGAAAATGTATCCCTGAGAATGTGGAAATAAATGAACTGTGGTTAAGTCTGATCATACTCTACTGAGCTCCTATTTAAGGCACAAGTGGTTCTTACTTTATTTGCATCAATCCCTGGAAGTCTTCCTTATCGTTTCTCATTCAGCCACTCTTATTTCACCACGTGGTACGGTGGTTTTCAAAGTATAGTCCCTGGACAGCCTGTGTAAGAATCACCTGGGAGGCTTATTTAAAATGCATGTTCCCAGGCAGGACCTAGTCTTACTGAACAAGTTGTCCCAGGACCCTAAAAATAAATCATTTTAGGCTGCTCCCCAAGGTGTTCCATGCATACGAGCATGTACTTCCCCTTGTACCTCTTCCATTTTCAAAACACTCAATACTGTGACTAACCAATACAATGATCAATCAATCAAGCATTTCCAACTGCCTAAGGGGAATTTCGGGGCGCTGTGGTGGGAGGCAGAACTGATAGCTGTGAGCATCTCTATGCTCAAGCATCTAGTCAGGAAATGCCAGAAGAGCCGGGGTCCAGAGAACAAGATTTAGGTTGTCCTGGCTACTCACAAGTAAATAGCTAATGACCACCTTTAGGAGAGCTCGCCTCTGCTTTCGAACAATGGTGTCTCTCTTTTTTTTAATGTTCACCTCTGTAGAGGTCAGAACTTAAGTTACATGACCCCTACTGGTGCCTTAGTTTCCCCACGTGGAAAATGGGTACACTGGCTGCTGCCTTCTAGTCCATATATTGCGTTTACTGCCATATACATCCTCCATGTCCCTTAGCAAAACAACTCATCCACCCAAAAGCTTTGAATAAAGCACAGGAAATTCAATAAAAGCCTTGCAGGTAGAGTTTGTGACCACCAATTTGTAAATTTCTCAGTGTAGAAAAACAGGAGGCACAGTTAAGTAAGGTTGCCTCTTACTTCCACTGCACAAACTAGTCTTAACTTGCTGAAAATAGCCAGCATTCTCTCAGCTAGCAACTCACGACTGAGGCCAGCCGCAAGAGCCACCGCGATCCAACTCTGAGATGCCAAGCAGATAAGCTTAGGATGGAGTAAGAACAGCTCAGCACAACGGAGCAGGGGAGTCACAATATTTTTAGGTGAATCCACCTTTTAAAACACATCATTTTATTCTGTGAATATTTATAAAATAAAGTAATTAAATAAAATAATAAAATAATTTAGAAATAAATCATATGCTAACTTCTGAAGGTTTCTCTCCCCCAAAATTCAGTAGTGCCAGAGGCTTTTTCTTTGGTCCCCGATTGTTTTTCAAATGCTACTTCTTGACAGAAGGGATCACTCACGAGAGCTAATGTGCTATTTGTGTCAAATAATTCATCTCTGGCACTACATTTCTTTTCAATCCTATGATCAGACCTTCTAAGTAGGATTGCTAGCATGTGGCAGTTTATCTGACCCCATGACAACTGAGAACAAAACTATAGAACACTTAGTTTATGATCTATTATGGTTTAGTGAATGACATTCGGTTCTGAAGTCTTTGAAATTACAGGCTTGAAAATGTCAGTCTATCTACATATTCATGCAGAAATGCACATGGGTATATATTTCAAATTTTTGTATAATTTATATTTTTCTATGTAATATAAATTTCTGAATATAGCTACATATCTACAGATATCCACGTGAAATTAGAGATTTAAAAAAAAATCCAGTTTCACTGGCATACAAACACACACAGAAAATCACCATTATCTAACACATCAATTACTTGAGAGAAAGGAAGCTACTTCATAAGTAGCCACTGCTTTGTGTGACATAAAATAAATGAGCAAAGCTGAACAGAATAAAGACAGAGATAGAGACTGTCAGTTTACCAGTGGGCAGAAATCCTCATATGCTGAAAAATAAACCATGCTATTGTTCCAAAGATGTTAGACCAAAGGGTTGGGACCATGGCATTTTGTTGTGGTTCAAGTGCAAATCAGCAAACAAAATGGCATGTTTTCTCTGGCTTTTTCATAGATAAAGAAGAGTGAAGAAGGCATTATAGTCTATATAATGGCTCAGCCCAAACTTTGTATAGAAGCTATTAGTGCTTCTTAAAAAAAATATTATCTTTTGGATAAATAAAATATGGTATATCCATATGAGGGAATATTATTCAGCAATAAAAAGAAATGAAGTACTATAACATGCTATAACATAAGTGAACTTTCACTATGCTAAGTGAAAGAAGTCAGTCACAAGAGACCATATACTGTATGAAATATTTGAAATAAGCAGATCTACAGAAAACAGAAGGTAGACTAGCAGTTACCAGGGGTGGGGGTTGGGGCCTGGGTGGTGGTACAGAGAGTGACTGCCAAAGGTTTCTTTTGGGGGAAGGAGGTGATAAAAATAAAAATAAAAATTTTCTAAATGTAGAGCCTGGTGATTATTGCACAACTATGAATATACTAAAAACCACTAAATTGTATGCTTTATATGGGTGAGTTTTATGGCTGTGAATTTCATCTCAGTAAAGTGTTAAAAAAAACTGTTTAAAAAGCTATAGCAGAAACAGAGCCTTCATCTAGGACAATAAATATGGCAGTGAGGCCTGGACATGACACGAATGAGTCAAGCAACTGTCACAGCTGCAGTGGTAGCCAAAATGAGGTGAATCAAACATGGAAGGGAGACTTCTCTGAACACAAGGAAATGAACTGAGCCACATACACACACACACTCTGAACACAAGGAAATAAACTGAGACACACACACACACCCCGCCCCCCGCAAAATTAAAGCAATACGAGTCCCTGTACAGGTGGATATATGTTCAAGTGTCACTTCTGTTACCAGAGATTTTCTCATTCTCCTCTTGTTACTTAAAAGATAAACCCTGGGGTGGGCAGGAACTTGAAGGCGTTTTTTCTCATGAAATGTTAAGACCTAGTACAGCTGGAGATTTCATGACTTTAAAAAGCAGTCCAAGTACTAATAGTTACCAAAGGGAAAGGGACTGGGGAAAATGGGTGGGAAGGGAGGGATAAGAGGGAAAAAGGGGCATTGCGATTAGCAGACGTAATGTTGGGGGGCGCGGGGAGGGCTGTACAACTCAGAGAAGACAAGTAGTGATTCTATAGCATCTCACTACGCTGATGGACAGTGACTGTAGTGGGGGTTGGTGGGGGGGACCTGATGAAGGGGTAGTTTAATGGCCATAATATTGCACATGTAATTGTAGATTAATGATACCAAAATAAATTATATTTTTAAAAAAAGCAGTCCAAGTATTTCAAGGCATCATGATTATTCCCTGTACCCTCCTCCAAAAACCACTGTGGTAGCTCTGAGCTGTGATTACCTGGCTCCTCAATGGGAGTGGGGGGCTCATTCTACAGAAATCACTTAGAGACAAACTAGGGAACAGGCACACCTTCCATTAAGTGAGGCGAAGAACAGGTTGCTAGGACTTTACCAACAGCTATTGCTCTTTGTGACATAAAAGTGCAAGAGCAAAGGGGAACTGAACAGAGACAAAGCCAGAGACCATCAGTCTACCTACTCTAACAACTGAATTATTTCAGTCCTTGAAACCAAGGGCTCTGGGATCTCAAACCATCACACCTTTGCTTAGTGCCTGCCTGCTATGGTCACAGACAATAATGAGAAATGCTACTGCACAGACAGACATGAAAGGCGGTAGACTCCTTGCCCTGAAGCAACTTACACTTTAGATGTGTTGATTCCCCCCCCACACACACACATATATATTTCTGTGACCACACACATGTATATGTATGACAGTGAACCTGAAATCCTAACTTTTTGTTAAACATGCAAATGATGGCTGTCATATTCAAAGTAGTCATTCCAGAATGATTTGAACCTACTTACTCCGAAGAAAATTGTCACTGATTAAAAGGAATTTTCCAACTCCACTTGTGGAACTGGTTTTACAATGACCTAAGAAAAACTAGCTCATCATTTTACAGGCATACTTACACTGAACTGCGCCCGGCAAATACTAAGTGCTCCACAAGTGTCAAATACACACACACACACACTCATAATTTTAATTACTAGCCACTCTATAAAACATTTAAAAGAATGTATCTCAGACCTTGAAGGCAACTTCTAAAAAACCAAAAGTGTTCTGAGAATGACACCACCACAGTGTTAGATTAAATGTGTAATCTTCTAAGGTAACTATTTTAAAGACAAGCTTGAACACCTTACTTACTTAGATGTGTAAGTTGATACATTTCTTTGCTTTTAATGTCACGCTTTATTTATATCAAAGGTAACAAAATACAAGATAATATAACTGCCAAATGAGTATTATAAATGATAAACTCTACAGAAACTGAGAAGAGGATATAAACATAGTCATATATTGAAAGAAAGAAGGCATCTTGTTAGGCACTGAGGCCGCAAAAGGTTACAATTCCTGCCTTTAAAAAGTTTCAGGCATAGGAAGGGAGAGATAAGAGGGAAGAAGGGGCATTGCGATTGGCAGACGTAATGTTGGGGGGGGCACGGGGAGGGCTGTACAACTCAGAGAAGACAAGTAGTGATTCTGTGGCATCTCACTACGCTGATGGACGGTGACTGTAATGGGGTTGGTGGGGGGGAACTGATGAAGGGGTAGTTTAATAACCATAATATTGCACATGCAATTGTAGATTAATGATAATAAAATAAATTATATATATATATATAAAAAAAGTTTAGGCAAGATTCAACATGGTGGCATGAGAGGTGAGACAGAGAACTCCTCCCAAAACCACAGATAGTGCGAAAATATAGTTAATACAACTGGCCCTAAAACAGCAATAGGAAAGAAGGCTGCACCAGACTGCCTACAGACCTCACCAACAGAGCAGTCCTCATCAAACAGGGAAACGTACAAAAACTTTGATCCGGTGGGACCCAAGCCCTTCCCCTACCCTAGCTCATGGGCAAGAGGAAGAGAAATGGAGCAGGGAGGGGGTGGAAACCTGGGACTGCTGAACACCTAGCCCTGGAGATCTGCTATGCGAGCAGAAACCTGCAATGTGTGGTGCTCTGGAGGATGGGGAGCTGGGATGGGCGTAGGGCTTGAGAGACAGATTCCAGCCATGTGTCGAAGACGGGATCCACACCCGGCTGCTCTGGAACTGAGAAAAGGCATGTGGCCTGAGAGGCTTCGTAGCAGCGAGAGGACTGTTGAAGGGGCGGTGTTTGCATGGAGCTTGCTGCATGGGAGAAGGGATAGGAGCACAAAGCTGCCTGGGCGCACTCTGTCCAACAGATTGGGAACTTTGAGGAGCTTCAGGCACTCCATCCCTGCCTGCCTACTCAGCTCCAAGGCCCCAAACTGTGACACGCAGCCTGCCGAGCCTTCCTACTGGCCTGGCGGCACCTGCTCGTAAACCGGCAGTCACTGCGCTGGTGGCATGCCAGTCAGAGGGAGGCCCCGCATACAACAACCAGACGTGCACAGCACAGAGGCTTACACCTGTGTGCTCGGCCCACTGGCTCTCATACAGGAGACAGGCACTGCAGGCAGGATTCAGGAGACAGCTCTTTCCTCGACCAGGAACCATCTCCACTCTGCTACAACCCCAACCTCACTCTACGGGCTGAGTAGCTCCAGAGACTGGAGCTTCTGGGCACTAGAGGGCACAACACAGAAATATGAAACATCAAAAGAACATGCTTCAGACCAAAATCTCACAAACCCCAGAAAAAGGGCCAAATGAAACTGAACTCACCAATCTTTCTGAAAGAGAATTCAAAATACAAATCATAAACATGCTTATGCAGGTACAGAAAAGTATTCAAGAACTTAGGAATGAATTTAAGACAGAGAGTCAATCATGAAGAAATTCCATATATGAAATGAAATACACAATGGAGGGATTTAAAACCAGCTTAGATACAGCAGAAGTGGTGGTAAAAGGAAGAGAAATTATACAAGAGGAATACAAAGAAGCTGAGGCACAGAGAGAAGAAAGAATCTCCAAGAATGAAAGAATACTGAGAGAACTATGTGACCAATCCAAACGCAACAATATTCACATCATAGGAGTACCAGAAAGGCAGAGAGAGAAAAAGGGACAGTGTCATTGAGGAGGTAATTGCTGAAAGCTTCCCCAGTCTGGGGAAGGAGATGGTCTCTCAAGCCATGGAGGTGAACAGATCTCCCAACACAAGGGACCCAAGGATGACAACATCAAGACATATAATAATTAAAATGGCAAAGATCAAGGATAAAGACAGACTTTTAAAAGCAGCTAGAGAGAGAAAAAAGATCAAATGCAAAGGAAAACCCATCAGGCTATCATCAGACTTCTCAAAAGAATCCTTACAGGCCAGAAGGGAGTGGGATGATATATATATTTTTTTTATTTAATATAATTTATTCTATAATCATTAATCTACAATTACATGTGCAATATTATGGTTATTAAACTACACCATCAACAGGTTCCCCCCACCAACCCCATTACATTCACTGTCCATCAGCGTAGTGAGATGCTATAGAATTAATACTTGTCTTCTGAGTTGTACTGCCTGCCCCGTGCCCCCCCAACATTATATCTACTAATCGTAATGCCCCTTTTTCCCTCTTATCCCTCCCTTCCCGCCCATTTTCCCCAGTCCCTTTCCCTTTGGTAACTATTAGTCCGTTCTTGGGTTCTGTGAGTCTGCTGCTGTTTTGTTCCTTCAGTATGTTTTCTTTGTTCTTACACTCCACATATGAGTGAAATCATTTGATACTTGTCTTTTTTGGCTTGGCTTATTTCACTGAGCATAATACCCTCTAGCTCCATCCATGTTGTTGCAAATGGTAGGATTTGTTTTCTTCTTATGGCTGAATAATATTCCATGGTGTATATGTACCACATCTTCTTGATCCATTCATCTACTGATGGACACTTAGGTTGCTTCCATTTCTTGGCTATTGTAAATAGTGCTGCAATAAACATAGGGGTGCATCTGTCCTTTTCAAAATGGGTTACTGCATTCTTAGGGTAAATTCCCAGGAGTGGAATTCCTGGGTCAAATGGTATTTCTATTTTGAGTTTTTTGAGGAACCTCCATACTGCTTTCCACAATGGTTGAACTAATTTGCATTCCCACCAGCAGTGTAGGAAGGTTCCCTTTTCTCCACATCCTCACCAACATTTGTTGTTGTTTGTGTTTTGGATGGTGGCCATCCTCACTGGTGTGAGGTGATATCTCATTGTGGTTTTAATTTGCATTTCTCTGATGTTTAGCGATGTGGAACATCTTTTCATGTGCCTGTTGGCCATCTGAATTTCTTCTTTGCAGAAGTGTCTATTCATGTCCTCTGCCCATTTGTTAATTGGATTATTTGCTTTCTGTTTGTTAAGGTGCATGAGTTCTTTATATATTTTGGATGTCAACCCTTTATCAGATACGTTTTTTATGAATATATTCTCCCATACTGTAGGATGTCTTTTTGTTCTACTGATGGTGTCCTTTGCTGTACAGAAGCTTTTCAGCTTGATATAGTCCCACTTGTTCATTTTTGCTTTTGTTTCCCTTGCCCGGGGAGATATGTTCATGAAGAAGTTGCTCATGTTTATGTCCAAGAGATTTTTGCCTATGTTTTTTTCTAAGAGTTTTATGGTTTCATGACTTACATTCAGGTCTTTGATCCACCTTGAGTTTACCTTTGTGTATGGGGCTAGACAGTAGTCCAGTTTCATTTTCTTACATGTAGCTGTGCAGTTTTCCCAACACCAGCTGATGAAGAGGCTGTCATCTCCCCATTGAATATCCAAGGCACTTTTATCAAATACTAATTGACTGTGTATGTTTGGGTTAATATTTGGATTTTCTATTCTGTTCCACTGGTCTGTGGGTCTGTTTTTCTGCCAATACCAAATTGTCTTGATTACTGTGGCTTTGTAGTAGAGCTTGAAGTCAGGGAGCATAATTTCCCCTGTTTTATTCCTCCTTCACAGGATTGCTTTGGCTATTCGGGGTCTTTTGTGGTTCCATATGAATTTTAGAATTATTTGTTCCAGTTCATTGAAGAAAGCTGTTGGTAGTTTGATAGGGATTGCGTTGAATCTGTAGATTGCTTTAGGTAGTATAGCCATTTTGACAATATTTATTCTTCCTAGCCAAGAGCATGGGATGCATTTCCATTTGTTAGTGTCCTCTTTAATTTCTCTTAGGAGTGTCTTGTAGTTTTCAGAGTACAGGTCTTTCACTTCCTTCGTTAGGTTTATTCCTAGGTATTTTATTCTTTTTGATGCAATTGTGAACGGAATTGTTTTTCTGATTTCTCTTTCTGTTAGTTCATCAATAGTGTATAGGAAAGCAACAGATTTCTGTGTGTTAATTTTGTATCCTGCTACTTTGCTGAATTCAGATATTAGTTCTAGTAGTTTTGGAATGGAATCTTTAGGGTTTTTTATGTACAGTATCATGTCATCTGCAAATAGTGACAATTTGACTTCTTCTTTACCAATCTGGATGCCTTGTATGTCTTTCTTTTGTCTGATTGCTGTGGCTAGGACCTCCAGTACTATGTTGAATAACAGTGGAGAGAGTGGGCATCCCTGTCTTGTTCCCGATCTTAGATGAAAAGCTTTCAGCGTCTCGCCGTTAAGTATGATGTTAGCTGTGGGTTTGTCATATATAGCCTTTATGATGTTGAGGTACTTGCCGTCTATACCCATTTTGTTGAGAGTTTTAATCAGGAATGGATGCTGAATTTTGTCAAATGCTTTTTCAGCATCTATGGAGATGATCATGTGGTTTTTGTTCTTCTTTTTGTTGATGTGGTGGATGATGTTGATGGATTTTCGAATGTTGTACCATCCTTGCATCCCTGGGATGAATCCCACTTGATCATGGTGTATGATCCTCTTGATGTATTTTTGAATTCGGTTTGCTAATATTTTGTTGAGTATTTTTGCATCTACGTTCATCAGGGATATTGGTCTGTAATTTTCTTTTTTGGTGAGGTCTTTGCCCGGTTTTGGTATTAGAGTGATGCTGGCTTCATAGAATGAGTTTGGAAGTATTCCCTCCTCTTCTATTTTTTGGAAAACTTTAAGGAGAATCGGTGTTATTTCTTCTCTATATGTCTGGTAGAATTCAGAGGTGAATCCATCAGGCCCAGGGGTTTTGTTCTTGGGTAGTTTTTTGATTACCAATTCGATTTCGTCACTGGTGATTGGTCTGTTTAGTTTTTCTGTTTCTTGCTTGGTCAGTCTTGGAAGGTTGTATTTTTCTAAGAAGTTGTCCATTTCTTCTATGTTTTCCAGCTTGTTAGCATATAGATTCTCATAATATTCTCTTATGATTCTTTGGATTTCTGTGGGGTCTGTTGTGATTTTTCCATTCTCATTTCACATTCTGTTTATGTGTGTAGAGTCTCTTTTTCTCTTAATAAGTGTGGCTAGGGGTTTATCTATTTTGTTTATTTTTTCAAAGAACCAGCTCCTGGTTTCATTTATTTTTTTCTATTGTTTTGTTCTTCTCAATTTTATTTATTTCTTCTCTGATCTTTATAATGTCCCTCCTTCTTGTGACTTTAGTTCTCATTTGTTCTTCTTTTTCCAATTTCAGTAATTGTGTCTTTAGACTATTCATTTGGGAATGTTCTTCCTTCTTTAAATAGGCCTGGATTGCAATATACTTTCCTCTTAGAACTGCCTTTGCTGCGTCCCACAGAAGTTGTGGCTTTGTGTTGTTGTTGTCATTAGTCTCCATATATTCTTTGATTTCTGTTTTGATTTGGTCGTTAACCCATTGATTAATTAGGAGAGTGTTGTTAAGTCTCCATGTATTTGTGAGCCTTTTTGATTTCTTTCTAAAATTTATTTCTAGTTTTATACCTTGGTGATCTGAGAAGTTGGTTGGTAGGATTTCAGTATTTTTGAAATTACTGAGGTTCTTTTTGTGGCCTAGTATGTGGTCTATTCTGGAAAATGTTCCATGTGCACTTGAGAAGAATGTGTATCCTGTTGCTTTTGGGTGTAGAGTTCTGTAGATGTCTGTTAGGTCCATCTGTTCTAGTGTGTTGTTCAGTGCCTCTGTGTCTTTACTTATTTTCTGTCTGGTTGATCTGTCCTCTGGAGTGAGTGGTGTGTTGAAGTCTCCTAAGATGAATGCATTGCTGTCTATTTCCTCCTTTAATTCTGTTAGTATTTGTCTCACATATGCTGGCGCTCCTGTGTTGGGTGCATATATATTTATAATGGTTATATCTTCTTGTTGGACTGACCCCTTTATCATTATGTAATGTCCTTCTTTATCTTTTGCTACTTTCTTCGTTTTGAAGTCTATTTTGTCTGATACAAGTACTGCAACACCTGCTTTTTTCTCTTTGTTGTTTGCATGAAATATCTTTTTCCAACCCTTCACTTTTAGTCTGTGTATATCTTTGGATTTGAGGTGAGTTTCTTGTAGGCAGCATATAGATGGGTCTTGCTTTTTTATCCATTCTGTTACTCTGTGTCTTTTGATTGGTGCATTCAGTCCATTTACATTTAGGGTGATTATTGATAGATATGTACTTATTGCCATTGCTGGCTTTAGATTCGTGGTTACCAAGGGTTCAAGGGTTGCTTCTTTACTATCTAACAATCTAACTTAACTTTCTTGTTAAGTTATTGTAAACACAGTCTGATGTTTCTTTATTTCTCTCCCTTCTTATTCCTCCTCCTCCATTCTTTCTATAATAGGTGTTTTATTCTTTGCCTTTAGTTAGTATTTGGATGGTCTGTTTTCTTTGCTATGATTTTATTTTCTCTGGTGAAATCTTTTTAGCCTTGGGTGTGCTTCCATCTAGAGCAGTCCATTTAAGATATCCTGTAGTGGTGGTTTATGAGAGACAAACTCTCTCAACTTTCGTTTGTCTGGAAATTGTTTAATCCCTCCGTCATATTTAAATGATAATCGTACTGGATACAATATTCTTGGTTCGAGGCCCTTCTGTTTCATTACGTTAAATATATCATGCCATTCTCTTCTGGCCTGTAAGGTTTCTGTTGAGAAGTCTGATGGTAGTCTGATGGGTTTTCCTTTGTAGGTGATCTTTTTTCTCTCTCTAGCTGCCTTTAATACCCTGTCTTTATCTTTGATCTTTGCCATCTTTATTATGTGTCTTGGTGTTGTCTTTCTTGGGTCCCTTGTGTTGGGAGATCTATGAGCTTCGGTGGACTGCGAGACTACTTCCTTCCCCAGCGAGGGAAAGTTTTCAGCAATTATTTCTTCAAAGACACTTTCTATCCCTTTTTCTCTCTCTTCTTCCTCTGGTACTCCTATAATGCGAATATTGTTCCGTTTGGATTGGTCACACAGTTCTCTTAATATTCTTTCATTCCTAGAAATCCTTTTATCTCTCTCTGCCTCAGCTGCTCTGTACTCCTGTTCTCTGTTTTCTATTCCATTAACAGTCTCTTGCATCTCATCCATTCTGCTGTTAAGCCCGTCGATCGCTTGTCTGATTTCTGCACTGTCTTTCCTCACTTCCCTCACTTCGTCCCTCAGCTCTTGCACATTTCTCTGTAGGTCCATCAGCATGGTTATGACTTTTATTCTGAATTCTTTTTCAGGAAGACTGTGCATTTCCATCCCTTCAGACTCCCTCTCTGGGGTTGTCTGGTTGATTTTGGTCTGAACCATATTCCTCTGTCTTTTCATGGCTGTAGAATTGGTCACTGATAGTTGCCACGTATGTCAGCTGGGCTCTTTAAGACTTTAAAAAGAGAAGAAAAAAAAGGGGGGGAAAGAAAGAAAAAAAAAGAAGAAAGAAAGAAAGAAAAAAAGAAAAAAGAAAGAAAAGAAAAAACAAAAACAAAACAAAAAACAAAACAAAAACAAAAAAAACAAAAAAAAAAATGCCTACCGGACGTAGATTCTGTGGGGATGCTGTAAGTGGCGCTATTGCCCCACTATTCCACAGCTGTGACTGCGCCGCGCCGCTCCACAGGGCCCTTTATCGCTCTGGCAGGGGTGGGAATGAATAGGAGGCTGTTGATCTCAGTGAGAAGTGTAAGTATGGCTACGCTTCCTCAGTCGCCAGCTGAGGCGTCTGAAACTCCCCCGGACTCCCAGCCTGCTGGGCTGAGTGTGCTGGGGCGATCCGGCTCCTCCGCTGGGTTCCTGTCTCTTTAAGACCGCTGAAGAAAGCGCGCGCTTTTTTTTTTTCCTTCCCGGGAGCCGGCTGCAAGCACCCTGGCGCGTTCCCCGCTCAGATCCAGCCCCTCTGCCGCTCCAGTCTCCGCTGCACTGCGTGATGTGGGTCAGCGCTCCCCGCGCAGATCACCAGGGCTGGCCCCCTCGCGGGGTGCACTTCCACTCCCTCCCGGCTCCGAATACTCTCCTCCCGCCGGTGCGCTGGGGTGGGGGTGTGCTCAGGTCCCGCCGGGTCGCGGCTCCGGATCTTACCCGCCTCTTGGGGTGAAGAGTCCTCTTGGGTGCAGCTGCACGCTGTGCGCCCTCCTGTGTATTCTCGTCTCTCTTTTAGGAATAGATGTATTTGCTGTGTTTTCATAGATAAATATAGTGTTGGGAGGAGATTTCTGCTGCCCTGCTCACGCTGCCATCTTCCCGGAAGTCAGCGGCATGATATATTTAATGCAATGAATCAGAAGGGCCTTGAACCAGGAATACTCTACCCAGCAAGGTTGTCACTTAAATTTTTTTTTGTGTCATTTAAATTTGAAGGAAGGATTAAACAATTTTCAGATAAGCAAAAGTTGAGACAATCTACGTCCCACAAACCACCTCTACAGTGCATTTTGGAGGGACTCCTATAGATGGAAGTATTCCTAAGGCTAAATAGATGTCACCCAAGGGACAGACAAAGAATACAGAATATGATTCATAATATACAAAGAATGGAAGTGGAAGAAAAAGGAGGAAAAAAAAATCTTTAGGTTGTGTTTGTAATAGCATACGAAGTAAGTTAAATTAGACTGTTAGATACGAAGGGAATTACCCTTGAACCTTGGGTAACCATGAATCTAAAGCCTGCAATGTCATTAAGTACATACCTATCGATAATCACCCTAAATGTAAATGGCCTGAATGCACCAAGCTAAAGACATAAGAGTCACTGAATGGAAAAAAAAAAGACCCTTCTATATGCTACCTATAAGAGACTCACTTCAAGTCCAAAGACATACACAGACTAAAACTGAAGAGACGGAAAAAGATATTCCATGCAACCAATAGGGAGAAAAAAGCAGGAGTTGCAGTACTTGTATCAGACAAAATAGACTTCAAAACAAAGAAAGTAACAAGAGACAAAGGAAGACATTACATAATGATAAAGGGGTCAGTCCAAAAAGAGGATATAACTATTATAAATATCTATGGACCCAACACAGGATGACCTACATATGTGAAACAAATACTAACAGAATTAAAGGAGGAAGTAGAAAGCAATGCATTCATTTTAGATGACTTCAACACACCACTCACTCCAAAGGACAGATCAACCAGACAGAAAATAAGTAAAGACACAGAGGCACTGAACAACACACTAGAACAGATGGACCTAACAGACATCTACAGAACTCTACACCCAAAAGCAACAGGATACACATTCTTCTCAAGTGCACATGGAACATTTTCCAGAATAGACCACATACTAGGCCACAAAAAGAACCTCAGTAATTTCAAAAATATTGAAATCCTACCAACCAACTTCTCAGATCACCAAGGTATAAAACTAGAGATAAATTTTAGAAAAAAATCAAAAATACTCAACAAAAATATTAGCAAATTGAATTCAAAAATACATCAAGAGGATCATACACCATGATCAAGTGGGATTCATCCCAGGGATGCAAGGATGGTACAACATTCGAAAATCCATCAACATCTCCACCACATCAATAAAAAGAAGAACAAAAACCACATGATCATCTCCATAGATGCAGAAAAAGCATTTGACAAAATTCAGCATCCATTCATGATTAAAACTCTCAACAAAATGGGTACAGAGGGCAAGTACCTCAACATCATAAAGCCCATATATGACAAACCCACAGCTAACATCATACTTAACAGCAAGATGCTGAAAGCTTTTCATCTAAGATCAGGAACAAGAAAGGGATGCCCACTCTCTCCACTGTTATTCAACATAGTACTGGAGGTCCTAGCCATGGCAATCAGACAAAACAAAGACATACAAGGCATCCAGATTGGTAAAGAAGAAGTCAAATTGTCACTATTTGCAGATGACATGATATTGTACATAAAAAACCCTAAAGACTCCACTCCAAAACTACTAGAACTAATACCTGAATTCAGCAAAGTTGCAGGTTACAAAATTAACACACAGAAATCTGTTGCTTTCCTATACACTAATGATGAACTCACAGAAAGAGAAATCAGAAAAACAATTCCATTCACAATTGCATCAAAAAGAATAAAATACCTAGGAATAAACCTAACGAAGGAAGTGAAAGACCTGTACTCTGAAAACTACAAGACACTCCTAAGAGAAATTAAAGAGGACACTAACAAATGGAAATGCATCCCATGCTCTTGGCTAGGAAGAATAAATATTGTCAAAATGGCTATATTACCCAAAGCAATCTACAGATTCAACGCAATCCCTATCAAACTACCAACAGCTTTCTTCAATGAACTCGAACAAATAATTCTAAAATTCGTATGGCACCACAAAAGACCCCGAATAGCCAAAGCAATTCTGAGAAGGAGGAATAAAACAGGGGGAATTACGCTCCCTGACTTCAAGCTCTACTACAAAGCCACAGTAATCAAGACAATTTGGTATTGGCACAAAAACAGACCCACAGACCAGTGGAATAGAACAGAAAATCCAAACATTAACCCAAACATATACAGTCAATTAATATTTGATAAAGGAGCCTTGGATATACAATGGGGAGATGACAGCCTCTTCAGCAGCTGGTGTTGGAAAAACTGGACAGCTACATGTAAGAGAATGAACCTGGACTACTGTCTAACCCCATACACAAAGGTAAACTCAAGGTGTATCAAAGACCTGAATGTAAGTCATGAAACTATAAAACTCTTAGAAAAAAATATAGGCAAAAATCTCTTGGACATAGGCATGACCAACTTCTTCATGAGCATGTCTCCCCGGGCAAGGGAAACAAAAGCAAAAATGAACAAGTGGGACTATATCAAGCTGAAAAGCTTCTGTACAGCAAAGGACACCATCAGTAGAACAAAAAGACATCCTACAGTATGGGAGAATATATTCATAAAAAACGTATCTGATAAAGGGTTGACATCCAAAATATATAAAGAACTCATGCACCTTAACAAACAAAAGCAAATAATCCAATTAAGAAATGGGCAGAGGACATGAATAGACACTTCTCTAAAGAAGAAATTCAGATGGCCAACAGGCACATGAAAAGATGCTCCACATCGCTAATCATCAGAGAAATGCAGATTAAAACCACAATGAGATATCACCTCACACCAGTGAGGATGGCCAACATCCAAAACACAAACAACAACAAATGTTGGCGAGGATGTGGAGAAAAGGGAACCCTCCTACACTGCTGGTGGGAATGCAAATTAGTTCAACCATTGTGGAAAGCAGTATGGAGGTTCCTCAAGAAACTCAAAATAGAAATACCATTTGACCCAGGAATTCCACTCCTAGGAATTACCCTAAGAATACAGCAGCCCAGTTTGAAAAAGATAGATCCACCCCTATGTTTATCGCAGCATTATTTACAATAGCCAAGAAATGTAAGCAGCCTAAGTGTCCATCAGTAGATGAATGGATAAAGAAGATGTGGTACATATACACAATGGAATATTATTCAGCTATAAAAAGAAAACAAATCCTATCATTTGCATCAACATGGATGGAGCTAGAGGGTATTATGCTCAGTGAAATAAGCCAAGCCAAAAAAGACAAGTATCAAATGATTTCACTCATATGTGGAGTGTAAGAACAAAGAAAACATACTGAAGGAACAAAACAGCAGCAGACTCACAGAACCCAAGAACGGACTAATAGTTACCAAAGGGAAAGGGACTGGGGAAGATGGGTGGGAAGGGAGGGATAAGAGGGAAAAAGGGGCATTATGATTAGCAGATGTAATGTTGAGGGGGCACGGGGAGGGCTGTACAACTCAAGAGAAGACAAGTAGTGACTCTATAGCATCTCACTACGCTGATGGACAGTGACTGTAATGGGGTATGTGGGGGGGACTTGGTGAAGGGGGTAGTTTAATAATCATAATATTGCACATGTAATTGTAGATTAATGATCCAAAATAAATTATTTTAAAAAGAAAAAGAAAAAGACATATGCACCCCTATGTTTATTGCAGCACTATTTACAATAGCCAAGAAATGGAAGCAACCTAAGTGTCCATCGGTAGAAGAATGGATAAAGAAGATGTGGTATATATATATATATATATATATATATATATACATATACACACAATGGAATATTATTCAGCCCTAAGAACAAAACAAATCCTACCATTTGCAACAACATGGATAGAGCTAGAGGATATTTTGCTCAGTGAAAGAAGACAGGCGGTGAAAGACAAGTATCAAATGATTTCACTCATCTGTGGAGTATAAGAACAAAGAAAAAACTAAAGAAACAAAACAGCAGCAGACTCACAGAACCCAAGAATGGACTAACAGTTACCAAAGGGAAAGGGACTGGGGAGGATGGGTGGGAAGGGAGGGATAAGAGGGAAAAAGGGGTATTATGATTATCACACATAATGTGCGGGGGAGGTAATACGGGGAAGGCAGTATAACACAGAGAAGACAAATAGTGACTCTATAGCCTCTTACTATGCTGATGGCCAGTGACTGTATTGGGGTATGTGGGGGGGACTTGATAATATGGAGGATCTAGTAACCATAATGTTGCTCTTGTAATTGTACATTAATAATACCAAAATAAAAAACAAAAAAATTAAGTTTCCGGCAAAGTTTCAAGGAGGAGGCTGAGCTGTACCCTAAAGGATACATAGAATTCACATAGCTGGAAAGGAGCAGGAAGGACGTCCCACCTCAGGGGAAATGACAACAGCCTACGGAGTAACGGTTGGCAGCAGAAGACAAATCAAACTGGAGCTAAGAGAACTTAATCCCTGAGCTTTACTTTAATAGGCTAGTGGCTCGATGAATCATTACCAAACAAAAAAAAGCCACATTATACAAAAAGAGAGTGTTCCCAAAAAAAAGTCCTCTGTGCCACGTTGGTGTTTGCTCACATCCCTCACTCTGGCCGCCTGCTGGTTTCCATGGCTTGGATTTACCCATTTGGAAAACAAGTCCCTCCTTTGACAATACCAAAATCACTACCTCTGCCCTGAAATTAGTCAAGAAATACATATATTCCAGATTCTAACTTGAAAGATCAACTCACTGAAAGTAGAGAATACGTCTTTTTGCAGAGTATCAATCAGCAGTGCCCAAAGCTACTGCAGGAAGTCATGAATTATAAATCAACAATGAAAAACACCTTGATATTGCCCACAAATCCCCAGCAGGGCTAAAATTAAAGACTGGCAATACCAAGTGCCAGTGAGGACGCAGAGTTCCTGGAGACCCTGTAACATTGCTGGTGGGAGGGTACGAGATGCAACCACCTCGGAAAACAGGTGAGCACTTTAGTTAAGCGTGTCCAATGATCCAGCAATTCCACAATGAGTATTTATCCAAGAGAAAAGAGTGCCCATGTTCGCAAAAAAGTTTGTATACAACTGTTCAGAGGTGTGCACCACCATATTTTACCATGAAATGGTTAAAATAATAGTTTAGTTGATGTGTATTTTATCACAATAAAAAAATGTTTAGAGAAACTTTAGTCATAATAAGACCTGGAAACGATGCACATTGTCCTGCTAACAACCTGAGAAGAGCAAATTGTGATATATTTCATACAATGAAACATAGCACATAATACAAAAGAACAAATTACTGATCTGGGCAAAGACATAGCTGGACCTCAAAAATATTATGTTAAAGCTGCCTTTTGTGGACAGAACACGGTTTCATTAATTCACCACGGTTTCCAACATAGCCTATTCTCCCCTACACTAAAGCTTGGTGTCAGTTGTCACTTTTTATCATGCTTACAGCATGGGTTTGCTTTATAATAGTGGAGAAATACTTCTTTGTACTCATATCTTTATCTAGAATGGAAAATCGACATCATCTTAAAAATGGACATATTTCCTGCATTTCAAGAAAACAGAGAATTTGTATATTTTTGTTGAAGTATAAATAAATATATATATATTATGTTGAGCCCAATAAGCTGCAATCAAATTATTCTATTTATATGAAGTTCCAGAATCGGGCAAAACTAACCTATGACTATAGAAGTCAAAATAGTGGTTCTCTTTGGGGGATGTGTCTGGCCTGGCAAGGGGAATGATGAACTTTGTGGGGTGACAGAAATGTTCCGTATCTTGACCTGGGTGGTAGTTACAAAAGGTATCAACATAGGGGAAAAAGTTTCATGAAGCCATGCCTGTAAGATTTCACCATAATTATCCCTTGATAAAAGTAAAAGAAAAGAAAGAAAAAGAAAACTGAAGAGGTGGAAAACACCCCAGGCCATTATCCACACTAAGCCAAAGTTTACGTTTTATCCAGCCCTCCCCAAATACTCTCACAAAATGAGACTTCACAATAAAAATTCCCTCTGGGGTGTTATAGGATCTACGCTATTCAGGGCAGTATCTTTTAAGGCCTGACCAAAGTACTTTAAGAAGAACATACATATTAGCAAATTGATTTGTTGAGCCTTCTTAATATTCACTGATTTTTAAAATCCTAAATATAGTTTATTTTTGTTAGGACCCCAATGAACCATATGACCCCCCCCAACAAAAAAAGAAAAGAAAAAGCTGGTACTACTACAAAAAATGCAAGTCCCCAGTGTAAAGATGGGTATGACGAAGGGAGGCAGTCTCACTCTGACCATAGTCAATGATTCCATGCTTCTAAGATTCCAAAGGAAACTCTCTAAAAGTTTCCTCTATATACTTTTACGTCCTTCACAAGACCCTGAGGGAAATAAATCATCCACTCACATCTACATTCTGAAGTTTGAAAATAAAAGCAGTCACTTCCTAGGTATGGATGCAGCTATTCTAAACAGTAAATCAGCACACAGATATCGACCTGTACTAGTAACACTTCTCACAACCTGGGAGTGCCTCCTTACTCCCCTGTTCAATGTCCATCGCCCCTGCTAGGGACGTGAGCTCCAAAGTCAGGGATCTAGATTTCTGTTTTTTTGTTAACAGCTATCACCCCAGCACATAAAACAGTACCCAACACATACCAGGGATTAAATATTTTCCCATAAATGATCAGTTCATGGAATTGACCACCCAGAGTCAAGTAACTAGAAAACAGGTTGACCAGAGGCAGTTATTTCCAAGTGATCAGCCCACTTCCTGAGTCTCTCTGCAGAAACTGGGCCTGAAGGGGTTTTCCTTCTCCCCCTCCCCTTAATCCCTCCTCTTCCTAGCTGCCTTTCCTTCCTCTGAGAACAGCATTCTCAGAGTCAACAAACTCCCGTGTGCTATCAACCGAGTATCACTGAGTTACTCACACGGTATCAGTGTTTCTTTATCTTTAACAAGACACTGGAGTAGTTTCATACCTACGCAGACATCACGGTGCGTGGTGCTAACCACAGAGATGAAAGTCAAAGTCCCAGCCCTCCCAGAGTTTACAGAAAGGCAGACAGCTGCATATATAACACAGGGAGATAGATTCTCTGACAGAAGCATGCATGGTACGCCAAGAAAATACAAACACAACACCTAATCCAGCCAAGAAAGTAGGGGCGAGGAGTGCACCTGAGGGATGAATTGGAGCCAAGGAAAAGAGCAGGGGGAATTTCAGAAAGGCAGACGTTCACCAGAAGGAAGTAGTTTGATACAAATGGACCACAGGATGTGGGTGAAGAGCAGTGGTAGACAAGACTAGACAGGTAAATAGGGAATGGCACTCCAGTAATATGGATGAAGGCCTAGAGGAGACGATCAGAGGCAAGGGTCAGGTGTGGGGTTATTTTAGTAATAAGGAAGGAAATGAATGGAAAACTACTAAGAGAAGAGTTCTAGGACCTCTTCAACATACTCTATAATTTGTTCTTAGGTGGCCATTCTCACCCAAACTCTCACTTATTTATTTCTATCCCAAACTAATATCTACAACAGCAGCCTCTCATCTGTGCTCTAGACCCATATACTCAACCTTCTAGTATTTATCTCTTTGAAATCTCAAAGATCCTTCAAATTGCACATATCTGAAACTAAACTCATGATGTCACCCCTAAACCCAGTCCTCTCCCTGTTTCTGCAAACGGCAGCCCCTTCCATCCAACTGGACCAGCTGGAAACCTGGAGGACACCCTCAGTGTCTTGTCTTCTCCCTCACCCCCTGCTTCAATCCATCGCCACAGCCTGTCAGTCTTCTGAACATCTCTCAGACCTACCTCCTCCTCTCCTTCTCCACAACCACCACCATCCTCTGGGTTACGACTATCTCTTGCCTGAACCACTGCAATGGGTTCACACTGTCTCCTATTTCTGTGTCCTCTCCTTCTTCTCATCCAGTCTGTTCTCAAGCTGCAGCCATAAGTTTGTTTTGAAAATGTTTAACAGCCTGCCTCAACCTTTGCATTCCTACCCATCACCAGTAAAGAGCTCCATAAAGCCCTGTCAGTGTTACTCCCCACTCACTCACCAGCACCTGTGTTTCCAATGGAGTGGGTACTTGATAAGTACTTGAGCCAAGGAATGTAAGAATTTTAAGAACCTGGAATGCCACAAAGAGATTCAACTAAGGTAAGGACTAAAGAGTCCATTGAACCTGCCACTAGGATATCATTTAGGGACTTGTCCAGAACAATTTCAGTGGTGTTATGAGAGCAGAAATCAGGTGTCACTGGATTGAGGAGACCATAGACAGAAGGAAGTAGTGATAAATTGACTACCTTCTTCTGAAAATGTGAATGGCAATGAAGAGTCCCTAATAGCTGGAGGAGAACATGAGATTTAGGGATAGGATGGTTTGGTTTTAAAATTGGGAAAGACTTTTGCATGAGCACATGATGATGAGAAAGAACCAGGAGAGGAAGAAGAGGAAATCAGAAAAGAAACAGATCACCGGTAAGTCCCTGAGGCCAGAAGGGTCTGTGAGCACCATGAGAAGAATCAGCCTGTCACTGAGCCTAACTAAGGTGAAGGAAAGAAAGATGGAGTTGGATTTGGAAGAGTGTGCAAGTGGAAAAGCAAGAAGGTGTGGTGGGGTTCTATTCTGTCCTTAAATGATGCACAAGTATTCTTCCTCTATTCTTTCTGTTTGCTGGACAAAATACAGAACCAAACACACTATGTGTGTGTGATACTGTACTTATTATTGGACACCAAGAGTGATGTTTGCTGCTAGTTCTGGAACTGCATGTCACTCCCCTCTCCCCCTGCCAGTATCAGCCGTCTTATTAGTATCAAGTCTCTAAACAGAAAAGAGTTCCTTCCATCGTGGGCTCCAGAAACTAGTGGTGATTGTTCCCAATTCTGAATTCAGCAGAGCAGAGCTAGAAAACTACATAGGTTTCATACTGAGAATGACTACTATTTTCTATCCTTTTTGCCCTCTACTCACTAGAACTTAATGCCCAGTACAGCTGCTATTACATATTCCTTTAAGAAAGCCACCCAAATCTCTCTCCCGGGTGATGTTAAGCATTGGCAAACAGGTCACAGCTTTTCAGCAGGGAAATAAAGCAAGGGTTCTCTGTGGGGTCAGCCAATAGTTTATCAGTTGCTCATCAAAAAAACAAATGTTTAAAAGGACACTCTGAATAAGATTGGGAGAAAATGGGTACAGGAAAAAGCTGCTGACATCAAAATAAAAAGTAAAATTAATCCCTTGTCACTTGAACAGTGCTGCCACATAATGGAAGATGTGTTTGTTTTCAAAGGGGGGAAAATATCCAGAAATGTGCACTCATCACTCCCTCATCTGTTATCAGGGAAGAAGCATAGACTCTGTCCAGCTGGATTTGGGGTAGTGTAAACAGCTTTGCTAAATTGCTTGGCAGATCGCATCTGCAACAAACCATTAAATTCTGTAATTCACTCTATTAAAATCAAATCATTAGCCAAGAAGAATTAACAGGCAACTATTTTCATGCAAAACAGATATAAAATAAAAATCAAAATCAATACATATGGACGATTCTTTTTCATTCATAATTTTAGAAGGTGCATAATGCAGACTATTGTTTCAGATCTTAGTTGCCCTTTAACAGCCATCTCTATACAATGTAAAGTATTGTTTGCACACTGGAACAATTTAAGCTTTTTCTGTGTATCTGAAAGTCCCTGGATTAACATCCAAAGAAACCTGGCACTGCAACAAAGCTGACTTGTAACAAGTCTCAGCCTTTAAGCAAATTGCTTATTAATGCAGAACTCAAGTCTTTGTTCAGATCCTGATTAAGCTATGTATCTCTACAAGTGTCCCCCCCTTTGCAACTCTCCAAAACTGTACAGAATTTTTCAAACACAACAACAGGTGGATGAGACGGAAGGCTGGGATGTCCACATATATTCCACAACCAAGATAACCTGGGTTTGTATGGAAAAGGCAACCCTGTAGGACATCTCCAGTACCTTAAAATATCTCATAAGCAAGACACAAAAGAAGATATAGAGGATAATTCCAATTACACAGGGCTCAAAAAAAAAAAAACCAGACAAAACTCTGTTTAGAATTGTACACCTAAGTAGTAAAGGTATAAAGAAAAGCAAGCTACAATTGTGATGACCTCTTGGGGTTGGGTGGTATTTTGATCAAGGAGAGAATCCTTGGAGAAAGGGTTTACTATTTCTTAATCTGGTGTTGACTGAAAGGTCGCTCATTTCAAAACTTCATATATGTTTTATGTCTGTTTATGTATATATGGTGTATTTTCATAATAAGAAAAGTTGAGTCAAACAGAGGCAGACTAACCCTGAGTACTATAACATTCCTTAGTGGAGTGCAGGCATTCCATCCATGTTTAAGAGAATGGATACTGGGCCAGTGCTGGGTTTTCTCTGATCACTTACTGAATATATCTGTTTGTTTATATTTACAGACTTCTTTACAAATGAACAAGTGAAATGTTAAAGAGTTCAGAAAGATCTTATAAAGAGCAGCCAAATTAAACAGAACTTTAAGAATAGATTTCTATTTTATTTAAGGTAAACAAACATTCTTTCAATTAGCAGCAATTCACATTGTTAGGATTAAAGCATATCCTGCCCACAATACCCTGAAATTAAAACAATCTATAGTATTCTTTTAAAAAAATGCAGAGAAGGCGGCAAGATAACAAAGCAAACTGATGGAAATAATTCTTTGGAACTTGGCAGAACATGTAACATTCAGGGTGGCAGAGAGAGAAAGAAAGGGAGAGGGGGGAGGGGAAATAGAGAAAGTAATATAATTTTCAGATCCTACTTTTACAATTAAGTGTCCAAGGTTAAAGGTGTTTTGGGGGACTGGGGGTGTTGACATAGTTCATTAAAAAATAAAATAGAAGGATTACTTTATAGAAAAAACTAATGCTGAGCAAAGTGAGAGGACAGTTCCAATGGATTCAACAAGCAATACAGAGATTAAGTATAAAGTCATTGAATAAATGTTAAGATATACAGAGCTAAAACAGATACAGTCAGAAACAGGTCCTAGTAAGACTGGTTTTAGATGTTTATACACATGGAGAAGTGCTTAGTCTGAATCTAATTTCTTTATGTCAAAACCCAGTTTTCTGCAACATCCTCACACCTGAGCGGAATCAATCTTCTCACATGCTTGAGGAGTCTAGGGGGTTTTGGGTACCTCCTGGCATATTTTTAAAAACCTTTCTTCACAGCAACAAATCCAAATACCCTCGGACTAGAAGGCCTTGCAGACAACAGGGAAGGGAAGGAGGAAGGAAGGAAGAGAAATCTGCCTTCCAAAACAAAGTCGTATGTGGGCTCCAAGAAATAAACAGTCAAGTAATATAATCCCTCCAGCAGAGGGTAGAGAAACATGGGTGGGGAGCTGGAAGGTAGGAGGATGTAATCACACCTTCCCTTCACAAACTGTAATTAGAGAAATACAAACTGGCCAGATCTCTTGAGCTCTCTTGGGCTCACCTGGGCATGTTTCATTACTGGAGTTCCTCCCCGCCTTTCCCTCCCTCCCCCTCCTACAAACAAAGAGCTGAAGTGAAATGAATTTCCACAGTAAAACAGCTACAGATGTTCCACCTCGGAATACACCCCTGGATCAGGAGCTGGTCACTTGATATGCAGGGCGGCGGATAGGGGCTGATGCAAAATGGCTCTGCTCTGTAGCTGGCTCACCTTCACAGCACCCAGGGCTCCTAAATTTCCTGATGGCTCTGAGCTGTCAAGACTAACTCTAAACTGCTGGAGGGCAGATGGGCAGGAAACGAAAGAAATCCGCCACCCAGCCTGGCCCATTTCCCTCGCAGTCTCACTCAGCTCAACTCTTGTGTGAATTTTCCTTTCAATTCCAGAAAATTAAGCATAGCTTGTGATGAAACAAGTGGTAATTATGTTCTAAAACAAAGGCCACCTCTAAAATTTGAGGAACTTAGAACACTCTTCTCTTAAGCCCTTCAGAGGTTCACAATATGCAGTTTACTCTTACTTTCTCCCAATATAAATCACACTACTAAATTAGAAGGGGAGAATTCTCCTACCAAATTACACACTAATGGCTCTTAACCCATAATTAAAGTATCACTAATAGCAGCTTAAAGCCACAGCCAACCATGAGCACATTTATTAGGACCTAAGTTTTCAGCACCAAGTAATTATGTAAATATAACCGTCAGCCATCTTAAGAAAAGTTCCCAGCTCCCCTGGGGGTTTAAACACACTTTAGTGAACTGGCATTGCACAGGGCCACAGGGCCGCCTCCTCTGCACAACCAGAAAAAAAGGCAAAGCAAAGCCAAGCGCCAGAGCTGCAAGGAGAGCAAATTCCAATGAGGCTGGTCACCTGGAGTTCTCTCACAGCGATCTTTCCCGGACCCCCTGGGAACCTACACGGATAACTGGCCCCAGGGCAATGAAGAATCCAGGACACAGGAGCTGCACTGTAATCCAAGGTGCCATCCCTGTGCTGGGGGCTGGGGGCTGGGGGCTGTGAGGGGCCGCAAGGAACTAATGATTAATTAAGGAGACGAGACAGAAAGTAATTCTGGAGAGGCAGAATGGTATAGAGAAATCAGAGGCTACTCAAAGCCACCGACTTGTCACGAAATTCAATTCTGCTACAAACTTTCCGAATAAACTTCAAAGGACCATTTACCTCTCCAGGCCTCCGTTTCCCTGGCAAAACAAGGCAAGTGGATCAGATATATCTAAGGCCCTGGAGAGTTCTGCAATAATTAGAGAATTCACAATAGTGTATGTAATTGAGTGCTAAATTATACAGTGCAACTACAACCGCCATTGAAGAGCTCTCATAGGTTTTTGGAGTCAGCCACTTCTGAGAGCCAACTCAGGCACTGTCCCAGCACTCGGGGACATGGTGGGGACCACGAAGGAGTGCCCTGCTTCATGAGGTTTCAGTCCCCATGTGAAGTAGTCTCAGGAGTTCACAGGATAAAAGTGAAGGTTGGGGTTGGACTATGACCTTTAATGGAGATAGAAGCAAAACCAAGATTCAACTGAGTATAATTTGAATAGTCAGTAAGGTGAGGAATGATGAACTGGTTAACTGTTGCAGACTGTAGTAATAACCAGGAGCTTTGTGAAGAGATACATTAACACAGGCAGAGTTCTGCTTTCACATCACCAATGAAGGTATAATTAGTTTCTAAGACAAACTTTCATTTTTCCTGCCCTTTGCCAATCTCTTCCCACCCCAGTGGGTCCCACCCCAAACCTACTATTTGTGGTTAAATTCTTTCCTTTCTTGTCTCTTCAGTTACACTTACAGGCTACTATGGTGAAAGTCAGTGCCAGGAAAGTCACTATGAAGAGTCCATATCTAAGCCACTGGGTCCACCCTAAATGTGGGATTTCAGGAACACCTGGTATGCTACAAGAAACTGGCTGAAAAGGACCTGTGGGTGTGTAAATTGCTAGAGAGATTAAAGAAAGATGATGCAGACACCTGGTTTATTTTGCAGAGTAGAGCTGTCTAACACAACTCAGAAAAATAGTATAACTAACCTAAAAAATAAGAATAACCAACACCAACATCTTAGTTTTTAAAACTAAGAATTCCGAAAATTAATCTGCCCCTTATTCCTGAGTCCCTTATGAATCTGCCTGTGCCCTAAGCGAAATCAAATGCTGCCTACCAACTGTACATTCCATTTTCTAAATAGCTTCCCTGGAATGCTGGTGAGTGGCTATGTTTAATACGCACAGTCTCAACGTGTCGGAACTTAAAAGAAGGGTAAGTGTTCCAGTTTTTCTTACAAAGAAATTTCCATCTAAGATTTATGCCATCTTCAAAACACCCTTTTGAGTTCAGAGCAGCTGTGTGCAGTGTTTACACTAAGAAAACCACTAGGGCGTAAACAACCTACTATAAACACCACTCCAATTTTGCTGTGCTTTTTTCTTCATTTCCTGTGTATTTATTTTGGTGTTAAAATAATGTTAACTTTCATAATAAGGAAAAATAGCAGCAGATGTTTAAAGCAAATACATTATAGCAAATCATCCCACATACCTACTCAACTTTCAAAATCAAAGTTTCTTCCTCCCAAATGAGGGAAGCTAGAAGGCTCCTCTCGTGGATGTCACAGACTACACAAAAAAACAAATCAACCTGGACAAGCTTTCCATAAGCTTTTCTTCACTACCACCAACTGGAGACAAAAAATTAATGTTATCAATTTCCTAGCAATCCCTATTATTCCTCTCTAAGGCTGTTAACCTCTAACCACTGTTTTGTGGTTTTAAAATATATTACTCAAGGACAAAAACAGGGCAATAGAAATATCTTAAACGTCTTAAATTTCTTGTTCACTGGGGAAAAGAAGTTTTAAAAACAAAGGGCAACATGCTAATTTCACGGAAAACAAGGCCAGTCACCTGCTGCTTAGACCACTCAAAAGTGGTCTGCCTTTTCAATGAGCTTCATCAAAAGCAAGATGATATACTTAAGGCAGCAGGTTCAAAAAAAGGCAATTCACCAAAATTCTCATGAGTAGGACAAGTAGTAGTAAAAAAACAAAAACAAAAACCCACCTTTTTAAACCTTAAGTGAGAGATCCTTATCCATAGAGTTAAATTAAAAAACGACATGAATGGGATTTTTTTTTTCCTTGAAGGGGAAAGGGTAAGTTTTCAACTGATTAGGCAACAGGCCTGAAATCTTTACGTGAAAAATACCAGTGGGTTGGCTCACCCTCCCAAATTTCTCCAGTGGCTTCTTTTTCAAGAGAAATATTCAGTTCACTGTAAGAGAAAACATGGAAACTGCTCCTACTGAATCAGAAAGGAGATGTCTCCCGGATTTGTATATGGTTACAACCAAAAACACTCCCTCTGCCAAGCTGAATTCCCCCGGAGATGCCTCTCTGGCCACTCAAACCAAAGCCATTATCACTTTTTCAAATCGCACGTAGACAATGTTCCAACAGATTAAGCGGCATTTTCTCTTCTTACTACTAAGAGACATCTTGAAATACTCCAACGTAGTGGGCAAACACCTCAGGGTTTAGTAGAAGGTAATCAACAGTAAGAACGGAGCGCCCTTCCCCCACCCCTTTTAATTTAGCTTTCTGGCTGGCACGTTGTGCAATCGCTGCCACAAGGGACTGGAGTGTGGAGGGAACATCCTCCAGTGTCAGAGCTCTCTCAGAGCTGTACAGGAAATGGGAAATCAGACAAAGAGCCAGTCTGTGCTCTGCGACACGGGTGCCCTTCCAGCCCCCAAAGTGAACAGAAAAATTCTTCATTGTTTGAGACAATCACTCCCCAAAACAAAAACTCACTGTGACTTTCTGTTCCCCTCTACACGAAAATCCAAAATGCTTTTGGAATACAACAGAAATACTGTAGATGGTGAATGTTTAAAATAAGTATCACGGGGAGCGGGGGAAAGCTCCACACGGTTAACTTTTACTTGGGTCCTATAAGTTCTTCCTCTAAACCGAACATCAATAGAAATCAGAAAGAATCACACTTTAGAGTTACAAATTGAAGAGTTAGTATGTTGCAAGCGTAAAGCAAACTTTTCACAGTTTATATTCCCCACCCAACCCTGAAGGCAAAGATACAAACTTTGTATAGAAAACAGTCCGGAATAACCGCTCCCTTTCCAAAGCACCCTAAAATCCCAAGAAAGAGAACAAAACGCACAGAAAGCATTCGGCGCCCTCGAGGAGGGGCCTTGACAAAAGCAAAAGACGAGCCATTTCTAGAACGGAACCTCTACCTTCGTAGCACAGAATGCCGATATTGTTGTTCATCTTGTCCAAATACTGGTAGTTCAACAGGTCCATCTTCATAAATAGCATTTATTGGGCCTAGCACAGAAAACCAGCTCTTTGCTTTCGCCCCAAAACAGTACGTTTCAAAAAGCAATTATTGCTGAGTAGCTCCTGGCTCTTCTCTTAAAACTTCTCAAAAACGGAGGCCCGGCCCCGGAGGATCAAAACAATGTAAAAGTTAAAAAAAAAAGAGGGGGGGGATACGCATAAAAAAATCTAACTGGCACAAAACCCTTCAAGGGTTTCTTTGTAGGCGGTGTACGTTTTGTATCCTCAATCGAGCATTTAAAAATCGTTTCAGAAGCCTTTACGAGCCTTCCTGGGACGCAGAGCGGGCGCAGAGCAGAAACCCGGGCGGCACATCTCCCAGGACAAAGCCCCGTTCGCCGCGCTCACCGCCCGCTGCAAGTTAGCTGCGCTGACATGCTGGCCCCGCTCTGCGACTCGGACGGAAACGAGCTTCCTCTTCGCGGCGGGAGGAGCGCCGAGCATGCTCACTGCCTCCCTGGAGCTCTGCAAATGTCAGGGATATTTTCTGCACAAGATCAGTCTCTACGTGTATTAAGGGCTTGAAAGAAAAAGAGGAGGTGGAGGGTCCGGACCGAGGGGCCGTGGCAGAGCTGCTCCTGACAGGAAGCAGCCTGGCCACTGCAAAACCGTAGGAGGAAAAGAGAAAAACCCAGGAAGTTTCTTTTTTCAGGAGCTGAGTAAAAAGTAAAAAAAATCCATCATGGAGGCAAGCTTCCATGAAGTTTAAGTCAGGGGTGTGTTCACGTTCGGGTTCCTGAAACCCAAAATGTTTGGAGGTGGTACATGTGCCACACATTTGTTTAAGGTTTCTTTTTTTTGTTTTGTTTTATTTAAAAAATTGTTTTATATATAATGCCCATTTACACTTTAACTATTTGAAAGTTTGGAGTTAAAGTTACACGTAATTTCTTATCATCCTCATCAGAATTCGCGTGGACAGGGTGGAGATGGTATCAGTTTTTTACAGCACAGGAAAATGAGACTCAAAAGGAATAAATGACCGGCCATGGACCCAAAAATAGTAGAACTACTTTAACAACAGAACTACTAACATTATAACCTTCTAAAAAGCGAGGAGGGAAAGAGAAGTAGAGAGAGAGAGGTCTAAGCAAGTAAGGCTGATGCATCCAAAACCAAAAGCCTAGGAAATGATGGCAGGGTTGATGTAAAATTATTTTAATTTTGCACATATAAAAGTTGTTCCATCTGTGTGCAGGCTGGTAGCATGCCTCTGTGTCATCCCTTAGTGGAAGGACTTGAGGCTAAAACTTTGCATCTCCAAAATCTAGCAAAAGTAGGTGCCCGAAAGCTGTTCGTTGAATGAGTGACACTGAATGTTAGAGCCTTCAGCACATGAAGAACACACCAGGAAAAAAGCAATCTTACCTTTACAGATCGCAGTTAGTTTTTGGCACCATAAACAGACTAAAAATTCACCATACGAAGTGTTTCTCTACTGGTATTTTGTATGCTGTTTGGAGACTTCGAAAATATCAAGGAGTGCGCTCTATTATAGACCAAGACCTGACATTTTAATACTCTAATAAAGTCACATAAATAATTTCAAGACATGTTAAAAATTCAGCAATAGGTGCATTTGAGGTAAATAGGCAAGTTCATGTTCATGGCAGGTTCTAATCTAATCTTATTAGGAGATTAATATAATACAACAGCCATCCCTGGTGCCATCACTGCTCCAACAAGAGTAACTAGAACAATAGCAGGTGCAAGAGACAACAGAAAACTCATGATTTCACAAGCTTTAATTTACAAGGATAATTATTAACGCTAATTACATATCCTAGATTTTTAAAAAGTCCTATTGAAAGATGTGTATACCATCAATTGTAATTAAAATAATGGTATTTGGCAGGGTGGGTCAGAAGAAAACTCAGAGCATTGAGTATACCCAAGGTTACTGCACTTAAAACAATCACACTATCTTTAAGCATCAGATTCAAATTCAACTGATAGTTTTAGAGTTCAATTGCTGTGCTCTAGTCTTTGACTTAAGTTCTCAATCAGAAAACATTATGAGTCATCTGCATAGCTCCTATGGGAGAAAGTTGGCCCCACATGAGAATCAACGTGAAGCCTTTAAGAATCCTCACGCTGAGGTGGCATCCCAAACTAACCCGAATGGGTGGCACCCAGCATCAGCATCATTTTTCAGAGTCACAGCGTTGAGAACCATTGCTGAAAAAATTATCTGGGCTGAGAAAATTACCTACGTTAAAATACTTCATTTTATACCCTTATTTTGAGAAGGAGAGTTTTCTTTTTAAATATAATGATTTAACCAGATTTTAAAAATATAGCTGTAAAGATATGAGTACAGCATTTAGTAACTTCCCTCCAATGATTCAGTATCATTTACAATGTGGTTCTCAGTCTCTGAGTGAACAAAGGTCCAGCATACCCTGACCTGTGTTTAGAATCTGTCTTTCCCCCTGATCTGGGATGCCAGCATAGTCCATAGAAGGGTTCAAGACCTAGTTGTCACTACCCACAAGAGACAGACACACAAACAGAGAGTGAACATCTCAAAACCCATATAGTAATTTGACAGTCGTTTTAGGTCTCTTAAATCTTAATTTTAAAAACTGAGGGTTGTATTTTTTCATATTGCTAGTTATTGAGTTTTATTGCATTTTACAAAGTATCAATCTGCAACAAAGACTGGGGGAAGAAACAAGCACACAAAAACAGCTGGTCTTCCTCCCAGATGGTCTGAGCAGCTCAGTGCTGGAGGACTTCTAGCTCCAATGCCCTCCACAGCCTGGGCCTGCCCCATCCCGCTCCTCTTTCACCTTAGCTTCAAGCATGCTGGACGCCCTGCTTTAAAACCACACTATTTCACTTCTCAGCACACACATTCTTTCCTCATGGAAGATTCTTCCAGCCTGTCTTACCCAGCAACATCCATTTAAGACTTGGCATACCCCTCTCCTGCCTGCCCTTGTCCTCTTCCATCATCTCCTCCCTGCTTTTTGTTACCATTTTGTGTGTACACACGTCCATCCTAACCAAGCCTAAGAACAAGGGCTATGCCTTCTTCACATTTTCAAGGCCAGTCCGGCATAAGCATGGCACATGGTAGACCATCGATAAATACTTGTTGAATAAAATCAGTAAGACTAAAACATCGCAAAGGTAGATCCTCCAACCTCTCCCATACCCCGCCTTCCACCACACACTGAATCATCTCACTTGACCCGAGTCTCAAACTGGATTCTGTCAGCATCTTTTGGGGACAACAAGTCCTCACATTTGAGGAACATTCATCTAGATTCTGACTGCACTTCAGGTCACAATCAAGTCATTCATTTAAAAAATCTGAATACTGGAAGATGTCAGTGCTTCTCAAGTTCACGCATAGGCTAATATATTCATAACTAAAGTATTTACAGGACTGCTTTTAAGGAAATTGGAAAGATGGTTCTAAATTTTACCCACAAAAAAATTAGGAAGATCTTTTTAAGAATGAAGTAATTTGAACTATCAGATATTTAAACATAAAGCAATGGGGAAGACAGTGTAGCACAGAGAAGACAAGTAGTGACTGTGGCATCTTACTACGCTGACAGACAGTGACTGCAATGGGGTGTGGGGGGGACTCGATAATATGGGTGAATGTAGTAACCACATTGTTTTTCATGTGAAACCTTCATAGAGTGTATATCAATGATACTTTAATAAATAAATAAATAAAGCGAAATACGTTTTAGGAGTAGACCTAGATACAAAGCAGCACTAAGCAGATACTGTTTTTTACTGAAAACTTTTAAAACTACAAGAATATGTTCAGACTATCTAATTTGGAATACAGAAACATTTTCTAAGCCTGGGAAAAAAGTCTTAAAGAAAGAAGTCACAGAGGAAAATATTGAAGAATTTGAGTAAACATACAAATTGTATGTTTTTGTACATCTCTAAACATCAAACCACATAAAACCACAAAACAGATGAATATATTTGTAATGTATTTTGGAGGATGAAGGATAACTGTTCTTGGTACATAAAGAACATTTACAAGTAGAAAGAAGAAAAGAATTCTAAGTATTTAAAAAAAATTTTTTTAAAGACCATGAGAGAAACAAAGGGCCAATGCATTTTTGAAAAACCATTCAACCTCATTAATAGACACATTTTTAAAAATTGCAGTGATTTTTCCATCTGCCAAATTAACAGCAACAACAATAACAAAAAAGACTTTTTCAATCTTACTTAATGCTGCTGAGGCAGGATGCCATTGGAATTTGTGTCCACTGCTAGCGAAGTGTAAACAAATAATGCTTTCCACAGAGCAATCTGGCGTTCACATCAAGCTATTGTAGTGTTGAAAATATTCATATCCTTTTCCTTGCACTGGACTCTCCTTCAAGAACTTGGTCTTAAGAAAATAATGAAATTTGGTCAAAGAGTCACTTAATGCAGCTTATCAACCTTTTATTATAATAATGAAAACTTGAAAAGCAAGTCCAAAATTAAGAAATGCATTTAAAACTGTGGGGTATATAGGACTTCAGTTATATGTGGAATCTAAAAACAAAATGAACAGAAATAGACTCACAGACACTGAGAAGTGACTGGTGGTGACCATGGCGTGGGGTTGAGGAATGGGGCTGGGGACAAAACAGGTGAAGGGGAGAGAGGCACAGAATCTCAATCATGATATAAATTAGCCACAGGATGAAAACTTCAGCATGGAGATTATAATCAATAGTTCTGCAATATCTTCCTATCCTGACAGAGTAACTATACTAGTTGGGGTGAGCATTTAATAATGTAGATAACTGGCTGAATCACTACCTTGTATACCTGAAACTAATATAATAC
Organism: Smutsia gigantea; assembly: GCA_032199065.1. Taxonomy (NCBI): domain Eukaryota; kingdom Metazoa; phylum Chordata; class Mammalia; order Pholidota; family Manidae; genus Smutsia; species Smutsia gigantea. The sequence goes on along the minus strand of JAVSCE010010524.1, from coordinate 444,342 downwards.
TGTATATAAGAAAATTAAAAATAAAAATAAAAAAACAGTGGTATATCAATGATGGAATATTATGCAGCCATTGTAATTCCTTCAAAAATATACATGAGAAAATGCTACACACTATATAGAAGAAATAGTACCACATATGTTAACTGAAAATAAATATAGAATATAAAGTAATATGTGTACTGTATACCAATTTTGCATAGATATTTATAAGTATATACACATACACAGAAAAAAAGTATATACATGTATGAGAAAGGCTGTAAAGAAATACCAAAATGTTATCAATGTCTATCTTTGAGTGGTGGGTATTTTGACATTTTTCCTATATTTCTAATTTACCTACAAAGAGTGTATTTCATATATAATCAAGGTAAGGGTAAAGGAAGTTCCCTACTTAATAAAAAACAGGTGCATAATGAGAAAATACACCTTGGTAAGGGATAAGCAATGGACCATTGTATCTTATTTTTAAACACCATAATGTCTCCTTTTGATTTAGATTTAACTAGAGATAATAAAATTCCAAATTCAGATTTTGTTAAGATCCAAAAATGTTTATGATGTGTCTGTCCTAAAGAACAAGCCACAGGGAGAAAGAAACTCTCCATACTGTAAACTTCCAGCGCACGTAAACACATATGCGTATGCTTTTTGTCTTCCATTGTTGACTAATTTCTTCATGGATTCGTATCAGTTCCCCAGACTAGACCATAAACTTCTGGAGAGAAGGAAAAGTAAGCTTCAGCTTGGTGTGAAGCCTCCACAGCACAGAGTTAAGTGCTCCATGAAGGTTCACTGTGGCAGCGCCTCAGCACCTCTGTGGAATAATGACGGCAGAATGATGACAGAAGGAAGCCCAGGATGATCACTAGGTTAAATTGTTCTATTTGCTAGAGTTGATTACCAGTTATAATAGAATTAACAAAACTGTAAGCTGCTTAATAAAAGCCAACTGATCAAATCGCTCTCCAGACACTTTTAAAAAAATAAAATGCTTTTTGACTAGAGCACTTGCAGGAAAGAGGTGTTTTAGAATTAAGTCGAACAATAATCTCTTCAAAGACACTGGGAAATACAAATAACTCTGCTGGGCTTTTGGCTTCCATCACTGGATTCAATTGCTTTCTCCTTCCCAGAAAGCTAGGTATTCAGCTAATGTTTTCATTCTAAAGTTTGTCGTTGTTCTTACCACACATTTTTTTTTAAACCACTTTAACCTGATATATGGATAATAATCAAAATAGGCTTTACCAAAGGAAGACAGTAAGTTTGACAACACCTCAATCTACGTATCAGTAAAACCAGGAGCTAGATATATAAAAATGTTTAAGAGCCTTTCCAGAGCCCACTGCCATTTATGGGTACATTCCTCAATATAATATGAACAGTAACAATAATCATAACGATGATGCTTGTAAAGTATGACTGATCAAGGCACTTCCCCTTTTTTATCTAATTGTCTTAACCAGTAAGACTAGGTTGTGAGAAGGAAAAAGCACAGAAAAGGGTTTAAAAGAAAACCTAGCACTGACTGGTAAGAAAGAAGACTTAGGAAACTGAGCTAAATATTATTTGGAATCAGACTTCTGTGGCTCCTTAAAAACCTAGCTAAAACAAACTCCACTCACTTCAGGAAACCCATTAGCTGGAATTAATCTCTTTATTCCGCTGCATTTAATTCTAAAACAGGGCAGACAATGAGATAATTCATGTATCTCTCCTCTACCAGATTATAAAGACTGCTTTGCACTCAGTAGGTCTTCAACAACATAGCTGTTGAATTAAAGAAGATACCAAAACACTTTTCAAATACCTCAGGTATCAGGGATGTGAGCCTGAATATCTGTTGAATCCCCTATGTTACTACATTTCTTTCAAGGAAAGAATTCCTAAATGCATCATAAAATACTGTTTAGTTCTCTAACTTGGAGCTGCTTACCCTGAAGTGATAATGAAAAATACACAGTATTTTGTCAAATTTTTCATAAAAACAAATACCATTTAGGTTGTATGTTTTGACTTTTATTGTTTAAAACAGTACTGTTTCTAACTTAAAACACTCTTCACTTCTATTAAGTAGTACTAGATCATTCACTGTAACATAGTGGGATTTTAGCACAAATATATGTACTTTTTAAAAAAACTTAAAATGGTTCTTCAGATTGAAATTTTAAACTTTCAATACAACAGCGCCCTCTATGGGAGATTTTTAAATAGCAATGACAATTTTGATGAGGCAAACTGCATAATCTGAGCTGTTCTCACCTGATGTATATTCCATTTCAAACACCAAAAGCCCTTATGTTATTTAATTTTTAAAATCACAGCAAATATCCTTTAACAAAGAGTTGCACTCTGAGTTTTGCAAAAATTAAAATACTAATTAAACCAATTGCTATCAAATGACTAAATAGGAAATATGCTTTATTGATGAGAAGATAGAAACAGTACTTTAAAGTGAAAAATAGGACTGTTTTGTTTATTTTTATATTTTTACTGAAGTGCAGTTGATATACAATATTACATTAATTTTAGGTGTACCACATAGTGATTCAACATTTATACATTATAAAGTGATCACTACTTAAATCTAACTACTATTTTAGGGCTGATGTTTTAAATAAATCAGTACTGGGGAAAGGAATTTAATCAATTAGCATCCCCAAGAAAGGAGAAATCTCTTGCAAAATACTTGTTAATTTCACAACTAGTATATGGTTGGCAGGATATTTTCTTACAAACATAAATTATTATTTTAGTAGTTTTCATTTCTAATAACAATTAGGTACAGAAAATCCCAAAGAAAGTTCACAAATAAAATATTATTCTTATATTCACATGCTCACAAGTTATAATTATCCATATATGTATTTTTACAAGGTTGTCCAGAACTACCTTCCATAGTGAAAACAGGAGGGAGAGGCCCAATGAAGGGAAAGCCACAAATATTTAACATTTGAAGGGCTAACATCTTTGAGAGTCACTGTGTCTGAGCCAATCTTCCACCAAGACTTCAAATTGCCTTCACAGTACTTCATAATGTGGCATCATTCTACCTTCAGAATCACCCTTTCAACCAGTTAGTATCCAGTCCAGAAAACAGACACTACACCAGTTACTTTAACAGAGAATGTTAATGCCTCCCTGCTTTGTGCCTTGTTCCAGTAGCTAATCCTGGAAGGTAACTACTATCCTAACCTTTAAGAGCATAGATTAGTTTGGCCACTTTAAATAAATAGGATAATATGCCATGTTCTCTTCTGTGACTGGATTCTTTCATTCAACATTGTATTCATGAATGTTACCCTTATTTCTATGTGTAACTGAAAAATCATTCATTTACATTGCTTTATAGTATTTCATTATGCTAATATAAGACATTTCACCCTACTGTTGATGGGCATTTAGGTAGCTTCTATTTGGGGGCTATGATAAATACCACTGCTACAAATGTTCTCACACATGTCTTTGGTGAGCATAGAATGCATTTCTGTCACAGACATACTTAGTAGGAGATGCATCAGGACACAGAGTAAGTATGTATTCAGTTTAGGGAGATACTGCCAAATCGTTTTCCAAAGCAGCTGTACCAATGTGTAGTCCTGTCAGCAGTGTATGGGATTTCAGATCGCTCCCCATCCTTGCCAACATTCCTCCATCTTTGCATTCCTACTACTCTGGTAAGTATGGTGCAGCCGCACTGTGGTTTTACTTTGCACTTCTCTGACTGATGGTAAAACTCTTAAATGCTTAAAAGAGGCAGAAGGACAAGGAGTCACCACACAGAAGAGAAGGGCAAGGGTCCAGGCCAGTAGCTCTCAGCCAGGGCAATTTTGCTTCCCCCCAACATGGGGGCACTCGGCAATGTGAGGCTGTCACAATGTGGGGATGCTGCCATCTAGTGGATGGAGGCCAGGGATGTGGCCAACCATGCTTCAATGCCCAGCACAGACCCCACAGCAAAGAATTATCTGGACCAAAATGGCAATTATGCCACTGTTGAGAAACCCTGGTCTAAATAGGCCATTATTAGAATTTTTCTCCTTAGCAATATAGTCAAGTGGCTGGTAGAGCTTAAGAGGTCAATTTCCTAGTGTCTCAAAAGATCATTTTCTCCCTAAAGTTGAAGGGAGAAAAAGATAAAGGACAGTTAGTGAGTGTTGGACACGGTACACAGCCTTGTGCTAGGTTCTTTCCGATTTCTTGCTTCTTTTTAAATTCTTACAATAATGCTATCAGGTACTATCACTGTTTTAGAGATGAGGAAACAGTTATCAGACAGGCTGAATAGTTTGTCCAAACCAAACCACAACGAGTGGTAGATCTACAATCTGACACTGTGATTTTTCCACTATACCCAATGTCTTGCTTTTAACTAAAAATAAGAGTTTTTAAAGTCCACAAAGTTTGTTAACTTGCAAGGGGCCAGTTTCACATTAGATTTGCAAACAGCAATGGGGTAATAACTGTGTATGAAAAACAGATCATTTAAAAGGGGCATTACAATTAGCAGATATAATGTTGGGGGGGCACGGAGAGGGCTGTACAACTCAGAGAAGACAAGCAGTGATTCTACAGCATCTCACTACGCTGATGGACAGTGACTGTAATAGGGTTGGTGGGGGGGACCTGATGAAAGGGGTAGTTTAATAACCATAATATTGCACATGTAATTGTAGATTAATGATACCAAAATAAATTATAAAAAAAAGAAAAACAGATCATTTGCAATGTTAAGGTTAACATAAACCTGTAAGACCTGTACCTGAAATATTTTAAACAAATCCATCTTCCTAACCACACTGTGATCTCTTTCAAGTTACATCTGTGTCTTATTTTTCCTTGTATATGCTCCAATGCCGATAGGAGTACGCATTTAAAGTTTCCTGGATTAATTACGGACCTAAAACCCCAATGAGGGAAGGTAGTCTTCCTAAAGCAAGTACATGATTCAGATTTTTTTTCCACCAAGTCAACACTACTTAGTAGTATAAAATAGAATAAAATTTTATTGATGCAAATGTTTAATTAAATGAAATAATACAATCAAATTATTTTCACAACAGACACAATTTAATTTTTCCTAGGATGGATTCACCAACACTGCCTTGTCAGTTCCCCTTCAGATGTTTTCACCGATGCCTCTATTTGTAAGGATATCACAGTCCAAGGGCCACCAGAAATCCATCCACTTGAAGAACAGTCTTCAACTCTTGTCGTGCATTAGAATCACGCAGAAGACACTGAAAGCCATGGATGCCGAGGCCCCATATCTGGAAGTTGATTAGGTAAATCCGGGATGGGGTCCAGCGGGGTCAAGAAAGATGTACTTTGAATATACACCCAGGGAACAGCTGTACTCAGAAGTACATTGTGAAAACAGCTCCCCCATCATTCTCACCCCTAGGGGTACAGGACCTCTAACTGGGGACTCTGAATTTAATTTAGCAGAGCACCTGGCTGAGTAAATCCCTCGCTTTCCATACACTGCAGTTCAACATCCCAATGAGTTACTCCTGGGCAGGACCAGGGGGCGAAATAAGCCAGTGTAAGAAGCTGAGCTGTGAACCAGATCATCTGAATGTAGGCCATTCATCTTGCTTTAAATGGGAGCAACAAACCAACCCTCATCCATGGCTTCTTAAACTACTGATGCTTGGTAGCTGGAAAAGGACTAGAAATTTATAAACTTCCTGTTTATGAATACTTGACTGTTTTAAGATAAGAAAATACACAAACCAAGATTTCCAGGTTCTCCCCACATGGGTAGGGATGTGTGGCGTGTGAGGGGCCCGAGCACTTCCTGGAGGGGCAGAGGAGGATCCCTCAGCGTGTGCGCCTACTGAAGGCTGGTGATGGTGGGATTTTAGACTCTCGTCACCATGAACCTCTCTTCAGAGGACCGGGTGGCTGTAAGGTCACATTCGTGGCTCCTCTGACTAACGTCTGTCTCCCTCCCAGCCCCTCATCATCGTTTCCCAGCACCTGACAATGCCTGGCACCTGGAAGGTGTTCAATAAAGACTTGTTAAAGACCACATGAGAAGCAAGAACTCTAGAATCTAAGCTGGGAGTAGGGGAAAGCCAGAAGGGTCAGATGCCTTGCTTTCTGGATCAGGTCTAGGGGAGTCAGAAGGGGAGGCCCAGTAACAGCTTGGTGAGCTCTGCACCGAGGTTTCTAGTCGGGCTAGAAGACAGCGATGGCGATGGTCCAGCCTCCCAGTGGAGCGCTGACCAGTGGCCCCAGTAACAATAAGCCATGGTCCTGGGAAGGGAAGCAGACCCTAGGGAAAGAGAACAGTGGGCCTAGGAATTAAGGACCAAGCTATGGACAAAGGACAGTAGGGGAAATGGCCATCCACAGGTGAAGCCATGGGGCAGCAAAGGAGAAAGAGCAATCTGGAAGTTGAGGGCAACAACAGTACCCCGTGTCTACCATCTCAGACTGGCTTGCCAGTAACAAAGAGCACTAAATACGGAGGCAGAAAAGTTAGGTTCTAGTCCAGCTGGGACCCACACTTAGTTGTATGCTCTTGATCAAGGAATTCTACCTCTCTGAGCCTTGATTTCCTTATCTGCAAAAGGGGTATCATAAGACCCTCTTGCCCGTCACAGAAGGCTGTCAGGGACCCAATGAGATAATGGCTATCAGAGTGGTCCACAAATGACAAAATCCATACAAATGCAGGGAATTAAATTATTACCGCTATTCTTCTTAAAGATGACGGGGTTTCTCGGTATTCCTTGAGGAAAATCGCAGCCTGTTCAGACAGGGATATCGCCCTGTCCGCCCAGCCCCTGACTCCCAAAGAACTTCAAATAGTAACAACACCTATAAAAAGGTGGGAACAAAGGTCATCTTTCTGCCAGTTAGCAGTTTCCTTATGCTTAATTAGACCTGTGTGGATTTCTGAAAGGAGAGTCCAGGAATTCACATTCCTCATCCGTGCATCCAGAGGAGGGAAACGTAATTTAAGAAGGCTGTGCATCTGTAAAGGAATCTACACACATCTTTTTTTCTTAACTTCAAAAATATGATCGTAATGCACACTCAGTTAAATTTAGCATCCTGACCCTAAAAGCTGTCAAATATTCGAAATTCACATTGACTTGGCCATTATTTAAATGAGACAAAAGCACATCCTGCAGACTGCATTAAAAATGGGGGATCTAATGCTACAGATCTACTTTGCTGATTTCACAGTAACTGTGCCACATGTACTCACACATTTCCCCAAGCCTCATTCTCTCTAATGTACTATCATACCAATTCAATAAACAACATTCTTCTCTCTGACCTCTACACAGTGTGTGAATCAGCCTGAAATCTCAGGGTTTTGGGTGCCTCTCTTCCCCACCCAACCACAGGTTGCCACTTTCATATGCAATCTCAAGACAGAAGTTCATATTTTGTATAATAAATGGTGGTAATTATTATTTAAGAGAGGGCTGTTTCTGCTGGACTTAGTTGTTTTTCTTCGGTTTTTCTTACTGAAAGGATGTATGTGGGGGAGAGAGAGAGAGAGAGAGTACTATACCTCCCAGTGTAAAAAGAGTAGAGAGAGACATTTTTATCATAACAATGGACATGAACGATATTGTTTAGCTCATTTTCCTGATGGTTTGGATTAACAATAGCAATAATAACATCCAGAGGCCTTAAAATAACCACTGAAAGTTCTAACGCTTCTCTGGGAAGAACAGAAAGGCAAGCAGTACGCTACCAAGAAGGAATCTGGCTTTTCTGTTCAATAAGGATGAAAAGATCTAAAATCCTTGTCTCTAGTTAAAGGAGGCCAGTTACTAGAGGGTTAAGTAGCCTAACCACTTCACCCATAAAAGTTTCAGGTATAATCCTATTACTTTCAAATGGCTATCAGTGGTCTTTGAAAGTCTGATTATTCAAGGATTACTGTAACAGGATATCTGTGCTACCAGCCCCATGGCACAGGCTGCCAAGAAGAAAATTATGATCCTTGCTGTAGTAATGCCAGCTAACACTGTGTGGAAATGAATGATTCTTCCTGCTCTCTCTTCCCCACTGTTCCAGTAAAACAAGTTTTAAAGAGAGAGAGAAAAAAACATGAGAAAGTAGAGCTTTGCACCTGCACACTGAGTGGTGTTTACTCCCCGCAGAAAAAAAAACAAATAGCCATATTTTATTTACAGACACTCTAAAGTACAACAGCTTCCACAGAGCAGATTAAAACACTTGGAGTTTGGCCTGTCACCACTACAGAAAGGCAACCAATGAATTTTCCTTTGGAAGGCTGACGTGTAAAACAGAAGCTTTCTTCCTCCTATTTAAGCCAACACGGCAACCAACACCTTCCAATCATCTTCTGACACAGCACTGCAATGTGTCTGCTGTTTTAATATCATGATTAATTAAGGAACCAGCCGCCAATGTTAATAAACTAGGGAAAAGGAATACATGAACTCTTTCTAGACCTTTCCTTTTATTCACCTGGCATGTGCCTCACTATTCTTCATAAAAGAAAGATCATACCCTCGATTCTCACTCTTAAATACACATTTAAGTTAACACTGAATGAAAAGAAAGTCCAAACAGCTTGCCTAATATGCACTTAGAAAATGTTTAAATGCCTTGTACGTGCACTTTTACATGAATGTGAATTTGAAAATATTTTGCAGAGCTGAAAAGTGCTATTTGCCTGTTGGCAGAAGACACTACACAAAGACACCTGGAGTTTTCCTTATGGATGGAAAAGTGTTGCTGAGCCCTAGAAACAGAGACATGTGACAACACCCTCTCGCACACACCTGACACCTACTTCCAAGCCTCAGGCACAAACTGATCCTACCCAGGATCATGACAGAGGTAAAAATCTAGATGTTACACTCAACACAGATATAATTTTCATGCCTCCAAGCACTGTTTACCCGTCTTCGGGCCCCGAGGCATATGGCAAGACATCCCCTAAATAGTATGGACAGCATGTTGTATTAATGCAGCACCACCTCACTGACCTGGAAGAGACGGGGGCCAAAGATGAGTAAAGACACAGTCCCAGTCGTTAAGGAGCTTATAACTGAGGACAGACCACAAGAACTACACACAATAGGAGGCAGAGAAGGGAGAGAGATCTTATGTTTTGAAGGGACTTAGGTGTAACTTTGCAAAGAAAGTGGCATTTGCCTGGGCCCTTAAAAGAACAGATTTTCAGAGCAGGGTTGAGGGACAAGCTATTCTAGAGTATTTCTTTAGACATAAAGTAAAATTTTTTATATTAACTCGATTTTTTTCATTGCCTCTCCTTGGAAGCCCTCTTTTATCAAGGCATTTAATACCGCCTCTTATAATTACACCTGGCTTGATCTTCCCTATAGACCAAGAGCTTCTTGAGAACCAAGCTCTTTGCTTATTTACCCTGAAACACTTAGCCCAGTGCTGGCACCAGCAGACACCCAATAAATGCCAAATTCTCTTCCTTTCCATTAGATTTCTATTTACTATGAAAATACTTTCCTTGGTAGTATGAAGTATACTGTTTTTCAAATTGCGAAATGTCTCAATTCTAAAATTTGTTTTATCTTGCACGTATCAGCGTTCTCTCTATGCCAGCAAGATTTCTGTATATTGAATGTTACAGATTTTTGGGTTTTATGGGTTGCTTGTTTTTACAAAAAAAATCTCTCTGGGGACTTGGGCATATGAAACGCCAATGAAAAGTCATTTAAATTTAATTCTAACAATTAAGGAACTCTGGAATCCTATGAACAGACTCTCAAGCTTTATGTTAGCCGAACTTTCATTTCAGCTTCTCCTCCAGTGGATCAAGAACACAGAACACCAAGCAGCGACTACAGCGGTCTCTTGGGTACTTCAAATTTACCAGAGGAGCTTTTGGACCAAGCGGCAGGATTATCCTCCATGGAAGTCTTCACAAAAACGAACACACATACCCTGTTTATCTATTCAAACACTAGGTGGGAAACACCTGGACATACTGGCTTCATCAACAGTCAAAATTCCTGCTCTACTGGAGAGGAGAAATATCCTTAGGACAGAGGGCTGGTAAGAAAGCATTCTGAGGCAAGAGACAGAAATTCAAGCTGCCCTACTGAGCCAGCACTCTGCCCGAACAAGCCCATGGCGATCACTCAGCAAATTGCTCCCCCGGAAGGAACAACCCCCATTTAACACTGAGTACTAATGAGAAAGGAACCATTACTGAGTGATGCAAATAAAGTGTAAATTAAAAGGAAAGGAACATTACAAATAACAAGCAGCCTCAATAGTCAAACTGCTCCTAAAGTCCATCCTACCTTCAGATTTTTCAGCTCTGTGAATTAATAAATTCTTTTTATTTTTTTTTAAACACTTTGATTAGGTTTCCATTCCTTGCAATTAAAGCTTCTTGACAAAAGAGATTAAGAAACAACTAAAGAGAAAAAGCAAATGTTCATAATTTTAAAATAAAACACCAGGAAGACAAAAGAGAAACAACTGAAACATCATTCAAAGCAATAGAAGAATGTAGTCAAGAGGCTTGTCACAACTCAACTTACCAAAATGCATATGAAAATAAATAATTTTATGTGTGGTAGCCACAATCTGGGGGCTCACTGAAAGTACACTCACAACTCCCTTCTCCATCATTACCTCTGCTAGAGGGACTGAGGAAAAACTACATAGTTTCAGAGTTGTTTGTAGGTAGTAGTAGCTACATAGCACAAACCTGGACAATGAGATATAAACAGAAGTCTGCTCTGGGCTTCTAGGAAACCCTTGCTTTTCTAAATAAAAAGGTCAGATAAGGCTCATGACGCCCTTTTTTCTCCCTTCCCTGACTTACTGTCTTGAATGCAAATATGATACCTGGAGATAAGGAAGCTATCTTGTGACCAAGACTTCAAAAGCGTGAGAAGGCTACAAAAGAAACATAACCAGTGGTGACCTCAGAAAAACTAGGAACTTGAGATGGGAGGGATTTTCTTCATTGACTATATTTTCCTTTTTAAAAAAATTTTTTTAACACATTTTAAAAACAAAAACTGGTAAATAAAGATGAAATTATTTTGTAATACAGAAGGAGAGATTACTAGGAGTCACTCAGAGTAGTTAGGGTTTAAGAGAAGGGACAATTAAAAGTTGGATAAGCACAATAGCAGGGAAAAAGATGTTCAGGTTATCAAAAAGACAGGAGCCATGTGTTTATAAAAGCAAAGGGTTCTAGTTTCAGGTCTACACTGAGCTCAATGTGAGGTGCTAGGCAAGTCATCTCCTCTTTCCGAAGTTCGGCACTCACATCTATAAAATAAAGGAATTAGACCCACAGCGTGCTGTAGCTGTTCTCAATTCTAAAACTCTATGACTGGTCTAACCTTGGAGCTCCAGAACTTGCAGCCAGAACTGGAGACTTGGGCTTGAATAACTGACACTGTGTAGTAAGGGGTCACAGTGACATGTGGCACACATACCACTCTGATCATGCCACTTAAAACGTCTTGAATATTTAAGAATTCCTATACTTAGGAGCCCATGCTACCCAATGTCATATTTATCTTGAATATGAGGATCTCAATAGCTATAGTAACTATAAACACGGAAGGCCTTCCAAAAAATTGTCTAAGTAGTAGCTTGATACTACAGGGTAAAAATTCACCCAAAATACTATCATCTTAATGCACAAGTGGTTTTCCTTTTATATAGCAGTTAGTTCCCTTAGGTTTTCTTACACAGTAAGAAAACATGGTCTATACATGCAACAGAGTGGAACTCCTGCCATATGTGACAACACAGATGGACCCTGAGGACATTCTGCTCAGTAAAATATGCCAGACACAGAAGGTCAAATAATGCATGATTCCACTGACACGAGGGATCTAAAACAGTCCAATTCAGGAGACAGAGTAGAATGGTGGGTGCAGGGGAAGGGACAAGTGAGGAGCTGCTATTCAACAGGTATAACGTTTCAACTATACAATACAAGATGAGTCAGTTCTAGAGAGCTGCTGTGTAACAGAGTGCCTAGGGTTAAAAATACCATAGTGTGCACTTAAAAATTTGTATTACATGTTCACTGTTCTTACCATATAATAATACATACTGAAGAACATTACTCACTATCATGTTTTTTTTGCTTTTACACATAATGCTGTAATGAATCACCTAATAAATAATTCTTTATGCCTTCAGGTGAACAGGTCAGTTGGATACACTGCAGAAATTATATATTCAGCCTTCCAGTCAGCGTTTTCTTTATATCATCAACTTAGAAATGGACTGAATATTTCATGGTTAATTAATGCAATGATACAATTCTTACACTTCAATATATTCTCTTTTGTAAATCTACATCCTCAAGTATCTCAAGATTTTTCTGTTATTTTTAAAGAAATTTTTGGATTGGAGAAAGACATTCATAGGCCTGGGATGAGACCCATGGCTCAAGCAGGAAGTCTGACAGCAGGATGCAGCCAGGCAGAGCTGTACAACCAGCAGAAGTCTCAACAGAAAAGCACTTAATTTTTTTAACTAAATGACAAGAAATAGACTTTCATGGCTAAGCCTTTGGTTTGAGCATTTCACTGACCAAAACTGTAACATTTTAGGTCTGGAAGGGATCTACGGGCTGTCTAAATCTCACCTCCTCAGCTGAGTTCTAAAATCAGTGTACAGAAGACCAGTGTGGGGTGGCCTCCCGCAGCTCCAGCTGTCAGGGGCTTGCTGTCTCACGGGGAGCCTGTTACTCCCCTGCAGGACCCTTTTAATGTTAGGTGTGTGTGGCTGCCACGGAACTGAATCAACTCTTATGATTTCTGCCTACAGATGTCAGTTAGGCCCACTGGAACAACAGGGTAAGACCGATCCTTCACTTAAAGTAAGAATATTTGTCATTTAGAAACCAGTTCTTCTGTCTCAACTTGAGAATTCTCTCTGGATTGACTATCCTCTGCATTTCTTCAACTGTCTCAGTCTTAACCTATCCTCTCGTCAACTTCCTTCCTCATGTGAATTTCGTTTGTTACTGACCTAAGTGGGACACAACTGAACACGGTACTTCAGGAGAGAACCGGCCAACAGAGCAGGAGTACTGCTTCCTATGGTCTGATACTTCACACACTGTTGCTTCTTTATTCTCTTCTGCTGCTCCCTTTTTACATTAAGTCCGCTTAATTCTCTCCTAGTAGCAATTGAAATGAACCAAAAGAAAGCAAAAACAAAACAAACCAGAAAATCATAGAGCATTGGCTTCTATTTATAAGTTTCATAATGTATTTGAGAAAAATTACAACTGGTAGGACCTGTCTTAACAGAGAAATCATACGCATCAGAATCCAGAAAGTAAATTACCTGGTAATTGAAATTCTATTTGCTTGTGGAATTTTGCCTAGTCAATCAATGACAGAATCAGGTTTAGAAACAGACTCTTTAAAATTACTACTATTTCATCAAGATGAACATTTTAATTTTTTGTCAGTTTAAATTACCTAAATACCTAAACTCAGTGACACAGGCAAGCACAGTCTTAACTATCTAGGGTAGTTTTAATGTAAGAAGCAATTGCAGTAAACTCCTATTTATTTGAAGTTTGGAATAAACAGAGTATTAAATAAAATGCTCTGGTTAACTGAGAGTTACTATACATAATTAATTAATTTTCAATTATTTGGAAGATGACACAGAATACTCTAATAAACACGCAGAGCAGAGCAGCACTACCATAACTACACAAGATATATTTCGCCTTCCTCTGACATCCGGGAATGAGTTAGGCTGGGTCATCACTAGGGACATCAGTTATCTCAGCCCAAGGCTCTGGATAGAGCAGGCAATGGACTTAAGCCAGTATGTACTAAAACTAGTAACCACCTTCCCGATTTTCTAAGACAATTCCAGCTTCATGTATTTTTTCCAGTATATCCTATTTTTTAAAAATACAGCTAAATATGCCTAGATCCTCTGCCTTATAATAAGGCCCATGGAACAAATTCACAAATCAGAGAAAAAGAAATTGTGACCATGTCTTAGTATTTTAAGAAAAATGATAATTATGCCTATCACATATTTAGTAAACAACCTTAAAAACTCCCTAGCATAGGAACATATATATGTATCTATGTATGTATACAAAATATACATGACCACACACTGTTAACAGACAAAAAAACTGAAAATTACCTGAACTAATAAACTAGAAATAAATTGCACCTATATAATGTAGTCATTTAAAAGATGATGTATACCTGTATTTAATGATACGGAAAATTGTTCACAGTAATTCTAAGTGAAAAAAGGAAGCAATATATATGAGTCTAGTATTATGTATGTTGATTCCATTTTTGTTTTATATACATAATATATTTGTAATATTGTATATAAACAGCTGACTATATATATTATATAAGAATTACTCTGTTTTTGTGGTGTACTATGTATTACATAGGAAAATGTTTGAAGCCTATACACCAAAATAGAGAATTAATATAGGGGCAGGAAGCAGGACTTATGGTGGATTTTGCTATTGTTTTTTATATACCTTCTAATTTTAAATGAATAAGCAAGAAACAAATGACAATAAACTAGTATCATTTCCCTAGTACTGGTTTATTTTCTGTCATTTGTCTCACTCAGGAGTGATAGAAATGTACTGCATTAAAAATTTCTGACGATATATATATACATATATATAAATATATATACACACCACACACACACACACACACACACACACACACAGAGTATTGCTTGTAAAAATTCCTCCAAGGGTTTCTAATACACCCTAGAGGTGAAATGCTTTCCACATAAAAGAGACACTAGTCTAGACTCTGGAGGTAGAGGCAGACTTGTCAAGAGTCATTACTGGAAAGTTTCCTCAAAGAGAGCACAGTTTTGGAACTAAACATCTCACCAGAAATAAGTGTAAAAGAATAGACACTACTTCTTGAGATTCATCCAAAATGTGCTTTTTTCCTGTTGAAAGTCTACTGGCCCCAGATCTCTGCAACGCATAGTATTCTCTCTCTCAGAATAAAACTGACCTCAAATGTAACAAAATAGTTACACTCAAGTAGCCAAAATGTGTTCCCATTCTCTCCTTCCTCAAAGCAGTGCAGCATCTTTGCACAAAATTTCTCTTGGGACATATGTCATGACTTTTGGAGATTTCATGGTGACTATTCGAGATTTTCTTTAATGTCTCTAGTTAAATTTTTAATAAATTTGACTAATTCCAAAATAAAGTTCTAAAAACATTGCTTACCAAAATGAAAGAGATGTTAATGTCTTTACTTACTCTAAAAATTCTACCATATTCAAATCCCAACATGCCTTCATGAACCTATAACTTTGCCAAAGCCAATTTCCACCATGCTGCCAGCCCACAGCCTGGAGGATGAGTAACTTCTGAGTGGGCAGAGAGGGCTGCCTGAGCAGCCGTGGGGGTAGGAGACCTGAGGCTCCCTGCCCTGTAGAGAAGCTGAGTCCTGTCCATGCACGCAGCTACCTAATGAAGTCTACACCAAATACCAGCAGTCAGGATGAGATGGCATTCCTTCATGCAGCACAAACTTACTGACCGCCTACCATGTGCTAGACACTCTACTAGGCACTGGAGATTCTATAGTGAACAAAAAAAACAAAAATCCCTCACACATTCTAGGGTATGTAAGAGACAAAAGAGATGAAAAATAAAGCCATAAAGTGCGGTCAAGTCACAGATGCAGGAGGCAGGGAACAAGGCAGGTGCCTCTGAGAACACACATGAAGGAAGGGAGGGAGCGATCCGCAAGGCTATCTGGAGGGGAGGACAAGCTTCCCGGGAAGAGTGAGGAGGCCAGTGTGCCTTAGAGGTTATATGGGAACATCAGCTCTTATCTCTGCAGGAGATGGGAAGCCACTAGCAGGTTTTGAGCAGAGAAGTGACATGATCTGCTTTACATTTTAAAGGAATACTTCAGCGCCAGCCTAGAGAACAAAACAGGGACAGTTAGAAGTAGGGACCGCAGCTGGGAAGCTTCTGCAATAATCCAGGCAAGAGATGAGTGTCCGCAGATTAGGGTGGTAGCAATGACGGTGGTGAAAAGTGGTCAGACTTGGGATATCTTGGGGGGGGTAGATCCAACAGAATTTGCTGGTAGACAGTTTGTGAGATATGACAGAAACAGAGTCAAAAAATGACTACTAAGCTTCTTGACCGGTATAAAAATTTTCTAAATAGATATTTGGGCATAACTACCACTCATACTGAAAACGGGCTTGGAACCCAGAGTCAGACACGCTGTCAGCTATAAAAGGTCATCTGTAGGAACCTATAAATCTGTAGGCTTCTAAGGCTCCGTGGAACAGAACACTTACAAAGAAATCCACTGCAATAGCTAGTCACTTACAAAATGCTAATGCTGCTATAGTTTCACTTATTCCCACTCTATTCTTTGTAGAGATCCTTATACATTTATGAGAAATGTATTCTCATAAATCACTAGTAACACATTCTTTGGTTCTCACTCTTCTTCTCTGTAGCATAAACTAACTCCACCTCCCCCACCTTGATGAAATGCCTCTTGTGGCCTCTGTGATGCTGCTCTGTCCCTGCCGCCTTCCTGGTTCCACTTTCTCATTCAACACATCTTGATGTTGATCTTCTGCAAAGATCTATCCTTGTTTCTCTTCTCTTTGTCTCCACAGCCTTTCACTCTGCAGTTTTAATCACTTCATGCAACAATCACTTCAAGTAAAGAGCACACATACTTACATTGCTAGCTTGACTCTTCTTTGGACCACAGTTTGCTATTTCAGATGGCATCCTTGACACTTCTACATAATATCCTTCACAGCCTCTCAAATTCACTAAAACCTAAACTGAGCTTCTAATCTTCACCTGTTCTCTGCCTACAGCCAAGGGAACATGACTTCGACAGACAGGCTTCATAGTTTGGGCTTCCTCTGACAGCTAATATGCAGCAAAATAAGACTGGTGAGTTTCCTGATCATCTTCCCTCATCTTTCCCTCTGAATTTACCTAGCATGTAATCTGTCTTGTTTTTATGGTATATGTCACTTTCTATCCGATATAAAGGTGGAAAGTGGCATACCCTATTTATATCCATACATACTCTATACATACACAATGATATACACTATTCATATTAATCTGACTGCTTTATCTTCCCTATTAGACTATATAATCATTTAGAAACTGGTTGATGCACTTCATGTACCTTCTGTACAGTACCAGTGTACAGACTTTGCATGCAGAACGGCCACAGTATTTGCTATATCAAGCACAAATGTAAAAGACTATGGAAAGTGACCAAAAATCAAAGCCAGCTCATTAAAAATTCCTTCAAAAGGCATTTCATTCTAAGTTCTCTAAATATCATGACGATTTAGGTTACATTTTCTTTATTCTTCAATTTTAAAAAGTTCCTTAAAAATAGAGAATCTTTCCAACACATTTCCACGAGGGTCTCAAATTCGTATCTTTGAGCCACAAGAAACAACTCATTTTTCAAGATATAAACCAAAAAAACAAAACAAAAACAAAAAGTGAGCAACTTAACCAACCTTCCTTAAGAATAGTACTTTGAAGGCAGGCAGAATACTAAACATCAAGACAGCTTTATTCTCATCTTCCAAATCCCAAATACAGCCTTTCAGAGTAACTGCTATTTCTAAATGCACTATGCTTACTCCTGTTCTTGGAAACTTCCTTATCAAAGTGATCCAATCCATTCTCCCCCTGCTACTAAATGGGAGGCTGCTCACTGTATTGGCAGAACCTGGGAGCGGGTCAGAACAACAAACTGGTGGGCTCTCCCCAACCTACCGAAGCAGACAAGCTCTCTTGGTAAATGCTGGAGAAGACCATCTCTCCCACTGCTAGAATTATATTTTGAAAATACACCTCAACTTCCGGGAAGATGGCGGTGTGAGCAGGGCGGCAGAAATCTCCTCCCAACACTATATTTATCTACGAAAACACAGAAAATACATCTATTCCTAAAAGAGAGACGAGAATACACAGGAAAGCGCACAGCGTGCAGCTACACCCGAGAGGACTCTGCACCCCAAGAGGCGGTCTTAAAGAGCCCAGCTGACATACGTGGCAACTATCAGTGACCAAATTATACAGCCATGAAAAGACAGAGGAATATGGTTCAGACCAAAATCAACCAGACAACCCCAGAGAGGGAGTCTGAAGGGATGGAAATGCACAGCCTCCCTAAAAAAGAATTTAGAATAAAAGTCATTACCATGCTGATGGACCTACAGAGAAATGTGCAAGAGCTGAGGGAGGAAGTGAGGGAACTGAAGAAAGACAACACAGAAATCAGACAAGCGATCGACGGGCTTAACAGCAGAATGGATGAGATGCAAGAGACTGTTAATGGAATACAAATCAGAGAACAGGAATACAGAGCAGCTGAGGCAGAGAGAGATAAAAGGATTTCTAGGAATGAAAGAATATTAAGAGAACTGTGTGACCAATCCAAACGGAACAATATTCGCATTATAGGAGTACCAGAGGAAGAACAGAGAGAAAAAGGGATAGAAAGTGTCTTGGAAGAAATAATTGCTGAAAACTTTCCCTCGCTGGGGAAGGAAGTAGTCCCGCAGTCCACCGAAGCTCATAGATCTCCCAACACAAGGGACCCAAGGAAGACAACACCAAGACACATAATAATTAAGATGGCAAAGATCAAAGATAAAGACAGGTATTAAAGGCAGCTAGAGAGAGAAAAAAGATCACCTACAAAGGAAAACCCATCAGACTATCATCAGACTTCTCAACAGAAACCTTACAGGCCAGAAGAGAATGGCATGATATATTTAACGTTATGAAACAGAAGGGCCTCGAACCAAGAATATTGTATCCAGCACGATTATCATTTAAATATGATGGAGGGATTAAACAATTTCCAGATAAACGAAAGTTAAGAGAATTTGCGTCTCATAAACCACCACTACAGGATATCTTAAATGGACTGCTCTAGATGAAAGCACACCTAAGGCTAAAAAGATGTCACCAGAGGAAAAAAAAATCATAGCAAAGAAAGCAGACCATCCAAATACCAACTAAAGGCAAAGAATAAAACACCTATTATAGAAAGAATGGAGGAGGAGGAATAAGAAGGGAGAGAAATAAAGAAACATCAGACTGTGTTTACAATAACTTAACAAGAAAGTTAAGTTAGATTGTTAGATAGTAAAGAAGCAACCCTTGAACCCTTGGTAACCACGAATCTAAAGCCAGCAATGGCAATAAGTACATACCTATCAATAATCACCCTAAATGTAAATGGACTGAATGCACCAATCAAAAGACACAGAGTAACAGAATGGATAAAAAGCAAGACCCATCTATATGCTGCCTACAAGAAACTCACCTCAAATCCAAAGATATACACAGACTAAAAGTGAAGGGATGGAAAAAGATATTTCATGCAAACAACAAAGAGAAAAAGCAGGTGTTGCAGTACTTGTATCAGACAAAATAGACTTCAAAACGAAGAAAGTAGCAAAAGATAAAGAAGGACATTACATAATGATAAAGGGGTCAGTCCAACAAGAAGATATAACCATTGTAAATATATATGCACCCAAACAGGAGCGCCAGCATATGTGAAACAAATACTAACAGAATTAAAGGAGGAAATAGACAGCAATGCATTCATTTTAGGAGACTTCAACACACCACTCACTCCAAAGGACAGATCAACCAGACAGAAAATAAGTAAAGACACAGAGGCACTGAACAACACACTAGAACAGATGGACCTAACAGACATCTACAGAACTCTACACCCAAAAGCAACAGGATACACATTCTTCTCAAGTGCACATGGAACATTTTCCAGAATAGACCACATACTAGGCCACAAAAAGAACCTCAGTAATTTCAAAAATATTGAAATCCTACCAACCAACTTCTCAGATCACAAGGTATAAAACTAGAAATAAATTTTAGAAAGAAATCAAAAAGGCTCACAAATACATGGAGACTTAACAACACTCTCCTAATTAATCAATGGGTTAACGACCAAATCAAAACAGAAATCAAAGAATATATGGAGACTAATGACAACAACAACACAAAGCCACAACTTCTGTGGGACGCAGCAAAGGCAGTTCTAAGAGGAAAGTATATTGCAATCCAGGCCTATTTAAAGAAGGAAGAACATTCCCAAATGAATAGTCTAAAGACACAATTACTGAAATTGGAAAAAGAAGAACAAATGAGGCCCAAAGTCACCAGAAGGAGGGACATAATAAAGATTAGAGAAGAAATAAATAAAATTGAGAAGAATAAAACAATAGAAAAATCAATAAAACCAAGAGCTGGTTCTTTGAAAAAATAAACAAAATAGATAAACCCCTAGCCAGACTCATTAAGAGAAAAAGAGAATCTACACACATAAACACAATCAGAAATGAGAAAGGAAAAATCACGACGGACCCCACAGAAATACAAAGAATCACAAGAGAATATTATGAGAATCTATATGCTAACAAGCTGGAAAACATAGAAGAAATGGACAACTTCTTAGAAAAATACAACCTTCCAAGACTGACCAAGCAAGAAACAGAAAAACTAAACAGACCAATCACCAGTGACGAAATCGAATTGGTAATCAAAAAACTACCCAAGAACAAAACCCCTGGGCCTGATGGATTCACCTCTGAATTCTACCAGACATATAGAGAAGAAATAACACCGATTCTCCTTAAGTTTTCCAAAAAATAGAAGAGGAGGGAATACTTCCAAACTCATTCTATGAAGCCAGCATCACTCTAATACCAAAACCGGGCAAAGACCTCACCAAAAAAGAAAATTACAGACCAATATCCCTGATGAACGTAGATGCAAAAATACTCAACAAAATATTAGCAAACCGAATTCAAAAATACATCAAGAGGATCATACACCATGATCAAGTGGGATTCATCCCAGGGATGCAAGGATGGTACAACATTCGAAAATCCATCAACATCATCCACCACATCAACAAAAAGAAGAACAAAAACCACATGATCATCTCCATAGATGCTGAAAAAGCATTTGACAAAATTCAGCATCCATTCCTGATTAAAACTCTCAACAAAATGGGTATAGAGGGCAAGTACCTCAACATCATAAAGGCTATATATGACAAACCCACAGCTAACATCATACTTAACGGCGAGACGCTGAAAGCTTTTCATCTAAGATCGGGAACAAGACAAGGATGCCCACTCTCTCCACTGTTATTCAACATAGTACTGGAGGTCCTAGCCACAGCAATCAGACAAAACAAAGACATACAAGGCATCCAGATTGGTAAAGAAGAAGTCAAATTGTCACTATTTGCAGATGACATGATACTGTACATAAAAAACCTAAAGATTCCATTCCAAAACTACTAGAACTAATATCTGAATTCAGCAAAGTTGCAGGATACAAAATTAACACACAGAAATCTGTTGCTTTCCTATACACTAATGATGAACTAACAGAAAGAGAAATCAGAAAAACAATTCCATTCACAATTGCATCAAAAAGAATAAAATACCTAGGAATAAACCTAACGAAGGAAGTGAAAGACCTGTACTCTGAAAACTACAAGACACTCCTAAGAGAAATTAAAGAGGACACTAACAAATGGAAATGCATCCCATGCTCTTGGCTAGGAAAAATCAATATTGTCAAAATGACTATACTACCTAAAGCAATCTACAGATTCAATGCAATCCCTATCAAACTACCAACAGCTTTCTTCAATGAACTGGAACAAATAATTCTAAAATTCATGTGGAACCACAAAAGACCCCGAATAGCCAAAGCAATCCTGAGAAGGAGGAATAAAACAGGGGGAATTACACTCCCTGACTTCAAGCTCTACTACAAAGCCACAGTAATCAAGACAATTTGGTATTGGCACAAAAACAGACCCACAGACCAGTGGAACAGAATAGAAAATCCAAACATTAACCCAAACATATACAGTCAATTAATATTTGATAAAAGTGCCTTGGATATACAATGGGGAGATGACAGCCTCTTCAGCAGCTGGTGTTGGAAAAACTGGACAGCTACATGTAAGAGAATGAAACTGGACTACTGTCTAGCCCCATACACAAAGGTAAACTCAAGGTGGATCAAAGACCTGAATGTAAGTCATGAAACCATAAAACTCTTAGAAAAAAACATAGGCAAAAATCTCTTGGACATAAACATGAGCAACTTCTTCATGAACATATCTCCCCGGGCAAGGGAAACAAAAGCAAAAATGAACAAGTGGGACTATATCAAGCTGAAAAGCTTCTGTATAGCAAAGGACACCATCAGTAGAACAAAAAGACATCCTACAGTATGGGAGAATATATTCATAAAAAACGTATCTGATAAAGGGTTGATATCCAAAATATATTGAGAACTCTTGCACCTTAACAAACAGAAAGCAAATAATCCAATTAAGAAATGGGCAGAGGACATGAATAGACACTTCTCCAAAGAAGAAATTCAGATGGCCAACAGGCACATGAAAAGATGCTCCACATCGCTAATCATCAGAGAAATGCAGATTAAAACCACAATGAGATATCACCTCATACCAGTGAGGATGGCCAACATCCAAAACACAAACAACAACAAATGTTGGCGAGGATGTGGAGAAAAGGGAACCCTCCTACACTGCTGGTGGGAACTGCAAATTAGTTCAACCATTGTGGAAAGCAGTATGGAGGTTCCTCAAAAAACTCAAAATAGAAATACCATTTGACCCAGGAATTCCACTCCTAGGAATTTACCCTAAGAATGCAGCAGCCCAATTTGAAAAGGACAGATGCACCCCTATGTTTATCGCAGCACTATTTACAATAGCCAAGAAATGGAAGCAACCTAAGTGTCCATCAGTAGATGAATGGATAAAGAAGATGTGGTACATATACACAATGGAATATTATTCAGCCATAAGAAGAAAACAAATCCTACCATTTGCAACAACATGGATGGAGCTAGAGGGTATTATGCTCAGTGAAATAAGCCAAGCCGAAAAAGACAAGTATCAAATGATTTCACTCATATGTGGAGTATAAGAACAAAGAAAAAAACTGAAGGAACAAAACAGCAGCAGACTCACAGAACCCAAGAACGGACTAATAGTTACCAAAGGGATAGGACTGGGGAAAATGGGCGGGAAGGGATTGATAAGAGGGAAAAAGGGGCATTACGATTAGGAGATGTAATGTTGGGGGGGCACGGGGAGGGCAGTATAACTCAGAGAAGACAAGTAGTGATTCTGTAACATCTCACTACGCTGATGGACCGTGACTGTAATGGGGTTGGTGGGGGGGACCTGATGAAGGGGTAGTTTAATAATCGTAATATTGCACATGTAATTGTAAATTAATGATAATAAAATAAATTATATTAAAAATAAATAAAATAAATAAATAAAAATAAATAAATAAATAAAATAGAAATACATTTTTACTCAGGAATTCCACTCCTAGGAATTTACCCTAAGAATGCAGTATCCCAATTTCAAAAAGGCATATGCATCCCTATGTTTATCACAGTACGATTTACAATAGCTAAGACATGGAAGCAAACTAAGTGCCATCAGTAGATGAATGGATAAAGAAGAAATATTACATATACACAATGGAATATTATTCAGCCATAAGAAGAAAACAGATCCTACCATTTGCATCAACATGGATGGAGCTTGAGGGTATTATGCTCAGTGAAATAAGCCACTTGGAGAAAGGCAAGTATCAAATGATTTCACTGATCTGTGGAGTATAAGAACAAAGCAAAAACTGAAGGAACAAAACAGCAGCAAACTCACAAAGCCCAAGAATGGACTAACAGTTACCAAAGGAAAAGGGACTGGTGAGGATGGCTGGAAAAGTAGGTAGAAGG
This sequence comes from Smutsia gigantea, assembly GCA_032199065.1. Lineage (NCBI taxonomy): Eukaryota > Metazoa > Chordata > Mammalia > Pholidota > Manidae > Smutsia > Smutsia gigantea. Next base: position 420,470 of record JAVSCE010010524.1, on the reverse strand, counting down.
GGAATTATGATTAGCACACATAATGTAGGGGGGGACATGGAGAAGGCAGTATAGAACAGAGAAGACAAGGAGTGATTCTATAGCATCTTACTATGCTGATGGACAGTGACTATAATGAGGTATGTGGTGGGGACTTGATAATGAGGGGAATCTAGTAACCACAGTGTTGTTCATGTAATTGTTTATTAATGATATCAAAGAAAAAATGAAAAAAAAAGAAACTGTAGTATTTTCAGTATTACAAAGCTGCTTTTAGTTATACCTAGATAAATGCCTGTGTGACAATGGAAACTTGGCACATTAGAAAAGAAAAAACAAAAAACTAGTAACATTTTGTTTCCCCCTCTCCCAACAGTTTCCAGTTTCCAAACTAAGAGTGAAATATTTTGATTTTCACCATCAGTGCAACAAGAAATAAAAAGAAAACAATACCTTTCACCCAAAATTAATCCCATAAATGATTATTACCTAATCCCACTGTGTTCATACCATCAGTTTCTACAGATCAAGTTGTATGATGCAAATGTCCAACAGTAGGGGAAACTATATTTAAAGAAGCATATAATCATTTTATATATTAAGAAAACAGATGTGTTAAAAGGAAAGTATGTTGGAGAGGGATGTTCTAGGGTATCTCCACAAAAAATGGTAACATTTCAGATGATCTTATACTTGTTAAGACATATTTAATGTTAAGCATGTAATGCACAAAGTTACGGGCCCTTTTTAATTTCCAAACTAATCCTTTACATTAGATATTATTACTTTACTATTTTAAAGATGGTGATACTGAGGTTAAATCTAAGCAACCAGTAATGTCACACAATTAGTAAATATTAGGAAGAAGAAAATATAGACCAAACTTTGGAGTCAAAGATGTTTAACTTTAGAAATTCTTTAAAAGGACAAGTACTTAGATGGTTTTTCAAGTAGCAGATTTATTCATTTTTCACTCAACAAATATTTATTCCCCATTTCTTAAAAACAAGGCTTTTGGATTTGGAAATATAGAAATTTTAAACCAAACTTGCTTTCCTGTATAAACTCCACTTGGTTATCAAATATATATATATATTTATATTTTATGTATTGTTGGATTCAATTAAAATTTTGCTTCGAGTTTTTGCACTGTGTTCATTAGGATATTGATCTGTAGGTTTTTGTCTTCTTTTCCTCTTTTTTATTTTTTGGTAATTTCTTTGCAATTTCTGCTATTAGGGTAGTACCAGACTTGAAGAATAAATGAAGAAGTATCTCTTTTCTTCAATTTTGTGCAGACTTGGTATTACATTTCCATAAAATATTTCATAGAAATCACAGGTGGAAACATACAGGGATGGAGTTTTTCTTATGAGAAGGCTTTTATTTAATATTTCAATTTAATACAGTAGTATTCTTACTTCTTCTTGAGTGAGTTTTAAAATTTCTGGTTCTTGAGAAATTGCTTAGTCTAAGTTATAAATTTATTGTCATAAAATTGGTCATATTATCCCATATCATCATTTTAATAGCTATAGAATCTACAAGAAAGTCATCTCTAAATTACAATAGTGGTCACTTAAGTCTTTTCTAATTTTTTCTTAGTTAATTTGACTAGAGGTTCGTTAATTTTTTTAATTCACTCAAATAACCAGCATTTAGATACACTGATTTTCCCTATTTTTCATTGATTTCCTCTCTGATCTTTAATATTTCCTTTTTCCTGATTAATCTGGACTTCATTTGCTCTTCTTTTTGTAGTTGCTAAAGGTTGAAGCTGAAGTTATTTATTTGAGACTTATCTTCTTTTCTACTTGGGATATATTGTTAAAAAATTTCCTTTTAATACTGATAAATTTAGAGTCATCATGAAAATTTATATGAAAATTTGTGTTTTCACTAAGTTCAAAATACAATCTAATTTTGCTTTATATTGCTTTTTTAACTTGTGTGATTTTATTTTGCTGTGTTTTTTTTTTTAGTTTTCAAATGTTTTGGAATTTTCTAGGTATGGTTCTGTTATTGATTTCCAATCAATAACAGATCAATTTCATTGTGATTAGAGAATATGCTTAGGATCACAGGAATTTTTAAATTTATTGACACGTTTTGTGGCCCAGAATATGGTCTATCTTGTTAAATGTTATGGCTGTACTTGAAAATTATACATATTTTGCAGTACTCTTTTTCATTATGAAATACCCTCTTACACTGATAATTTTAATTGCTTTGAAATTTACTTTGTCAGATATTAATGGAGCCACTCCAGCTTTCTTTAAAGTTTGCATATATATATATATATATACTTTTAATCTTTTTTTATATTTAATACAGTCAACATTGCACTAGCACTACCTACTAATTATACTTACTACATGCTATTTAATATATACAGACAGCAAAGAGTTGTGACTTGCTTTTTATCCAATCTGAAAATCTCTGCCTTTGAATTTAGGTTTATGGATCATTTATATATAAATGCTTATTAATATGATTAGGCTTATTTATTTTTGTTTCATTTTTCCCAGTTTTATTGAGATGCAAGTCACATATAACATTGTGTAAGTTTAAGGTACAATATGTTGATTTGATACACTTTTTAATATTTTGTGAAATGATTACCATCATAGCATTAGCTTACACCTCAATTGTGATATATAATTATCATTTCATTTTTGTCATGAGAACACTTAGCAACAACTTTCAGGTATATAACACAATATTAACTATAATCTATATGCTATACATTAGATCCCCAGAATTTATTCATCTTGTAACCGTAATTTTGTACTGTTTGACCAACGTCTTTTTTCCCTACTCCTGTGCCCTGCTAATGACTATTCTAGTCTCTGTTTCAATGAGTTCAGCAATTTTTAGGGTCCACATATAAGTGGTATCACATAGTATTTGTCTGTCTTACTTCACTTAAAATAATTCCCTCAAGGTCCATCCATGTTGTTGCCAGTGGCAGGATGTCCTTCTTTCAAATAGCTAAATAATATTGAAGTGTATGTATGTGCCATTTCTTCTTTATACATTTATCCACTAATGGATACCTAGGTTGCTTCCATATCTTGGCCTTTGTGAAAAATGCTGCAATGAACATGGGGGTGCAGATGTTTGTTTTTACTTCCTTTGGATATATACCCAGAACTGGAATTGCTGAATCACATGAGAGTTCTATTTTTAATTTTTTGAGGAACATTCCATATTGTTTACCATAGTGGCTATACCAATTTACATTTACATTAACAATAAACAAGGTTTCCTTTTCTCCACAGCCTTGCCAAAACTTATTATCTCTTGGCCTTTTGATGGTAGCCATTCTAAAAGGTTTGAGGTTATAACTAATTGTGACTTCGATTTGCATTTCTCCAGTGATTAGTGATGTTCAGCACCTTTTCATGTACCTGTTGGCCATTTGTATGTCTTTGGGAAAATGTCTATTCAGTTCCTCTCCCCATATTTTAATTGGATTGTTTGGTATTTTTTGCTATTAAACTACATGAGTTCTTTATATATTTTGAATATTAACCTTTGATCAGATACATGCAATTATTTGTTTCCCATTCCATATTTTCCTTTCATTTTGTTTATTATTTCCTTTGTTGTATGGAAGCTTTTTAATTTGATGTCATCCCACTTGTTTAATTTTGTTTTTGGTGTCCAATCAAAAAAAAAAAAAGCTAAGTTCAATGGCTAGGAGCTTACCCCCTACCCTATGTTTTCTTCTAGTAGTTTTATAGTTTTGGGTCTTAAATTTAAGTCTTTAATCTATTTTGAATTGCTTTTTTGTGTATTCTGTAAGAGAAGGGTACAGTTTCATTCTTTTGTATGTAGCCATCCATTTTCCCAATACCATTTATTGAAAAGACAGTAATGTCCTTACTGCATATCCTAGCTTCTTGTCATGTTAACTCACCTTATATTCATTACTATATACTTAAAACATTCTGAAGGCTGAGTGTTTAGCTCAGACATAAGAAAAGTCCACACTAACCAGTTCTTTTCTATTTCCTTCTGCACAGTGCTCATGAAAAGATAGGGAGAAGGGCAGGAGAAATAACAGAATCATTCTCTAGCATGAAGAAACCAAATGCTGCCCTGTAATGGTTAATTTGATATGTCAACTTGACTAGGCCATGAGGTGCCCCAATGTTTGGTTAAATATTATTCTGGGTGTGTTTGTCAGGTGTTTCTGGATGAGATCAACCTTTGAATTGATATAGTGAAAAGCAGATTGCCCTTCCCACTGGGGGTGAGCCTCATCGAGTCTGGTTGGTTGAAGGTCTGAAAAAACAAAAAGGCTACAAGGGAGAATTCTGAGCTTGCTCTCAATTTTTGAACTGGGACATTGGTCTTCTGCCTCAGACTGACTCAGACTGGAACTTATGCCATCATCTCTTCTAGTTCTCAGGCCTTTGGACTTGGAACAGAACTCCACTATTGTCTCTCTTGTATTTCCACCTTGCTGACTGCAGATCTTAGGATATCTCAGTCTCTATAATCACACATGAGCTAATTTCTTGTAATAACTCTCTCTCTCTCTCCCCCTCTCTGTATCTACATATTTCTATAATATACATATCTGTGGGTAAAACTGAAATAGTTCCAGAATCTCTCACCTAGCCTTGTACATCTCCACATCAGTAGGTGTTTCCAAGGGTGGAAAGAAGTAGACCATCTCCATATTAATAGGTGATTACAAGGGTTGGGGAAAGAGAGGGTACAACTGGACTGGAGAAGTTTTGTGAGATCCCATTTTTGCAGCCGGGAGCAGAGAGACACCGGTTAGCAGAAGTGGACAACTGCTTGTGAGCAAATAGCTTTCTCCCAGTTTATATCTCCCTTTGACTGATTTCAGTGTCAAAGGTAATTTGCCCTGGGATGGGAAAAAGATTTCCCCCTCTGGAGTTACAATATCTAATACTGGTTCAGTTTTTTCTGGAGAACCTTGACTAATATGTGCTCAATTCTTGGACCTTTCTCTTACAGAAGGTAAAAGCTGCAAGCTCTGAAGGAGTAGTGACCTACTTTTCTCAGATGGAAGATAGAAGCAAAAGGAATGTTACTCTGAGGAGGCCAGAAACTCCAAGTGCTCCTGCCTAAGATTTCTAAATTACACAAGGCAGAGTTTCACTACTTTGGGTCAGAGGAGGGTGGATGGAAAAGCTAATAAAATCCTGACATTGGAGTCCCAGATGCATGTGGCCTGCCTAAGATCTGGGGCTCAGGGAGAACACAGAAAGATCTTTGCCACACACCTTAAAAAACAGTAACTAAGTACAAAGGCTAAAACTATACAACTTTTAGAACAAGCTCTATGAGAAAATCGTTAGTTACAAATCTGAGTTAAACAACAAACTCAGATAATCAGAAAAAGTGTGAACAGAAGAACAGATTGATATGACTTCTTAAAAAATTGAAAATTTCTGACTTTCAAAAATCACTGCCAAGAAAATGAAAAGATAAGCCATAGACTATAAGGAAATGTTTGGAAAATATATCCAACAAATGACATTTAACTAGGATATATGAAGAACTCTTGCAATAATAATAAAATAATAAAATATAAACAACTCAATAGAAAACAGGAAAAAGTTTTCAGTGAATACTCCTCAGAAAAGACACAATAACAAATAATCACATAAAACGATGCTTAACATTGCTCTTCGTTAAGAAAATGCAAATTAAATCAATGAGATGTTGCTACATGCTTACTAGAATGCCAAAATAAAAATAAAGATTAACAATAATAATGCTGAGGATTGTGATAATTTTCAGACAGTGACAATGTGAATAAAATGTGGTACAACTACTTTGGAAAATTGTTCAGCAGTTTCTTAAAAAGGTAAATATATATCCTCCATATAACTCAGTCATTCTACTCTTGAGTATTTAATTGAGGAATGAAGACATATTTACAAAAAGACATATCTTTATATCAGCTTTATTCACAATGTATTATAAATTTCTAAACTAGAAATAACCCAAATGCCAATCATCTGGTAAATGAATAAACAAGTTGAAGTGCATATGATTAATGGAATACTACATATTAATAAAATTAACATGCAAAAGTATGGATAAATCTCATTAGAAAAGACAGCAAGAAAGGTCTACATATTACATGATTACATTTATATGACACTCTGGAAAAGTGATAAATTAAGGAAATAAGCAGAGGTTTTCAGAGAATAGTGGTATGCTATAGACTGCCAAGGGGCACCAGGGACCCTTATAGAGAGATGGAAATGTTCTACATCGTGATCTGTGGTAGTTACATAACTATACATTTGAAAATTCATTGACTTGTACAACTTAATAAGGTGTACTGTATTATATTTAAATTGCACCTCACCAAACCTGACATTTAAAAAACTATGTTGAGGAGGAGATTGATATAAGCTTGTTTAATGTGATGATATAATAGGTGGCTTACTGGCATAATCTTCTATTGCTTTATTTCAATATTGCAATAACAATTTTGATCATGCACCTCAAAAATATGTTGATAAATAATAAAAACATAAAACTTATGAGATGGAGATAGAGCAGTATCTAGAAGAAAAGGCATAGCTTTAAAATACATATAAAATACGTAGAGAAGAAATAGCTAATCATCTATCTCAAAATATTAGAAAAAAATAACAGCAAAATAACACAAAGGCAATAGAAGCAAGAAAATACTAATCACCATAGCAATTATTTGGAAAGCACATATAAAAGGGAGGATCAACCTATATAAACTTGGTTCTTAGAATGGACTAATCAAACTCAAAAACTCTGAGATTAATTAGAAAGAAAAAAAGGTAGAAAGTGGGAGAGAGAGGAGGAAGGAATAATAGTCAACAAGATGTTAAATCTGACAACACTGTGACCACTATATACATTAAAAATAAACTAAGTATATATTGTGAATAACTTCATGCCAGTGCAATTTAAGAAAAAATTTACTAAGCTATTATCTACAATAAAATTCAAAATGTTTGTCTTTTCATAATTTTATATATTAGCAACATCACTCTCAATAAATACATCTACCAGCCTAAAAAATTTCCCCGTACACTTTCCATCAATTCCCTTCTACCGCATCCTGCCCTAAGTAACCATTGGTCTCCTTTCTGTCACAGTTGTGTACCTGCAGAATTTCTTATAAATGACTTCTTACCTTTCATACAAATTATTCATTTGTATTTTATTTGTTTCAGTAAAAATAATGTTTTTTTAAATCCATCTATGATCATGCACATTAATATTTAATTCCTTTATAATGTTGAGTAATATTTCATGGTATAGATGTACTGAAATTTATTCACCAATTGGGTTGTGTCCAATATAGGGCTGTTTCAAAAAAAAGCTGCTGCAAACCTTTGTGTATATGTATCTTTGCAGTATTGTTTTCTGCTGTATCTGTCCTCAACATAGGAACTTTGATAGCACTTAGTGGGGCTTATTTTTTATTTGTTAAGTGGATAATTATATTCCTTAAGTGAAACAGCACACAGGAAGAGAGAGAATATTGCTCTAAAAGGCAAAAAGAGTTCGCTGACTTCACCAATGACACTTTGCTTTCCCTTAGGTGAGTCACTTAAAACCTCAATTTAACCTCCACTTGTCAGTGAGAAAAATAATGAGCTCCTGCCTTGGAGGAATGATGTGAGGATTTATAATACAATACTGCATATAAAAATTTTACTTTTAGGGAAAGGAGTGCAATTTAAATACAACAAATTATTTTCATATTTTATATCAGCTTGCATCTGTTTCTAATGTCTGATTAAATCCAATTTTAAGAAAGTTAAAAAAGGACAACACCAGTGTTATTCTAATGCCACAGATTCCAAGAAAAGTACATCCCGAAGCTAAGTCAATAATTACACAGTAATATTATGTTGTATAATTGAAATACTATTATAAATCTTTGAAGAGTATGTCAACAATTCATAAACCTCAGTTACTTACTGTGACCTGGAGTTCTTGCTGTATATAGAACAAAATGATGCCTGCAGGCCACACTGTTTGTATATCAATGTGTGTGCAAAATGATTGTGAGAAGCACATTAGTTAGATATATGACATAACTGCATTTAATTGAATTCATATGCTTCTCTGCAATAAAGTGGAAATGTCAAAAAAACAATTTATACACTACTTTTCTCTTAGCTACAATGGTAAATCAGAAATTCATTTTAGCACCAAATAATCCTCCTTGTGCAGCCTAAAAGATGTCAAATGGAAGGAAAATAGAGAAAAAATACGAGAGTTAAAAGTGATTTGGCAGAGCAAGTAGTTCACTTGGAGAACATTGGAATTTGAACATCTTAAAAATGTAATGTAAAATTTAACAGAAAGTAGACACAAGTTTGCATAAGTAAGAATGGAAATAGATACAGCAAAACAGTAGTTTAAAATAAATAGTAGATTCACAGAAGTACTGAAATCATGGGAATTTCAACAGATTGCACATTTAAGTATAAAGTAAAATGAACATAGCAACTGTATTCATTAAAGTGCAATTAACCAAATAATTGTTTAAATTTAAATTTAATCAGTATGTCTTCATTCATACTAGAGGAATTTAGAACATAAATTACCTACATCAGTGATTCTCAAAACTGGCTACACAGTAGAATCACCTGGAAAGTATATTTAAAAATGTCCAGGTACCATCTGGGATATCAGGATAATTTGGTTCAAGTAACAGGATTTTGAACAACCCCCCACCCTCCAACAGAGGTCATTCTAATATAAAGCTCAGAGGCAAGAACAACTGCCTTGGAGAGAATGAGTTATTTGCTTCAATTCTTAAAATTATTTGTCCGGATATTAGATGGATTTGGTATCTGTGTTTACTTTGCTTGATTCATAATTGACTAAAATTATAACATTTCTTTTTTGCATGTATACTGTATTATGGTTTTCTACTTGCCTGTTACTATTTCTTGTGAAGTTAGCTGGACAATAAGCATATGTAATTTTATACCACATACAAAAGTCACTAAGATCAGTGAAGGAAAGGGATTTGCTGGGCTAGTATTGCTCCATGAAATCTAGACTAGCACAGAGTCCAAACCTAATATCCCCTCCAAAGGTGAGAAAGTTTGGGTGTAAATGGAGAGAAGGAAAAATGTGGGTAAAGGAATTATGGGGCTACATAATGAGAAAAATCTGGCACTACATTAGCCTCAAAGCAAGAGATGATACTGTCTATTTGTGCCATTATACCAAATAACTGAAAAAGTTAAGCCGTACATTGTTGATACTTCCTGGTTTGGGAGCCGGAAAGGATCAAATGGAAGCCTGCAAAACATGACTGGCCTTGCCCTGGGAGACATTTACATATGACATGATGATGGATAGTTATTAATGACTGAATGAGATTCCAGTAATGTACCAGAATCTTTTTACTTTTAAGATTGTATTACTGTTTTAAGGAATCCATGTTTGAAGACCTGGGTATAAACTGGGATACCATAATTCATAATAAGAAACATACATTTGGTCTTGTCCCTTATCCAGGCATAGTGCTCCTAAAACTCTTGCGAATTCCTAAGTGGTAAGAGCACTAGGATCATCTTTTGTTCTAACGAGGTGACTGAGTGGGTTCATGGATGGGTGCTGGGTGGGGGCTGGTCACCAGAAAGGCCAAGTGATGATTAGAAGCTTGGAATTTTCAGCTCCACCCCCAATTCTCTACAGAGGGGAGAGAAGCTGGAAATAGTTCGGTCTACGTGAAGAAGTCTCCATTAAATCCAGTAGTGCAGGGTTTAGAGAACTTCCCTGTTGGTGGAGATATCTGCAGACCCTTAGGGAGACAAACGACCAACTCCAGGAAGACAAAAGCTCCTGTGCTCAGGAGCCTCCCAGACCATGGGGTGAGTATCTCTTTAGTGGGCTTCATCTCTATCCTTTAGTGTATGCTTTTATGAACTGCTAAACAGAAGTGTTTCTCTTGAGTACTCTGAGCTACTCTAGAAAATCAATTGAACCTGAGGAAAGGGTCATGGGAACCTGAAATTTATAGCTGGTCAGGGGGAACCATGGGTGATAACCTCCTAGACTTGCACTTGGCATCTGAAGTAGAGTGTGAGCAGTCTTGGGCGGCTGGGCCCTTAACCTGTGGGATCTGATGCTATCTCCTGGTAAAGAGTTTCAAAATGGAGTTAAATTGTAGGACACCCGGGAGCTGTCACTGAAAATTGCTTGGTGGAGAAATCCCCTATCATCTGGTGTCAGAAGTATTGTGATTGTGGTAGTTATGTGAGAGTAAAGGAGAGACACCAGAGGAAAGACAGGTCTTCTTCTTTCTTAAAGAGCAACAGAACACTAAAAAAACAGAACAATAATAACAAATTTCTGCTTTATTTTGAATAGCCCTCTGATTTTTCCCTGCACAAATCTCCCATACTCCTTCACAGAATACTACCTTTCAAGCTTTATATTTAGCTATTATGTTTAGGTTATTATGTTGCTTTTTTCTGCAGTAGGCCCATCTTTGAACTATACCATATAGAAATCAAGTGAAAACTATCAGAAGGGTAACATGTCTGCCTTTAAGTTTTCTTTATATTAAGTTTTCTGTTCCCTGTTTCAAACTCAGGCTTCAAATCACTACTTTTGCTCCATGTAGTTCAGGACTCATTCAGATAAGTTTTCTATCTTGTTAGATTTGGCCAACTATTAAAATGTTTATTTCTCTTGAACAGCTAACCATGATCCTAAGAATTTTGGGTCAAGAAAAAGAAAAAAATTTGTTTTGAAGAAATCTAGCAGGAAAAATCATGTCTTGCCATTAGACTAGAAATAATTGGAAAGTGGTTTTCAAACTTTATCAAAGAGCTGATTTTTTTTTTTTTGGTCAAATGTTTTATAGAACACTTATATGCACAGAGCACACACATTCTTACCAGATAAAGCTAAGTTTTTCTTCTAAAGAAATAAGGGTTGGGCAATGACTACCTTTCAACATATTTCCTACATTTGGAAGATGGAAAATTTGAAATATGTAGAAGTGTAGAATCACAGAATATTTGAGTGAAATTGTACTTTAGGAAAAACAAGGCATAACATTCTCATGTGATTTATATCTCATAATTAAGTCTCATGAACCTTAAAGTGGTACTTAAAGTTATAGAGTGCAAAGGTTACTCAGTCTATAAAAAAGCAAGACAGCAGTTAACTTTTCTGCAATCAGACCAATATGAAGTGGTAAAACTGGATTAACACCCATGATTTTGACCCCAAAATCTGTACTTAACTCTTGGTGCTATCTAGTCTCTCAAGTATAACTCTTGATTTGTTCTTGAAATTGACCAATTTAAAGGAAGATATACAAAGAATTCCTTAGGTCTATGAAATGTTTTTAAAAATGATTCCATCAAAACCAAAGAGTGATGACAAGAAAGAATGATCAATAGAATCTCTTAGAATGTTCCATTTGCAATTAGGTCACAACACAATGAAAAGGTAAATAATGATCAAATGTTAAAAAGACCTATCCTGACAAATACATGAGGTCAACATTTTTATTATGGTATCATAAATCATTGCAATGCTTTTTATGCTTAGAAAGCATCATCTTGCAGAACAAGAGGTTCCAAATGAGTTAAAAAAAAAAGAAATTGGTTTTCATCCTAAAGGTCACCTTAAATATATGGAAATTTCCATTTTTATACCATCTGGATATAGATGGTACCATGCAGTAGTTAGATCTAGATCCCAGTTAATGGCTCTGGTGACAGAGCCTTCCTTAAGGGAGTGAGATTTAAATAGGGAAATGTCAATGCCCCTTTCAGAGAGCACTAATTTGCTGGGAGATCTGATAGCATCTAAAGAGCTCAGCATTGGGACGACCTGCTGTGCATGCTGATTTCTTTTTTTAAGAACCAAATCAATATTACAGCAAAAATGGAGGAAGACTATAAAGGAAAACCAGGAACTGTACAAACTATGAAATGAATACTTGAACTATACTGAGTTTATTTTTTAAAGAATATGAATACAAGCTATTAAAGGTGTTAAGAAACCTGTAATTAACTTCACATAATCTGTGGTTTTGGCTACTTAGGTAGCATTTTTATAATTTCAGGTCTCTCCTGTGCAGGTATTGCCTCTGGACCAAACAAAAATATCTTGGAAGCAGTAGTGGTTCTGGCTACTCATCTACCTGCTAAGATTGCTCTAGGTGGTACACAGCTGTCTAAAAAGAAGGTAGGAACTCAGGTCAATGTTTGCTGAAAATTTTAATGATAATATTCAAAACAATAGTGAAAAGTTGCTGATGCTTGAGAGGAAGGAAATCACAAGATAGGGTAGCTTCACTAATCCCTGCTATTGTGCTACAGAAGGACAGGAGCATGAGCTGTGGCTCAACCATTCCTCCTTAGCCTGGAATGCAGTGTTGTCTCTAAATAGAAGTGGTTGTGGCATAAGAGTCCAAGTGTATAATCAGTAACACATTAAATGAAGATATTGGGTCCCTGCCACATATGCTATATATGCCAGAAAGGATAACAGAAATGTACTGACACCAAAGGATTTGAGGGATAAGAACCTTTAAAGTAACAAAGGAAAAAATAATAATAAAAAGGCAGAGAGTGTAAACTCCCTTCCTGAAAGCATGTTGTCCATAAAGAATCCTTTGGAATGACTAATATAAAATTCTAAGGGAAATGAACATGAATCAGTGGTTCTCAACAGGGGGTGATTCCCTCCTCACCTCTCCAGTATATTTGGCAAAGTTTGGAGGCATTTTTTTTTGGTTATCACAACTCAGAGGGTGCTAATGGCACCAAGTGGTTAGAGACGGGAATGGTCCTAAGCATCATGCAGTTTACAGGACAGCCCTACACGACAGTTACTGGTCCAAAATTTCAACACTACTGAGGGTGAGGAACCCGACTATAAAGTGAATTAGAAAATAAGGCCATGATAAATTCTTCTGAAGAACAATCATTCAAAAAAGTTATTTCAGAAAGGTTAACATGGAAAGGTAGCACACTGAAATGCATTCTTCTACCAAATGAACCTCTATTATACTGTAAAAGCTACCTGGATATATAAGTTTCACATATTTTTAATGCCATTTTGACAATACTAATTCTACCTATCCACGAGCACGGGATTCATTTCCATTTATTAATATATTCTTTCATTTCTCTCATGAGTGACTTGTAGTTTCAGGTATAGGTCTTTCATTTCCTTCATTAGGTTTATTCCAAGTATTTTATTCTTTCTGATGCAATTGTGAACGGAATTGTTTTCCTGATTTCTCTTTCTGCTAGTTCATCATTAGTGTTTAGGAATGCAACAGATTTCTGTGTATTACTTTTGTATCCTGCAACTTTGCTGAATTTAGATATTAGATCTAGTAGTTTTCGTGTGGATTATTTAGGGTTTTTTATATACAATATCATTACATCTGCAAACAGTGACAGTTTAACTTCTTCTTTACCAGTCGGGATGCCTTTTTTTTCTTTGTGTTGTCTGTTTGCCGTGGCTAGGACTTCTAGTACTATGTTGAATAATAGTGGGGAGAGTGGGCATCCTTGTCTTGTTCCTGATCTTACAGGAAAAGCTTTCAGCTTCTTGATCTTAAGTATGATTTTGTCTGTGGGTTTGTCATATATGGCCTTTATTATGTTGAGGTACTTGCCCTCTATATCGATTTTGTTGACAGTTTTTATCATGAATGGATGTTGAATTTTGTCAAATTATTTTTCAGCATCTATGGAGATGATCATGTGGTGTTTGTCCTTCTTTTTGTTGATGTGGTAGATGATGATGCATTTTCAAATATTGTACCATCCCTGCATCACTGGAATAAATCCTACTTGATCAGGGTTGATGATCTCTTGATGTATTATTGAATTTGGTTTGCTAATATTTTGTTGAGGACTTTTGCATCTATGTTAATCAGGGTTACAGTCTGTAATTTTCTTTTTTGGGGGTGATTTTTCCTGGTTTTGGTATTTAAGTGATGCTGACCTCCTAGAATGAGTTTGGGAGTATTCCCTCCACTTCTACATTTTGGAAATCTTTAAAGAGGATGGGTTTTAGGTCTTCAGTAAATATTTGATAAAGTTCAGCGGTGAAGCCATCTGGTCCAGGGGTTTTGTTTTTAGGAAGTTTTTGATTGCCAATTCAATTTTTTTGCTGGTAATTGGTCTGTTCAGATTTTCTGTTTCTTCCTGGGTCAGCCTTGGAAGGTTGTATTTTTCTAGACAGTTGTCCATTTCTTCTAGGTTATCTAGTTGTTAGCATATAATTTTTCATAGTATTCTCTAATAATTATTTGTTTTTCTGTGGTGTCCGTAGTGTTTTTTCCTTTCTCATTTCTGATTCTTTTTATGTGTATAGATTCTCTTTTTTTCTTAATAAATCTGGCTAGGGGTTTATCTATTTTGTTTATTTTCTCAAAGAACCAGCTCATGTTTCATTGATTCTTTCTATTGTTTTATTCTTCTCAATTTTATTTATTTTTGCTCTGATCTTTATTGTGTTCCTCCTTCTACTGACTTTGGACTTCATTTGTTCTTTTTTTTTCTAGTTTTGTTAATTGTGAGTTTTGACTATTCATATGGATTGTTCTTTGCTGACATAGGTCTGTATGGCAATATACTTCCCTGTTTGCATGGCCTTCGTTGCATCCCACAGATTTTGTGGTGTTGAATTATTGTTGTCATTGGCCTCCACATATTGCTTCATCTCTGTTTTTATTTGCTCATTGATCTATTGATTATTTAGGAGCATATTATTAAGACTCCACGTGTTCGTGGGCTTTTTGTTTTGTTTTTTTTCTTTGTGTAATTTATTTCCAGTTGCATACATTTGTGGTCTGAGAAACTGGTTGGTACAATTTCAACCTTTTTAAATTTACTAAGGCTCTTTCTGGGGCCTAGTACATGATCTATTCTTGAAAATGTTCTATGTGCACTGGAGAAGAATGTGTATCCTGCTGCTTTTGTTTGTAGTGTTCCATAAGTGTCTTTTAGGTCCATCTTTTTTAATGTGTTGTTCAGTGCCTCTGTCTCCTTACTTATTTTCTGTCTGGTTGATCTGTCCTTTGGAGTGAGTGGTGTGTTGAAGTCTCCTAAAATGAATGCATTACATTCTTTTTCCTCCTTTAATTCTGTTAGTATTTGTTTCACATGTGTAGTGTTCTTTTCTTGGGTGCACAGATATTTATAATGGTTATATCCTCTTGTTGCACTGACCCCTTTATCATTATGTAATGTCTTTCTTTGTCTCTTGTGACTTTCTTTGTTTTGAAGTCTATTTTGTCATCTGATACAAGTACTGCAACTCCTGCTTTTTTCTCCCTATTAGTTGCATGAAATATCTTTTTCCATCTCTTCACTTTTAGTCTGTGTATGTCTTTGGGTTTGAAATGAGTCTCTTGTAGGCAGCATATAGACAGGTCTTTTTTTTATCCATTCAGTCATGCTATGTCTTTTTATTGGTGCTTTCAGACCATTTACATTTAGGGTGATTACCAACAGGTATGTACTTATTGCCTTTGCAGGCTTTAGATTGGTGGTTACCAAAGGTTCATGGGTATCTTCCTTACTATCTAACAGTCTAACTTATCTCACTTAGTATGCTATTACAAACAAATTTTGAAGGTTCTATTTTTTTCCATCTTTTTCTTCCTCCTCCATTCTTTATACATTAGGTATCATATTCTGTACGCTTTTTTCCATCCCTTGACTGTCATTGGAAGTAGGTGATTTGATTTTGTACCTTCTTAGTAATTAATTTTTCTACTTTCCTTACTGTGGTTTTATATCCCCTGGTGACAGCTATTTAGCCTTAGGAATATTTCCATCTATAGCAGTCCCTCCAAAATACACTGTAGAGATGGTGTGTGGGAGGTAAATTCTCTCAGCTTTTGCTTATCTGGAAATTTGTTTAATCCCTCCTGGAAATTTAAATGATAATCTTGCCAGGTAGAACATTCTTGGTACCAAGGCCCTTCTGCTTCATTGCAATAATATATCATGCCACTCCCTTCTGGCCTGTAAGATTTCTGTTCAGAAGTCTGATGATAGCCTGATGTGTTTTCCTTTGTGTGTGATCTTATTTCTCTCTCTAGCTGCTTTTAAAAGTCTGCCTTTATCCTTGATCTTTGCCATTTTAATTATATGTTTATGTGTTGTTTTCCTTGGGTCCCTTTTGTTGGGAGATCTGCGTACCTCCATGGCCTGAGAGACTATCTCCTTCCCCAGATTGGGGAAGTTTTCAGCAATCACCTCCTTAAAGACACTTTCTATCCCTTTTCCTCTCTCTTCGTCTTCTGGTATCCCTATAATGCAAATATTTTTCCGTTTTTGATTGGTCACACAGTTCCCTCAATATTCTTTCATTCTTAGAGATCCTTTTTTCTCTCTGTGCCTATGCTTCTTTGTATTCTTCTTCTCTAATTTCTATTCTATTTATTGTCTTCTCCACTATATCTAATCTTCTTTTAATCCCTCCATTGTATTTTTCATTTCAAATATTATATTCATTAATGATAGATTGTCAGTCCTCATTTTGCCTGTGAGTTCTTGAATTTTTTCTGTACATCCATGAGCATGGTTGTGATTTTTATTTTGAAATCTTTCATGGAGATTGATGTGTTCAGTTTTACTTGGTCCTTTTTCTGGTGTTTGTGGGATTTTGGTTTGAACAAGGCTCCTTTGACATTTTATATTTGTATGTGGAGCCCTCTAGTACCCAGAAGCTCTACTCTCTGGAGCTGCTCAGACCCTGTAGTGGTGTCTGGGGTTGCAGGGGAGTGGTGCTGGTGCCTGTGGGGAGGAAACAACTGTTTCCTGCTTCCTGGCTGCTCTGCTTGTCTCCAGCGCCAGAACCAGTGGGCTGAGTGCGCAGGTGTAAGTCTCTGTGCTTTGTGTTTGTAGCTGCCATAGGTGGGGCTTACCTCTGGCTGGCCTGATATCAGAGCAGGGGCTAGTGGTGTTCAAGCTGATTCTGGCCAGCTGGGAGGAAGGCAAAGCAGGCCTTGCATCAAGGTGGGGATCCTTGGAGCTGCATACTCAGCCAGAGGTATGGAATGCCTGATGGTCCTGAAAGTTCCCCACCTGCTTGACAGAGTGCACCCAGATAATTTCACCCACCTGTCCTTTCTTCTGAGCAGTAAGCTATGTGCAATCCTTGCCCCTTTGGCAGCCCTCTCACTGTTAGGAAGTCTCTCAGACTTCCCACCTTTCTTTTGTCCCAAAGCAGCCAGATATGGATTACTGTTTTTCAGAAGTAGCTGGAATCTTCTTCTCTCCAAGTATTCTGCCTGTCTTAACTTTCCAACTGCACTAATCTGCAGAGCACCATGCAATGCAGGTTTGTGCTCAGAGAACAGATCTCCAGGGTGGGTGTTCAGCATTCCTAGGCCTCCACCCCCTCCCTGCTCCATTTCTCTTCCTCCTGCCAGTGATCTAGGGTGAGGGAAGGGCTTGGTTCCCTCTGGATCATGGCTTTGGTATGTTTCCTATTCCATGAGCTCTATTCTTTTCTCCAGGTATATGCAGTCTGGCATAACCTTCTTTCTTATTGTTCTTTCAGGATTAGTTGTATTAATTATATTTTTGTATTATATGTGGTTTTTGGAGGAGGCCCCTGTCTCACATCTCATGCCACCATCTTTAATATTTTAATTCCATTTTAATTCCTTGTTCTTGAAAATATCTGATAACCTCTACTTTTTTTTATATCAGTAGTTTAGTGTGTTTCACTAACTTTAGAGATTTCTTGGCCATTATTTCTTCAAATATTTCTTCTGCCTTGTTCTCTCTTCTCATTCTTGAGATCTCATCATATACACGTGTTACAGCATTTAATATTGTCCCCAGCACTTTGATCCTCTGTATTTTTTAAAACTTTTTGGTTTGGTAGTTTCTACTGACCTATTTTCAAGTTTATTGAGTCCTTCTTTCTTTGGCTATATTGAGTATACTGGTGAATCCATCAAAGGAATTCTTTATTTATATTTCTGTGTTTGATTTCTACGTTTTAAATTTTGTTCTTATAATTTCCTCTTTGCTAAATTTATCTATATGATATTGCATGTTGTTTACCTTTCCCATTATATCTTTTAACATATTAATCATAGTCATTTTAAATGCTCATGTTGGTAGTTATCTGAAGCATATGTAATTCTAGTTATTAGGATTTGTCTCATTAAATCTGTTTCTCTTTTCTTATAGTATTTTGGCTGTAAGCTGAACATCTTATATGGAACAGTAAACGGTATGGTAATTATGCATTTTTTAGTTTTAGAAATAAGCAACTTTCCCTTCTGGTATGCCTTCTGTGTAGGGTTTACTAATCTTGTCATGAATTGAGCTAGGTTTGACATTTTTGTTGATATGATTACCAGAATTGGAATATTTTGTTTCTATAAGCACAAGATACTTCAAAATCCTCTACTAATTTATTTATTTTTCTTTATTTTGATTGGCTCTTTCCATCATCCTCCTCCCCCCAAAAATCTACCTCTTGCTGTTATTGCTGTTATACTAGCTATATTTCTCTATTATTTTTACTAAAGACTTATTAACAGTGGTTGGGAAAGGCTTGTATTTGCTGATGTTCTGATTAAACCTCAGTTGTAAGCAGGTACTATGACCCTAGGTTTCTTGAGTATGGCCTTCATAAGTGACTATGTCCACTCCCTTCAGGAATAGAGTTTCATCTCCCCTCATTCCACTAACACACTATAATAAGTATCTACCAATTTCCTCAAGCTATGAAACAAGTAACCTTTAAAATTCAGTTTAAGACTTTTATTACTTAAGGGAGATAGAAGACATGGCTCTCAGAAGTTATAGGTGAGGGCCTCCATTCATCTCCCAGCTGCAGAGGGATTTATCTTGTGCCCCAGGACACAGATTTAATGACCCTCTCATTTTTTTTCTGTAGGGAAAATAGTTGGGACAGGTCTAAGTAGATTTCTGCAGTGGTTGCCATGCCCCTTGCCCCAACCCACTGGGAAATGAAATGTTTATGTCGCTTCTTTCCAGTTATTCCTGTAAAATCTTGGTGGCATACACAGAGGAAAAGCTACAAGAGGGTAGAAATGTTCCTATCTATGTCAGTCATACCCAGAGGCCTCATTCTCTCAGGCTAGCTTACAGTAGGCTCTTATCAATTATATAAACATTGTTAGCCTAATTTTCCTATCACTTTGTGTTTCATGCTTTAGAATCTACTTTGAGTATATACTTGCTCTTGTGCTGTTTCTTCCTCCAGGTATCAGTCTCTCTTCAAATTTTGTGTTAGTAGTTTATCCTGTCATGTCAGTTCTTTGATCAGTTCAAGAAAGGTTGTTATTTTTAGTTTGTTCAGATTTTATTCTTGAAATTCAGCTTGGAACAATGTTCTTTCCAGCTCTGAATGTCTCTGAACTGAACCTGTACTCAAAATTTGCCTATTGTACTTCAAAAATGTTATAGTCATACATACATACTATAGTAAGGATCTTGGATATAATTCATTTTATTAAGGGGAATTTGAGTTTGTCAGTTGATTTTTTAAGTCTTGTTTATCTATAAAATGGTGACAATATTCCCTATAGTAGACAGAGATTAAAAGACCCTATATTATGATAAATAAGTTATACACAGATATTAGTTTGAGAGTATTAGTTGCCCCTTGCAGTTTGGTTAAAATCTTAGTTGCCTCTTGAGATTTGGCTAAAATGACTCTGACTATTTAATTTTGTTTATGGAAACACAAACTCTTATCAACAATTATGTAAATTCCAAGAAGCATCTCACTTGCTTTATTCCTCTGAAGTATGTAATTCCAGGTATGAAACTTAACCTCTTTTTAAAAATCTATTAAATTAGAGTGTTGCCTGTAATATAAAAGAGTAAGTTCCTAACAAACTGATCCTCCTAAAAATCAGTTATAAACTCTAGACAAAATACAAAACGTAACTATAGAGATGCTCTGGAGACTGAAAAAAATAAAAGCAGTCTTTGAAGCAGGTGACCAGGACAAAGTAAGTTCACAGTATTTGTTTTGGTTTGTTTTATTTTGAGCTTTTCCAGTATGAGGCAAGAGATGGCTCCACATTTGTTCACTGCACTACATACACATACATATAATGAAATGGATACTTGTTTGAGAAGGTATAATGGTGTCTCAAAATCTGGTTGCAAACAAATATGCTCAAGGGAAAGTATTCATCAACTGACACTGTATTTACAGATAATAAATTGCTTACTTAAAGCAAATTATTACACTTATATTTATGATACTCTTTTTTCCCTTTTACTTACTGCTTCATAGTATTTGAAAAGGAATAGAAATGCTGCTATAATCCACAGCAAATAATCTTAAAGCTTTGTTAGCTTCCTTGACTTTGTGAAACTCCTATTTAAAATGCCTTAGTTTTTTCCTCATTAACTACTTTTTCACCTCAGTCACACCAGTCATCTAAATCTCTATACCACAGCAAGTGATAACAGATCGAAGCTGTCTCCTGTTAGAGTGGAAAAAGCACAGCTGTGATGGAGTGTGGCAAAAATAGGAAACTTGAGTCCAATGAATCAAGTTTTTGTCTTAGTTTTGCTAATAGAAATAAGAAGGCAAATACTGCATTTTCCCTTGTGGCTGATTCTTGTTCTTCCATGCCCCCCTCCAGCCCCTTATTTGTAAGCTTCAGTTTTTATTTATTGATATGGATCTTTGTTTTGGGATTTGATATACATGCAAGAATGTGATCACTTTGAGACACTATAGATTTATTCTATTAATGCTGACACTATTCATTGATGTTATTGTTTTTTCATCAATAAAGACTGTCCTGAGAGTCAGTGCTTTGCATATTTTTAATAAATTTGTCTTTATTAATTTTTCTATTTTCTATTTATTACCAAAGCAAGATGAAATGGACTACTGTAGTCATTGACAAAAGTAGTCATTGATGATATAATACATTATGTTTTTACACCATTATGAAATTTAAAAGGAACACTGTCAATTGCAATGGCTATACAATTTGTTATAAAAAATATACCTCAGTTTCAGGGGTGTTAAAATGTGGGAGCATGTGCCTTAGAATCAAGGAAACAGATGTATTTTTAAATGTATCAACTTAGTTTTTATGTAATAAAGTTAAAAAAATCATTTCAATTTATGTTATTTTTTATTTATCAGTATTTGTTTACCAGGCAAGAAAACACTTGAAAAGAGCTTTTAAAGTACTGTTAATTAGGTCCCCAAAAATGTCCTTTTGAAAGAATCTTCTACATTTTTTTAATGCACTTAAGGAAAATTCACAATATATAAAAGTTTCTTTTGTCTGAACTGGCATTAAAGCACTTGCAATGATATTTTAATCCACTCTTCCTACTTATTCTAACCACTTCCATGTCTATAGAAATCAAGAACTGGTTTCTGATAGTTGCTTTTCTGGGAGACATTGTCTATTATAACAGATTATGAAATGACATAAAATACTTAGTTGCTACACAGCTCCAAATCAGAAATTTTAAAAGACTTTCTACCCATAAATCCAATATTCTTTCAAATTTTTCACTTTAATTCTCTATAAACATATGCTTCCAAAATTGCCAACAGATCCCATAACCCTGCCTTTTACCTCAGTTTGTCAATTCTCTTCTAAAACTACTTTCTTTTCTTCTTAAGGAGGCCTAAAATTCCCTTCCTCCCTGTATTTTCTTAGCTAAATTCTACTTGTATTTTAATAGTTAGCTCAAGGATCACTCTTTTTGCCAAACCTTTCCTAAATATTTTATATTTGTCACCAATTTATTATTCATTCCGTATATTAAAAAATTCATCAAAATGACTACTATTATGGCTTTTAAGTCAACTGTAGTAATGTCCTATTACCACTGTAACAAATTACTACAAACTACTGTCTTATAGTAATGCCACTGTATTGCCTTACAGTTGTGGAGAGGAGAAGTCTAGAATGAACCAGCAGGGCTGCATGAAGTTTAGAACCTCTAAGACAAAATTATTTCCCCTGCTATTTTCAGCTTCTGGAGGTTGCCTGCGTCCATTGGCTCAGAGCCATGCCTAACTCTGACCTTTTATTCTGTTGTCTCCTCACCTTATCTGACCCTGATTCTCCTGTCTCCCTCTTTGACATTACACTGGGCCCACATAGATAATCAAGGAAACTTTCCCTATCTCAAGATATTTAACTTAATCACATCTGCACAGTCTCTCTTGCTATGTAAGGTAACAATATTAAAAAGTTTGGAGGATGAGGATATGCACATTCATGCGAGGCCATTATTTTGCCTATCACATTAACCTCCCACATTAAACTCTGAAATTTAGTTATACACTGAACTGTATCTGCCCCAACCAAATTCTTATTTTGATTCCCTGTCCTCCACTGTGATTGCATTTGGAGACTGGGTCTTTAAGGAGGGCTTAATTAAGGTTAAATGGAGACATATGGGTGGGCCCTAATCCAACAGTTCTGCATCCTTACAAGAGGAAGAAGACGTGCCAGGGGCACCTGCACACAGAGGGAAGGCCACATAAGCACACAGCAAGAAAGTGGTCATTTGCAAGCTATGACATGGGTCTCAGGGAAACTAAATCTGCCAATGCTTTGATCTTGGGCTTCCAGAACTTTGAACTAAGAAACTGGATTTCTGGTGTTTAAGCCACTCAGTCTGGGGTATTTTGTTATGGTAGTCTTAGCTGACTAATACAGTATGCCTTTCATTTTTTTTAATTTCAGAATTTAGCTAAGTGACTGTATGAAAAAATAAGCAGCAGACAAAATTTATAGTAAAAAGCTTATGTTTGCAAAAATGTATCTTTAAGGAAAATTTAAAGTATTTCAAATTAGCACTAAACACCACGTAATCTAATGCTTAAGTTGGTGATTTATTTTACTTATGTTTTAAAACCTTATCCTATTTGTGGCAAATGTTTGTTCAGATTCAAGATTCTTATTCTCCTGTATCCTTTTCAGGATGACAGGTTCAGTGGAAGATTCCTTACTATGATGTTGACTGAGGAACTATGACTATCTGGGTCTTGGGATCTTGCTGTGCTTCTGCCTGAAAACAGCCAAGTGACTGCATGAGGTGCTGACACTAGAAAAGAACAGTTTTTCTGTAAAATGTTCTCACTACACTGATTTTTATCTGCTGTGGTGGTCTCAGAGTAAGTTGTGCAAACAGAAGCCGCAGTTAAATTTAGGCTTGCTGGTAGGGATGCCAAATGGTCTCCCTTGGCTTTTTCCAGCAGTATAATAAAATGTCCTCCAGGACAGCACCACAGCCTCTGAGCTGAGATCAAGCTCTCCTTGCTT
Organism: Smutsia gigantea; assembly: GCA_032199065.1. NCBI lineage: Eukaryota > Metazoa > Chordata > Mammalia > Pholidota > Manidae > Smutsia > Smutsia gigantea. Next base: position 397,183 of record JAVSCE010010524.1, on the reverse strand, counting down.
GGGGTCAGCATAGAGTATTTAGCCTCTGTATCCACCTGAGAACCCTGGAGAATGGGGAGGAGGGAATGTGTCTGCCGTTTCCCACCTAGATTTCCTCAACCTGTTTTAACTGAGTATTCAGGGGACCTCCATCAGTCAGAGATAAAGAGGTGAAAAACATTTCCAGCCAAATAATTTCAAATTATTTCCATAAACCATGAAAGATCATCTTCCCTCTTCATACCTTCCTCCAAAAGTCAACCTAGTAGTCAGTATGCATTCTCTCCCTGTCCACATCAACTGTTCTACTCTTTGAAAATTACTTTTCTTTATGTTATCTTTCCAACTTGCTATATTTCTATATAGCTTGTACCATCTGCAGTGGGGCAGATGTGGAGGGATGGAATGGATGTGAGCTTTTAGTTCTGCATATTCTCCCACTTGCAGATATATTTGTTAAAAGTAGCATTTACTTGTATTGTGGGAACTCAGAGGAGGCAGAGAATGTGGAAGATGTTTATGAGAATGTGGGGAAAAACAGATCTCATCATTCTGTTTCATGTGTTTTGAAACAAGTAAATATTTCATTATAAGTGTTTGTGAAGTGAATGAATGATGAATAAGTGAATAAATTAACTTATAATTACCACAAAGAAATTGTACTTGGGAAACAAAATGGTCCCCTGATGTGTATATAGAAATCAACTGCAGAATGGAACTTTTGTAAAAAATCTGGACAAACTGGGTTAAGCAGTATGTTTCTGTCTTCTTCATCTTTACCAAGTTTTTGTTTTAGCTCTTGCTTTTTCTATTGGAATATATTTTATTTCAATGCCCTCATTCCTCCAACATGAATCTAATAAATATGGAATAGCTTATGTTTCAGAACACACGAAGATATTAAAATATCCTTCCAGAATAAAATCAAGAAGAAAACAAAATGCCCTTTTTTCATCCTCAATGAAAAAGTAACCACTTTAAGTCTTTCAGATTAAATTTATCTCTGTATTTCCTCACATTCAGTGTGGTTAATATACCTATGATTTACCATTTCAAATAATACTAGGCTTATTTTTTATTCTTAATTGATTCTGAAATCATAATTGATTCGATCTTTATTAGTGATGTGCAAATATTCACCCATAGTTTCACAATTCCCCTGTAATTCTGTTCATGCCAATTGATTCCTTTCCTACTAATACTTTCATGCAGAAATTTAACTAATACACCCAAATTAGGTGTTGTTTACTCAATTGTGAAGTACTTCTGTGAAAGATGTCATGTACAAATGAAAGAAAATAAGAAATGTGAAGAGAGTAAAATCTATTTACATAATCAGCTGAAAAATTGACATTTTATTTCTTGCTTCTAAAAAATGGCAGAAAAAAAGTCAACAAGTAAATTTCCATGAAGTATAACTTGCGTTGGAGCATCACTTAAAAAATAATAATGTACTCCTAGGTTATCTGCTAAATGCTATTATGCATCACTACAATTTGAATCAATCAAAGAGAATCACAGTTAACTTCCCAACTAAGATAGGACCCCTAAATCATTTCACTTACATATTACTTCAATTGGAAATATTAAGAATAAATGTACTTCCATCTCACAAGGTGACTCTTTTGCTTATAGCTTAGAAAGATGTATTAAGTTATGTTTTTAGAGAATTTCAATATAATTCCATATTTTTAGATGATCATATATGGGGTAAGTCCTGATTTTAAGTATTTAAATACAGAAGATCTATTTTTAGAAGGTCCAGTCAGTTTTTTTCCTTATAATTCTTAAAACTTAACAGTCTTAAATACTGGGAAACCAAACAAATTAGCATAATATTGAATAGATAAATTAACAGGTAAAGATAAAGAGATTCCTAACAGATCTAGAAAATACCTAGAATTAATCTGACTTTTACCTTGAAAACACAGTGGAGATCAACATACTATGAAATAGACATTGATTTGGGATACAATAATCTCACTTTGATTAAGGAAAACAATGTGTCATCCAACATGTTCTCCTCTCTACTTTTTCTACATAAGGATACATCCATTTTGCAACACAACATTTCAAAAGAGAAACTGATCTTTTAAGAACAGTTCTGAAATCCACAAGACCAATCAAATACCTAAAATAAGAACTTCTAGGATTTAAGGAGCAAAGTTCTTCACCCTTACAAAGAAAACAACCAAGGGTGAAAGTTAACAGGACACCATGAGGAAAGATTTCTTGCGATGACCTCAGTGATAATGGACAGCTGACTGTTCACTAGCCTCAGGGAACAGATAATTCAGATATTAGTGTAGATTCGTATGCTCAGGTTCTAAAAACATTATGCTATTAAATGATTTAGGCCAAATCTAATTTTTTTATATTGAATACTTATATAAACCACTTATGGTAACTTGAATAAAATAAAGATTCAGTAAGACAGTTATTTTCTTCATAGTTCACAGTGTGGAATTAGAAAGCACACCAAATCTCTAAAATAGACAGAAAATATTTACATGCAATAAACTTATAACCTTGGCATTATTTCCACTGTTTTTATTTTCTTTATATTTTAACCATTCTTAGCTATGCGATTTTTATGCAGTACATTTTTGGATCTACACACACAAACACACATACACACATGTCTGTCAGCAGATCTGCTCAAAAAAGTTAATATATCCATGTGTTTATATGTTGTATGATTCACATGGACTATGGGCAATTTTAACTTCTGGTTATGGTAGAACAATTATATTGAACTAGCTTTCACAGTAAACAACCATTAAGCTGGAAAAATGCTCAATGAAGGTGGGGTAAAAAAACAGAAAACAAAATCTTCTAACCATAAGAGGTTAAAAACTGTCCTAATCCCAGACCATTAGAGAACCTGTATATATGGAGGAGAAGAGCCTGAAAAAGCCTTAAATTTGAGACCCTTGCACAAACACAGACTAAATTTGAGATTGAAAGAGGATTCCAGGCTACCAGCATGGCTCCCTGCCTGACTTGCAAGTAGCAGTAATACATAACAGCATTTTGTCCCTGGGCGCAGGGGCAAGAGCCAGGACAGATAATTTCTTTGAGGCAGGAAATCACCAGATAACCTAAAGCTTAGAGAAGAACAGAAACATTCGTCAAAAATCTCTACCAATCCAGCCCTGCAATAAGCATGGTCAACACTTAAAGAATTTAAAGCCAGTAATACAATGATTCTAATAATAGCAAATATAAAACACAAACCCAGCTTGATTGCTAACTCTATTAACAAAAACTTCCACACTAAAGTTCTAGCAAAGTAAGTATGTCCATAACAAGTTCTGGAGATCTACTGTACAGTGTGGTGACTATAGTTAATAATAATGTATCACATACTTGAAATTTGCTGAGAGAGTATATTTTATGTTTTTCCCTCCCCCACACACACGGTAAATATGTGAGGTGATGGGTAGGTTAATCATTTCACATGTATACATATATCAAAATATGATGTATGCCTTAATTACATACAATGATTATTTGTCAATCATACCTTAGTAAAGCTGGGGAAAGAAACAAGCATGTCCATTTTGAGGCATGAATACTATTTCCATCACTCTTAACCTACAGGTAAGGTAGAGTTTTCACCCAAAAATTTTGCAGCAAAGAAATAAGGCATAAAAACACAGAGGAAAAAATGGACAAAGAAATTAACAGAAGCAGGCTCAGATATGATCAAGATTTTGGAACTCAGGCAGGAAATTTAAAATAGCTATGATTAATTTGTTAAAGTTATAGTGGTACAGATGGACAAAATGCCAAAACAAATGGGGAATACCTGAAAAGAAACAGAAATAATAAGTAACAATTAAAATGATATGCTACAAATTTTTCAGAAGTAATGGTAACAGCGAGGAAGAATGTCTTCAATGGGATTATCAGTAAACTTGACACTCAACCTTAAGAGAACTTGACAGAAACCTAAATTGAACACAAAGAAAATGAAATGTTAAAATGAAAAAGAAGAAAGCATTCCAGAACTTTTGGAAAATATCAAAGATTGTAACATATATGCAATTGGAATCTTAGACTGAGATAAGAGTGATAACAAAGGAGAAATAAATATTTGAAGAGATGTCACTCAAGAATTTTCTAAAAAATAAAAGGCATTAAGCCACAAATCAAAGAAGCTCAGAGTACCAAATGAAGGTTAAATACAAACAAAGAAACAATATCCCAAGGAGACATATTATATTGAACCTGCTAGGGATGGATGATGAAGTAAAATATCTTGACAGTGACAGATAAAAAAGACACAATACATACTGAGGAATACAGGTGAAAATTAGAACAGACTTCTTGTCAGAAATCACATAAGTAAGAAGACATGGAGTACTATTATTCAAGTTCTGGAAGCATAGCCCATTAAAAGCTAAAAGAAACAAAAAGCTAAAATATATGAAAACCAACAACCCCAACACAAATAAAATCAAAGCAACAAGTAATTCAAGTTTCCCACAAAAAAGGTCTAATTCCAAAGTAGCATGGCCATAATAAATGTTTTAAAATATGTAGGACTTGCAATTATTAAGGAATTTTAATAGAATGTTAAGAAATGTAAAAAAAGAAAATACACTGAACAAAATATATATGAAATACACAAATTTTCATATTTGGTAGATATGATCACAAGGAGGCTAAGATAAGCTTAATTCAATAGGAGTATATCACTGTTCACGTTTAATTTTCCAAAAAATCAACATATTCATCTGACATACCCATAACATTTCACTCCTGCTCTGTATCCACAGGTTTATTTCACCTGTCAGACTCTTTTTGGTGGATGCAAAGAATGAATTGATTTTTTTGATATGCAGCAGTTTTTAAATGAGAATCTCTCACATAAGTAATTATAAACCTTATATATAGTAGAATCACATAGCTAATGAATACTATGGTATCTGTCAATGATCAAGAATACAAAATCAGGGAAAGGAATAGTCTTTGACACCTATTCAGATAGAATATGAAATATTTAAAAAAGGATATTAAAAAGAGATTTTTCATATTAAGGAGAGAGTAACAAAATGGTGCATTTGTGTGAAATGGATTAAACTATTGACAGATTGCTTTTAAAAATAAGAGTTCATACTCTTTCTTATGTCAATAAATACAGTATATAAAAACACTTTCAGTTGCCTATTAATAAACAATACTCACAAAATAGAGCTCATCGGTGTTTGGTAGCAAACATACTCTTGTTTCATGTGAAAGCCTTCCAGGTTTTAGATGAAGTAACTGAAAGCAGTTTCCAATATTAAACTTGTTTACACATGATTTCCTCCCATGGGTAAGAAGCTTAAACATCCACCCCTCAACAAAAATAAAAATATCAAATTTTATCAACAGTGGGACAATTCTCTATAGTAGTTACTAAGTACTTATGTAAATTAAGAGGAATTCAAAGTTCTATTTTTAAAACTACTATATATTTACATATAAGATATATGTTTAAATAGAAGGGTTTTAATTTTAAAAGGAAGAAAAATTAATTGATATTGGAAGGAAACAAACTACATAGATAACATTTGTTGTTAGCTAAGCAAAATAAAATAATTCACTAATCCTTCATTTGATTTCACTGGCATTGACATATATTAAGGGGAATATTTGTTTTGAACATATTAAGGAAAAAGCTCCTATTTGTTATTGATATATTAAATATTATTGGAGGAGTAAAGAAACAATTTCATTTTCAATTTATTCCTTTAATTTAAAAAGTTCCGACTAAAGGATAGCTCATCATAGTTGCTCAAAAGATTCAGAACTTAGCAATTTAAGGTCCTAACCTACTGCAAGCCTCTCTGTTTAATTCAGAGATCTAAAAAATTTGTATTTCTTTTCTCCTTTGATTTTTCTGACCACTAGCTTTGACGTTTTGCCTTATACATTTCTCATTGCACACCCAAAATGGCAAATTTCTTGAAGTATTAGAGATAAGTAAATGCTGTTAAAAGGATTACTCTGGTTTAGAAATTCCTCCTTAGCAGCAATTTATTCCAACGTAATTTGTGCAAACCTGTGAAATGAGTAGGGGCAGTGAGGCTGAACTTTAGACAAACTTCTTTCTTTTCCTTACTGGAAATCATATTTTGAAAATGGGATAGTCTTAACAGGTTCATAGAATTTATTACTCCTCTGTGGTCATGCAAATCTCACAAGCAACATACATTTAATCTCTCCTTTTTATTCGTTTTTTAAATGAAAAATTCTGCTGAGAAGGGAAATAATAGACTAGTCCTCTAAAGGCAAATCTAAGAGGCAAGAAGTAAGGAAATTAGTAACTGAATTTTTAAGTATCAAATGCCCCCAAACTTTAAAATAAAGCTTGGAAAACGCCAGCTAATGACAGAGTATCCTTTTCACACACCAAAAATTTCATGGACAGGTGATTATTTTGCAAGAGATTTTAGTTGCTATTGTTAACGACTGCAAAACTGCAATTTAGCTCCTGAAATTTTATTTCTGCAATACTTCTTTCTTTCCTACCTAGTCTTCTGCAACATGTTCTTCTTATTAACTTCTTACAAAAACACAGTCAGATTCTAGTGATTAATGTGAGAATTCTTAAGTTATTTAAATTTCTAAGAAACTCTTTACCCATGTACTATTTAAATAAATATTTTTAATTGTACTTGACATATACTACTGTGTTAGTTTCAAGTGTAAAACATAGTGATTTGACTTTTATGTACATTATGAAATGCTCACCACAGTAAGTTATCATGTTACCATACACAGTTACGTTATTGACTACATTCCCTACATTGTACCGTTCATCTGATGATCTATTTATTTTATAGCAAGTTTTATAACATCATACTGTTACTTTTAAATCAATGAATAGTTTAACATTTACATTTCCTCACAAAAATTTAAATACCAGTTATATAAATATACATATAGACAAAGATATAAAGGATGATATAGATACATAGATGTGGATGCAGATATAAATATATATATGTGTCAGAAAAGTTTTGAACTATAGAAAAATTATTTTTAAATGATTTAGAAAAATGTTAAATTACATATGTGGAGACTTCCGGGAAGATGGCAGTGTGAGCAGGGTGGCAGAAATCTCCTCCGAAAACTATATAAATCTATGAAAACACAGCAAATACAACTATGCCTAAAAGAGAAATCGGAGCACACAAGAAAGAGCACAGCGTGCAGCCACACCTAGGAGGACTCAGCACCCCGTGACGCAGGTAAGATACAGAATCGTGACCCGGCAGCACCCGAACACTCACCCAGCCCAGCGCGCCAGCGGGAGGAGAGAATTCGGAGCCGGGAGGGAGTGGAAGAGCAGGTCCACAAAATAAACAGCCCCGGTGGACTGTGCCGGAGCACCGGGAGTGCTGACACACATCAAGCAGTGCATCAATCATTGGAGAGGCAGAAGGTGCAGGTTTTGAGCCGGGAAGGTGCCGGGACCGTGCAGCCAGCACCCAGGGACAAGAGAAAAGCGTGCGCGATTTGAAGCGGTCTTGGACAGGCGGGGGGCACAGCAAAGGGAACACCATCGCCCCGGCGGGATCAGCCCTGCAGGCTGGAAATCCTGGGGAACTTCAGTCCCCTTTGCTAGTGCAGCGAGTGCCCAGGGACAAGAGAAAAGCACGTGCCATTTGTGGCGGTCTGGGAGAGGTGGGGGGCCCAGCGAGGGAACACCATTGCCCCGGCGGGCTCAGCCTTGGAGGCTGGAAGTCCTGGGGAACTTCGGTCCCATTCACTAGTGACAAAAACAAGGGAGCAACTACACTGGAACTTTATACAGAAAACAATAGCGTCCCATTCATTCCTACCTACAAAAAAAGTGGTGCAGCTACGGCTGTGAATAAGTGGAGCAACAGCGACACCTACAGCATGCGTACAGAATCTACTCCAGAGCCCAGCTGACACATGTGGCACCTACCAACGACCACTCTGGCCAACATGACAAGACAGAAGAAAATGATACAGACAAAGCTCACCAAGATTCAGAGCCCCTCTGAGAAGGAATCTGAAGAGATGGAAATGCAGCATCTTCCTGAAAAAGAATTCAGAATAAAAGTCATAACCATGCTGATGGATCTACAGAGAAATATGCAAGGGAGGAAGTGAGGGCAGTCAGGAAAGATAATGCAGAAATGAGACAAGCCATCGACGGGCTCAGCAGCAGACTGGACGAGATGCAAGACACTGTCAGAGCAATAGAAATCAGAGAACAGGAATACAGAGCACCTGAGGCAGAGAGAGATAAAAGGATCTCTAGGAATGAAAGAATATTAAGAGAACTGTGTGACGAATCCAAAAGGAACAATATTCGCATTATAGGAGTACCAGAGGAAGAAGAGAGAGAAAAAGGGATAGAAAGTGTCTTTGAAGAAATAATTGCTGAAAACTTCCCCATGCTGGGGAAGGAAATAGTCTCGCAGTCCATGGAAACCCACAGATCTCTTAACACAAGGGACGCAAGGAAGACAACAACAAGACACATAATAATTAAAATGGCAAAGATCAAAGATAAGGACAGAGTATTAAAGGCAGCTAGAGAAAGAAAAAAGAGCACCTACAAAGGAAAACCCATCAGACTAACATCAGACTTCTCAACAGAAACTTTACAGGATAGAAGAGAATGGCATGATATATTTAACGCAATGAAACAGAAGGGCCTGGAACCAAGAAAACTGTATCCAGCACAATTATCATTTAAATATGATGGCGAGATTAAGCAATTTTCAGACAAGCAAAAGCTGACAGAACTTGCCTCCTATAAACCATCTCTACAGGACATCTTAAAGGAACTGCTCTAGAGGGAAGCACTCCTAAGGCTAAAAAGCTGTCACCAGAGAAAATAAAATCATAGCAAAGAAAGCAGACCATCAAAAACAAACTAAAGGCAAAGAATACAACACCTAGTATATAAAGAATGGAGGAGGAAGAATAAGAAGGGAGAGATATAAAGAAATATCAGACTGTGTTTACAATAACTTAACAACAAAGTTAAGTTAGATTCTTAGATAGTAAAGAAGCAACCCTTGAACCTTTGGTAACCACGAATCTAAAGCCAGCAATGGCAATAAGTACATATCTTTCGAAAATCACCCAAAACAAATGGACTGAATGCAAAAATCAAAAGACACAGAGTAACAGAATGGATAAAAAAGCAAGACCCATCTATATGCTGCCTACAAGAAACTCACCTCAAACACAAAGATATCCCCAGATTAAAAGTGAAGGGATGGAAAAAGATATTTCATGCAAATAACAAGGAGAAAAAAACAGGTGTTGCAGAACTTGTATCAGACAAAATAGACTTCAAAATGAAGAAAGTAGCAAGAGATAAAGAAGAACATTACATAATGTTAAAGGGGTCAATCCAACAAGAAGATATAACCATTTCAAAAATATATGCACCCAACACAGGGGCGCCGGCATTTGTGAAACAAATACTAACAGAATTAAAGGAGGAAATAGACAGCAGTGCATTCATCTTAGGTGACTTCACCACACCACTCAATCCAAGGGCCAGATCAACCAGACAGAAAATAAGTAAAAACAGAGGCACTGAACAACACACTAGAACAGATGGACCTAACAGATATCTACAGAACTCTACACCCAAAAGCAACGGGATACACATTCTTCTCAAGTGCACATGGAACATTTTCCAGAACAGACCACATACAAGGCCACAAAAAGAATCGAAAATATTGAAATTCTACCAACCAACTTCTCGGATAATAAAGGTATTAAACTAGAATAAAACTTTAGAAAGAGAACAAAAAGGCTCACAAATACATGGAGACTTAAGAACATTCTCCTAATTAATCAATGGGTCAATGACCAAATCAAAACAGAAATCAAAGAGTATATAGAGACAAATGACAAAAACAACACAAAGCCACAGCTTCTGTGGGATGCAGCAAACACAGCTCTAAGGGGAAAGTATATTGCAATCCAGGCTTATCTAAAAAAAGAAGAACATTCCCAAATGGATAGTCTAAAGACACAATTACTGAAATTGGAAAAAGAAGAAAAAATGAGGCCCAAAGTCACCAGAAGGAGGGACATAATAAAGATCAGAGAAGAAATAAATAAAATTGAGAAGAACAAAACAATAGAAAAAATCAATGAAACCAAGAGCTGGTTCTTTGAATAAATAAACAAAATAGATAAACCCCTAGCCAGACTCATTAAGAGAAAAAGAGAATCTACACACATAAACAGAATCAGAAATGAGAAAGGAAAAATCACGACGGATCCCACAGAAATACAAAGAATTATAAGAGAATATTATGAGAATCTATATGCTAACAAGCTGGAAAACATAGAAGAAATGGACAACGTCTTAGAAAAATACAACCTTCCAAGACAGACCAAACAAGAAACAGAAAAACTAAACAGACTAATCACCAGCAATGAAATTGAAGCGGTGATCAAAAAACTACCCAAGAACAAAACCCCCGGAACAGACGGATTCACCTCTGAGTTTTACCAGACATATAGAGAAGAAATAACACCCATTCTACTCAAAGTTTTCCAAAAAATAGAAGAGGAGGGAATACTTCCAAACTCATTCTATGAAGCCAGCATCACTCTAATACCAAAACCTGGCAAAGACCTCACCAAAAAATAAAACTATAGACCAATATCCCTGATGAACGTGGATGCAAAAATACTCAACAAAATATTAGCAAACCGAATTCAAAAATACATCAAGAGGATCATACACCGTGATCAAGTGGGATTCATCAAAGGGATACAAGGATGGTACAACATTCAAAAATCCATCAACATCATCCACTACATCAACAAAAAGAAGAACAAAAACCACATGGTCATCTCCAAAGATGCTGAAAAAGCATTTGACAAAATTCAGCATCCATTCATGATTAAAACTCTCAACAAAATGGGTATAGAGGGCAAGTACCTCAACATCATAAAGGCCATATATGACAAACCCACAGCTAACATCATACTCAACAGCGAGAAGCTGAAAGCTTTTCATCTAAGATCGGGAACAAGACAGGAATGCCCACTCTCTCCACTGTTATTCAACGCAGTACTGGAGGTCCTAGCCATGGCAATCAGAGAAAGCAAAGACATACAAGGCATCCAGATTGGTAAAGAAGAAGTCAAATTGTCACTATTTGCAGATGACATGATATTGTACATAAAAAACCCTAAAGACTCCACTCCAAAACTACTAGAACTAATATCTGAATTCAGCAAAGTTGCAGGATACAAAATTAACACACAGAAATCTGTTGCTTTCCTATACACTAATGATGAACTAACAGAAAGAGAAATCAGAAAAACAATTCCATTCACAATTGCATCAAAAAGAATAAAATACCTAGGAATAAACCTAACAAAGTAAGTGAAAGACCTGTACCCTGAAAACTACAAGACATTCCTAAGAGAAATTAAAGAGGACACTAACAAATGGAAATGCATCCCATGCTCTTGGCTAGGAAGAATAAATATTGTCAAAATGGCTGTACTACCCAAAGCAAACTACAGATTCAATGCAATCCCTATCAAACTACCAACAGCTTTCTTCAATGAACTCGAACAAATAATTATAAAATTCATATGGCACTACAAAAGACCGCGAATAGCCAAAGCAATCCTGAGAAGAAGGAATAAAACAGGGAGAATTACGCTCCCTGACTTCAATCTCCACTACAAAGCCACTGTAATCAAGACAATTTGGTATTGGCACAAAAACAGACCCACAGACCAGTGGAACAAAATGGAAAATCCAAACATTAACCCAAACATATACAGTCAATTAATATTTGATAAAGATCCTTGGATATACAATGGGGAGATGACAGCCTCTTCAGCAGCTGGTGTTGGAACAACTGGACAGCTACATGTAAGAGAATGAAACTGGACTACAGTCTAACCCCATGCACAAAGGTAAACTCAAGGTGGATCAAAGACCTGAATGTAAGTCATGAAACCATAAAACTCTTAGAAAAAAATATAGGCAAAAAACTCTTGGACATAAACATGAGTGACTTCCTCATGAACATATCTCCCCGAGCAAGGGAAACAAAAGCAAAAATGAACAAGTGGGACTATATGAAGCTGAAAATCTTCTGTACAGCAAAGGACACCATCAGTAGAACAAAAAGACTTCCTACAGTATGGGAGAATATATTCATAAATGATGTATCCGGTAAGGGGTTGACATCCAAAATATATAAAGAATTCACGCACCTCAACAAACAAAAAGCAAATAATCCATTTAAGAAATGGGTAGAGGATATGAATAGACACTTCTCCACGGAAGAAATTCAGATGGCCAATAGGCACATGAAAAGATGCTCCACATCACTAATCATCAGAGAAATGCAGATTAAAACCACAATGAGATATCACCTCACACCAGTGAGGATGGCCAACATCCAAAACCCAAACAACAACAAATGTTGGCGAGGATGTGGAGAAAAGGAAACCCTCCTACACTGCTGGTGGGACTGCAAATTAGTTCAACCATTGTGGAAAGCAGTATGGAGGTTCCTCAAAAAACTCAAAATAGAAATACCATTTGACCCAGGAATTCCACTCCTAGGAATTTACCCTAAAAATGCAACAGTCCAGTTTGAAAAAGACAGATGCACCCCTATGTTTATTGCAGCACTATGAAGAATAGCCAAGAAATGGAAGCAACCTAAGTGTCCATCAGTAGATGAATGGATAAAGAAGTAGTGGTACATATACACAATGGAATATTATTCAGCCATGAGAAGAAAACAAATCCTACCATTTGCAACAACATGGATGGACCTAGAGGGTATTATACTCAGTGAAATAAGTCAAGCTGAAAAAGACAAGTATCAAATGATTGCACTCATATGTGGAGTATAAGAACTAAGGAAAAAAAATAACTGAAGGAACAAAACAGCAGGAGACTCACAGAACCCAAGAATGGACTAATAGTTACCAAAGGGAAAGGGACTGGGGACGATGGGTGGGAAGGGAGAGGTAAGGGGGAAGAAGGGACATTACGATTAGCAGATGTAATGTTCGGGGGGCACCGGGAGGGCTGTACAACCCAGAGAGGACAAGTAGTGACTCTGTGGCATCTCACTACGCTAATGGACAGTGACTGCAATGGGTTTGGGGGGGGTACCTGATGAAGGGGGTAGTGGAATCACCATAATATTACTCATTTAATTGTAGATTAATGATATCAAAATAAACTAAAAAAATAAATAAATAAAAATAAAAATAATTGCATATGTGTATAAGTTTGAAACTCTAAAAAGAATGGGTTTTATAAAAGGAACGTCTAACATTGTTGAAGGAAAAATAAAATGGTATCATTTATAACTGTAATTCTAGAGAAAAGGGATCAAGAGAAAAGGAAGGAAAGTTGATAGTAGTGTGAATTTTATGATTAAATTCAACAATCAAGTAGGTCTGAAATGTGTTTTCATTCATGGTGACACAGTTCTAGATTAGGTCTATTTCGAGGTAACTGAACATAAATTCTTTTTATCCCTCTCACATCCCATCTAAGAAAAGAAAGATTCTTTACTAAACCATATTAATCATCTAATTATCATGATGCATGACTTAGTTCAAGCATACTTAGTAAGGTAATTTTTATGTTTGAGAGTTATGTAGAAAAAAAGGAATGAATAGGATGGTGAGGGTATTTTGAAATCAGATAAAAAGAAGGACAAGTGGATAAGTAACTGTGATTCCCATTAGAATACACCACTGAAGAGCTCCAGTGTTCCCAAATATTAATAGTTAAACCATGAAATGGAAGTTACTTATCTTATAATCCTTATGGAGTTAGTACATGTGTTGATTAACTTACAGTATTTATGATTTATAATTCTAATTAGATTAATGAGATAAGAACTCTCCTCTCTAATGACTCTCAACATTTTCTTAAGCATAACACCTGTATCTGACTAATGTGCTATATTGATTTACGACTTTTTTAAGACACTTTACTTTTATCTTTTGTAATTTCATTTTCCTATATTTCTCTTTTTACTATGCATTTTTGTTAGTAATTCCACATGTAGAAATTGAAGTCAAATTACATTGTAATGAGAACTTAGTGGTTCTTTCCACATCCTTTCTTTTTCTAGGATAAGATTTTTAGGTCAGCATCATATCCCTATGATAGTTATTTGTAATAAACCTAGTTCCTATGAAATATTTCAGATGGATTACGTTGCATAGTAAGATACTTGCTATACAAAAACCCTAAATGTCACTTGTGGAATGATTTATGTAATTTGCATAGGCCTCTGATTATAATTTAAAGAGACTTGATGGAAAGGAATTTTTTAATGCAGTAGTAATAGGAATTGTATTATTTTATGGGCTTAAATTTAAAATTTCATTTATTTTTAGCAGAGTATGGGAATTCTAATTATGAGTCTCCCAAACATATTACTTAGTTATGCACTACTGCACTGGCAACCTAGGTTGACAGGGATGTATCCTATAATCTGTTCCTTACTTGATAGTAAAACTCAGTTTAACTTGGATAAATTTAAGAGAAAAATAGTCATTGAAGAGGGTGATTTTGATTATTCAATACAATTTTTCATTTTCAATTAAAATATCTTCCTTATCCTAATTTTTATGACTTGCATACTGTCTTATTGCTAACTTTAATTTTCTCCATACAAATAAATATAAACTAAACTAACTTTGTCTTCTTTTCATTTTATTTAACCTTCTTATTTATAGTCAATTAAACATTTAACCTTCTTATTATTTGGTCTTATTTCTTACTGTGTCTTTAACATGTCCAGCACACATGTATATTTACAGGTGTCACATTCCTGTATTTTTTTTTATTTTGGTATCATTAATATACAATTACATGAGCAACATCATGGTTACTACATTCGCCCCATTATCAAGTCTCCACCACATACCCCATTACAGGCACTGTCCATCAGCGTAGTAAGATGATACAGAATCACTATTTGTCTTCTCTGTGCTATACTGCCTTCCCTGTGCCCCCCGCTATATTATGTGTGCTAATCGTAATACCCCTTACTCCCTTTCCCTCCCTTTCCACCCACCCCCCCAAATCCCTTTCCCTTTGACAACTGTTAGTCTATTCTTGGGTTCTGTGAGTCTGCTGCTGTTTTGTTCCTTCAGTTTTTGCTTTGTTGCTTTGATCCACAGATGAGTGAAATCATTTGATACTTGTCTTTCTCTGCCTAGCTTATTTCACTGAGCATAATACCCTCTAGCTCCATCCATGTTGTTGAAAATGGTAGGATTTGTTTTCTTCTTATGGCTGAATAATATTCCATTGTGTATATGTACCACCTCTTCTTTATCCATTCATCTACTGATGGACACAGGTTGCTTCCACTTCTTGGCTATTGTAAATAGTGCTGAGATAAACATAGGGGTGCATATGTCTTTTGAAAATGATATCATGCATTTTTAGGGTAAATTCCTAGGAGTGGAATTCCTGGGTCAAGTGGTATTTCCATTTTTAGTTTTTTGAGGAGCCCCCATACTGCATTCTACAATGGTTGAACTATTTTACATTCCCACCAGCAGTGTAGGAGGGTTCCCCTTTCTCCACATCCTCGCCAGCATTTGTTGTTCCTATTCTTTTCTATGTTGGCCATCCTAACTGGTGTGAGGTGATATCTCATTATGGTTTTAATTTGCATTTCCCTGGTAATTAGCGATGTGGAGTATCTTTTCATGTGCCTGTTGGCCATCTGAATTTCTCCTTTGGAGAATTGTCTGCTCATATCCTTCACCCATTTTTTAATAGGGTTATTTGCTTTTTTGGTGTTGAGGCATGTTTGTTCTTTGTATATTTTGGATGTTAACCCCCTGTCAGATATGTCATTTACAAATATATTCTCCCACACTGTAGGATGCCTTTTTGTTCTGCTGATGGTGTCCTTTGCTCTACAGAAGCTTTTTAGCATGATGTAGTCCCAGGTGTTCATTTTTATTTTGTTTCCCTTGCCAAAGGAGATGCATTCAGGAAAAAGTTGCACATGTTTATATTCAAGAGATTTTTGCCTATCTTGTCTTCTAAGAGTTTTATGGTTTCATGACTTACATTCAGGTCTTTGATCAATTTTGAGTTTACTTTTGTATATGGAGTTAGACAATAATCCAGTTTCATTCCCTTGCATATAGCTGTCCAGTTTTGCCAACACCAGCTGTTGAAGAGGCTGTCATTTCCCCATTGTATATCCATGGCTCCTTTATCATATATTAATTGACCATATATGCTTGGTTTTATATCTGGGCTTTCTAGTCTGTTCCATTGGTCTATGGGTCTGTCTTGTGCCAGTACCAAATTGTCTTGATTACTGTGGCATTGTAGTAGAGCTTGAAGTCAGGGAGTGTAATTCTCCCCACTTTATTCTTACTTCTCAGATTGCTTTGACACACTCCTGTATTTTTAGGTGATTTCAAGAGACGTTTTTGAAATTTTTAAAAAATATGATAAAAAATGGAAATAACTATACCCAAATAGCCATAAATAAATCATTTTCCTAGGCAACTAAATATTAGGAATTCATTACAAAATCTATGTACAACTTAAGAATGGAGTAATGAAATCCCTTACATGTAAATTTGAATTGCTTTATAGGCTTCCATTTATACTCTGTGCATTTACATATTAAATCCCAATATTCACAAGAGATGGAATCAGTGTTTCAGAACTTTTCATGAGAATATAAGAAAACTGAAAATTTTAGATTCCACTTTAATGGGAAACAAGTATTAGCATATTGAAAATTAAAGTTTTTATAACTTGTTCTTGGCTCAATCTAAGAACTGGATACTATTTTATATGAAACATTACAATTTGTAAAATAGTATTTTTGCAGATATACAGGAAGTAATTAGAGTTCAGGAAAATCCCAAATTCGAGCATTCACTGTTTGTTCCCAGCCACATTATGCTCATATAATTCCAAGAAATATTAGAAACTACTTTAAGTACAATTATCATGTCCTCAAAATTTGACTCTAAAATATATCTAACAAAAGTTTTGATCCCACAATGATTGCATACTTTGGGGGCATAGATTTATGCTGATTTGCCACAATGTAAGCATTCTTCTCATTGATGGTCCTGTAAAATATATTTCTCCAATGTAGTAGGTTATAAAAGGAGAAGAAAAAGGTAGTAGTAAGCCAGAGTTAAGGTCTAGTTGAGCAGATTTAAGTAAATATTTTTGAAAAGAAATTTCTGTACTGAAGAAATAGTTAAGTGATATCACTAACTTAGTTAAATATTTCATCAGGTAGACCTAGTTTTAATATACAAAACCACTATCATCCATGAGAACCAAATTTTCTTTTGCTTTTTTATCATTACATCAACTTTAACAAGTTATAGTCAAGATGTAATTTTATTTCTCATACTATAGAAGTCCAGTAAAATGATTTATACCAGGAAACATAACTTCAGTTAATCATTTTTTTCCAGTGAAAAAAAAAATCTGAAAAGAAGGATTTTGAATACATGATTCTGCTTTTATGGGAAAGGAAAGTAGGGGGTCACATAGTTATTTGCAATGATTTTCAGTAAATCCTCTCTTATCTCCAAAAGAAAAGAAAAAAAAATGGTCCAAATGAGCTCACTGAAATCTAGTTACAAATTGTATCCTTTTTCCTTTGGTCCAGTGCTGGTGCTCTGACTTTCATTTACATTAAGATGCAAATATCCTAAGGCAGGAGTTCACTATTTTATTCACTTATGTATACTTTCCTGTAGACAATGGGTATACAATCAATATTTCTTCATTTACACTTTCAGATGATTTATTAAGAGAGAGTATGATTGATTTTTGAGAGAAATAAGCAATTTTCAATAAGGCACATAGGACAAGAGGGAAAAAATAAAATTGGGAGAACAGCTCATAAAGACTTATCTCACAATTTTGCTGAGGGTTGACTTTGATTCTAGTTCAGAAAAAAACAAGTTATAACATGAAACAAGTTCTGTATTACTGTACTAAACTTAGAGATAAAATGAGATCAGAGACTTATACTAGAAAGTATGTTTTATAGTATTGGTAACTAAATATTTTGAAAAAAATACAAAAAATTAGTAGAGATTATAAAATTTCCCAATATCTCAATATTAAACAACACATTTTCTTCCTTGAATGTAAGAGAAGACAAGAGAGTCAGGTTTACTCCAGATCTGCATATGCATATGCATATTGAAATGCAAAGAATTAAGCTCTTCCTTTTCAATAGGTCATAAAGATTCTGGGGGTTTCTAAAATGTTGTGACTATTTGTATAAACTGAGATTTGGTAGGAAACATTCTCCATGAGTTCGGTAATTTGAGGAGAGTTTAACAATGCAAAGGATTTCTATTTATAGTAAATTTCACTTTTTTGTTGGACAGACATATGAGTGTATATACTTGTATAGACTCTTAAAACCACCACCACAGACAAGACACAGAAAAATTAAAACACCCAAAAGAATTCCTTCTATTCAGAACTCCCTCCTTGTACCTCCCCTGCAACCACTTATCTGTTCTTTGTTGCTATAGTTTTTCCTTTTTCCTAGATGTTATAAAAATGGGATCATAGAGTATATATATTTTCAAGCTGGCCTCTTTTATTAAGTTAGCATAAAGCAACTGAGATTCAAATTAAGCTCTTGCATGTATCAATAGTTTTTTATTTTTGTTGCTTAGTATTATTTCATTGGGTCGATATACCACAGTCTGTCTATCCATTCACTTGAAGGAGAGCTGGGCTTATGAATTGTGGCAATAATGAATACTGCTGCTATACTCATTTGAAGGTTTTTGTGCACATGTAAGTGTTCATTCATCTAGGATAAATAACAAGAGGTGGGATTTCTGGGCCAATTGATTTGTAAATCAATCAATGTAACTGACATATGGATAACCTAAAAAAGAAAAACCATATTGTCAAATTAATTCATGAATGGAAAGCATCTGATAAAATTCATATCTGTTCATTACGCAACCTCTCAGTGAATTAGCAGTCTCTGATCATGCCAGGATCTACTAATTGCAGCCCTGAATGAAGAAGAGAGATGGTTATCTGGAGTATGATGCACTTCCAGTTATATTTTTATTTCGGTTCCATGTATTCCAATGTACCTTTGTTAGTCCAGGTTTAAATGTGCTATAAAATTAAAATACAAATTAAGTAATAATAAAGGGAAAATATTAGCTCTTATTCAATTATTCCCAAGATTTTCTGATTTATGAGACATCTAAAAAAACAAGAAATGGAATTTGGCATGGTATTTTGAGCTAAATAATGAAACAGACTTTGATCTACATCCTTTTGAAGCTTCATATATTTTGCTTGTTCAGAAATTCAGAGCTAAGATGATAATTCTATTCAGTCAGCTATATAACTGTAGACTCTTACTCCATGAAACCCTGTAAGTCAGTATACAGCTATATACTACTGCAAATAGAAAACTTTTGAAAAATTTTATAATATAAAACAGAAAAAACACAATAGAATATTTCTTAGATTTAGTTCAGTCATTTCAGTCATTCACTAGACAAATATTATTGATTACATAGTATGTAGTCAGAATATGATAAGGACTGAATATTATTTTCTGAATGTAATGTAAGCTTTCCCCAAGTATTACTTTCCCCAATTACTTCTTAGAGCCTTCAACACCATTGGTATTAAAACTAGTTTATTATGGGATGAATGAATTAAATATGTTCAGTTCTATATATATTTCTTAATATTAAATTCAAATTGCTAACCAGTGGGCCCATATTAGAGATGATTGGAACTAAGCCATTTTTATCTTCATCTACATGTACTTCATTTCATTCCTATCATTGATTGTTCTGGTCTATATTGAAGGAATCTAAACCTCTAAAAATTAAATTTCTTAGATTACTCTGCCAGGTGGATTCTAGTTGGTAATGGCTAGTGAGAAGATCTAGTAGGATTTATTTACTTATTATTTTTTATTTTGAAATAATTTTATTTTCACAGTAATTTACAAAGAAAGCAGGAAGAGGCTCAATATACTCTACAGTTTTCCCCTGTGTAAGTTTTACACCTTATATAATTCTAGTATAATATTGAAACTAAACACTGTCATTTGTAAAATGTATGTATAGTTATATTTCATTTTCTCACATTAGATTTGTGTAACCACCACCATGAACAAGATACAAAACTATTTCATCACCACAAAGATCTTCCTCATTTTATCCTTTTTATTGTCACTCTATCCCTCCCCTGTCCCTTCAACATCCCTAGCCCCTGGCAAACACTGTTATGTTTTCTATATCTGTCATTTTTCATTTCAAGAATGTTATCTAAGTGGAATCATTTACATTACCTTTTGGGATTTATTTTACTCAGCCTAATGCCCTTGAGATCACTTGTAACAGTTTAGGAGGAAGGATAGAAAGCACGCCCATGAGTGGTGATTGACTTCAGTGCCTTTGTGATTCCATCAGTAGCAGCGGGTGACTGCCAGCAGCTACTGGGGCCACAGGCTATAGAGGCTTTCAGCAGCATTGAAGGAAAAAGCAGTGAGCAGCTGCAGGCCTCAACAGCCTTTGGAGGGAGGGTCTGGCACTGGCAGTTTTAAACAGTCAGAACACATGTGCACCTGTGCTCTGGAAATACTATCTCCCTTTGGTTTTTCCAGCCCTCTGGTATGGGAGGAGTTCCTGAAATTAACAGTCTCTAGGTACGTCAATATCTCCTTTTTGTTCCTTCAACCAATCTAACACCTTTGTAATCAATACCAAGAATGTAATGTTCTTTGTATGAATTACCTAGCATAACTTCTTTCCTGACTGGACCCAGATAGAAGCTTATCAAATGGCACTGATGTTAAGGAGCTAGCCATATATAACATTGTAAAAGCAAGCTGATAGCATCAATATTATTCCTAATATTAACAAAATAGCTAATATTAATTGGAATGTAGTTTGCACAAGGCATTTTGTATAGCATCTTCCTTTCAAATAGCTTATACACAAAGGAGGCAATGAAAAGTCAAGTAAGAATAGTAAAGCTATGTTAAATTTGAATAGTCTTTCTTAATTGTATAAAAGCATTTTCTATGAATATTTGACTAATAAAATCTTAAAGTAAATGCTCATAGCCAACTATTTTGAAGTTTATCTATTTCACAAAGCAGCTCATTTTAGGAGTTCAGTGGTCATCCAACTGTCACTATGGTTACATTTCTGATGTTTAATGACAGAACCAAAATATGTTTCCAATGAAACATTTTGATGCTGCAACATTCACATTGTGAAATGCTGCCCTGTTGAGCATTTCAGATGCCAAGTCCAATTCAACATGCTTTAACTTGTGAAAATAATTTTGGCATTAACATTTTAGGTTTGCTGAAAAGTCATCTCACTCAAAGTGAAGAGTTTGGTATTGCCAGTTGAGGCCTTATGCAGCTGGCAACTTTTGGTTGTTTTCTGCACAGCTTAGAAAGGCAGTGTTGCCACTGCTGTAGTTTAATAATTGATTACTTACTTGAAATAAGTTTCATGGTTTGCTTTGAATGGCTACGTATTAAAAAAAGTTTTCTCTAAAAGAAAGAAAATTACATAAAACTCTCCTAATTGAATAAAATACTATTTATTCCTCAAGGTCCTTTGGAAAAAAATTTCAAAGTGTACCTTAAACATTTAGGTACTGAATTATCCTTAATTAATGACAGTGATCATCACTTATGAATAGCCCCATGCATTTCTAAGTAATAACTCTCGTCCAAACTGAATTCCTTCTAACAACAAATTGTATTTTATATTAACTGTACCATATATATTGTTATAGTTTACCATTTTTACAAAAAAAGCCATTTTTGTTTTTGAAATTGGTCAATCCCTAATAATGTTGAGAACATACATTTTCTATTTCTACCATATGTCCAAGTTCCTTAAGGAAAAATATGAATATATGAATATTTGTGTATACAAGCTCTTGAATAATAAAATATTCAACTAACTTGTTTCTATATCTGTTTTTTAATGTTTACAGATACTATAATTAATAGAGACTTGCTAAAGCATCCCCTCTGGCAATTGAGAACTATGCCATATCAGAGCATACAAAACCCCCTTTCATCATGAATTCCATTGGTTTTAGGTGACCTTTGCTTTGTTGATTACTGATTAGATCAGATATCTATTCAGTAATCATTGTCTTAGTGCTAATCCCCAAGTGAAAACAAAGCATTCAATGTGACAAGGTCTCTACACTCATAAAACTGTTAATGAAGAAACATAAAAATCTTAAATAAGACTTCATGATCATAATGTTAGAAAGAGTAAATCACAGAAATATTACCTGAGGAAGAATGATTACAGATAAGTCAAGAAAGCAATCCTCTAAGAGAATATGATATTCAAACCAAAAAACTGAATTTAGTCAACAATTTATTCAGATAACCAGAAAAAGAAACATAACTGTCCATGACTAGCATGGAGTCCCAGAGGTGAGAAAAAGCTTGTTTTACTTGAAAAAATTATTTTATAATATTCTTTTTTTTTCCTTTTCAAATTAGAGTAAGTAGTTTAGCTTTTATGCCAAGAACAATAGTAAAACAATTTTTTTGGTTTTGAATAAGGGATATATCTTATTATATTTAAATTTATGATAATAAACCTACATGCTATTCTAAACAATGAATTACAGGTTGTCAAATATAAACATTCTTTAGTTCCAGGTGAGAGGGAATCATTCTTTAGCATGGTGTTAGTGGATCTAAAAAGAAACAGGCTTACTGTTACAATGTGTTTTATTAAAAATAAAAACTTAAAAATATTTGCCAATAAATTAGATGTGAGAGGTAAGAGATAGAAAAAATTCAAGTATGCCAATGAAAATTTTAGGGAAAGCTAACCAGATTTATTGTTGTTGGCATGTTTTTAAATATAGATTTTATTTTTTTAATATGTAACAGAAGTCATTAGAAGGATATCCTTTTATTCAAGTATCATTTTTACTAAGTTGCATTTTGATTCCTACAGGAATTTTTTAATTTAATTTTTTAAACAATTATTGGACTTGGTTGTTCACAATACTCTTTTTGGATTTTTAAAATATCTATGGTTCTTTATCCTTACTGGTGTTGCCTGTTTGTTTCCAAGCTCTGTCTGTCTCTCTCTCTTCTTTGCATTTTCAGGAAAAGTTATCACCTTTTGCATGTCTACTAAAAGAAATAACTTTTTTTCTTTCTTTTGTGATCTGGATATATCATATATTCATTATCATTTAGAATAAAATATTTTTCTAATTATCATTATGATGTAGTTCTTGGAGCTATGGATTACAGAGAAAAAACTTTAAATTTCTAAACATACAGTGGTTTTCAAGTTATATACTGTAAGGACTTTCTAACTCATTTCTATTATTCTGTAATCAGAATGATTTGGAATGATTTATGTCCTTTAATTATGTCAATATTTGCTAAGTGGCATGTCATATGATGATACTTTATTAATGTTCCATGCATACTTGAAAAACATGTGCTTTCTGCAATTACTACAAGTGAAGCAGTTCTCTACAGATAAAAATTTTATTGAGTCTGGTAAACAAGGAGTTCAAATCTTTATTCTGGCTCATTTTTGGTCTGATTATCCTAACAAGAACTGAAAAAGATATGATAAAATCTCCTATTATAATTGTGCATTTTTATATTTATCTTTTTTGTTTTGTCAGATTTTATTTTCTCTATTTTGATATGATATGAAGTGACTACAAATTAAAATATGTTGAATTTTCTTGATTAATTTGGCATTTTATCATCAGGAAATTGTCCTCTATCTTTACTTTTTTCCTTAAATTCAACTGTGTCTGATTAATAGCTCCATCAATTTCTTTAGGTTGTTATATGTATAGTATTTGATTTTCTATGTTTTACTTTTAAATTCTCTTCATGTCTTTTATTAGCAGCATATAACTTCTTTTTATGTCTGATAATTATTGTCTGTTAATTAAAAGTAAATTCCACTTGTATTTAATGTACTTTCTGAAATTTCTGCCTTTAAATAAATCATTTTATTGTTTTCTATTTTTTCTTCCTAAGTGTTTATCATTTGACTCCTACATATTGATATTTTAAAATTATTTCACTTTCCATCTATTACCTGTATAGTTACTTATTCTTTTACCATTATATTAGTAGTTTCCAGATTATATCATATATTGCTAGTTCTCAAAATCTAATGAACATAAATACCTATATTTTAATCTGGAAAGGTCAAGGGTTTTAGATCACATCAGTTCTATTTACCTTTCTCTGAATTAATATCCTCTTGCTTTCATTTAAATTTTTAAATTCTATTAGATGTCACTATTGTTTTACATAGTTAACACTCATTTTGATTTATTGAAATATTTCCCTTTTAGATATATTTTATTCTTTCTTGACTGATCTTTTACCTAGTATAATTTATATTTTGTTTCAAGATAATCCTATAATACTTGCTTTATCACCAGGAATGCTAGTGATAAATTTTCTCGGCTTTTTTAATAAAAAAAGTTTTTATTTCATCTTTATTTTTTAGGAAAATTTTGCTAAAATTCTAGCCTGACAGTCCCCACCACACACCAAATTTTTAAATATTATATTCATCATGTTATTGCTTCTACTCTTTTCTCTGAGAAGTTATGTGTCAGTATTGTCATTGATTACTTGAAGAAACTCACTTGGATATCACAACTTCCTACTTTTCTATATCGTTATTTATTTTATATATTCATTTTGTGAAAAAAAACTGATATCATTACTTTTCTTGGGGCTATTGTATTCAGTCTGTCTAAAAATTTTTTTTTTTGTTTTGGGGAAGTGATTCTAAAGTTTGCATGGGTGGGGGGGAGTTGATCAAATGGGAGATTTAAATTAAATCCACTATTAATTTATTTACCTTTCATTTATGATACAACTGCCTACACCAACTCACTTAAAAATACTTTAAATATAAATGGACATTTATCTATAACTTAAATAAACACACACACACAGTGACTCCATGAAATTCAGGTTTAGATTTAAATAGGCATAACAAATAATTCTTATATTTTTCATGCTTTAAAATAAACTTGAGTGCAACTACTTCTTGTTAGGATGTAGACTGATGGCAAAACAGATGGAATATTTAAAAACAATAGTCTTTTATAGGAGGCGATTATAGAGCAGTAGATGCAAAGAAGTCTGAGAATCTCAACTCTAAGAGGAACGTGTCTTCCTTAGGTAAGCAGAGACTCACAGACGTGGAGTTCAAAAACACGGTTTCTGGATTAAGACAAGTAGAGGAGTCAGCAGAGATTTTAATGACAATTTGAAATAGCAAGATAAATGAAAATGCAAAATGCTTCAGATGTAAAACTAAATCACCCAGCCTAATATTTCTCCTTTCTCCTAAATTTTGATGAAAAATTAGTAGTGAATGAGTAGCTAGAAAAGAGAGAATTTATGAATTCTTGATGATTTTCCAAGAGATTGGATTCACAGGCCTGACACAAAACTCTACAAAATAGCACTCCAATAACATCTCAGATGAAATGTTAACAAGATTAAAGAGATCAGCCTTTTAGCAACTATGATGTGAACAGATAAGTTCTATACTAACAAGGGGTAAAACAATCTAATTAAAACAGCCCCTAAATTGGTAGAATCTTTGTTAAGATCCTTATCCTAACTGCTAGATAAAAGAGATTTTTAGTTCATAGTTCCATCTTCTCTCTCTGTTATTTTATACCCATTGTCCAGAAAATAAAAGATGAAGAAAAAGTGAGAAGTATGGAAAAACAGCAAACTTGATACATAATTACGATAAAATACTTAGTAGAAACAGATCCACAGATGACTCTGATGTGGGCATTAACATTTAAACAATGATAATAAAATATGTATTATAACCTCAAGGAAAAAAGCAAACTGGTTGTTTTCACAGAAAAGTCACTGAGGTACCTTTTAATGCTTATTCTCTAAACAGTAAGCTTTTTTCTTTCAATTATGGATCTATAGAAAAGGGCAGGGTGAAGGCCACTTCATTAGGGAATAGGATATGGGATAGAATTACTTTCAAATAGGAAGAGAAAAAGTTGCTTCTTTCACCACTTTTTCAGAATTGAAAAGTAGACAGAAATAAAGTTGGGCAAGTAGGTAAGGTGGGATTATAGACCTAAACTTTGGGATCTGAGAAGGTTGCTACTATGCAAGTATCCATGTTTGTATGAAGGAAAGACAACTGAACTAGGGCTGTTCATCACTGGCAGATCTACCACCACTTGGCACCACTTAACATAGAGTAGGAACTATTCTGCAGTATTGGAAGAGTATAAACTATAATCCTCCTTACCTTCAAGCATTAATAGGTAATCAAGAAATTTCTAATTGTTATGGGAAGGGAACATGGAGTACTAAGGTTAAAGAAGCCCTAATGTGAAGAGTCTTTGAATCCAGAGGTAAAGCTCTATTACCCAGATACATCAGTAGTGCGTGTCACATCATCCTGAAAGATTAGATAGAACTAGTCATAACCTGACAGATGTGATTTAAGGGAACAAAACAGGTCAGCCATTTTGAATCAAAGAAGAGCAAGGGATTAAAATATTCCTAATTGAGTCTCTTCTCTCACTGTCTTCTATGGAATCACAAAAGTCATGCTAGGTACTTAGTGACTATTTGGAGAAGATTATGGCAGATATATAAAACACTATTTACCTATTGCAGTCTGGAAAAAACTCAACTTGAAAAGACCAAGACACCATAGATGGACAAGTTTCTAGTTGTCTCTTTATTTGTGTATTTGGTGGTTTATGAATAAGACTAGTCAAGTTACTGGAAAATAAACAAAATAAATAGGCAGCAAAAACTACCAGACTTTTTTTGCCTGTTTGAGAATTTGAGAAATAATGTGAGTAAATTAATATCACTATCCGAATAACTGCAGCAGAATCTTAGAATTTTATTTTTTTTTAACATATAGGACTTCTTTTTGAGAACAGGTTAATAGCCTAAAGGGCACAGCTCTAAAATAGCTTCAAGCTGTTCTTTTGATGTTTAGCAAGTAAGAAAAAAATGTGAAAACTATGCAAGTAATTTATTAAATATCTAGCTTTGCCTCAATCTCCCAGAATATAATCTATGTTGGAGAAACAGAGTCTTAGTGTGTTTGTTCCCTTCACACCACTGGGACATCCAAAGAAAAGTGGAAGCAGGACTCTCAGTAATGCAGGGCCCATGACAAGGACACCTTTTATGCACATCTAAGAATGGTACTGTCTCTTCAGCAGTACTCTGCTTCTATGACAATATTCATGGGAACTGAAGGAGGAAACATGCTGATCTTTAAAAAGAAGCATCAGTAGAGACCCAGTAGTAAATGTGAAAGACATTATATTTATGTAACACAAACTAAAGTCAAATGTAGAGGTATGTTAATTTTGTGGCCTGAAGCTGGGATAAGTCATAATTTGTAAATGGTTCTTATTAGGTCATTAGTAATCTGCAGTTATAAAATTATGTGGTTTTAAGGTCAACCTAACAGTGCATTGCTGTTAATAAGATATCGTCATGGTTTCCCCACCAACCTACACACTGAGTCATCACAAACTGTTATCTGTCAGCCTCATTTACCAATATGTGGATTGTTTCCCTGAACTCCAGAAGGTGCAACCTATATTGACATACTCACTCTAACAGATATGAGAAGTTAAATTTCATATAAGCAATCTTAAAAAAGCTTGGCTCTAACTCACCCTATCCAGTGTTCCGCATATTTTAATATCTATTCAGAAAGTCTAATAAAAAAAATCTTCTAGACTGAAGGGACACAGTGCTTTCCCTGATTTTTGAGTGTTTTCAAGCCATCTATTATCAAAGATTCTTAATGAAGACAGACCAATTCCACTCCTTAAAGATACACTTCATTAACATCAATTATTTGAATCCATGTAACATGTACAGATATGGTATAAAAACTGTAAGGGAAAGATAATCCAAGAGTCTGAATGATTAACTACAATTTAATCATTATTTATTAATTGTATCATAAATTACATTCTAATGTGTATTACATTAGAAACAACAATAATAATGTAATTCAATGGTAATATGTCTTTCAACAAAAAGTCTCTCAGGCATGAGTAAGGTAGAAATGATAATATAATTCATTTATTTTAACTTCTGGGATAACTGTGGTATAAAAATATTTAATCATTTACTTCAGTCAACAAAGCAAGCCAATAATGTGAATTTAATCCAAAATGAGTTATTCTGATTTTCACATTTTACCACCAAAAAAAATCAGCAATTTTGGATTTATTGACTATACAAAGCATCTGTTTTTATTTACATCCCTATGTTCATATCACATTGTGACTAACCCAGCAGAAACAAACGAAAGACATTTCTAAATTCACTTAGTACAAACCCTAATACTACTCACCTTTATCATTTTAAAATGTGCCTCTCATATCCCTGGTTCTCACCTTCACATTTGATTTGACTTCAGATTTATGATTCATTTTTAAAACAGGTAAGTGTTTTGCTCCATCCTCACTGTCATAGATTCTTAATTATAAGACTTTATAAGAATTTAATGATAGGGCTATATATTAACACCCAAACATAGTTTGTTCTTCATGGTGAAGATAGTTCAATATCAGGGCCAGAAATCAAACTGTCTTTTATTTAGTCACTAGTCAATGAAATACAATCAGTATAATCAGGCAGATCCTGAAATGTAATGAATGTTTGGAAGACAAAATCTCTACAGATAATAGAAAATAACAATTCTAGTGATTGGATATTGTTTGGTTTCTTAAAGATCTAGGTTTTTTTCTAATGATTCTGTTTGGTCAAAGGAAACAAAGTCCCATGTCTCTTACATTGTTCTATTAGCCATGCTGATGATAAACAGAACATTTAAAGACATGATTTCATGCTATGACCTTTGGTTATGGAGCCAAAGCTTGAAAGATTGAAAATAAAAAGATAATCAAAAAAATATTCTCTGACCCCAGTACCTTATTACACTAAGAAATGGTATTAAAGTCAAATGAGATTAAAACATGAATTATTTTTTAATTGTAGTTGATATTATATTGTTTTCACGTATATAGCACAGTGATTCAACAGTTATACACATTACTAAATCCTCACCCTAACTAGTGCAGTTACTGTCTGTCAATATAGAAAGATGTTATGAACCACTGATTATATTCTTCATGTATCACTTTCATCACCTTGATCAATTTATATTATGACTGAGATTTTTGTGCCTCTTTATCCCCCTCTCCCTCCTATCCAGCTACCTTAACCCCTCCCCCACAGTGACCACCAGTTACTTCTCAATGTCTATGAATCTACTGCTGTTTTATTCATTTTCTGTTGTGAATTCTTTACAAAGAAAATGTATCGGTATAGTTAGACAAGTTTATTTATCCAATGACAATTTTATTTTAAATGATTTCATTTTTTAATGAAATAATGTTAATTCTCATCAATTACATAGTTTCAATAAGTACTTTGCTAAAACAGTATGCTTACAGAAAAAAAGGTGAAGATAGTAATATACCCAATTCCCCTATTATTGACATCTTACCTAAGTAGTACCTTTGTTATAATTAATAAACTGATATGGACACATCATGAATAAGTAAAGTCCATTATTTATTAGTGTATACTTATTTTTTATTTAATTTTCTTTTTTCTGTTTCAGGATCCTATCCAAGATATGCCATTGCAGATAGGTTACTCTTGGCTGTAACAGTTTGACGATCTTGACAGTTTGTAGGAGTACTGTTTAGGTATTTTGTAGCTGTCCATTAACTGGGATTTGTCTGATAAGTTTCTCATTATTAGAATTGGATTATGTATTTTTGGAGAAGAAGAACACAGAAAGTGCAGTTTTCATCATATCATATCAAGAGTATGTGGTATTAACAGGAGATATCACTGTTGATGTTGAACTTGATCACATGGCTGTGGTGATGTTTATCAGATTTCTCCACTGTAAAGTTATGCTTTTTCCTCCCTCCATACTTTACCTTTTGGATGTAAGTACTATGCATAGCCGTGGTTAAGAATCAGGGAGCGATGTTCCACCTCACTGAGGGTAGAGTATATACATAAATTATGTGAATTGTTTTGCATAGATATGTCCATTTTACCTGTTTATTTATTCAATTACTTATTTTTATCAGTATGGGCTCACAGATAATTACTTTGTAGTTTGGCTTTTAATCTGATGGTACTATATATATTTCATTGTTTAAATTGTTTCACATTTGGCCAGTGGGAACTCTTACAATTGACTACTGTCTACTAACAGTATGTCTTGGATATAGCTACATGATAATGTTTAGATTTTTTTTTGTTTTGTTTTTAATAACTTCCGTACTTCTGGCACTGAAAGGTACTCCATGCTTATCTAGAATATTTCTATCCCAGGCCTACAATCAGCCATTTCTCCTAGGAGCTCCAGTTTCTTTCATTCAAAATCATATTATAAACCAAGATCTGGGTACTAAGTGTGCTCATTTTTACTAGGGTGTCATTGCATCTAGTACCTCTGAAATGACAGTGAGGAATTATATGTGTTTATACTAACTAGTAAATATGCACATATCTCTAAAATCTCTATGTGTAACCATCTTAAGCTAAATATGAGGGAATACTGGTATCTTCAGCTCTAAAATGTTACAAATGGATAATTCTAGCCTTCTTTCTATCTTACCTGTAAACTCCCACTCTAACCCTGGGAAACCTGGCTCTCACCATCCACCACCCATTTATTTGATTATTTAATTATTATATACATATTTAGTGGAATCAGAATCATCAACCCATCTCCACTTTGGGAAATACTTTATCAGCTAAAATACATTACTTATGTACAATTACTTGTGTTTTATTCTCATAAATTGCCCATTTCCAGAGTTACTGTAGTCAGCACCATTTCTCCCAATGCCCCTAAGTGAGGTCATTTCGTAAGTTTGTAATACAGTTAAGATTGTTTTTCCATCCAGGGATCCCATGACCTCCTAAATAATTCTTTTTAAAATGTGTACATTAAGGTTCAATCTTTGTGCTGTAAATTTATGTGGGTTTTGAGAAGGCACTGCATCATATATTCTCTATTACAGTATCATACAAACTAGTTGCACCATTCTAAGAATTCTCCTTTGGTTCACCTACCCAATCCTTTTCCCCATTCTTCAGACACCCCTGACAGCCATGATCTTTTTGCCACCACTGCAACTTAACTTTTGCTAGTACATCAAATAGTTGGAATCATACAATATGTAGCCTTTCCAGACTGACATTTTTTCACTTGACAATATGCATTTAAGATTCACTCATGTCTTCTCATGGCTTTACAGTTCATTTATTTTTATCACTGAGTAATATTCAATGTATGGATGCACTATAATATGTTGAACCTACCAAAGGACATTTGTGCTTCCATGCAATCTTTGATGATTATAAATAAAGCTTCTATAAACCCCTATGTGCAAGTTTTGCACAGATATAAATTCTCATAAATTCTTAAATAGGTGTAAGTTCTTTGCTATGGTTGTTTGCATATAGCTGTTGAATTTACCAGCACTGTAAGTTTAAAAGACCATCTTTTTCTATTGAATGACATTTGTTCTTTTGTCAAAGATCAGTTGATTACATTCATGTGGGTATATTTCTAGACAGGCTGATTATATTCTATTAACCTTTTCTTCACCAGTATCATATGGACTTTCATACTGTAGATTAACAGTTAAGTCTTGAAATTGGGTAGTGTTAATCCCCCAAATTTATTCTACTTCAGCATTGGGTGTGATATTCTAGATCTTGTACCTTCACAAAGAAGTTTAAAATTTGCTAGTCAATATCAAGAATAGAATGCTGAGATTTAGACTGGGCTTTTATTGAATGTATTGATCAATTTGGAGAAAAAAATGATATCTTAACAATATTGAATTTTCCAATCCATGAACACATTTTCTCTAGTTCCTCTTTATTTCATCAAAGTTTTGACAAATTTTTGACACTGTCCAGATATATATTCTGTGTGTGTTTTATTTGATTTGTAATCAAGTATTCAAATTTTAGTGCTATTTTAATTATTTTTTTCATTTTAATCCCCATTGTTCATGGATTCTATTCAGAGAAGTAATTGACTTTTCTGTATCAATCATGTTGTCTGTGACATTTTATACATGCTGTTTAGTTCCTAGAGTTTTTTGCTGATTCTTTGGGATTTTCTTCATAGACAATTATGCCATCTGCTAACAGTAACAATTTTGTTACTTCTCCATTCTGTATACTTTTTAAATTTTTTCCTTTATTTTTCTTATTGCATTGGCTTGGATTTTCATTACAATGTTGACTAGGAGTGGTAAGAGAGGACATATTTGCTTTGTTTCCAGTCTTAATAGAAAATCATTCAGCTTCTCATCATTAAGTATATTAACTATATGAATACTGTAGATGTTCTGTATGAGTTGAGGATGTTCCATTCTACGCCTGGTTTGCTAATAAGCATTCTTAAAATAAATAGGTCTTGGATTTTTGTCAAATAATTTTTTTTATCCTATGATTTTTCTTTTTTAGTCTATTGTGGAAGAGTACGCTGAATAGCTTTTAATTCTTTTAAATATTTTATTTAGATCAGTTTTAAGATTATAACATAGTTAACAAGAAGGTACAGAGATTTCCAATATACTCCCTGACTCCCTCATTATAAGCATCATTTACAATGGCACTTTTTTACCAAAAATGAATTCAGATGGACAGACCATAATCATCTATCATCCATAGGTTTCTTTAGGTTTCACTCTTGGTGTTGTATATTCTATGGGTTGGATAAATGTATAATAGCACATATCTAACAATATATCATACAAATTACTTTCACTGACATAAAAATCCTTTGTGGTCTGCTATTTATCACATCCCACCCCCAATGCTGGTGACCTTTGATCTTTTCATTGTCTTTTGACATTTTCAGAATGTACTGTATTTGGATTTATATGATATGTACCTTTCTTAGATTGGCTTCTTTCACTTAGTAATATGCATTGGAAGTCCCTCCATGTCTTTTCATGGCTTGATACCTCATTTCATTTAGTGCTATATAACAATCCATTTTTTGGATGTATCAGATTATTTACATATTCACTTGCAGAAGGACAACTTCATGGTTTCTAAGTTTTGACAACTATGAAGAAAACTGCTATAAACATCCATATGCAGGTTTATGTATGGACACATGTTGAACTCCTTTGAGTAAATACCTACGAGTATGATTGCTAGATTATGTTGTAAGAACTTGGTTAGCTTTGTAAAGAACCACCAAACTGTCCTCCAAAGTGGCAGCACCATATTATTTTTCTACCAGCAATGTTGAGAGTTCCTGTTGTTCCACATCCCTGCTAGCATATGCTTTCAGTATTCCAGATTTGTGACATTTTAATGGATTTGAAATGTTCTTTGTACATTCTGGATAACAGTCTTTTATTAGATGTTTTGTGTAAATATTTTATCTTAGTCTGTGGACTGTCTTCTAATTCTCTTAATATTGTCTTTTACAGAGAAGTTTTCAATTTTAATGAAGTCTGGCTTATAAATAATTTATTTCATGTATCATACCTTTGATATTGTATCTAAAAAGGCATCAGCATATCCAAGGTCATCTAGGTTTTCCCTGTTATCCTCTAAATCTCTTAAAGTTTTGCTCTTTAGATCCATGATCCATTTTGAGTTAATTTTTGTGAAAGGTATTAACATCTGTGTCTAAATTCTTTTTTTTTTTTACATATGGATGTCCAGTTGTTCCAGCAAAATTTGCTGAAAAATTATCTTTGCATCATTGGATAACTTTTGCTCCTTTGTCCAAGATACTTTGACTATTTTACGGAGGTCTATTTCTGGGCTCTCTCTTCTGTTCCACTGATCTATCTCCCTGTTCTTCCACCAATATCATGCTATTTTGATTACTGTAGCTTTATAGTAAGTCCTTGAGTCAGGTACTGTCAGCCCTCCAACATTTTTCTTCTTCTTTAATATTGTGTTGGATATTCTGGGACTGTTGCCTCTCCATAGAAACTTTAATCAGTTTGTTGATATCCATATAATAACTTGCTGGAATTTTATCTAGGATTGCATTGAATCTATAGGTCACTTGGGGAAAAACTGGCATTTTGAGTCTTACTCTCCATAACAATGGAACATCTATCTCTCCATTTATTTAGTTCCTCTTTGATTTTATTCATCAGAGGTTTGTTTTTAATTTCTAATTCTATTTGTTCATTGTCAGTATGCAGCATGGTTTTGATAGTAGGGTAATGACAGCTGATAAGATAAATTAGGAAGTATTCCCACTGCATAATTTTTCAGGAAGAAATGTGGAAGACTGGTAATAGGTTTTTGCTTAAATGCTTGAAAAAATTCAACAGTGAAATCGTCTGCATGCAGTACTTTCTCCTTTTTTGGAATACTATTAATTTTTTAGTTAATTTCTGAATATAGGAAAGCCTATTCAGATTATCTGTATCTCCTTGTGTGAGTTTTGCTAGTTAGTGTTTTAAAGGGACTTGATCCTTTCATTAAAGTTGACACCTTTAACTCATTATTTTTTAGTTCTTTTTTTAGCATTTCCATTTCTCTGTTTACATTATATATTATTCTTCTATATTTTCTATTAGAGCTCTTTATATAATAACCATAGTTGTTTTCACTTTCTTGTGTGATGTTTTCAACATCTGTGTCATATTTTCATTTGGTTTTGTGGCTTGCTATGTCTACTCAAACTTTTCTTTTTCTTGCCTTTTGCATGTTTTGTAATTTTCTGTTGTAAGACAAACATGATGTAATACATTAAAAGAAACCGATAAAACTGAGCCTTTCTTGTGAGATTTTATGTTAATATGGATAGTAATTGGACTACATTTAATGTTTGCTGTAACTATAGTTGAGTCTTCAAATTCCTCTAGTGTCCTGTTTAATGTCTTCCCTGTTGATTTTGTACTCATCCTCAAAGGGAATCTGCATCTTTTAGCTCTTTCACATATAATCCATTGTTGTTATATTAGAATCCTGTTGGTACAGTATTAAGGTATAAGTGAGAGTAAGTATCTACCATTTTATGTTTAAATCCCAGGTTTTTAATGAGCCTCTGACTTTGGGCTATGCTCTTCACATATCTTTCATAGCATTTTTTCCCATTTAGTTGTGACAAGAAGGTTAAAGGAGGCTGGAGCTGGAGAAATTCCCTTTCTCCCAGTAGAATAAGCCCTGTTAAAGCCTTTCACTCTGGAGAGTAGAAATGTGCTGGATATATTTCACAATATGTACTCTTTTCCTCCCTCTGCCAGAGGAGAAAACAGTGGATATTTTTTGGCTCCTCATCTTAAGAACTTATTGGGATTCCTGGAGTTAAATCCCATGAAAAATGTGGGACCCCCAAAGACAGTGGTCTCCAAGAGGTTCTCACACTCAAGACAGTTCATACTCAGTCTCCAGAAATTCATCAAAATGTCACAGAAGTGTTTCTACCAGTTCATGGCTCCAGTGGCTTCTGCTGTACAAGGTAAAACTTAATTGCGACAATCTTTGTTTGCCTTTCTCTCCAAATTTTAGTGTGGCAGTTTACACTGTAATTTGTTTCCCGTTAGGTTCAGGAAGAGTCATTGATTATTAGTTTGTTCAAATTTCAGTTTATTCAAGTCTTATTGTAGAACAGAATTAAGGACTTCAAAGTTCTTTACATGTTAGAGCTGAAACTGGAAGTACATACTACATTTTTATTAATTTTCTTCTTGATTTTCAAATTTGAATTTGTTTTGAATATTTTTCTTATATACGTATTTAAGAGTGGCTGTTGACATTATAAAAATTCCATAAAAGAAAATAAATTATAGTTCTTATATTACTCTTTCTGTGACAGTGGCATGAAGTGTCATATAAAAGTAACTTACCAGAATGCCTTATTCATTATTTTATACTAAAAGAACTTGAAGGAAGTAAATAAACAAACAGAGTCAACCATGAAGAGAAAAAGGAAAGACAGCGAAAATAGTAACTATATTTCTTTTGTTATTTAATATTTTTAAGTAATGCATCTGTTAATTTTAAAACATCTATTTAAAAAACACCAACAAAGGAAATCTAGTCTTTGTATCCCAGGGATTTAATATGGGTCCTATGGAGCTTGTTCCAGGACAAGAATTCAGGGAGTTTATAGTCTTGGATAGGAAAATAACAGATTTATATCTTCATTTTACTCTACCTGAAGTTTAGCATTTCCCTCATGTATGAATGCAGGTAAAAATCAACAGTAAGAAAAGCAGTAGCCATGACTTGAGAATTTATAACAGCAAAAGTCACAGATATTTTCATATCACCCATAATCAGACTTTTGGAAACACTGCTAAATTAAATCAGTACTTTTAAACTACAATAGTTCTTAGAACCATACTCTAGATCTTTTTATTTAATATATTAATAACTACAAATACCTTTACATCACAATTGATATTTTAAAATCGTTTATAGTATTTTAGTAAATTATCTTTTATAATCCAATACACTTTATGCATTTAAAAATACTACTCTTGAGAACAGATACACAGTCTTAATTAGACTTCAGAAAGGTCACACTGACAGGAAGACGCACACACACCCACATATACACACAGAGTGACTATGCATTATATACACAGATATTATGATTAGCCCTATCAGTCCTTGTCTTGATATGATTTTTTATATTATTACTAGGGATATTTACTACAATAAAAATCTTAAGTATGTGTCATTTCTTCAGTAGCATAAAAAAAATCAGTGCCACCCTCAACCATTTTCCTGTATTCATCATTCCTGCTATTCCAGATGACCAAGGAATCTGAGAGACTGCTTCAAGTTGTGTTATATAGAACTTGAGGCACCACATAGCCATTTCTTCTGTGGGGATCATAACAACTCCATTAATGCCATATAGGAAAGAGATCCTGGTTGTTTCTGCTCTTTGATCTCTCAACTTTGCTAGATGTATAGAATTTTAAACAATCCCCTTACCTCTACCTCAAAGATATGGTATGAACAACACAAAGAACATTCTCTATGAAACCCACAGAATCTGTCTTCTTCACTTGCCTATGATTCTCACTCTCTGCCCTGAATAAGAAATTTTGTTCACCTGTTTGAGGATCTTTGTTAGAGCTATTATGATTCCAATAAAGTCAAAACTTAAAAAAAAAATCAAAAGGTAGAAGTCTCCTTTCCCCTATCTTCTTGCCACACTTTCTGTGTCCATCTTTAATCTGAGATTAAAAACTGACTGTTTAGCTGATTGAATATGGAAAATGGCATTAGTAACAATAGTTTAAGTAATTCTATTGATTAATATTTCAAAATATTATCACATTTTTGTCACTTCCTTCTCTTTTTGCATTTTTCTTATTACAAGAAATATGTACCTTAGTTGTATTAAACATGCCTTTTTTTTCTGTACTTTCTGAGCACAGTTTTGACATCTGGGTATTGAAGAGATGCCCCTCCTGGGGCTAACCAATTCCTAGAGATAGTAATGGGCTCGCCGGCAAGTACACCTTTCACATGCAAACCAATCCAAAGCCCATACCTCCCAACTACCTCCTTTATCCAGATGCGCTAGACCACCAGGCACCTACCCTCATGGCTACAGGCCTGGTATAACAGGACCAGGGACAGCTCCCATGACCGAGAGCCTGTTCACCATGTCTGTCTTTCTCATGGAAATCAGAATAGTCTCTTGCCCACATTTTCCTCTCACTCCTTCTGCCTCCCAACAGACCTGGTGCTTTCTCTTGTGGCTTTGTGTAGTATGGTGTGTCCTCTCCTCTGATGCACTGAGTTACAAACCATTCTTTCAAATGGCAGTGGTCTTCTGATGTGTTGGCCTCATCATACCTGAATAATAATAAAACCTACATTTTAAGACATAACTAAGTATAATTGTGTACCTGTCAAATAATGTATCTGATAATTTTATGAAGCCAAGTTACTAAAAATTTATATGCTTTGTAAAAATATATATTTTTAAGATGTTTGATGTCAATTGCCTATCAACCTTGAAAAAGTACAACAATTTACACTCTAAAACTGCTTGAAAGTATGTATTTTCTCACATGCCTGACAGTATCTTGTAACGTAATTCATCATCAGAGAATTTTTCTTGTCAATGTGCATTTTTAATTTCTAGTGTGGCTGACTATTTATCATTTATTTACTAGTACTTAAAAACTATTTCTCTATAAACTGTATATTCTTCAAGGTTTTTTTTACACTATATAATAGCCCTTACTGATAAAACTATTAAACTTTATTCTTATAATTATTTGACAAATCAATTTTCTCATATAAACACTATTCTTTCAATAATAATTATGGGGTTTAAGGTAACAAATACTTTTTTTTGTTTAATAGTAAAAAAACGTATTAATTATTTCCTTTATGTTTTCCACATATGGTGCTGTGATTATGGAGGGTTTCAATATTGGAAGCTTGTATGCGATGCTACATTATTTTCTATATTTTTATTTTCTTTTTTATATCTAAATATTTAACCCACTAAGAATTAATGTTCTTGGGTGTTGTCCTATATGAATCAAATTTTTGGCACCCAATACTTAATCACTTAACTAAAATAAACAGACCAAAAAAAAAACCAAATTAATAAATTCCACATTCCACTAGAGCACACGAAGTATTACTCCATTTCTCTGCTTTCCTACAGCAAAGACTGTTAGCTGTTCTTAAACATGTTTGCCCTTTTGAGCACATATGAAGATGACTTTCCAAAACTCACTAGACTATGCCAGCTAGACTGTGGCTGGGAAATAGCTAGTGACATAAAACACATGTTCCTTCATGACTAGGCTTGTAAACAGCTGTTCATGTAATTCTTAAAAGTTTTTCTCCATCTGGTGCCTGAATGTAGAGGTTACCTAGGGATCCTAGGGGAGAGTGGTACCTGGAAGAATATCACTGACTTAGAATTATTTTTCTCCAAATTTTTAAACATTATTTAAATCCTGCTTTTTTCATAGTTGACTATCATAATTTATCTGGTATATGGCTCAATGTTTTATGCTTTTCAGTAATTTTATCTGGTACATGATGACCTCTTTGTTATTTCAAATTAAAGCTTTCCCTCCCCCTCTCTATTTTTTGACATATTCTTATGTTCACGTAGTTATATTATTTTGTTCAAACATAACAATTAGCCAAAAAAACTGCTCTTCAGAATTTGTTCTCCATGGTTTTGGGGTCGAGTTGCTTTTTAATCACCTGTTTCATAATTGCACTGGCTTGGAAAAATCAATGTCGCTCAACTTTGGTGTCCTTCACTTAACAACCTTTATCTCATGGAGTTGTGATGAAAGAAATTTATAGTTAAATTCAGTCTAAATATATAAGTCTAAATATATATGTGAATGTTTATTACGTAGTACCTGGTATAGTTTAACCAGTTCATAAATTGTGGTTGATATTTTTAGTCTTCCTGAATGCACCAAGCTCCTTCTTCCTTCGGAATTGTGCCTTATATTGTCCCCCTTGTTTGGGGATGTGGATGTTAGTTCATTTTTAAGACCCATCTATGTCTCCCTTACAGAGAAACTTTTACTAACCATTCTATATAATGGCAGACCAAGACCTGTTGATTTCTTAGTTTTTTAATTTCTTATTTTATAACATTTACAGTTTGATTTTATTTTTTCCCAAAAATGAAGGCATTATGAGAACAGGAATCTTTTCTATTCCTCTTTCTTCCTCCCTTCCTCCCTTTTTTTTTAAGTATGCATATCCTAACTAGGTAATACAATGCCAAGAACACAGTATGTGTTCAATCAATATGTGAATTATATCATCAGTATACTTTCACATTTATTCCAGAAGTTATTTAATTGTGTCTTTCACATTTCTTTTTTATTTTGCTGCACTACAGATTTTGTTTTTGTCAATTTCTAAAGCTTTTACTCCTCTAATGATCTAATTTTTTTTGCACTTATTTTGTATTATTTTCCAATCTTCTTAATTCAGTCTTTGTCTTCCAGACCCTCTCTTTCTTTAATTTCCTTATGAGGATTAAAATGATTTCGCCAAAAACATACCTTTTTTCTGAGAATTTTATAATCCTTTCCCACTATGACTCTTCCTACATGTTCTGGATGGTATAAGTACTTTATTCAGTGCCTTTTGTTATTTATTCATTCTTAAGTGATATCAAGAGTCCACAGACCTGAACAAATGGCGTGAATGAACTGCCAGTGTCCTCTAGTGTTTATCTGAATGTTCTTGAAGCCAACCTTGTGGTCTTAATCTGCAGAGATATATGATGTATATATTTTAAAATCTGTATCTCTCTGCTGTCTGTCTGTCTCTCTGTCTATCTAGCTAGCTAGCTAGCTACTGTTTACACTTGCAGAGACTAGAAGTGTGGGATAAGAACTAGTGAGAAATGTTGTCATTAGTGGCACTCTCTTTGCTTGATCTTTCTCTCTCTCCTTGCCCCAGGAAGGATCTTTCAAAATCTACTGCAACATAGATTACATTTTTTATATTCCATACACTGATGTGGAAAAAGAAATGGCATTTTGTTTTTTGTAAAAGCATCTTGGCAAGCTCAGAAGCTTACAGTTTTTCCGATGGTAGTATAAAACAAGGCCAGAAGTTAAGAACAAACATTAAACCCTTACAGTTGACAAAGATATCTTAAGTTATTTTTCAAGGTTGAGACAGTCTCATGTGGTCTAAGGCTCTTTTTTATGAGTGCTCTCTCTGTATATATACC
This sequence comes from Smutsia gigantea, assembly GCA_032199065.1. NCBI lineage: Eukaryota > Metazoa > Chordata > Mammalia > Pholidota > Manidae > Smutsia > Smutsia gigantea. Next base: position 356,359 of record JAVSCE010010524.1, on the reverse strand, counting down.
ATGTAACCTCCTCTGATCCAGTCCCCTTTTTGTTTACACTACTATCTGTCTTGGAGGTTTGCCTGTATTGATTATGAAAAAGAAATCATCAGCCCTCCAGTTTCCAGTGGTGTTGCCAATGGAGAGCCTAGGAAGATCTAAGGGAGAAAGAAGAGTAAGATTGAGAGTATTTATTGCCTGACCCCTCCCTGATGGACCACCTTGATTCATTTCATCTGTAATGGTGGCCTTATACAACAGATAATCTTCTGGATTATGATAATAGCTTCCATTTGTGCTTCAGGCCTGAGTGGTAGTGAAGCTGTTATCAGCTACAAAACTGCGCTATCATTCTCCTTTCCTTACATTCAGCCAACATCTTTGTATATAGCTTGCTTGCTTTTCCTTCCCCTTCCTTCTTCCCTTCCTTCTTTCCTTTCTTTTTTATTGAGGTATAAGATGATATATAACATTATATTAGTTTCAGGTGTGCAACATAATGATTTAATATTTGTATTACATAGTTTTTTTTTTAACTGTGCTCTCATTACCCAATTTGAAAGTGTAATCTTTATCTGCTGAGTCCCTGTCACAAGTAAATTCTTATTTATAATTTGCATTTTTCCCTCTAAAATTGAGTCTTAGAATATGAGAACTATCATGTATTCTTATGATGAAGTAGGAAAGATGCCACACTGCTCATTGTACTGACTTCTGAATGACTCACTGAATGACTCCTGACTTACTGCCTTAGTGGAATGATTACTGGACCATCTGATGTCTGCTGACATTGCTGTAATATGTTACTTAACTCTTCAGCTGGTAAAACTTAGGATCTGGTCTACAGGGTGCAGAATACTGGCTATACCAAATCAGATCTAACTCTCACTTTGACTTACAAAGTAAAAAATTTTTATTTTTTAGAGCAGTTTTAGATTCACAAAAGAACTGAGCAGGAAGTGCAGAGATTTTCCATATACCCCTTGCATCATCACATAAGTAAGCCCCCATGTCATCAACATCCCCCACCAGAGTGATACATTTATTACAGCTGATGAGCCTACATTGACACACATCTTTATTACCCAGTCCAGAGGTAAAATCAGGGCTCACCCTTGGTACTGTACAGCCTAAGTTATTGGGAATTTGACTACACTAGTCCATAATATTGCTATCTCAGCATCCATTTTGTGTGGCCAAGTGGCCAGCACAGGCCTTGAACTGACATTAGCCCCATGCATGAACACATGTCCTAGATAACAGCCTGTAGAGTTACAAGTAAATGACTCCCACAATCACCCTTATTATAAGCATTCTCCCCCACCTACCAGGGCCTTCCTCATATAAGACCACCATGAAACCTTACCTTCTTTGGTTTGAATTGACCAATCTGGCCGTAGCCAAGGAACCCCAGAGCACTTCAACCCTAGACCCTAATAAATGCATGTGCCCCAGGTCCTGCCATACTCTCTCTGCCTGAAACCTGTCTTGACCACCCCATGTGACACCTCCAGGTGTGCTGTGTACCTCCTCCAGGACCTGTGAGTAAGTAACTATTCTTTCTCACTTTTCCTTTCAGTCTTGTTGAACCATGGCTTAACATGCAACATCCTGGGGGTCTACTTAACAAATGTTAACAAAGTCACAATGTAAAGGATTGGACGAATGTATAATAACATGAATCAACCAGGCACAGTAGTTTCACTGCCATAAAATCCTCTGTGGTTCTTCTACCCATCCTTCCATCCCTCCTGGCCCCTAGCAACCACTGATCTTTTTACTGTTTTCTCAGTTTCATCTTTTCAACAATGTCCTGTAGTTGGAATCATACAGTATGTAGCCTTTTCAGATTGGTGCCTTTTACTCAGTAACATGCATTTAAGGTTCTTCTATGTCTTGTCCTGACAGTTCATTTCTTTTTATAGCTGAATAAACACTTAGCTGTAGACATTTTCTGGATATCTACAGTTTATGTATCCATTCATCTAAAAAAGAATATCTTGGTTGCTTCTAACTTTTGTAATTATGAATAAAGCTGCTATAAACATCTATGTATAGGTTTTTGTGTAGAAATGAATTAAATTATTTTGGAAAATTATGAAGGGAAGTGATTGATGGGTCATATGATAGGAGTTTGAATAGTTTTGTAAGAAACCAAAGAAGTGGCTATACCACTTTGCTTTCCCACAAGGAACTCCTATTGCTTCACACCCTCACCAACACGTGGTATCATTGGTGTTCTGGATTATGGTCATTCTAATAGTTTTATAGTGTATCTCATTGTTTTAAATTGCATTTCCCTGATGGCATATGATGGAGAACATCTTTTTATATGCTATTTTGGCATCTATGTATCTTCTTTGGAGAAGTGTCTGTTAAGATCTTTGGCCATTTGTTTAAACCAGATTGTTTCCTTATTGTTGAGTTTTAAGAGTTCTTTGCATATTATGGATTACAGGGTTTATTAGATGTCACTTTTGTTAATATTTCTCTCCCAGTATGTGGTTTGCCTTTTCATTCAATTGATAGTGTTTAAGAGTGGAAAATTTTAATTTTAATCTAGTCCAGCTAATTAATACTTCATCCATGGATTGTGCCTTTGGTGGTATATCTAAAAAGTCATCATCATACCCAAAGTTATCTAGATATTTTCCTGTATTATTTTTAACAATTTTTATAGTTTTGTGTTTACCTGCTCTATTATCCATTTTGTTTTGCAAAAAGTGTAAAGTGTGTGTTTATATTCTAATCTTTTTGCATATGGATAACCAATTGTTCCAGCACCATTACTTGAAGAGACCATTATGCTTCATAGTATTGCCTTTGCTCTTTTGTCTAAGATCAGATGATTCTACTTATTTGGGTCTATGTCTCATTTCTCTATTCAGTTCCATTGATCAGTTAGCCTGTTCTTTCAACAATACCACACTGTCTGGATTACTGTAGCTTTATAGTACATTTTGAAGTCAGGTAGTGTCAGTCATACTTTTTCCTTTTTCAGTATTGTATTGGCTACAGCAGGTCTTTTGTCTTTCCATATAAACATTAGAATCAGTTTGTCAATGTTCACAAAATAACTTGCCAGGATTTTGTTAGGAATTGTAATGCATCTATAGTATAGATAAATCCCAATTGGTCATGAAGAATAATTATTTTTAAATGTTGTTGGATTCTATTTGATAATATTTTGTTCAGGACTTTTGCATCTATATTCATGAGAGATATTGGTATACATTTTCTTTTCTTGTATGTTGTTTTTATCTGACTTGGTATAAGAGTAACGTTGGCCTCATAGAATGAGTTAGGAAGAATTCCCTCTGCTTCTTTCCACTGAAAAATATGGTTAAGAATTGGAATAATTTCTTTCTTAATTGTTTTGTTGAATTCATCAGTGAACCCATGTCAACCAGGTGCTTTCTGTTTTGGAAGGTTATTAATTATTGATTCAATTTCTTTAAAAGATATAGACCAATACAGATTTCAGTATACTGTGAGTTTCAGCAGAGTATGTTTTCAAGAAATTCGTCCATTCCATGTGGGTTATCAAATATGTGGGCATAATGGTTCTTCAAAATTTTCTTCTTTTGTCCACTTAATATCCACAGGAACTGAATTTGTATCTCCTCTTTCACTTTTGATATTAAAAATTTGAGTCCTCTTCCTTTGCTTTCCTTTTTTTTGTGTCTCATTACCCTGGCTATATAGGCTTATTGATTTTATTCATTCTGGTTCTTTTCAAAGAAAAAACTTGGCTTCATTGTTCTTTCTTGTTTTCTGTTTTGAATTTCATTGATTTCTGCTCTAATTTTTTAATTTATTTTTCTCTTGCTTTCTTTGGATTTAATTTACTATTCTTTTTTCTAGTTGCCTAAGGTAGAAGCTTAGATGATTGATTTTTAGATCTTTCTCCTTCTCTAATGTTTTCACTTAATTCAAAATATTCTTAAATTTCCCTTAAGATTTCAATTTTTGGTCCATACATTATTTAGAAGTAGATAATAGAGCAGGTAAACACAAAATACTTGATTATTAAACAAGAGAGTTTGTCTCTGCATATGTCCCAGTTAAGCTTGAGAAAAATATGTATTCTGCTATTGTTGGTAAAGAAGTCTATAGATGTCCATTATATCCAATTGATTAATGGTGCTATTGAGCTCAGCTATGTCCTTACTGATTTTCTGCCTGTTAGATATGTCCATATCTGATACATAGGTTTTGAAGTCCACAAATACAATAGTGGTTCACCTACTTCTCCCTGTAGTTTTATCAGTTTTTTCCTCACACATTTTGACACTGTTTTAAGGCATATACACGTTAAGTATTGTTCCATCCTCTTGCAGAATGACTCCTTTATCATTTTTTATTGAATTATAGTTGATATACAATATTATATCGGTTATAAGTAAATAACACAGTGATTCGACAGTTATCTACATTATTAAATGCTCACCCCAACTAATGTAGTTACTATTTATCAACATAGAATGATGTTACAGAACTATTAACTATATTCTCTATTCTATATATTCATCCCCATGGCTGATTTATATTATGACTGACATTTTGTGCCTCTGTATCACCTTTACCTATTTCACTCATCCACCACAACCCCTCCCCCATGGTAACCACCAATAACTTCTCAGTGTCTATGATGACTCCTTTATCATTACACAATGCCCCACTATCCCTGATAACTTTCCTTGCTGTGAAATCAGCTTTGTCTACATTATCTTTCGATTAGTATTATGATGGTATGTTTCTCTCTATCCATTTACTTTATATTTGTTCTTATATTTAAAGTGAGCAACATAAAGTTAAATCTTGTTTTTTGATCCACTCTGACAATCTCTGTCTTTTACATGTGCATTTAGACCATTAACATTCTAAGTGATTATTGATAAAATCAGAATATTATTTACCATATTTTTTCATTTGTTTCCTTTATTCTTTCTTCCTATTTTGTCTTCTTTTTTCCTGAATTTTGTGATTTTAATTGAGAATTTTTATGAACCTATTTTATCTCCTTTCTTAGCATACCACTTATATATATATTTTTTACCTTTTTTAGTTATTACCCTGGAATTTGCAATATACATTTACAAATTATCCAAATCTACCTCCAAATAATGGTCTGTCACTTCACAGGTGAGTGCCTAATGACAACAGAATAATCCTAATTTCTCCCTCTCATCTCGTCATTATTGTCATTCATTTCTTATGCATAAGCATTCAAAGCATATTTGAACAAATTATTATTTTTAACAATTGTTGCTATTATTTGATTCATTAAGTCAATTAAGAATAATAAAAACAAGTATTTTTATTTTCCCTTCAACTATTCCTTCTCTCATGTTCTTCCTTTCCTTATGTAGATCTGAGTTTAGGATCTGTATCATTTTACTTCTCTCTAAAGAAATTCTTTTCATATTTCTTGTTATACAGACCTATCAGCAATAAATTTGCTCAATTTTTTGTCTGAGAATCTTTTTTTCTCTTCACTTTTCACCATAAATAGGATTCATGTTTGGTGTTTTGTTTTGTTTTCTAACATTTTAAATATTTTATTCCCTTACTTCTTCCTTTCATGGTTTCTGAAAAGTTCAACGGAATTGTTATATTTGCTCCTTTATAGGTAAGATGTTTCCATTCTTACGTAAGTTTTTTTCCTTACCTTTGACTTTCTATAGTTTTACATTATGTCTAGGTATAGTTTTTCAGTAGTCATCCTGCTGGATGCCCTCTGAGGTTTTTCGATCTGTGGTTTGATATCTGCCATTAGTTTGGGGGAAATTCTCTGTTGTTATGGTTTCAAGTATTTCTTTTTCCTTTTTCTGTTTTATCTCCTTCTGGTATTCTTATTATGTGCGTTACACATTTAGTAGCTGTTAGATATTCTGAGGCTGTTTTCAGTGCTTTCTTTTTCTCTTTTCAGTTTTAGAGGTTTCTGTTAATATAGCCTCACGTTCAGAGATTCTTTCCTTAACAATGTCCAATCTACGAACAAGCCATCAAAGGCATTCTTCATGTCTGTTACAGTACTTTTTATCACTGTATTTCTTTTTGGTTTGTTCTTAGAATTTCCACATCCCTGCTAACATTTCCCATATTTATATATATTAGAGCCCTTAGCATAGTATCACAGTTTCGTTTTAATCTCAATCTGATAATTCCATCATCCCTCACATGTCTGAGTCTTGTTCTGATGCTTGCTGTGTCTCTTCAAATATGTGTTATTCAATCCTTTAGTATCCATTGTAATTTTTTCTTGATCACTAAACATGACTTACTGGGTAAAAGGAACTGTTATTACTAGACCCTTATCAATGTGCTGGTGAGGTACAGTGGGAAAGGAAGTGTTCTACAGTCCTATGATTAGGTCTCAATCTTTTATTAAGACTACACCATGGCACTGTGAACTTCACAACCACTTCTCTCTCCTGTTCTTAGGGTGAACAGTATGTACAGGTGGGCTGGAATTTAGTATTATCTCTCCTACCAAATGGGAAGCTAAATCTGGCTGAAGTTGGGTATAGCCCTTTCCCCTAGGTCAGTTAGGCTCTGAAAAAGCCCCAGTAGGATAGGCTCTAGTTAGTTTCTCCTGAAAGCAGACCTTCTTATGAGGAAACAGGTATTTTTTTTAATGGTTCCATTTCACTTCCCCCTGCTGGAAGCATGAGGAAATTTTTCTTCAGTGTTCACTGTGAAACTGGTAGAGCTCCAGAATGTAAATTCACACCATCAGGGCCATTGCATGCTTGAGTCCTTGAGTTCCCCTGAAGTATCTACTCCTCACTAAGCTTGCAACAACTCATCAATTCCATTTCAGGTTGTCCGATCCTGGCACTGGTTCCCATAGGGTTTTGCTCTGCTCAGGTCTCTGTTCAGGTATGTTGTGATTCTTTATATATGCCTGTCTCTACAATTTGAGGACAGAAGTTTGCCCTGTGACTGCCTCTCTTTTATGGATCTAAGAAGAGTTGTTAATTTTTCAGTCTATTCAGCTTTTTACTTGTTAGGATATAGGGGTGAATTCCAAGTTTCTTATATGCTGGTCAGTGTATACTATCCAGTTTGCTTTTTCAGTATGGCAAATGCCTCTGGGTGTCAGCCATCCTCCATCAGTCCATGGCTGATGATGTTCATCCCATAACTTGCTATAGGATATCTCATCTTTAGCCAGAGTGGCTCTTTGCAGGCCTTCAGTCTCTTTTCAATATTTTTTTTAATTCACCCCAAAGTAGTATAACACTGAGCATGTCAGCCTAAGGAACAGAGGAGGTGAGGAATCCTCATTTGATGAAGGAGATGGTGATGGTTAGCTTAGGAATATTGACTAGATATTTTCCCCCATCCATTTCCAAACTACCACCTGAGAGACATAATCTTGCTCTAGCTCCATGATGAATTCATGGATTTTTCTAAGAGGCTTTCAGTTTTCCTGGGCTTCATGAGCTGAATCTATACACTTCACAGAACAATTTCAATCCATTTCCAACCTACTTCTGAGATTATAATAATGAAAAGTCTATATGAAATATAAATTTTGGGGAAGGGTGGTAAAATTTTAAAACTTAATTGGTTTCCTATATATATACATATTTAGTATATATTACATTGGTTTTCTATTTGGCTTGTTCTCTGCTTTAGAAAACCATCATGTCCATGTATAGTCAATTTTCTTGGTTATTTTGCTGGTCAATTTTAAAGAAAATAAAATTTTCTAATTTAACTGAAATTTTATCCTTGATTTAGGAACTTTCCTACAGGAGTTTTTTGTGCTATGACAGGAATAATTTACTTAGGAGAAACACCTGTTGCTTGCAGGTGCTATTGTTATGCCTGAACATATATTTTTGTTCCTCTACTTTTTTAGAGACTGTTGGTTTTTGAGGATAAAATCTCTCCTATGGTAGGGATGCCTGTCTTTTCTGTAGAAAATAACATTCTAGATATATTTCTGTTTTGATTTATGATCAAACTTACTGATGCCTGGGTCATTCTAAATTCCAATTGGGGATTCTATTGGGAAGCCAGTCAGACTAAAAACCAGCTACCCAAAGACTCTTCCATTTGTTTTAACTTCACACTTAACTGCGGTTTTAGAAAAACATTCTTTTATTAAAGCAAAAGTGGCTCCTATTGGAGGATGCAGAAATGCCCCAAAATGCCTTGCCCACTACATTCCACCAAAATATTTGCCTCCATATTTTAGAGATTTTAAGAGGATTTTCTTAATCTATTTCACAAATTTGGTTTTGCAGAAATGGAAGGTATGTGTTGGCAATGGAAAAATTTGTTCAGTATAATAACATTCACTATGTCTGAGAGAAATTCTATTCAAGAGCTTGGTTTACACCATGATCTAATATCAGTGTTAAAGAAGATCCTCAACTATTTTTTCACCCTTTGGCAAATTCAGTGGGTTCCTGGAACAGAGATTTTGAATAATATTCTTCTTCTGTCATCTTTACTGGAAGTTCCTGGAACAGAGATTTTGAATACCATTCTTCTATCATCTTTTCTGGAAGTTCTTAAGCATGATTGGAGGAATAAGTGGGAATTAGGCAGGTAAGGAGAAGTTGAATGATCTTCCAGGAAAAGGAAATAGCAATAATAAACATATGAAGTCTCCACAGTAAAATTTCACACTGGATAACATGATCATTGGTATATTTCCAGAATTATAATGAAGAATTTGTTTACAACTGTTGTAGAATTTAAGAAACTAATAGTAATTAGTACTTTACTTTCCATGTAACTAGAATTTACAATATTAGAGGATAGAATAAAAATTTTCCTGATTTATTGTTCATGAAGTCATACAGTGAAAATTTCTACTAGCTTTAAAATGTACACCTATATATGGAAAACAATTACTTAAACTTCAATCACATTTTCCTAAACTTCTAAGTAGCTTTTCTGTCCAATAATAATAAAAATTTGCAAAGTTGATAGCGAACATGATAGCCAAAGTAAACAAAAAATATTTCATACATTTGTAGGTCGAACTCAGTAAGGGCTAACACATTGCCAATAGTATGACTTAATTACATCTAAAATTTGAAAGGCATCTATTGACACATTAGGCAATTTGCCATACAAGAAAGTGCAACATGTTCATGATTTTCCCCCATGCAATCCTGTATAAGAACTCAAAGTTCAATTCACATACTATATTAAATGATTTAGCACCTTCAAAATAATTGTATTATTAAACTATAAAGGGAGTTGTCTCTTTATAAAGCTATGACCACTGGCTTGATGTAATTATTCTCCTCTGAAATTTTCTAAATTATTATTATTAATGTAAGTAAGAATCAAAGTTATTTATTTAAATACCCCAACCTTCTCCATTTATCATCTTCCTCTTCTCACTGGTCTCTATTAGTAGGCTCACAGTCAGATGAAATAATAAAGGTATATTATGCTTCCATGTGCACTAAATAGAACACCACTTCATTAAGCTTTAGAACTCAGTTTTCCTCATAAGTTTAATGTATTTTATATACATTTCTAACAGGTGTTGAAAAACCCCACTCCCTGCTTACAGAAAGGCTATCATATTTCACAACTAGAAACGGGATGTAAATGGATGAGTATATTTCACTGAAACAAATACATGTTTAAGCTAGTAATTACCATTTATAGTGCTGTCCTTAAAATGTCTAACAGACCCTCGGCTCCCCTGCATCATTCATGCTAATTCTCATACAAGAATTTCCAAATGAAAATAAACATTATAAATCTTTCAAAGTGATCAAAAAGATAGTCTTTGTGAAACTGTAAAAACTATTGAATTGCCAATGATAATGTTCATGGACATATCTTAAACCCGTGGATCTATATCATATAGCAACAGGGACTCAACAGGCTACATAAGTAGCAAGTACTGTGTGCCATTATCCCCACTATCAAGAGGGAGAGACAAAGTGCCAGGAAAAGTTAAGCAGCTGCCACAAAGCCATACAAAGAGAACTCATATAAACACAAAGAATTGTCTGTTTGCTGTGGAAAGGACAGTGATTAAAGGGATTACAAATTATTGTCAGCCTTCTAGGTACAGGTAGTGTCACCTGGTTCTTTATCTTTAGCATCTTGATTTTATTCTCAAAGCTAGTCATATTTCATTGTACTATAATTCCATAAGTATGTTTTATTACCCTCAATGACAATTTTAGTGTATATCCTGTTATAAAAAATTTATATTCCATTAACCCTTGCAACAGCAAAACTTCTTTGCAGTTCCATATTCACCCATATCATACTTTCTTGGTGATTTATATAGTTGATGAAATTCTCACAATGATTTGGTTTGTTCAATAATGCTTAGAATACTGTCATAGGACAAAGATGGTTCACAGTTATCTAGCTCCTTATATTCATAGGCCTCCATTCCCTTATCTGTAAATTGAAGATAGTTGAGTATCATTGTATTCCTAGGATCCAATCCAGTCTAATACTCAATACTTTATAATTGCATTATTTCATTTTATATGTTCTCATCTGTACCAGAGAATAGTAACTATACAGCTTCCTGGTCAAAAATGGAAAAGCTACATTAATCTGCTTTGTGCGCTTTCGTTATTCCTTCACTACTCTCACATGAGGGCTAAATTTTTACTCAATTGAAAATACCAGTTTTACTTGATAATCGAATATGCTGAATCAAAAAATTCCAGTGACACAAGCTTTCCTCTGAAATACAGTTCCACCCAAAACACTTGAACCAACAATGGGAAAAGAAAGAGTGGTTTCTGGAAGTGATACTGGGCAAGACAAAAACATGTCTCATTCATTCTACTTTGGCAAATGAAACAAAGAAAGTTGTATTTTATGGAATGTCAACAGTTACAACATAGCATCATTATTATAATACAGGGAATATTTGTTTTGGAAACAGATGTACTAAATTCCCACATGTACTGGAGATAGTATTTGCCCTAAAATAATCCAAATCTATGATTACATCAAGGTGCTTCCTAATGGAATTCTACTGTGATAATAGCTTTTAATTTCATTCTTAAAGCACAAAAGAAATAATAGAATAATACTCATTTGTAGGCATCAAGAAATTCTTCTAGTGAATAAATTAAAAATTTTTATTGTGGTTCATAAAATATCACTTTACTTTTAGAAAAGGGCATTACTTTATTCACTTTCACCATTCTCTTTGGACCATAACTTGAATTCTTCTCTTTAAAACCCAGACATTCTCAGAGAACTTTTCAGAAGAATAATGTCATACATTCCTCCTTAGTACCTTGGGTTTTTTCTAAGTATGACTTCATTCTGGGCTTTTCTTTTTCTGTTTTGACTATTGAAGCTTAGTTTATTGATAAGTAAGCAAACACCATTTCCAAATTTGGCCAGAATATCTAGCTTCAGGATATGCTTTTATATTTTACTGATACTCTAACAATTTACCTTGTGCTATAGCTGCAAAATAGTTTAACCTGTAATCATTTATGATAGAGTGTATGCTGACTGCTGATGAATTTATCAATGATAAAAGGACATGATGTGCCTCCTAAAAGATTATGCCTACTGTTCAGTACAGGTTAATTCATTCAATAAACAGAGAAGGAAACAAAACAAATTATATTTATGTTTCTGTTTCACACTTACAGGTTGTTACATAAATGGGTCAAGATGGTCCCTGTGTATTAGCCTAAATTGCCACATGCTGTTTACTTCTTCACAGAAGCCAGGACTCTTCACCAAAAGCTTACCAATGCCTGACTAAAATTCTTACATATCAAATTGTTTTAAATATAGTCCAAATACACATATCTTTAGCCATTTAGAGTCTACTCTGCATGCCCCTCAAAACTACACCCAACACCTGATAACCATGATAAGACTATCCCTTGTTATAAAAGACCCCAAACTACAGGTGTCCTTCAGAACTCTGACCTGGAAGCTCCCACCTTACTGCTAAATGACATCACAGAGACACAAATGCCCCCTCTCTGATTTTCCTTCCTCCGGGGAGGACACTGTTTTACCCTATTCCACTTCTGAATGGTTCCTCATGCCATTATCTCTGGGTAATCTTTTCCTGGGAGAAATGTCCCCTCTCATGCTAGTCCTAGTCAAGCACTGACCAATAAATCTTGCCATGTATTACCGCATCTCATGGCCTTATCTCTTTCTTGATGAATTCCAAAAATGTGAAGCCTACCACACAGGTAATACACACATACCTGGGAGATGACTGTAGGCTAATTGCAAACCACCATAATAATGCAAGTCAAATGATTCTGTTTCTTTGTTTCCCAGTACATATAAAAGTTATGTTTGCACTACACTGTAGTCTATTCAGTATGCAACACCTTTATGTCTAAAAAACAATGTACATACCTTAATTAAAAAATATTTTACTGCTCTAAAATGCTAACCACTACCTGAGCTTTCAGTGAGTCACAATCACTCACCACAGGTCACCATAATGACTATAATAATGAAAAGTTTGAAATACTGAAAGAATTACCAAAATGTGAAAGAGACATGAAGCAAATGCTGTAGGAAGATGGTCCCTACAGACCTGATTGATGCATAGCTGCCAGAAACCTTCAATTTGTAAAAAAATATAGTACCTGCCAAGTACAATAAACCAAAACACAAGTTCCATATTTTCTTGGTCTTGATTAAAAATTTAGACACTAAGAATAGGAAGAAAATATAATTCATTTAATTAAAGTACTACCTATGAGCTTCTAAGTGGGAAAAAATGTAATGACAACTGTTTAAGAAATATTTCAGTGCAATAATATTGTGTACTTTATTGTCTGGTAATTTATCGAAGGGACCGGCCCAAGGGTAAATATTTTGCTAGGGAACTTTTTGTAAATACTTAAAATTACAAACAGAACGCAAGATGGACCTCTCCTCCTTCAAAAAATTAAGAAAGAAAAAAAGACAGGAGAAGAATGAGGAAGAGGAGGAGAAGAAGGAAGAGGAAAAACATTACCTGTGTATGCAAATATAAGGTCAATAAAGCTGGAGGAGTTATTAAAAACTAAAGTGACCTAATTTATGATCCTGAAAAATAAACATATGATTTTTAATTTTCTTAGAGTAATTAGATTATTTGATTTTATGTTAATCTATCTAAAAGCTTTGTTAAAAGGAGGTTGCTCTAGCATTAAAATTTCAAAAACATATTTGCATGTCCATCCAATTCATATTCTTGTTGTTCATATATATCAGCCCAGCTATTTTCCTCTCAGAGAGAAAAAAGAAGTTCTATTTAAAATGTTTAACGACTAATTGTTGTAGTTTTCAGAAATATATATATGATACACTTTTCCTCTTGTTTCTTTTTGTAACCAATAAAGAGATAAAAATAGGAGTAAAGCAGGTGGAAATAAAATACCAAATTTAAAATTGATCAGCTTGGATTAGAAGACCAGATTTTCCTATCTGTGCAGAGATTAGTGAAAAACAGAGTTTAGAAGGACTGCACAAAGTATGCTTAGTTTCTGCCCAAACTAAGGAATAGTAGAGACAAGCTTAGTTTTCCTCTCATGGAAGGATTTTGTAAACATTAGAGAAAGGCTTAAGGTTGCCTCTAATAATTAAAAGCAGGAGGTTTTGTATCAACCACAAGTTCATTGCCTGTGACTTAATGAACTTGGGAACATTTATTGACATGTCCCTCCCTCTGTTTCCTCTCAACCTAGTATGGGGAAAAATCAAAGCCTGCTCCAGAAAGTATTAAGAGGGATTAGTAAAGCTTCCAGAAGTGATATAACAAAGAAACTCTCCTGTCAAAAAAAATTTTTGTGTGACTATTTTAGTCTATTCTGGTCAAGAAAACACATCATTAGTCTTTGACATTACTGGCATTTGATGGAAAAAATATATCAATATTGTTTTAATTCTGTTCTCAATTATAGTGACTTTGAGTGTCATTTTATGGATGTATTATGCATTTGCATTTACATTTATTCTTTGGTGAGTTGCTAATTATTACCTATGGCCCATTTTTATATTCACTTGTTTTTTTCTAATAAAATAAGTGTATACACACACACACACACACACACATTAATTCAATTACCATGAATTACGTTACAGACTTTTTTTTCCACTCTTGCTCTTACTTATCTTCAATTTTGCATATGCTTTTTTTTTGCCTCTGAATATTTGGCAATTATATAAGTGATACATGGATAGGGTTGAGGGTGGTTTACAAAGGAAGAAACAAAAAGCATAAAGCATTGAAAAGACAAATGAAAAATTTTAAAAAGCAAATCCTCTTCATACTATTCCATCCCTACTTACTATAGTTTAACCATCTTCACATAATTCTGAATTTAGTTATTCAAGTAACCATGATAATTCTAAACAATTAAGTCTATATTTGTTTCTTGAATACAACCATTGCATGGTTTCTACTAGTAAATCTCCTTAGTTATGATGCTTTCAGTTTCTTGCATGTAACTCAATCTGATTAAAACACTTTATATTATTATTTTATTTAATTATTTCATAATTTCATAGACTTCAGAGTTATTATTCTTGGAACCTCATTTTATTATCAAGAACCCAGGTTCTCTCTAGTTCATTCGGCCATCTGCAGAATTTATTTCAGTTTCAGAGACAGCAAATTGATTTTCAGGTTCTAGGCACCAAGCAGCTCACAATACTTTCTATTCTCCCTTAATACCTTTAATTTTTAAAACACTTTATTTTTAAATAATTTTAGACAAATGTTTAAAATAATACAGAGTACTCTTTACCTAGCTTCCCCTAATGTTAACACCTTTCATAACCATAGTACAATGATCAAAACCAGGAAAGTAACATCAGTACAATCCTGTTACCTAAACAATGATATCTTTAATCTGGCTAATTACATTTTATAGTTTCTCTATTTGTTTCTTTGTCATTTTTAATAGAATACATTAATCTTTGTTAACCAATTTGGGAAATTCAGACTGATTTTGATTCCTCACTATATAAGAATAACAAATTAATGCCCTATTCCAGTACCTATTTTTCCACTTCAACAGCCTCCTCCACTACCAGCTTCTATCTATATTATTACTTTTACATGTATATGGTTTGTAATATGTTGCACCGCACTGCACTTGTAATTCTTTTTTTTTGCAGTAGAGGAATGCTAGAGAGGCAGTTTTAATTTTTAAATTTGTAGCAATTCCAACTATAGTTCTAAATATCTTGGCCAATATTTATTCTAGATTATAGAATGTATATATATTCTATTTATCCACCATTTTTGAAGAAAAATTACATTTTATTTGTACTAGTTAAAAAAGTTGACTCAGTGAAGCTTTCTAAATTCATGACAAAGAAAGCCATTAATCAGGACCATTTGAACCAGATGTCTATATGCTTTCTGCAATACTAAACTTACTTGTTTTTCTGACTTAATAATCTTCCTTTTACCTAATTACTAAATTTTCAGGTACTTCCTCTTATATCCCATATCATAGAATTGGTTTTCCTTAATATTAAGTTGAGTTTGCTCTTGTCTTTTCACATAAATTTCTCCTTAGATCATTTTGTCCAACCTCAAGGTTTCATACATCATCTAATTGTTTACTACAAAATTATCTCCAGCTAGACCTATCACTTGAGCCCCATTTTATCATCACTTTACACTTATCTTAAGACCACCATATCTAAAACTAAACTCTTGATTAAGTAAAAATGACTATATCTCTTCCTATCATGTAGTCATCTGTATCCCAACAAATTATTTCCTTCTGAATTATCTCACACATCCAATTAAGTACAAGTCAAGAAATTCTGCCAAACTTACCTCCAAAGTCTTCACTAACTTACTTGGTTTTGTCAATCTTTGCCTAGTCAAACCAGAATTATCTCTTCTTCCAGCCCTTCCCACCCCAACATAAAGTAGTGACTTCCCAGTGGTCATTTTGCATAAACATTTCCCTCCTCTCAATTCCTTCTCTATGCTGTAATCATAGTGATTTGCTTAAAACATAAATCATATCCTGACTGTTAGAAGACAATTCTCCATGAGTTTCTTGCATTTCTGCATGTATTGTGAGCAGTGACACTGATTTCCCATCTTTTCAAGGACATTTATATACCAAAGATAAAGATCTCCTGCTGAAGCAAAGAATAGGTATGCTTCTTGTCCAATATAATAAAAAACATATATTTTTCTTAAGAAAATGGCAGGTTTTCTTACTATCCAGTACAAAAGATTCATGTTCCACAAGCTTAGTGTCTGTCTCCTGCAGCATAAGCATAAGCCATTGTCCGTTCCAGCACCCATCGAGGTCCATCTGACTTGCTAATGTAGGAACTGCAAGCAAGGGGAACTGGCACAAATATGTTGATCCACATACTACTTGTTGTACCATGAATAATAAATAATGTCACTGTCTCAAACTCAAGTCTCAAGTGTTCTTCCAGTAGCCTTCTACCTGATTCTGACAGGCTAACCTACAAGCCTACAAATAAGATAAAATCTCCAACTTTTCACATTATCTTGATATTGTCACTCTCTTGTATCAATGTTTAACCACAAAACTGTAAAGGAAATCTGGTCTCTTTTATCATGACCTGAGATGTCCTGTAAGGCCAGTACCATCTATCTCATTTGATATAGTGCCATTTTCCCATTTACATACTATATGTTGGCCATTCTTTTTGTTTTTCAAATATGCCAAGGTTTTTCCTGCTTCAGGGATACTCCTCCCCTCATCTTAACATGACTTTCCTCACCTCTGAGAATCTGCCTACTCACTTTTTCAAAAGAAAAGTCTGTCTTAATCAACCTACCTCTTCTGTATCCTCATTCCCCCAACATCACTCTACTCACTGTCATCTACCTGTTCCTTTCCTATTAGTTCTTACTACGATATGCTATTTTATTTCACTGGTTGTTTTTGTCTGTTTCCCCCATTAAGCTGTGCTCCTAGATTTTAGCACACAGAATACAGTAGGTTTCACTTTGTATACCAAATGTGCTTGTGACATAAATGATTTTCTGTTAAATTTATTTTAATTAAAAAAAAACCTCAATGACCTCAAATATTTCTTATGCAGACTAATCATGCTTTCCAGAATAAAAAGAAATGAATGTTATAAAAAACATACTTTGCTTTCATTTTTATAATGTATGAAAAAATGTAATTTCAGTAATATAGTTAATAACCTTCCATTATCAAAATCCGCATGCAATCATTAATTTTACCTTATCTCTACATTAACACAGTAGTTACACTAGTGTTAAACATGAAGTGACTAATACACTTTTTAAATCTTTATTTTATTGTAGTAAGAATACAACATGATATCTACCCTCTTCAGAAGTCTTTTAAGTGTACAATACATTATTGCTGACTATAGGATCAATGCTGTACAGCATTGCACATCTTGCTATTATAGGTAGTGCTACAATGAACACAGGAGCATTCATATTTAAGATCCTGATTTCATTCTTTTGGATTAATACCCAGAAATAGAACAGCTGTATCATATGGTAGCTTTATTTTTAGTATTTTGAGGAGTTAACAGTATTTTCCATAGTGGCTGTACCATTTTTCATTCCACCAGCTACATCAAACTAAAATGCTGCTGCACAGCAAAAATAACAATCAACAGAGTGAAAAAACAATTTACCGAATGGGCAAAGATATCTGTAAACAATACATCTGATAAGGAGTTAATCTCCAAAATTAATATTAAAAAAAACAAATAGCCTCAATAGCAAAACAACTAATAACCTGATTTAGAAATGGACTAAGGACTTGAGTAGACCTTTCTCCAAAAATGACATACAAATGGCCAACAGGTATATAAAACAAATGCTAAATGTCACTAATCATCAGAGAAATCCAAATTAAAACCATTAAAATTGGTGTCTACATGAACTTCACTGTAGACAAAGTGGAGAATGGACTACAATTTTTTGCAAAAACACTAAATATACTTGGAACTAGAGAAAATGATTACCTTGATGCCATAGCTTTATTTAATTTTACTTGTCTATATGATTTATTTCAAATTAATTTAATATTTGAGTCTGGTGAGGTTTCTAACAGTTTTGAAGCTAAAAATTCTTAAATGACTGAGTTAAAAGCTATATTTAAAGCAATAGGTGAAACTCCTGAGTAAGTCACAAATATAGCATATGTTCAGTTGACGGTGCTAAGAGATATATGTATCATTCTGCTGTATGTAGAGGTTCCTAAGAATGGTCATAAAGGACTGAGTGTGTGAAATGCAACCTCAAAGCAGGCAGCTCAGACTATCTTAGTGGTAACTGCTCCCAAGCTAACAGTAAAAAGATATTTTTAAAAGGGTAAGAATCACAATTCATGGGTAATTGCAAAAATGGGTAACTTGGCTCCTTTTGTTGGGAGAAATATGGGTTTGGAAGTTAAACTGATCGATGAAAAGGATTCTGTGTTACATGAACAGCAGTATTTCTGGAGAAGTGACAACTACTTTAAAACCTCCATTATTTTTGCCATAACATAGATCCAGTGCTTACCTCAGTTTCTCTGGAGTCTCTTCACCCATTGGATGGAAAGCCTGCATTGGGAGTTACCAGGTTCAGGACTTCTCTGCAACTCTGAGTTGTGAGAGGCACTGGCCCTGGGGTATAAATCAGAAACAAATCAGTATGTATAAGGAAAAAAATCTTTATGTTATTTTGGCTTTTGTTGTTATTATTGTTTTAACTTAAAGGAAACCAAATACCACAGTTTTCAGGGTTTTATCAGGCTTTGATTTTACAGTTTCTTATAGAGAGAAATCTCAATGGCAGAATGTGAAATGGGAAAGATGTTACTAATAGATGACAAAGGTCTATGATTACTAAAATGAAGTTTTAAATCTGAATTTAATCAAAAGAAATAAAAATATATTTTCTTTTCATATCCATTAAAATTTTCTTCAAGTGATCCTCAGATTTGTTTGTTTCAGTCTCTTACCATTGCAAGGAAAGCCATTGTAAACTAGACAGGTGTGTGTGACAGAACCTTTAAGTTATATATTTCACATATATACATATGTGTGTGCAGAGAGTCCATCTTCTATATTAGCACTGTTTTTTCAAAGATGTTAGAAATTAACTTATTAAAGACAATTTCATAGATCTATTGGGAGATCAGTTTGAAAGATCTATGATTCTGCTAAATTTATTCATTGTTTTGTTGTATTGTTTACTTAGTTTATACTAATGAATTATAGCCTTCTCAATAACTGAGTAGTCTGCTCAATTTGGTTCTTTTTATTGTTTTCTCACAGAAGCAAAAAATAATTACTGGGAACTGACTAGCTAAATATTTTATTATTTGTCACATTTTGTTTATTTACTTTTAAAAATCAATTTATTAATAATTTTCTAATATTTTTAAGATAAGACTCTATCATACTGATGTTTTAAATAACTATTATGATTGACACATAGAAGGCAACTGCTTTTGATAAAGACTAAAAAGCCTTGCACACTCTACTCCCAAACTCATTCTTGTATTAAACCAAAAATATCTGTACTACGTAACTACAAACATATCTAAAATTCCAAATATTTAAAAAATTTCTTGATGGTTCCTCTTGAGAAATGCAAAGTTAAGTCATGTATGTGTTTTATGATTTGTCTGATTTGACTACAAGGTTAGTAGTATGGGTAATTAACTGAATCTATTAGCAGACTTAAATTATCTACTTGATTTATCAACTCCCATTTATGATTTATACTAGATTGGAATACATGTCACATAAGACATTATCCCAAAGGCCTCTAAAAACATGCAGCATAGATAAATAAGTTTTGAGGAGTTAGAGGTAAAAATGCACATATATATAGGGTACTTGGGGATAATTATATGAGACCCAAGTAGGGATGCCAAATAGAAGAGGATGCCCAGTTTTGAGTTTCAGATAAACATTAAATAACTTTTAGTGTAAGTATGACATAGATATTACATGAGACATAATTATATTTAACATGCTGTTTTTATAAAATTTAAATGTAACTGGTATTACTGTATTTTATTTACTAAATCTTGCATGCCCAGGTCTAAGGCAGAGCATGAGACCATTAATTGCTGCAAAGGAGGAGAAGGGAACAAGCTTAAAGGTGAGGGATACAGAGGTTATAACAAACTTCTAAAACTAGCCTTTAATGAGTCTAGGTTAGAGGGATATATTACAGGAAATTTTATAAAATCTGGGTGTTACTATCTGACAGAACATTAGGTGCATTCTTATGAGGAATTTTACCTCAATGACCATGTTTAATAAGTACTGATAAATTTATAAATCTAATTAGCTATCTTTAAATACTCATATCCATCTAGCTAACACAAGTATAGAAATTTCCTTCATGCTATAATTTTTTGTTTTTTTTCTTATTTAGGAACTGAGTTATTTGAGCGCTATGTAGAAACTGCAATTTCATTGGTTTTCATTTGGATATTTTTACAATTCATTAGAAAATGAAAGATGTATTAAGAAATATCTTTTTTGTTTATCATTTTCCTGTCATTTCACCTAATGTTTTGGAAGTACCATTTGGTTCTGTTGAGTATGATTTACTCATTCTACTCTGATTATAAACTTTAATCTCTTTCATGGTTAGAATGAAAAGAGAGTAAAGATCTATCATTTAAGTTTCCTAGTATAAACAATTTTACAAAGATTTATTTTGATGAATGTATTATTCAAAAAATTAGATAAATGTACATAATAGATGGATTAATTTACAATCAACCAATGAATCAATTAACAGTCTTTTTAAAGTCACTGGTTGGATGTAGTGGTTACTATTTATAAACAGGAATTATTTGTAATTCTTATGTATAAATTTGCATGTGCCAGGAATTCTTCTACTGAGGATATAACAATAATAGAAAAAGAAAAAAAAATGTGGCTTTTGTAGAAGATATTTATTTATTTTTGTTTTGCTAATATTTTGCTAATGTACAATTACATGAGCAAAATTATGGTTACTAGACTCTCCCTATTATCAAGTCCCCATCACATACCCCATTACAGTCACTGTCTATCAGCATAGTAAGATGCTATAGAATCACTACTTGTCTTCTCTGTGTAATACTGCCTTCCCCGTATGCCCCTCCTCGGCTACATTATGTGTGCCAATCACAATACTGCTTTTTCCCCCTTATCCCTCCCTTCCCACCCATCCTCCACAATCCCTTTCCCTTTGGTAACTGTTAGTCCATTCTTAGGTTTTGTGAGTCTGCTGCTGTTTTGTTCCTTCAGTTTTTTCTTTGTTCTTACATTCCACAGATGAGTGAAATCATTTCTCCACCTGGCTTATTTCACTGAACATAA
Organism: Smutsia gigantea; assembly: GCA_032199065.1. NCBI lineage: Eukaryota > Metazoa > Chordata > Mammalia > Pholidota > Manidae > Smutsia > Smutsia gigantea. Next base: position 335,071 of record JAVSCE010010524.1, on the reverse strand, counting down.
TACCCTTTGGCTCCATCCATGTTGTTGCAAATGGTAGGATTTGTTTTCTTCTTATGGCTGAATAATATTCCATTGTGTATATGTACCACATCTTCTTTGTCCATTCATCCACTGATGGGCACTTAGGTTGCTTCCATTTCTTGGCTATAAATAGTGCTACGATAAACATGGGGGTGCATATGTTGTTTTCAAACTGGGCTGCTACATTCCTAGGGTAAATTCCTAGGAGTGGAATTCCTGGGCCAAATGTTACTTCTATTTTGAGTTTTTTGAGGAACATCCATACTGCTTTCCACAATGGTTGTACTAATTTACATTCCCACCAGCAGTGTAGGAGGGTTCCCCTTTCTCCACATCCTCACCAACATTTGTTGTTGTCTTTTGGATGGCTGCCAACCTAACTGGTGTGAGATGATATCTCATTGTGGTTTTAATCTGCATTTCTCTGATGATTAGCGATGTGGAGCATCTTTTCATGTGCCTGTTGGCCATCTGAATTTTCTTCTTTAGAGAAGTGTCTGTTCAGCTCCTCTGCCCATTTTTTAATTGGCTTATTTGTTTTTCGTTTGTTGAAGTGCATGAGCTCTTTATATATTTTGGATGTCAACCCTTTGTCGGTATGTTATTTATGAATATATTCTCCCATACTGTAGGATGTCTTTCTGTTCTATTGATGGTGTCCTCTTCTGTACAGAAGCTTTTTAGTTTGATATAGTCCCACTTGTTCATTTTTGCTTTTGTTTCCCTTGCCCGGGGAGATATGTTCATGGAGAAGTTGCTCATGTTTATGTCCAAGAGATTTTTGCCCATGTTTTTTTCTAAGAGTTTTATGGTTTCATGACTTACATTCAGGTCTTTGGTCCATTTTGAGTTTACTTTTGTGTATGGGGTTAGACAATTATCCAGTTTCATTCTATTACATGTAGCTGTCCAGTTTTGCCGAAACCAGCTGTTGAAGAGGCTGTCATTTCCCCATTATATATCCATGGCTCATTTATCATATATTAATTGACCATATATGCTTGAGTTTATAACTGGGCTCTCTAGTCTGTTCTATTGGTCTATGGATCTGTTCTTCTACCAGTACCAAATTGTCTTGATTACCGTGGCTTTGTAGTAGAGCTTGAGGTCAAGGAGCGTAATTCCCCTGTGGAAGTTATTTTTAAAGTGAATGTCAGAATATGAATAATATAAATGGATAAAAGAGTAAAATATATAGTATATCAGATGGTGAAAAGTGCTTCAGAGAGAACATAAATCAAGTAAGGAAGATAAGAAGCACAAGGACAAGTGAGTTTTCAGTTTTAAATGAGGAAGGGAAAACTGAGAAGATGACAAATGTACTAAGGCTTGTAGAGAGTGAGGCAACAAGCCATGTGGATGTCTCCGGGAGAGTATCTGGGCCAAAAGGACAGTATGGCCAAATCCCTATGGTGCACACATGCCTGTACCAGAGGCAAAAAGTAAGGCAAAAAGTTGGAGGAGTATAATAGAAAAAAGTCACTGAAAGACAGAAAGCCATGGTTCTGACTATCCAGTGTTAGTTGGATTATCTACGTGGATACTGAAATAATCAAGAAAGAAGATGCCAGTACTAATGGAGAAAGTCAGCTTGCAACCTAAAGACTCTAGGAATGCCAGGAAGTGCTTAAGGATTGTTAGATGATTTCACAAAATAAGGTACTGATTTGATAACATAACACTCAATTTCAGGCCCAGTGGTCTCCAAAGTATGGGTGGAAAAATATATCATCATTTGTACAAGTTGAATTGGACAGTCAATTTTTCCTTAGAGGAAGAAGTAGGGGGACTTTCCCAAAAGAGATAATTAAGGGTGTTTTAATTATCCCTGCATGCAGAATAGAAAGCTTCAGTAGTTCAAGAGGAATGAGAAACAGGACAGAAAAGGCAATGTGGAGAGGACATTATATTCCAAGTGAGGAAATACCTGAGTGTCTCTTATCTCCTTGTAATGATGAGTAATTGATCAAAAACAGAGGCAATGTGGACAATACTGATGCTGACAGAACCAAAGTAGATGAATGGTTGTGGAGTTGTAAATGTTAAAGAAATACTGGGGTCTTTTCAGAATCTAGTCAAGTTTGGAGCTCATGCTCTATGAGAGGTCAGCAGAGATGTGGCCTCTGGGGCTGCCAACTGACACCTGCAGAAATGAGTTTGATTCAGAAACAGAGGCTCTTATGTTAGAAACCAGGTTATTTTTTTTAATGTTTATTCTAAAAACTAAAAATTATTTTAGTTACCCAGAAGGAAGCAGGATGTAAAAAATATTTCTGCATGTGTGTCTGTGCCTGTATACATACACAAACTAATACTATTTCTATATATGATCATATTTATATCCATGTGATAAATGGACAGATAACTTAGGGGGAAAAGATGTCTGGAAGCCATGCAGAAAAACTGTTTTTTCATCAAAAACTTAGAATACTACCTTAATCATATTCAGAATAAAAATAATTTTCAAAAAGAAATTCTGGAGATTTTAGTTGCCTTTTATTACAGTGGCTATGCACAAGTTAACTGTATTTTATTTTTACCCTTGTCTGAACAAACTTATTTCTGGAAATCAGTAAGTCAGTCTGATACATGACACTAAACTGTAACATCAAGGATTTTATGCAGGTATTATTATATTTGCATAATGGATTCTCTTTAAATTGGTTGCAGAAACATTTATTACTAGAGCTTCTATAACAGCAAAGTATAATGCACCACACTGAAAACACTGATCCCCATCTGGTTTAAAGATTGCCGAATGGTATAATGATATGTGTGCTCTAGAAGATTTAGAAAGGATATTACATGGCTTGAAAGACACTTAGCTTTATGGGTTTTTAGCAGAAACATGATTGCTAGAACTCATTCATGGGGTCCTAATGTTGTTTATATTCATTCCTTGCTGGGAACTACATATTTTCTAACCTTTGATGTAAAAGAAATGTCTACATTTTGCCCTAGTGACCTTTAAGACTAGCTAGGGATTTCCTGTTAGGAGTTTAAGAAAAGAAAGAACATACCAATTATGCTGCATGTCTTATTTCATGGGCTTACTGTGTGACCACAGGCAACAAGAGTAAATATTACTATTCAAAGGAAAGTCATGTGAGTGGGAGATTTTAAAACCTCAATGGATGAGGGACAGTCAACAACTGTTTTACCATATGAGGCCTTGGACTAAAATTTTGAGTGCCAGGAAAGACTCTCAAGATGGTTTGCAAAAGGATAAAGGCTTTTACCAAGAGGAAGAGAAAGCAACAGAGGTATTAATGATCCTGGGGTTAGGGGTGAGAGGAGTTTTTCAGTTTCAGCTTTCCAATAAGAAAAGAGAGCCATAAACTAGGTCCATATATATGTCTGATGTGCCCCTCCCCACAAGTATTTGCTAAATCAAAAAACTGAAAAAAGCATGAAGCCAAGAAGTAAATCAAAATGCCTATGAAAATAATAGCAGATATTTTGACAGTCTTGCAGTGCTGGGAAGAGAGGGATTAAAGATAATGATTGGAATCCAGGACCTGTGTGTGGTTGGGTGGGTGGATGTATGTGGGGTTTCATGTAACACCCCAGGGATCCAAACATAAACTATCCTCTAATCAGGTCCTACTCTAATTAGATTAACATAATTAGTTGATATTTCTTTTTTCCATTAAGAAGAAAACATTTTCTCTTTGTAGGAAGAAAATGTCCATATGCTTCAAAATTATTTCAAGCACAGTATTTAAAGAAAAACTAGCAGGCACAGAAAAAGGAAAAAAAATTAAAAAAATGATTGAAAGAAAGAAAAAATGAACTATATATATGATAGATACTAGAAATAGTAGACTGTAGAGGAAAATATGGAGAAAAAAAGAATGAAAATTCCACCATATTCTGGCATTTCTATTAAACAATGAAATAGAAATACTAGAAGAAATAAGCCAAATTAAATTAAGAAATAGATGAATTTAACAGAATATGAGATAGCATAAATGAGGGTAAATGAACTGTAAATGAAGTTAACATAAAATTTCCTAACTGGACATGAGAGAAAAAATGATAAAACATCAAAACAATCCTTAAAGATCTAGACTTAAATGGCTCATCATATGATAGGTCAGGCTCACTTAGATAATCTCCCTATCAAAAGGTCATTGATTTAGAACTTTAAATGAAGCACATAATTCCCTGTAATGTGAGTGGCTCATCCAATCAGTTGAAGGTCTTTAGAGCAAAGACTAAGGAACCAATTCTGCCTCAAATTGCAACATAAAAAGCTTGCCTGAGTTTCCAGCTTGCTGCCCCTTCCTATAGTTTTTGAATTCAAGAACACAACTACTATTACATGAATCTTGAGCCCGCAACCAGCCCCACTAATTCTAACCTTAACAGCTACCATAACTGTGAGAGAAAATTCCTTACAAAAAAACCCTATAACTATAGATATAGGTAGAGATATATTAATATCATTATCAATAAAAAGAGGAAGAGAGATCCTATTCTGTTTCTCTGGAGCTGGAGAACCTAAGCTAATAAAAAAGCCAAAAGTTATTAAAAAGATAATATCTAAATTTTAAATGAAATGGAATTTTCCAAATATAAAATTGAAACAATAAAGTAAAAGTAATAGAAAATAGCAACTGTCCTGTGTCTAAAATTAAAAGAAAACTACTGAATAAAACAAATGTTCAAGTCTATATGGCTTTACTGGTAATTTCTTCCAAACCTTTAAATATTAAATAATGTCAGTCTTACTGAAAAATATCTCAGAAAATGGAAAATCTTTTCAATAAATACCACTGTGTCAACTGAATATCTACAAGGGAAAAAATGTTCCACTTTACTTCATAGGTACACAAAAATCTGTTTTAGGTGTATTATGGAACTATATGTGAAATATAAAACAATAAAAGATTTTTTAAGATGAAAAAGATAACCATAAGGTAAATTTCACTATATTAGAATTAAGAATGATACCATTCAGAGTCAAAAGTTAAACCAAAAGAGACTATAAAATATTTTCAATGCACATATTTGACAAAAGACTTACATCTGGAATATATAAGAACTCCTGAAATCAATAAGAAAATCACTAATGAGACAATAGGTAATATGCACAAATTATTTGAATTTACACATTATAAAAAACACATAAAAATGATCAAAAACTTATGAAAATGTTTAATATTACTAGTCACCAGAGAAATGCAATTTAAAATTATTGTGCAATACAATTACACATCCAAAAGAATAACTAAAATGAAGCACAGACAATACCAAATGTTTACAAAGATATGGTGCAAAGGGAAATTTCATATGCTTCCGGTGTCGGTTTAAACAGTCACCCAGCCAATCACTCTGCACTATCTTCTAGTGCTGATCACACACACATCCTGTGACTCAGTAATTCCACTCCTAGGCATTTACCTAAGAGAAATAAGGACATCATTCACAGAAGACATGTGTATAAGGGTGTGTTTAGCAGCACTTCACATGACAGTCCCAATTAAGAAAAAAACACCCATCAAATTTAGTGTAATATGATATATGCAAACAAGGTAATACTATACCCCTGAGAGTACAAATGAACTTGCTATATGCAGCATCATGGATGAACACCAGCAACATAATGCCACAAAACAATTTGTACTGTATGATTCTATTGTTATATAATTCTAATGCACAGATGAATTATCAAAAATGAAGATATGGATTACCTTATAAGAACCCTAAGTAGGAAAAAGAAAGAGGGCTTTTGGGGTTACAATAATATGCTTTCTTGTGTTGATTACATGAGGTTAGTTTAGGTTGTGAATACTGTTGATATAGACCTAATGATTTGAGCATTTATTCATGTCTCTTCTTAAATAAATGTGACCTCTAGAATTATTTTTTATTTTTAAGTTTATGCTATGTTTTTGTAATATGAATATTCTGGAAGAAATGTATATTTATTTAATAAATCATTCCAGAAGGCATGGCTTAGAAAAACACACCAACATGAAATACAATTAAGAGGGTCTAACTGGAAGTTAACAAAATTTGAAATATAATTTAAACTTTGAGAATTGCAGTATTTATAAAATGAAGACAGGAGAGCACTTTCTGAGGTGATACAAATTTCTATTATATCTTGATGGTGATAGGAGTTACATAAGTATAACTTACTAAAATTCATCAAGTTATCCACCTGTGAAATGAGATTCTTATGGTCCCCCATGGTGGTCCCACAGGAAAGGAGAGCTGTGTAAACTACAGAAGACCTAAGTCAGCCACATCGACTCATGCTGTGCTGTGAAGATTCCATGCAGCCATTCTCACTTGTGTCAACAAGACTGCTAGAACCTCTCACCAATGACCAAGAAGAAAAACAACCTGGAATACTCAAAGAAGATAAACTGGGTGGGAGTCTGGTTCTCACATCCTTCGTAGAATAGCATTGGAATGTGCATTTTCATATTATGTTTTAAGAGATTAACCAGGTTTATCCTTGACACATGGTTTTGATGCATTGATTAATGCAACCTCTTTCCTGCATGTATCCCCTATTGTAAAAAGGTATATAACTATTATCAGAAAAGGGCTTTAGAACAGTCTACTCAGAACTCTTTGACTGACTATGCTCCCAGGCTACAGTGCTCAGTTAGATTCTGAATAAACTATATCTTTCTTAATATAGTAACCATTGATTTCATCTGACACACTTTAAACTGATGCATTTTCTGTATGCAAATTTTACCTTAAAAATAACTGTAAATAAGTGAACTCTAGTTAGTAGGTTTACTTATTTGCAGTACTATTAGTTAGCAATTCTGAATCTATTACAATTATATTTGACAATTGAGTCAATGAATGAATGCATTGACAACCGGGTAGCCAGGTCTTACACTTTTGGAAAACTAAGTCTTAAAAAAATTGAAAGTGAGAACACCAGAGTGTATTTTGTGGGGTTTTATTATACTGAGAGGAAAGAGGGGTAAGAGGAGAGGGAAAGGGAGGGAGACTGAATCTCCAAATAAAAGTAATAAGAATATTTACAATATCTCTATTTCTTAGCTCTGTCCAATGAGAGGACTCTGAAGCAAAACACTCCAATAGCAAAGAAAACTTCTAGCAATCAGATCTTATCGAAATCTCATTTTCCACTCAAAGAAATCAATGTTTCTTAGAGTACAGTAAATTCTACACTGAGGCAGAAAAAGTGCATTATTATCCTGGAATATCTTAATCTTATTGGGCCTAAAACTTTTCAAAGAATGATAGAGACATATCAAAAGGGCTTAGCTGCTGTCATGAAGGGACTCTCATAGGTATAATCTCAAAAAGTTAAAATATCAAAATAAAGACAACAATGGATTAAAATACACTGAATAACATAGGAAAATATGAGTTCACAGTAGCATTAATAAAGAAAAAATAAATAAATGCACTAGAAGGAAAGCCCTTCTTTACATTTGAATGACAACTTAAAAATAGAGATGAAATGATGGAGTTAGAAAATAAGCCATTGATACTAAAATTAATGATAATTTGATAAAGAAAAGGATACTCACATAATCTCAAAGAATTTCACCCCAAAAATACTTACCTGCTATAGGATGAAAAACAGCAAATTTAGTGGACAAACCTGAGACGCTAACTTTCACAAAGTAATTATAGTTGACATCAACAACACAAAATAATACAACAGCGTATCTGTGTTATTCCTCCTTAAAGTGCATAATTTGATTCAAAGCCTAAGAAAACACATAACGAACATAAAATGGAGGATGCTCTACTACTCAAAAATGTTCAGATCAAGCAAGATGTAAAGGAAAAAAAAAACAAAACTAAGAAACTCTTACAAACTAAAAGTACAAAAGAGACACAGCAACTAAATTCAATGAGTAATATTCTATTGGCTCTTGGACAGGGGAAGAATAAGACTTAAAAAAGACAGTATTGAACTATTTGAAAAAAATTTAGTTATAACCTATAGATAATATTTAACCAATATTAAATTTTTGACTTTGATAATTCTGTGGTTTAATAAAACAATGTCCTAGTCCTTGTTTTAAAGAAAATGCACACTATAGTAATTAGGGGTAAGAGGCATGATGTATCCAGTGTACTCCCACTTAAGATTTATTTTCATGCCTGTGTCCATCTCTCTGTGATTATCCTTTGGGAATCATCTGAATTTCCTGGATTATACTCTGAGAACCTATAAAAACATCTTCTTACAAACCAATTATATACTGGGTTATACATAACTATATATATAGTATAACTATATATTCCATTCAATGCACAAATGATGCTAGCCTTTAATGGAGCCCTACTGAATTGGATCTAAAACAGTTTCTACATTGGTTAGCTGTACTGTGCATTGTTACCTTCAATCTGCAAAGAAAATATGTATATACAAACTCACCTTGAAACTGCTGTTTGTAGGCAGTTCATACTGTGCCTCTATTTATGTGTTTATATCCATATACTTGACATATTATTTACATTACAGTATGCCACCTGAGTGCTGCACTGACTACACATGGAGGTTTAAAACACTATATAGCCATTTTAAAAACAACCCATCTGGGTAAGAGATGGCAATTACCATTATTGCCTCCAGTTATGTAAGTTAAATCGCACATGCAAAAATACTCTCAACAGAAGATGATAGATAGTCTCTTTGTTAAATTAAGAAGGTTCAAAGAGTGCCATTTAGTAATATATTGCCTTGCTGTTTCTACACAGGCTATACTACTCATATTTGTAATCATATTCAAGTACACAATTGGATAGAGCTTGTCTAGATTCACAGCCCTGCTTCACATCTAGAGTGTTTCTTTTGATGCATGTCCTGTTGTCAACAAGGTCATCTAGTGGCATGTGCCATTAGAGTAAAAAATATTAAAGCAGCCACATAAGTTACAAATCAGTGACTAAAGCACTTTATCTCGATGGTACAATCAGGACATTGAACACATTGTTAGGAAATAAAGATAATTGGTGATATTTGCACATTTTTTCTTTTAGCTATTAAACAATAATATGATTGGTATGGGTAGAGAAGTATAATAATATTTTGTCTCATATACTATACTATGTGAGCATGTCTATATCTATTGAAACAAGGACTCTGAATATAACACCTTTAACGACAATGCAAATTATCTTACTATATTAATACCATTAACAAATAACAAGGACAACAGAAATTTCTACACACTGTATGTAACATATGAACCCACAGATTTCAGGAAACACTGATAAATGTATTCATATATTTATTGACTTTCAATTTGATCTGACTAATCTAATAGGAGTGGTATAAGTACTTGTCTTCCAACATTCACACACATATAATAGGATGTCACTGTGTGTTTGCTTCAGTAGATACTCTACTGAGATAGACGCTGAATTAGTGATGTTCACCAACATATTTTTAAAGCCTACCATGTACGTCACATGTAGGATTTATGTAAAAAATAATTGTTAAATGAATTTTTTGTGAAGTAGATGAGGAAGGAAATGAAGAAGAAAAATAAAATTATCAGAGCTGATTAAAGATGGAAAATGTTTGCTTTGAGAGTCACCACATTCTCTGTAATGAAAAATAATCAAGCACAGATACATTATGATGAAAAAGAAATATGAAGTTCAGTGGGGTTTACCCTAGTATCATTTTTTCCTGACTATTTCTAAGTCACAGAACCAGTGGTATAATTGAAATCTCATTAATAAGTGTTACTCAGAAGATATTTGTTTTTGCTTTTTAAAAAATTTGGTACAAAATGGAAACATTTCAAGCTAGCTAAAGAAGGGGCTAAATGAGCCCCTGTTATTGGCTCATGTATGTAAAATAATCATGAGTTTAGCCTTTGTCATTAGAGTTATAACAATGTTAACAGTTCTTGGTGCCCCAATCATAGAGCTCTTTTAAATTTCATGGCTTTCAGGTTGTCATCAAAAAATATATTACCATTTCTCCTACTCAGGTTTCTTCATTGTGAGTTATGTGTGTGTATTTGTGTGTCCATTCACTGATAGACCACCTTCAACTGTATTAATGCAAGTCAGGCTTCATGATATCTAATTAAATATTAAGTAATCTACTAAGGTCTGTAAAGTTAGCCCCAAATTATGTATTTAGAACAAGCACATCAGAGAGTTAAATTAACTTATTATAGGCCACACAGCTAATTAGTTAGAGGTTAAAACCTGTGTCTGAAAGATACTACAAAAAAAGAATATTATAGACAAATAAACCTAATGAACATAGATGCAAAAATCCTCAATAAAGTATTACCAAACCAAATTCAAAAATACATCAAACAGATCATCCATCATGACCAAGTGGGATTTAATCCAGGGATGCAAGGATGATACAATATTCATAAATCAATCAATGTAATATACTGCATGTTAAAGGAAGGATAAAAACCATATGATTATCAGAATAGATGCTGAAAAAGCTTTTGACAAAATTCAACATCCACTCATGATAAAAACTCTCAACAAAATGGGTATAAAGGGACCGTGTCTCAACATAATAAAGTACATATGTGACAAACCCACAGATAACATCATACTCTATGGCGAAAAGCTAAAAGCTTTTCCTCTAACTTCAGGAATAAGACAAGGACGTCCACTCTCACCACTATTATTCAACATAGCACTGGAGGTCCTAGCCATAGCAATTACACAAGATAAAGAGGGAAAAGGTATCCCAATTGGTAAGGAAGAAGTAAAACTGTCACTATTTGCAAATGACATGATACTATATATATAAAACACTGAAGACTCCACCAAAAAATTATTAGATCTAATAACTGGATTCAGCAAAAATGTAGCATACAAATTCAATATACAGAAATCTATTGCATTCCTATATAATAACGGTGAACAAGGATAAGGAGAAATCCGGAATACAATTCCATTTACAATTGCATCAGAAAGAATAAAATACCTAGGAATAAACCTAACAAAGGAGGTGAAAGACCTGTACTTTGAAAAGCATAAGACACACAATGAAAGAAGTCAAAGATGACACAAAAAAATGGAAATCTAACCCATGCTCATGAATAGGAAGAATTAATATGGTCAAAATGGCCATCCTGTCCAAAGGAATTTACAGATTCAATGTAATCTGTATCAAAATACCAATGTCATTTTTCAATGAACTACAGCAAAGAATCCTAAAATTCATATGGAACCACAAAAAACCCTGAACAGTCAAAGCAATCCTGAGAAAGAACAATGCTGGGGGGTGTTACACTCCATTCAAACTATAAGACAAAGCTACCATAACCAAAACAATATGGTACTAGCACAAGATCAGACCCATAGATCAATGGAACAGAATACAGAGCCCAGATATAAACCCACATATATATGATCAACTAATGTGTGATAAAGGAGCCATAAATATACAATGGGAAAAAGATAATCTCTTCAATAACTGGTGTTAGGAAAACTGGACAGTTACATGCAAGAGAATGAAACTGAATTATTTTCTTAACTCTATACACTAAAGTAAAGGGGAAATGGATTAAAGACCTAAATGTAGAACAAGAAACCACAAAACTCTTAGAAGAAAACATAGGCAAAAACATCTTGAATATAACCATGAGCAATTTTTTTCTTAACACTCTCTCTGGGAAAGGGAAACAAACAAAAAAAAATGATGAAATAGGACTACATCAAACTAAAAAGCTTCTGTACAGCAAAGGACACCATTAACAGAACAAAAAGCAGCTTACAGTATGGGAGAATAGATTCATACATGACTCATCTGATAAGGGGTTATCATCCATAATACATAAAGAATTCATATGTCCAACACCAAAACAACAAATAGTTCAATTAAAAAATGGTCAGTGGACCTGAACATTTTTCCAAAGAAGAAATACACATGGCCAAGAGGCACATGAAAATATGTTCCACATTGCTAATCATCAGGAAAATGCAAATCAAAACCACAATAATATATCACTTCACACCAGTCAGAATGGCCACTACCCAAAAAGCAAAAACAACAAGTGTTGGCAAGGATGGGAAGAAAAGGGAGCCCTCCTGCATGGTTAGTAGAATTGTAAATTGGTTCAGCCACTGTGGAAAACATTATGGAGGTTCCTCAAAAAACTGAAAATAGAAATATGATACAACCCAGTAATTCCACTTCTAGGAATTTACCCAAGGAAAACAAAATCCCTGATTTAAAAAGATATATGTACCCCTATGTTTTTGCCATGTTATTTACAACACTCAACATATGAAAGCAACAAAGTATCCATCAATAAAGGAATGGATAGGAAGAGATGGTACATATACACAATGGAATATTATTGAGCCATAAAAAAGAAAGAAATCCTGCCATTTGCAACAACATGAATGGACCTAGAGGGTATTATGCTAAGTGAAATAAGCCAGGTGGAGAAAGACAAATACCATAGGATTTCACTTATTTGTGGAATCTAAAAAGCAAAACTAAACAAAATAAACAATAGCAGTAGATTCATAGACACTGAGAAGTGACTGTGGTTACCATGGGGAAGGGATGGTGTGGGTGGTTGGGGACAGGAGGGGGATAAAGGGGCACAAAATTTCTCAATCATCATGTAAGTTGGTCACAGCGATGGTAGCACAGCATAGAGAATGTAGTCAATGATTCTGTAACATCTGCCTATGCTGAACCACTAGTGGGAGTGAGGATTTAATAATATGGGTAACTGTTGAACCACTGTATTGTATACTTGAACCAATGTAAGATTGTATATCAACTACACTTCAATTAAAAAAAAACTGTCTGGACTCTAGACTCTACTTCATGCCCAATGTTTGTGATTTGACTAACTGAATTTTAAAAATGGGAAAAACACTATTAGGTTCTTGACCCATAATTAATATGTGAACATTTCTAAATGGTGAAAGCATCTGAAGGAAAAGGATTTTATTTCCTTGTCAATTCACTTGGGCATTGTTTAACCTACTTAGCAACCTTTCAAAAGCAGTCTTTTCTTTAGAGTAATTTTTCCTTGCTTCTATGCCCTACACATTCCTTTGAATATAGCACTTGATTTAGGAGTAAAAAAAAAATGCAAACAATTCTACCTGTCTTCCTTAGTGTTGAAAATTTAAGGAGTTAAAGTAAATTAGCTTGCCAGTAATACTTTTTCTTGGAAAGCATAAATGGAATTCAATAAACACTCCAGGAATTTCTTCTCCTGAAGAATGTATTTTGAATTTAATACTTTCACTTTCTTTCTCTTTTGTCACCTGATCACTCAAATATTTCTGATAGGCCATAAATTAGCAAGTAACTGCTTATACCAAAGCCAACCAAGCAATTCAACCAACCAAATATATACAAACACTTCATGCCCTGACCAAATAGGCACCTTGCAAATAGCTCAAAGATAAGCTTCAAATAACTTGTTAAGCAGAAAAATAACTGAAAAAAAAGAAGCAGTAGGCAACAGACTTTCCAAATTGTTGAGGAAAGATACATACCTGTCTACCCACATTTTCTTTGTCCTCAAACTGTGTTGGAGTTCTGATCTTAGAATTCTCATCAGTTGGCTTCTCTAGAATAACATAACATTACCAGTTGCTCCAAAACAGATGTCTGTGCAAATCAACTGGATTAGGAACAAAGAAGCCTCAGAAACATCCAGAAATAAAGTAGCTAGCCCCTCTGATACCCCTTGTATCTCTAAATCATATGTACTTCTTCTGATTTACTGTGTATTCAAATGTATGGCAATAAAAGATTCCTTGTCTGAATCTGAGAAAAGTTTGGATAACAAATAGACTCAGAGATTAGTATTTAAAAGGAAAGCTCACAGCAGTGAATTTTTGTACCCAGTTAGATGACAAGTAGCACTCCATCAACTTTTCCTGATGGAAACTGACATGAACTGAGGAAGATGACAACTTTTCTAAGTTTGAGATTTCTGAAGTGTGCCTGTTATGCAGAATGCCTCTAAATAGATTGAAAAAGATACTTAACAGAGAGCAGAACAGACAGTTAAGAAATATAAGGGTCTTGGTTATAAATCTTCCTTCAGAGAGGAGCCATTTAACCTACTCACTGATGCAGAATGCTTGGTACTTACGACATGCCTTAAGAAAGGGTTTTGAATTGTTCAGAATACTGCATAAGGGTTGGTCTCCATGTTAAACAGACACAGAAGGGTGGTTGTATCTGAACTGTTTTAAGAGAAACTTGTGACTGGTCATAGTTTCAGATACATAAGGATTTCAGTATAACAGTAAGAACAGTCTTTTGTGTACCTCTGTCTCTTAATTATTCAATTTATGATAGCTAATAAGAAATACCAAACTCTATTTTTAGTTCTAAGTTTCCTGTGTGTTTTCTCTTCCATAATCAGGATCTAACTTCATCCTGAGCAGGCACTGCTGTTTGACTCATTTTATATTCTTACCACTTTCATTTGTGCTGACTAAAGTGCTCACTAACTGAATGGTTCTCTCATCTAAACAGCTTAGTGTTAGTCCTAATCATTGTTCTTGGAATCTATCCCTTATAACATATTAAACCTCAAACAAGCTAGACAAATCAATGTGGTTTGAACTTCCTTGCTGTTTAAATGAGAGCCAGTCTGAGGAAATCAATCAAGTTGTCCAAAGGTGTGTGATGTTTTATATTTTGTTATGTACATCTTGTCATGATTTAGGACAAATTTAGGGCATCTTGTAATGATATCTGAAACACATAGAGAGTTTAATAAACTAACTGAAAGAGAAGATGGGTAAACAAGATGAATATAGAGATAGGAATATGTCTAAAATGGAAAAAGAGTGAATGAAATCTTATACATTATTTAGATGTGGGACCTTAAATTTTTTCTGAATGTTTAGAAGCAATCCAGATCAGTAAAATTATTTCAGAGTGTTTAATGATAAAAATCACACAAATTAATCAAGGTAAGAGTGACTATTAATGTTAATACAGAAATATTTCTCCAAACCCTCATAATGAGAAATTTGAAGTAATTCTTAAACACATTTTTAAAGTAGACGAGTCTTATACTGTTTCTTAACATAAACCATGGTTATCCTTCCAAAGCACAAATGAGCAAATACATTTGTATGAAGACTAATAAGAAAAACTGTAATAACCCAAATTTTTCTGGTTTTACTTACTTGAGTATGCTTTAAATTCTCTGATACAGGTAAACATAGTATGTTTTGATCAATTCTTTATAATTGATTGTATTTTTCACCTGAACAGTTTGCACCTTTGAGTAGCTGTCTTGCCAGTGGGTTTCAGCTCCAGGCAAGTTCACTATGGATTCAGTGAGACCAAGGAATGACAATGGGGTGTTCTTGGGGTAAAAGGGTTTATTACCCAGCTTGTTCTCCCAGCGATAGGTTAAGCTCAAGAATTACAACTGCATCCAACAGTCTGCAGGTCCATAAACCTCCTTCATCTCTGCCTCCACCCAGAGCACTGGGAAGAGCTCTTTATATACTGACTCAGTCAATAATAGTTAATTGCCTATGGGTGTGGAAGCAGTAGCCTAGTAGTAGGCCAGTTACATCATCAAGTAGTATAGGGCCAGATGACGATCCTGGCTATAGGAACCTTCATTTTATCCACACTCCACCCCTCCAGGATTCTTGCCTCACAATCTCAAGCTCTCAGTCTTCTGCAATGGTCCCTGTATAAGAAAGCTGGAGCATATAACCAGATTCCACAACAGCAACACAGAGATAATAACAAAAATTAAATACAACAAAATTGTGATATGGGTAACAAAAATTATAATAATTCTTAAGCCTAAGGAGGTTATTCCAGCTATATTCAAAACCAGTTCTACTCAGAGGGTTCATGAAACACACTTAGTAGTGGTACAGATAGGGAGTTCCATGTACCCCAGAGAGTAGCAGTTCTTTGCTAGGGTGGGTTCCCAATCCTCAAAGACCTTAAGGGCAATAAGACACTTTTTAATGGCACCAACATAAGCAAATGTTATCCATCATGTAGGATGCATGAAAGAGAGTGGTCCTGTGATTAGGACTGTGGCAGGAAGGGTTCCCATTCAGGTCTAGTATGCTATACCTTTACCCCTCTCCTTGTGGGGGTTACTGAGGGATATATATATATATAGTGCTACTGGAGGTGCATGCACTGGCCATAATGATAAAACAAAACTCCTACCTTCTGGCTGTTCAGGATACATTACTATCATCTTTGGGGGCCACTCTGCTGTTATTGCAAGAATACACAGAAGGCCAGCTTCTAGGTCTTGTCCTCAAGATGCCAGTAGGGCCTGCCATTGTTGGTCCCTGTGTCAAAATGTCCAAGTCCACATCCACTCAATAGAGTCTCCAGGGTTTAATGCAGTTGGTGCTGGCAGCAAGATATTATTCTGGTGGCCAAACCTCAACTTCAACTCCTTGGTTTATACTTGCAGTTGTATAGGGCAGGCAGAAATATGTGTTAGCATATCTACAGGCCCAGGGCTCACTTTTACGGTTTCTCATTCAAAAATCATAGCACTGTCCATTAGCAGATTGACAATCCCTGTAGACCATTGGTGTCTGACTTCAGTCCAGATTTTAATAAACCATGTACCTCTATACACCAACATTTCATTTTTTAACAAATCGTTTATTTCCTTCACAGCACCTCACAGCAGGCATTCTTGTGCTGCTTCCTCTTGTATCAATGCCATTTCAGTCTTCAGTGAATCCACAGCAGTTTGCAGCTTGCAGTCTTGTGCTGCTTCTTCTTGTGTCTCTTTCAGGAGCGTGTTCTTCTCATCTGTAGACATATTTAATACTATGAGAAACAGCCAACCCACAGTTTCCGCTGCCTCACAGACTCTTTCTCAAAAGACCTCCTTATTATACCAAGGGCCACCTCTACTTCCTCAGGTGTCACTTCCACCTGCCTCCAGTCCTGGAGTGGGACCCAGCTCTCTAAAAGGCAAGCCACCTCAGACCACATGCCAACTGGAGGACTCTCAACTGTCTCCCCATTCATAGGGGCAGCACACTGAAGCACCCCTCTCATAAAGGTAGCCTGTTCTGTTCCTTGGTCAACAATGAATCCTGCTGACATCACCAATCATCTTATCAATGGGTTTCAGCTCCAGACAAGTTCACTATGGATTCAGTGAGACCAAGGAATGACAATGGGGTGTCTTGCCATAAAAGGGTTTATTACCCAGCTTGTTCTCCTGGCGATAGGTTGAGCACTAGAATTATGTCTGCATCCATCAGTCTGCAGGTCTGTCATCTTCCTTCATCTCTGCCTCCGCCCAGATCACTGGGAAGAGTGCTTTATATAGTGACTCAGTCAATAAAAGCTTATTGCCTACAGGTGTGGAAACAGTAGCCTAGCAGTAGGCCAGTTACATCATCAAGTAGTTTAGGTTCAGGTGAGGATCCTGGCCATAGGAACTTCAATTTTCCCCACAGTAGTATTCCATTAAAACTTGTGTTTTTAGGTAAATATACTGAATCCGTTTTATAATTAGTCTATTTTTTATTGTGATAGATTATAAATTTCTTTCCTCTCTCTTGTCATGAGTCACTGACTATGCAACTGATCTGATCCCAAGCCTAACCAAACTGTCAAATCCATGAGTGCAGTGTGCATAGTTATAAGTACTTAAAATATGGCAACTGCTTGTTCTTTCAAATTATCACAGCAATACCTAACAGAGTTATCAAAACACGGACTCATGCTCAGTTATAGACATTATTAGGAGTTAGAATGGCATCATCTATACGTTGTTTATTAAAAATGTAGAAGTTTAATACAAGGCCATCCAGATTTGGTTCATTGTTGAGCTGAGGGAAAACATAGTGAGACCATGTGGATAAAATGAGAGTTCCTGTGGCCAGGATTCTCACTTGGCCCTGATTGATTAGCTCACTGCACACCTGTGGGCAATACATGGCTGTTGACTCTATATAAAGAGCTCCGCCCAGTGTTCTGGGTGTGACACAGTGGTATGGCTGCAAGGCTGCAGGAGAGCAGAGCAGAGGCTGGAGTGGTGGCAGTGCAGAGGACAGAGGCCCAGAGGACAGCTGTGCGGGACGACTGTGCAAGACAGACCAACAGGTAGTTTTGCAATGATTCCTAATCATCCCAGCCTATATTTAATTTCAAGATGTAGCCCTTCCTATTATCACAATTAAATATAACCTGGGCAACAGAGATGGGCTTCTCTTGGGGTTAGCTATGTATAACAAAACAAACTCCCTTGACTGGGAATAGATTTTCTAGTGATAGATAGGATCCTAATTATAACAACTATGCATTTTTTTTCCAGCTGATTGTTCAATAATATATATTTGACCAAAAATGGGCCAAAATTTTGAGTTTGGAATAAAGCTAAGGAACTAGCCACAGATGAAATCATGTGGTTGGTTCGTAAGACTTTTATTTCAGTTAATTGACTTTCTTCATCTTTCTAAAGTTCCATATCCTCTTGTCTTGCTGTTGGGTTTCAGCCCCAGGCAAGTTTGCTATGGATTCAATGTGACCAAAGAAGTTGACAGCAAAATGCTCTTGGGGTGAAAAGGTTATACCCAACTTTATTCTCCCAGTGATGGCAGGTCAAGCACAAGAATCCTGTTCACTCAGAGCGATTCTGTATGCAGCAATCTGGCCTCTGCCTCTGGGCTCCTCTGTCTGTACAGCCGTCCTCTGGGCCCCTCTGCACAGTTTTCCTACACAGCTGTCCTCTGGGCCCCTCTGCCTGCATAGCCGTCCTGCATAGCTGTCCTCTGGACCTCTCTGCACAGTTGTCCCGCACAGCCATCCTCTGGGCCTCTCTGCACAGTCGTCCCACAGAGCCATCCTCTGGGCCCCTGTCCTTGGCACTGCCACCATTCCTGCCTCTACTCTGCTCTCCTGAAGCCTTGCAGCCATACCACTGTGTCGCACCCAAAGCACTGGGCAGAGCTCTTTATATAGAGTCAACATCCATGCACTGCCCGCAGGTGTGCAGTGAGCTAATCAACCAGGGCCAGGTGAGAATCCTGGCCACAGGAACTCATTTTATCCACACCTCTATAATTCCTATTTTTTTAATCCAGATGGGAAAAGTACTGGCTAATACTTGCAAAGTAATATATCAGGTTTTGTCAAACAGTTATTTTTTTCTGACAAGTGCAACTGGGATTAGTTCCTCACACTGAATGTGTTCCAAGTGACTGTATGTGGGGAAATTGGGGTTCCTATGGCCAGGATCCTCACTGAACTTAAACCACTTGATGAGGTAACTGGCCTGCTGCTAGGCTACTGCTTCCACACCTTTAGGCAATAAGCTATTATTACACTACATAGAAAGCTCGGCCAGTGCTCTGGGTGGAGGCAGAGATATTAGTGCTCAACCTACCACCAGGAGAACAAGCTGGGTAACAAACCCTCTCACCCCAAAAACCTTTTTGCTGTCAATTTCTTTGGTCACATTGAATCCATAGTGAACTTACCCGGGGCTGAAACCCATTGGCAAGACAATTGGTGAAGTTGGCAGGGTTCATTGTTGACCAAGGAAAAAAACAGGCTGTCCTTATGGGAGGGGTGCTTCAGTAGACTGCCCTTGTTAATGGGGAAACAGTGGGTTGTCCCCCAATGGGTATGTGGTCTGAGGTGGACTGCCTCCTAGAGGGCTGGGCCCCACCCCAGGACTGGAGGCAAGTGGAGGTGATACCTGAGGCAGTAGGGATAGCCCTTGGTATAGTAAGTAGGTCTTTTGAGAGACACAGTACCCTTGAGGCAGCAGAGACTGTGGGTTGGCTGCTTCTCATAGTATTAAAAAAGCCTACAGAAGAGAAGGACATGCTCCTGAAAAAGACCCAAAAAATGGCAGCACGAGAACACAAGCTGCAAACTTCTGTGGATTCCCTGAAGGAGGAAATGGCATTGATGTGAGAGGAGGCAGCACAAGAACGCCAGCAGTGAGGTGCCATTGAAGAGGTAAGATTCCTTACAAAACAAGACAGCAGCGCTGCCAGGTGCTCTGAAGGAGGAAAAGGCCATCAAGGAAAAAGACGAACTCCTGAGGGAAGCACAGGTGGAGGTGGCACGATAATGTCAGCTGCAAAGCATTGAGGTGAAGGTAAGAGGGCTTCTGAAGACTGAGCTAGCATTGCTGTGAGGCACAGTAAAAAGGTAAAGGTTGTAGCAAAAGAGGTACTCAGGGGAGGGGAGAGAAAGGTGCCATCATCCCCGGAAATGGAGGAGCTGGGGAAGCATGAAGGGGTGGTGCTGGAGGCACTGGCCCTTTCTGTATTGAAAGCATACCCAGAGGTTGTAAAGAAAATTAAAGACCCAACAGCTGAAAGTTCCCCAAGGAGAGGAGCATCCCCCTCCCCACATTACAGAGCACTCTCTGCTCTGCCCCTATACTCAAGCAGAGCTGGTGGATTTGGGCTCCTGGTTTAGGCAGAAGCCCTCAGAGTCAATATCACCGTGGCTCCTGCGTCTGTGAGACTTAGGTGTGGATGGAATTGTTCTCTCGGGATCAGAGATAGGAAAGCTGGCTTCCCTGACAGTGCAGCCCACCTTGAGGCAGCGATTACAAAATGCACATCAGACCCCAGGGAGTCACTCCTCCTCGATTGGCTTGTGGCTGCACTTCGTGCTGTGTGGCCCAATCAGGGTGATCTAGCACCCTCTCCTGTTAGATGGCAGATGTATGCTCAACTCCAACAGGTGCTATGAGAGCTAGGTATGAGATGTGCCATTTATAGTCCAGAGAATTATGGCCCAGATGAAGAGATTTTCACTACTGGGATGAGGAATATTGTACTTCAAACAGCTCCTACATCCCTCTTTGGGTCTCAGGGGCCATTCTTTCCCCTCACTTAGGGCATCCCATAAGTGAGGTGACATGTACAGTAGCAGACTTAGGAGAGGCTGAAGCAATGAACACATGGTTTGACTGAGGGGAAGGTCAAGGTATCTGCCCTGAGGGACCAGGGGGGAACTGGAGGTCATATGTTGAAATAGCTATCCATTGGTCCCCAGTGAACATACAATGTGTCCTGGCTCTGGTGGACACAGGGGCTGAATGTTCACTGATTCATGGTAACCCTGAGCAGTTCCCTGGGACCTCCACTGTCATAGATTGATACAGGGGTAAGGTTATCAGAGTGAAACAAGCCCAAATCCCTTTGGGAATAGGGCATCTACCCCCAAAAGAATATACTGTGTATATATCTCCTATCCCTGAGTATATTTTGGGGATTGATATTCTTCAGGGTCTGTGGCTTCAGACCACTGCAGGTAAGCTCAGACTGAGAGTATGTGTGGTGAAGGCAGTTCTGAGGGGACATGCTAGGCACCCACCCATAGCTTTGCCTGTGCCTCAATGGGTGACTAATACCAAATAATACAAACTGCTTGGAGGGCATAGAGAGATTGGAGAAACTCTCCAGGAGATGGAAAAGGTGGGTATTATAAAGCCCACCATAGTCCTTTCAATTCCCCATTGTGGCCAGTAAAAAAATCCAGATGGCTCCTGGCGTATGACTGTGGATTAGAGAGAACTTAATAAAGTGATACCCCCTATGCATGCTGCTGTCCCCTCTATTGCAGGCCTGATGGATATCCACAGTCATGAACTACGAACATACCATTATGTGGTAGATCTTGCTAATACCTTCTTTTCCATTGACATTGAGCAGGAAAGTCAGGAACAGTTTGCCTTCACGTGGGAAGGATGGCAATGGACTTTCACCATCCTTCCACAGGGATACCTCCACAGCCCCACCATCTGTCATGGACTTGTAGCCCAGGACTTGGCTACATGAGAGAAACCACCAACAGTGTGGCTGTACCATTATATTGATGATGTCATGCTCACGTCTGATTCTCTTTCAGATCTAGAAGGTGCAGCACTTGGACTGCTGCAACATTTACAGGAGAAAGGATGGGCTGTGGACAGCACCAAGGTTCAGGGACCTGATTTGTCTGTCAAATTCTTGGGGGTCATCTGGTCGGGTAAGACCAAAGTTATACCAGAAGCAGTTGTAGAAAAAGTCCAGGCCTTTCCTACCCCCACAACTGTAGCACTGCTACAGGAGTATCTGGGTCATCTAGGCTACTGGAGAGTGTTTATCCTGCACTTGGCACAAATTCTGAAGCCCTTATACAAGTTGGTATGAAAGGGCATCAGGTGGGACTGGGATGAGACGTGTCCATCTGCCTTTACTACAGCAAAACGGGCAGTCAAGGCCATGCAGGCCTTGAATGTGATACAGTCATCAAGGCCCTGTGAGCTGGATGTTCATGTGACTGAAGACAGTTATGGCTGGGGTCTCTGGCAGCGGCTTGAACGAACTCACCAACTGATTGGATTCTGGTCACAACTTTGGAAAGGGGCAAAGGTACAATATACTTTAATAGAAAAACAACTGGCTGCTGTGTATCATGCCTTGCTGGCTACAGAACCCATCACTGGAATGGCCCCAATAAAGGTAATAACCACCTATCCCATCTTGGGATGGGTACGAGACTGGACAAGCCAAGGAGTGGTGTGGCACAAATGCCCAATGGTTACATCAGCATTTGTTGCATGTGGGGCAAAAGACAATGAGGGCTCTAGCCTGTCAGTGGGGCTTGCCTTTGACCTTTGAAGAAGTTACTAGAGCCCAGCAGGAGTGCGTCATGTGTTCCAAGACAAACTTACACTCAGTTCCACAGCAACATGGGACAATAGCTAAGGGGCCTATACCCCTCGCCAGGTGTCAGACAGACTATATTGGGCCTCTACCTGTGTCAGAAGGATATCAGTATGCCATGACTTGTGTGAACACAGCTACTGGAATTCTGGTTGCTTTTCCTACCTGCTGTTCAGACGAGCAGATGACCAAAAGAGTCCTGGACCATCTCTTTGCCACATATAGCCAACCACAGATAATTGAGAGTGATGAGGGTGATCAGGGCATCCATTTTACTGGACATACAGTGCAAGAATGGGTGTGGCAGCTGGGAATCAAATGGAAGTTTCATGTGCCATATAATCCTACTGCAGCAGGCATGATAGAGAGGCATAATGGCTTGTTAAAATCCGGACTCAAGTCAGATACCAATTGTCTGCGGGGATGGTCGGTCCACTTATGGTCTGTGCTACAGCGTTTGAACAAGAGACCCTGAAAGGGAGCACTGAGCTCCAAAGACATGTTAACATATATGGCTGCCTCCCCTATACAACTGCAAGTACAAACCAAGGAAGAATCACTGAAGCTGAGGTTCGGCCACCAGAATAATATCTTGCTGCCAGCACCAACTGCACTGAACCCCAGGACTCCATTGAGTGTACGTGGTGTTGGACCTTTCAACACATGGACCAATGATGGCTCGCACTCCTGACCCCTTGGGGACAAGGCCTGGAAGCTGGCCTCCTGCGTATTCCTGGAGTAACAGCAGAGTGGCCCCTAAAGGTCATAGTAGTATATCCTGAATGGCCAGAAGGTAGGAGTATCTTACCAGGGAGTTTTGTTTTATCATTATGGCCAGTGCATGCACCTCCAGTAGCACTATATATAGATCCTTCACTAACCCCCACGGGCAAAGGAGTAAAAGTATGGTATACTAGACCTGGAAGGGACCCCCTTCCTGCTACAGTCCTATCACAGGACCACTCTCTTGCATGCATCCTACCTGATGGACAAGATTTTCCTATGTTGGTGTCATTAAAACATGTGTTTTATCACCCCTAAGGTCTTTGTGGATTGGGAACTTCCTCTGGCTTGAAGATTATTATAATTTTTGTTACTAGCAACCTCCTCTGGATTGAGGATTATTATAATCTTTGTTATCTCTATCAAAATCATTTGTATCTTAATTTTTGTTATTATCTCTAAGTTGTTGTTATCCTCTGTTGCTGTTTCTGGTTACAGTGCTACAGCTTTTTCGCACAGGGACCATTGCAGAAGACTGAAAGCATGTAGATTGTAAGGCAAGAATCCTGGAGGGGTGGAGTGTGGGGAAGTTGGGGTTCCTATGGCCAGGATCCTCACTGAACTTAAACCACCTGATGATATAACTGGCCTGTTGCTAGGCTACTGCTTCCACACCTTTAGGCAATAAGCTATTATTGCACTATATAGAGAGCTTGACCCAGTGCTCTGGGTGGAGGCAGAGACACCAGTGCTCGACCTACTGCCAGTAGAACAAGCTGGGTAATAAACCCTTTCACCCCAAAGAACTTTTTGCTGTCAATTTCTTTGGTCACACTGAATCCATAGTGAACTTGCCCAGGGATGAAACCCATTGGCAAGACACTGTATCTAATTTATATCACTTATAAACCTTGTTGCTTTTTATGTTGCTTCTCATGTCCAGGGAAATTAATCCTTGATTATAAAATACTCTGAATTTTATTTTTATATACTATCTCTTAAAACAGGAACATGATTCCAAAATTATGCCATCTATCTTTGTTCTTAATACCAAGGAATCAAATTCAGATTGGTTGTTTCAATATTATTTGGCCATAATAAAAAACAAGTTTTATATTTTCATGTGTCAGTGGCAAAATATATTTTTGTTCTTCATACTGATACTATATATTCATACAGGAAGCTGAACTCACTAGTCTTCTTCTACTTGGCTCTAGCTAGGTAAAAGTATTAACAGCTTGTGGAAAGCTAATTAGATCCAATTATTATTCACACGACCTAATTTGACATCAGATGTCTGGGAAGAAGTCATCTGAATTAACTGAACAGAGATATAGCTACTATATACACATGAATTCCATGGATAATTTATACCTAATGAAACTCACTTGGAGAAAAGGAATGTACTGATTGAGAAAAAGTAATCAAAAATAGAAATAATCTAAGTCAAAACTCTTAAAGGAATATGATAGTGCAACGTGATGCATTTAGTAATTATTCTACTCATTTACTTATTATTTTCAAAGCAATCTCTTGCTGTATGTAAAAAATTGTCCTTAATTTTATTTATAAGAGTCTGAGCCTTAATTTGCCCATTTGCTAAGGTGATTACATGAACTGATTAATAAATCTTTTCCTCTAATATATTTTTTCCTCTGATATTTCCTCTATGATATTTTATGATAAAGGTATAATATATTCTTTATTTAAAATTATGACTAGATGTAAGACACTGCTCTTTATTTTGTAGTTTCTAGTTGTTTAACAAATTCTACACTAACTCACATAGGTGATTTCTAGGAATGACAACACCAAGATATTTTAATGTCTTCTAAGTGTAGGGCAGAGTGCTCTGAGCAAAACAGAATCATTGATGAAGTGTAACATCCACCCAGGCAATCTGAGGACGAGGAAATGCATTGTCATGAGCTCATAATGTGAGTTTATCAGGGAAAGTTGATGGGGAGATGGAAGAGGATCCACAAATATATGGTCCCATTTATTATTATTATTCATTGGTAGGAAAACATATTCTGACACAAGGGACATCTCTCAAAATAGCTATTATACAAGAGAGTGATAAAAACAGACTAAAAAGGAGATACATAATTATATATCCCCCTCAGAGCTCTGAAGTAGTTAGCAAAGCATTGCTACAAAAGGAGAAAAGAAATAACCCCACTTACACCTTTTTCTTTATTCTTCTTGAGAGTTAGTCAACTATAGGCCCTGCAACACCTTCTCTTTTGTTCACACAAAGTTGACTAACTAGTTGGTAGAGTACCAGTTGTAGGTCAGACAAGGGCAGGCAGCAGAGGGACAGCAGTCCTATACCATGGAGAATTTGTGACATCCTATGACAAGCACCTGACTACATTCTTTCAACTGTATCCTTTCAATTTGACACTTCATACATCTTAAAAGAGCCAGTAACCTTGGGACACATTTAAACTACAATCGGTCATATCTAACTTAGTATAATTTAAAGTTCCAAGAGTAGATTTCAAAGGAAGATGAGCAAAAAAAGACAGCATGAGGGTATCAGATAATAAAGAAGTATATAAGACAGTAACACTAACAGAAAGACAAAAATTACAGTCAGAAATTAACACTGTTCCTTAGTCAATGACTATTCCTGATGAGCCCAGTAGCTCAATAGATATCACACAATCCATTTATTTGTGTGAAAAAATGGTCATGAGTACATTCCCTGTTACTTTACCCTACTTCTTCAAACACATCACATAAAGCTAGATGGGCAAAATCAGATATATATTTTTTCCTAACACTGCTAAACTAATTATGATGTTTACATTTATGTGAATTGATCTTGTACTATATGCCTGAAATGCTATGAAGCAGTAACAGGACACAAATACATAATATTTAATGCAAAAAATTAAGTCCCATTTTAAAGATG
The DNA here is from genome assembly GCA_032199065.1 of Smutsia gigantea. Lineage (NCBI taxonomy): Eukaryota > Metazoa > Chordata > Mammalia > Pholidota > Manidae > Smutsia > Smutsia gigantea. The sequence goes on along the minus strand of JAVSCE010010524.1, from coordinate 308,775 downwards.
ATAACACTGTGGCACAGAGAAAGTAAACATATTTCATAAGGACGTAGGGGCTACTAAGTGATATAAGTCCAGGCTGTATGGGCTTTCACAACTTTGTAATAGTCTCACTGAAAACACAAAAAAATCAGGAAATCTGAAATTAAAAAAAAAAGTTAGCCAATAGTGAATACATACGTACATTTCAAAAATTTGAGAAATATATTTTTGACAAGAGAGCTACTTGAAAATCACATATACTTTAACAGTCTCTTGATATACTTAATACACTTATTTTCATTCATACTACAGATTTCTTTCTGTCTTCATGTTGGATGGATAGAAATATTCAGCAACCTAATTTTGGCTCTGAGTTACTCTCAGAGAACTGACCAGCAGTTTTCTTGATCTGATCAACTCAGCAGACCAGCACAGATGGGCCTCCGTCATCTGCTGTCTTTGAGCGCATTAGTGTTGTCAGTTCCCAGACCCACTTAAATGAACGCTGCTTGGCCAGACAAGACAAAAACTTCCTTGTCTGCAGTGTCTCCTTTTTGAATTGTGTGTAATATCATTTTGCCTCCTGGTGCTGAAGGTGGCCTCCTGGCTCATTTAAAAGAGAATAAAAAAATGTGACCCAACCCACTGCTGGCAATTGCCTCAGTGTTATTATTTTCAACACTTGTAATCCTATCTCATAATAAGATGAAGGAAGTCATTTTTCCTCAACAATTGAGACCCTGGATGCTATATCTTAGAATCAGCAGCACAGTTTGTGGATCTTCATTCTGCAGACAAGACTCATCACATAAGCTTTTATACTCTTTCCTCATCTGATTCCAACACATTATCCCATCACTAAGATAGGACTAGGCCTTTCCTCTGTTAAAATTACAATTTCAATTTTTTAGAATAATTATACTTTTGATTGCTACAAAATGCCACAATTAACAGAAAGCCTTAAGTCTAGAAAAACATATTTTTATTTTTTGTGGGTTTTTTGTTTTTTTACTTTGTTTAGAATGTCCATAATGTAGTGATGTGGGAGACCAACAATTATTTCAGTTATTTATTTATTATGTGTAAAATGGGAAAAAAAGCAAAATGAAGACTGTCCACTACTAGTGAAAGAAAGGCTCAGGAATTAGTGGAAGAGATCCTTGAAGACAGTCGTAAAAAGAAAGAAAGCAAACAATAAAATTCTCAAAACATAATAACTAGATGTTTTACCTTGAGTAAGTCACCCATCCGTAGACTCCACATATATATACATTATGGAAAATAATACCTCTAAAATTGAATAATAAATATATACAACTTAGCTCAGTGACAACCCTTTAAAGCCCTTGAGAAAGGCAATACCACTATGTCTAGTGAAGAGGACAAAATACGTTCAGCAGCAAAAGAGTATACAATAAAATTAGAGAATGAAAATGATTAATCATTGGCTATTTTAACCATGATTTAATGGGTAGATTTGTTTAACAGTCTATAACATTGATCCCTGACTCTGACTGTACATTACAATAAATCTGAATCTGAATTGGTAAATTCTGCTTCAGTCAATAAATATTAAATGCCATCTATATTTAAGGCAACTATGTTTAGGCTCATAGAAATATAAGCCAGCCCAACATCTGGCCTCAAAGATGTTATCTCCTATGTGCATGAAATAAGCACTCAAGTATTTAAATATTTAATATTTATTTATAAATACCTTTTTTATGAATAAGTGTGGTCATGTTGCTCTATACATTGTAAGAGCAGAACTGTGTCCTTAACTGTCCATCATGTTTTACATCTGAATTCCTTTTAACTCTTCTCTTCAAATCAGGAAGATACCTTGGGGTTTTCCTAATGAAGAGTCATAATTAAACTCAGTTGGAACAGGTCTGAAAAGTTGTTCCCAAATCCGATTTAAATAACAAACTTAAAGAACTCATAACTGATTGTATATAGCTCTTCCACAGAACTAAATTACTGTAACTTTTTGCCTCAAAAATAAGCTAAATTAGAAAACCAAAAGCAAAAAGAAGAAAAGGAACATATAAATAAACTCTGGACAAGCAAAGATTCTGGAGCATCCTACTTCCTGTTTTCATTAGTTATTCTGCATGACCTCAGGCAAAGTACTTAATAGAGCTGATTATCTTTATCTTGAAAATATGATGCAAAGGATCATTGGAATTTTTGTCTCTTCCATAAGCAAGATGTCTAGATAAGGTTGTTAAAAGGGACATTGTGGCATACAAATAAATTCATACGCCCTAGAAAAGTTGAAGAAAACATGGAGATATTTTAAAGGGATTCATACACTTTAAATGTCAAAAAATTATCCTCCAAATTTCATCAATGGATTTTATTTCCTAATCTATAATTCCAATAATAAGCAATAAGTTATATTTTGTCCTATTTTAGTGTGAATGTGTCTATTTTTCAATATTTAGGATTAATTTAAAGACAAAGCTGCTATTAAAACACTCTTTCTCAATTAAGTATCTTGAAATATAGACCCTGACACAATATTGGTTGAACGTAGTTTATGTGGAACAAGGAAAAAACAAGTGAATTGGAAAGTGAGAGAGTGAAAGGAGAAAAAAAATTAAGGGTGCCTTAATGAAAAGTTCACTGCTATGACTACTTGAGACTTTAGAGACTCAAGTTTAATTCCACTAGAGACTCTCTGAAGAATAGTGTAGAACATATTACAGACTTATTTCCTTGAAGATAAATTCCTTGGGTAATTAACTCCCACCTTTCATTGGCTAAAGGATGCCTCTGGGCACATTAAAGCCCAGCAGTTCAGTCCTACTCTCTCTATGGGCTGAGCACGCCTCTAATGGTTCAGGAGAACCATCCCAGGAAGAGCAGCAGAAAGATGCAGACTTGAGGAAGAAGCCTTCAACATACACAGGACATTTCCGTTGCATCAACAGCTGAACTTCTAGATGGGCAGAAGGGCCTTACATAGGGATGGGAAATTACAGTATATGTTATGCAATTAAATAGAGTACTATATTTACACTCTTAACACTGAAAGTTCATGTGAGTATTATAAATCATGACAATGTAAAAATACAAGTCATGAAATTCAGGAGGTGTAAAGACGGAGGAAAAATGATGTATTGATAATAAAAAAACCTAAAGGTAACAAACTGATAATAAAACCGAGAGTTAGGTAGATAGGAATATGGGTAGGAGGTAATGTAAGTGCACTCTTTTTTGTATCTTTTCAGTATGGACTATCAGCACTTCTATGGTCAATGCATCGAAAAAGAAATATAAATGCATTATTCCACCTTAAAATGATGGCAGTCATCAGAAGAATTAAACTTGGATATTTTAACAATGATTACTTTGAGGAGATAAAGGGAGCCTGGGAATTATTAGTATAGAAAAGAATTCCTACCTTTTTACATAAGTCCTTTCTAGAATAATTTATATACATTAGTTTATTTTGTTTTGGTTTGGTTTTCAAAAAAGTAAACATTGAAGGACATAGAGAAGTTGTAAGGTTACATTCTACATTGATGATATAGATTACTTGAATATGGTCACATGATTTCCAGTCCAAACATTGTATATGTTGCTGGGATCATACTCCAAGTTTCAAGCAATTTCTATATAAAAAAAATAAAAAGTTATTCTTGGCTTGGACTTTATTTTACAAGATGTATTTAATGTCAACTGGTCATTCTAATTTGATTCTGAACTTTTCATTTTTGTTTTCTTAATCTTTATATTAATCACTTTAGGCTAAAGTATTATTATTTTTTCAAATATTTAAATAATAACAGTGTTATTTACAAACACCAGAAGTATCTGTGTTAGTGTAATTGCGGCAGTACACTAATTCTCTGTAAAAGTTAAAGCAATTTACTAGAGTGACACTGGGACAGCTAATGAAATGGAAAGTGGCTTTCCGGATAATGACTTTTGATTAAACTTTATATGTAGTTTCCCAAAAAAGCACATTTATTATTATAGAATTTATATTGAAAGAAAAACAATAAAGAATCTAGAATGGGGTGGCACCATTTCTGAGATTTTTATTAACTGCCTCCTAGGAAATTGTACACAATAGGATGTAACTATAGAACTCTTCCTGTGTCTCTAACTGCTGTAACACTATTGTCTTTCTCTTGTGTGCTGTGTCCTTTAAAGAGTTATTGAGATGGAGGTCCAAGCTACAACAATCAGACACCGCAAAGAAATAAAAGGCATCCAGACTGGCAAGGAAGAACTCAAACTGTCCCTCTTTGCAGATGACATGATATTGTATGTAAAAAACCCTAAAGAATCCACTCCAAAAATACTAGATCTAATACCGGAATTCAGCAAATTTGCAGGATACAAAATTAATACACAGAAATACGTTGCATTTCTATACACTAATGATGAACTATCAGAAAGAGAATTCAGGAAAACAATTCCATTCACAATTACATCAAAAAAAAAAAAAAAAACCTAGGAAGAATGATCCTGAATCAAGGAAGTGAAAGACCTATACTCTAAAACTACAAGACACTCATGAGAGAAATTAAAGAAGATACCAACAAATGGAAACACATCCCGTGCTCATGGATAGGAAGAATTAATATTGTCAAAATGGCCATCCTGCCTAAAGCAATCTACAGATTCAATGCAATCAAAATACCAAAAGCATTCTTCAACAAACTAGAACAAATCGTTCTAAAGTTCATATGGAACCACAAAAGACCCTAAATAGCCAAAGCAATCCAGAGAAGGAAGAATAAAGGTGGGGGGATTATACTCCCCGACATCAGACTCTACTGCAAAGCCACAGTAATTAAGATAATTTGGTACTGGCACAAGAACAGACACATAGACCAATGGAACAGACTAGAGAGCCCAGATATAAACACAAGCATATATGGTCAATTAATATACGATAAAGGAGCCATGGATATATAATGGGGAAATGAGAGCCTCTTCAACAGCTGGTGTTGGCAAAACTAGACAGCTACATGCAAGAGAATGAAACTAGATCACTGTCTAACCCCATACACAAAAGTAAACTCAAAATGTATCAAAGACCTGGATGTAAGTGATGAAACCATAAAACTCTTAGAAGAAAACATAGGTAAAACTCTCTTGAATATAAACATGAGCAACTTTTCCCTGAACGCATCACCTCAGGCAAGGGAAACAAAATTAAAAATGAACAAATGGGACTAGATCATGCTAAAAAGCTTCTGTACAGCAAAGGACACCATCAGCAGAACAAAAACGCATCCTACAGTATGGGACAATATATTTGTAAATGACATATCCAACAAGGGGTTAACATCCAAAATATATAAAGAACTCACACACCTCAACACCCAAAAAGCAAATAACCTTATTAGAAAATGGGTGGAGGATATAAACAGACAATTCTCCAAAGAGGAAATTCAAATGGCCAACAGGCACATAAAAGATGCTCCACATCGCTAATTATCAGGGAAATGCAAATTAAAACTACAATGAAGTACCATTTCACACCAGTTAGAATAGCCAACATAGAAAAGAACAGGAACAACACATGCTGGCGAGGATGCAAAGAAAGGGGAACCCTCGTACATTGCTGGTGGGAATGTAAACTAGTTCAACCATTGTAGGAAGCAGTATGGCGGTTCCTCAAAGAACTAAAAATAGAAATACCATTTGACCCAGGAATTCCACTCCTAGGAATTTACCCTAAGAATGCAGGATCCCAGTTTCAAAAAACATGTGCACCCCTATGTTTATTGTAGCACTACTTACAATAGCCAAGACATGAAAGCCACCTAAGTGTCCATCAGTAGATGAATGGATAAAGAAGAGGTGGTACATATACACAATGGAATATTATTCATCCATAAGAAGAAAACAAATCCTACCATTTGTAACAATATGGATGGAGCTAGAGGGTATTATGTTCAGTGAAACAAGCCAGGTGGAGAAAGACAAGTAGCAAATGATTTCACTCATCTGTGGAACATAAGAACAAAGCAAAAACTGAAGGAACAAACAGCACCAGACTTACAGAACTCAAGAATGGCCTAACAGTTGCCAAGGGGAAAGGGACTGGTGGTGGGGTCAGTGGGAAGGGAGGGAAAAGCAGAATAAGGGGCATTATGATTAGCACACATAATGTAGCAGGGGTTATGGGGAAGGCAGTATAGTACAGAGAAGGTAAGTAGTGACTCTATAGCATCTTACTATGCTGATGGACAGTGACTGTAATGGGGTATGTGATGGGAACTTGATAATGGGGGGAATCTAGTAACGACAATATTGCTCATGTATTGTATATTAATGATACCAAAAAAAAGAAAAAAGAGTTTTTGGGTAGCTATTTGTCACAGAAGTGAAATGCTAAGTATGGTAGTAGTTGAAGGCACACAGAAGCATTCTGATATTGGAAATGATAGTAGAAATGGAGAACTGTGAAAAGGGGAGAAAAGAACAGTCTTTAATATACTGATACGGAGTGTATATCTCAAAAGCTGAAAGTATTACTTGATAATGTCCATTTTTAATTTAAAAAATGCAAGTGATATGGAATGGAAAAGTATCTTTTCTGTTTCTCTCATGATTTTCCATGATGTTCTTAAGAAGGGGTCACATAATTTCTATTTTTAAAATTATTATAAAATGAAAAATATGTGTTTTGTTTAAAATTAACTGTTTCAAAAGGCTAAATACATAAAAATGTATAAGGAGCCAATTTCACCACCAACCATACCACCTCTGACCCTTAGCCCTAATACATAAGTTTAACACTTTTAACCTTTTCTGGTCTGGGGTTCTTGTGTAGATACTTCCCTTTTTGATTTATAAATTTTATATATTATTTATTAACTCTCCTTTTGATGTTGGATAATTTACCTAATTAACCTTATATTCCATTTTTTTGCTTATTTCTTCAACTTTTATTTTTATTTTTTTATTGAAATATAGTTGATATACAATTTTACATTAATTTTAAATAAGCACAGTGGTTAAACAGTTACCTACATTATTCAATCCTCACCTCAAACAGAGTAGTTATAATCTGTCAACATAGGAAGATGTTACAGAATCAATGACTATATTCCCTATGCTGTAATACCATCCCTGGAACCAACATATATTATGACTGAGAATTTTTGTGCCCCTTTATCCTCCTCCCTGTTCCCAACCACCCACCTCAACCCTTCCCCCATGGTAAGCATCACACAGCACAGTGTCTATGAGTCTACTTCTATTTTGTTCATTTTATTTAGTTTTGTTTTTAGGTTCATAAATAATTGAAATCACTTAGCATAATACCCTCTAGGGCTATCCATGTTGTTGCAAGAGGCAAGATTTCTCTTTTTTATGGCTAAGTAATATTCCATTGTGTATATGTTCCACCTCTTTTTATCCACTCAAAAATTGATGTATACTTTGGTTGCCTCTATATATTTCCTACAGTAAATAAAGTGGTAATAAACATAGAGGTGCATATATATTTTCAAATTAGGGATTTTGTTTTCTTTGGGTAGATTCCTATGAGAGGAATTACTGGTTCACATGGTATTTCTATTTTTTATTTTTTAAGGAACCTCCATACCGTTTCCACAGTGGCTGCCCCAAGTTACATTCCCACCAACACTTTAGAAGGGCTCCTTTTCTCCACATCCTTGACAACACATTTTATATCTTGCTGTTTGTTCAGTAGCCATTCTAACTGGTACGGCATGATATCTCATTGTGGTTGCGATTTTCATTTTTCTGATGATGAGCTTGTGGAACATATTTTCATGTGCCTGTTGGCCATGTGTATTTTATTCTTTGGAAAAATGTTCAGGTCCTCCACCCATTTTTTAATTGGGTCATTTGTTTTTGGGGTATTGAAGCATATGAGTTCTTTACATATTTTGGATGGTAACGCCTTATTGGATAAATCATTTATAAATCTATTCTCTCATACTGTAGGCTGCCTTTTTGTTCTGTTAATGGTGTCCTTTGCTGTACTGAAGCTTTTTATTATGAAGTAGTCTCAAGTCTTCATTTTTTATTTTGTTTCCCTTGCACAGGGAAACTGCCCAGAAAAAAAATTGCTCATACTTATATTCAAGAGGTTTTTGCCTAAGTTTTCTTCTAAGAGTTTTATAGTTTCTTGTTTTACATTTAGGTCTTTAATCCATTTCATGTTTACTTTTGTGTATGGAGTTAAGACAATAATACAATTTCATTCTCTTGCATGTTTTCTCAACACCAGTTACTGAAGAGAGAGTCTTTTTCCCATTGTATATTCATGGCTTCTTTATCAATATATTAGTTGACCAAATATGTGTGGGTTTATATCTGTTCCATTGATCTCTGGGTCTGTTCTTGTGCCAGTACTGTTTTAATTATGGTAGCTTTGTAGTATAGCATGAACTCAGGGAATGTAATCCCCCCAGTTTTGTTCTTCCTTCTCAGGATTGCTTTGTGTATTTGAGGTCTTTTGTGTTTCCATATGAATTTTAGGATTCTTTGCTCTACTTCATTGAAAAATGCTATTGGTATTTTGATAGAGATTGCATTGAATCTGTAATTCCTTTGGGCAGGATGGCCATTTTGACCATATTAATTCTTCCTATCTATCAGCCTGGGATAGATTTCCATTTATTTTTGTCTTCTTCAATTTCTTTCATGAGTGTCTTATAGTTTTCAAAGTATAGGTCTTTCACCTCCTTGGTTAGGTTTATTCCTAGGTATTTTATTCTTTCTGATGCAATAGTAAGTTGAGTTGTTTTCCTGATTTCTCTTTCTGCTAGTTCATTGTTAAATATAGGAATGCAAAAGATTTCTGTGTATTAATTTTGTATCCTATAACTTCGCTGAATTTAGTTATTAGTTCTAGTAGTTTTTGGTGGAGTCTTTAGGATTTCCTATATACAATATGTCATCTGCAAATAGCAACAGTTTTGCTTGTTCTTTAACCATCTGGATGCCTTTTATCTTTTTATCTTCTCCAATTACCATGCCGTGGATCTGCAGAACTCTGTTAAATAAAAGTGGTGAGAGTGTACATCCTTGTCTTGTTCCTCATCTTAGAGGAAAAGCTTTCAGCTTTTTGCCATTGAGTATGATGTTAGCTTTAGATTTGTCATAGATGGCCTTTATTATGTTGAAGACGTTTCCTCTATACACATTTTGTTGAGAGTTTTTATCATGAGTGGATGTTGAATTTTGTCAAATGCTTTTTCAGCATCTATTCAGATGATATTGTTTTTATCCTTCTTTTTGTTAATGTAGTGTATCACATTGATTGATTTACAAATATTGTACCATCCTTACATTCCTGGAATAAATCCCACTTGGTCATGATGGAAGATTTTTTTATGTATTTTTTAATTTGGTTTGGTAATATTTTGTTGAGGACTTTTGCATCTATGTTCACCAGGGATATTGGTCTATAATTTTATTTTTTTGTTGTGTCTGTCTAGTTTTGGTATTAGAGTGATGAAGTTCTCATAGAATGAGTTTGGAAGTGTTCCGTTCTCTTCTACTTTTTGGAATACTTTAAGAAGGATATGTATTAGCTCTTCTTCAAATGTTTGGCAGAATTCAGCTGTGAAGCAATCAAATGCTGGACTTTTTGTTTGTTGGGCGTTTTAAAGATTACAAATCCCACCTCAGTACTATTAATTGGTTTCTTCAGGTTTTCTATTTCTTCCTGGTTCAGTCTTAGAAGCTTGCACTTCTCTAGGAATTTGTCCATTTCTTCTAGATTTCCCAGTTTATTGACATATAATTTTTCATAGAATTCTCTAATGATTCTTTGTATTTCTTTGGTGTAGGTTGTAACTATTACTTTTTCACTTGTGATTTTGTTTGTGTCCCCTCTCTTTATTCTTGATAAATCTAGCAAAGGATTTGTCTATTTTTCTTATCTTCTCAAAGAACCAGCTATTGGTTTCATTGATTTTTTTCTATTGTTTTATTCTTCTCTATTTTATTTATTTCTACTCTGATCTTTAATATTTCCCTCATTCTACTAACTTAGGGTTTCATTTGGTCTTCTTATTCTAGTTTGTTAAGTGTGAGTTTAGATTGTTTATTTGGGATTGTTCTTGTTTCTTGAGGTAGGCCTGTAGTGCTATGTACTTCCTGCTTAGGACAGCTTTTGTAGTGTCCCACATATTTTGAACTGCTGTATTTTTTTCATTTTTCTCCACGTATTGCTTGATTTCTTCTTTGATTTGTTCATTAACACACTATTTAGAATCATGTTGTTTAGCCTCCATTTGTTTGTGGGTTTGTTTTCTTCATGTAATTGATTTCTAGTTTGATACCACTGTGATCTGAAAAGATGCTTGATAAAATTTCAATTTCTTTGAATTTATGAAGCTCCTTTTGTGTCCTAATGTGTGATCTATTCTGTAGAACATTTCTTGTGCACTTGAGAAGAGTGTGTATCCTACTGCTTTTGGGTGGAATGTTCTGTAGATACCTGTTAAGTCCATCTGATCTAGTGTGCTGTCCAGTTCTTCTGTTTCCTTATTTATTTCCCTCCTGGTTGATCTGTTCATTGATGTAAGTTATGAATTACTATCTCCTAATATGATTGAGTTGTAGTCTATTTCTCCTTTTAGTTCTGTTTGTATATTTTTTAGGTATTTTGGTGCGCCTATGTTGGTTGCATAGATATTTGTAATGCTTGTATCCCCTTGTTGGACTGAGCCCTCCTTTATCATTATGTAATGTCCTTCTTTGTCTCTTGTTGCTTTCTTTGTTTTGAAATCCATTTTGTATGATATAAGTGCTACTACTTCTGTTCTTTTCTACTGCATGAAATATGTTTTTTCCATTCCTTCACTTTCAGTCTATGTACATCTTTTTGTCTAAAATGAGTCTCTTATAAGCAACATACAGCTCAGTCTTGTTTCTTTATCCATGCTGGCACCCTATGTCTTTTGATTGGTGCATTCAGTCCATCTACATTTAATTATTGGTAGGTATGCATTTATTGCCATTTTATTGTTTTCTGATTATTTTTGTAGTTGCTTGATGCTCCTTTCTTCCTCTCTTACACTCTTGTCTTGTTAATTGATGATTTTCTTTAGTGTTGTAATTGGATTTTTTTGTGTGTGTTTTGAGTATCTACTATATGCGTTAGGCTTGCAGTTACAATAAGGTTCATAGATACTTTCCTAAATATATAACAGTCTGTATTTGGTTGCTTTACTTCAAACAGAATGTAAAAGGACTTCTTTATTCTTCTTGTTTCTCCACACTTTCTGTATTAGATGTCATAATATGCATTTTTGTGTATCCACTGGCTGATTTTTTGTATAGTTGATTTTACTACTTTTTTTAACTTCATACTTAATTAGTATATTTAAGTATTTGCTTGGTTTACAACCTTTATTGTGGGTTTATTTTCACGGATGAAATATATTTAGGCTTAAGAACATTTCCATCTATAGAAGTCCCTTTAACATATCCTGAAAGGCCAGCTTAGTGGTGGTGAATTCCTTTAAGTTCTGTTTATCTGGGAAACTTTTAATCTCTTCTTCTATTCAGAATGATAACCTTGCTGGGTACAATATTCTTGGTTGATGGTATTTCTGTTTCAATATATTAAATATTTCATGCCACTCCATTCTGGCCTGTAAAGTTTCTGCTGATAAATATGCTGATAGCCTTACTGTGTTCCCCTTAATACTCCACTTTTATTTTTCATTCTCTTACCAGTATTTTTAAGGTATACCTAATTTTCAGATCTTTGTAATTCTAACATACATATTAAATCTCCATTTTTATCCCTTAATTTCATTTCATTACTCTATACCTTGATTATCCATAGATGACAAACATCAATTTTGTACTCTCTTACCCAGTTTTTTCTGCTCCCAAATTCCATCTGATGTCCATTATATCTGAAGATTCTCATAGCTGAGGTATATTTACATGCACATAGATGATCAGTTTGTATAACCTGACTTCTGCACTTCAACTATTTTATTTAATTGTAAATTTCATTGTAAAACTAGAGACAATGTCATTAATTTCTTTTCAGAACAGAAACTAGTGATGGGTCTGACTATAAAAGGGAAATCCTTAACCTACTGTGTTAAAAAGTATGTTACAAGTATCAAAGTAAATATATTTATTATGCACAATTCAACAGTTGCTCTAAATTAGAACATATTTTCCTTTCTTTGAATTTTGTCCTTTGGTGATTTCTAAATATTTTGTCTTCTTCTCTTTGAGATATAATAGATATGTTTTTGCCCTATAAATGCAAGAATCCAATGTCTTAGTCATATCATTTCCTTACCTTCATTTTTTAGTCTTTTATTTTTTCACTTCAGGAATTACACTTTTTATTGCTAAAAACTCTTATTACAGGGTATCTCATATTTATAGCAGTCCCTTTTTGCATTCTGAATGGTACAACTTTTTCCTTCACATTCTAACAATATAACTTACAATTTAAAAGAATGACCTCTTTGTTGATTTCCATTTCATTATTCTGAGGTCTATTAGGTGTTTACATCTTGAAATTTTCCTCAAAAGTTCAGTGATACTTGTCAATCCAATTATATTTGTAAATGGAAGTCCAAACTAGATACATAAATAATAGACCTGGGAGTCCTCTGTTATTATATAGGTCTCTTTTCAAACAGACCTTTCCTCTACAAATGGAGTTTTATAAACAATTGGTAGTGTCAGCTGCAGATAAGGAGCAAAGAAATAAAAAGGACACCAAAATATTGTTAATTAACTACTCTTGTCTCCCATAATCCTGTGAATTACAGAATAGAACTCATAATCCTGGTAGAGGTAGCCCTTTCATCTAACCTGCTGAAACAAAAACAGAGAGGCAAACAAAATGAGGGGACAGAGGAATATTCTTGAAGCAAAAGAACATGACAAAGCTTCAGAAAAACAACTTAATGAACAAATTAAAGCAATACACCTGATAAAGACTTTTACATAATGGTTAAAAAGATGATCACCAGATTTGAGGAAAGACTGGTTGAACTTAGTGAGAACATCAACAAAGATAGAAAATATAAAAAAATAAAGAATCCAAGGTAAAGAATACAATAAATGAAATGAAAAATACACTACAAGGAATCACAGCACATTAGAGGATACAAAAGAGACATCAGTGATTTGGAAGACAGAATAATGGAAAGCACTCAAACTGAACACAGAAAGAAAAATTAATAAAAAGAAATGAGAACAGGTTAAGGAACCCTTAGGACAACATCAAACATCCTAACATTAGCATGATAGGCACCCAAGAAGAACAAGAGAATTGTGGAAAATATATTCAATAAAATAATAGCTGAAAATTGCCTAAACTAGGGAAAGAAATAGACGGCCAGACCCAGGAGTCATAGAGAGCTCCAAAAAAAGATGAGCCTAAGGAGGTCCATACCAGGATACAAAATAATTAAAATGTCAAAGTTTAAAGATAGTGAGAGAATCTTAAAAGCAGCAAGACAAAAGCAATGAGTTATGTACAAGGGTAAAACCAAAAAACTATAGGCTGATTTTTCAGCAGAAACTTTACAGGCCAGAAATTAGTGGGATGATAAGTTCAAAGTTCTGAAAGGAAAAAACCTACAACAAAGAGTACTCTATCTGGCAATGTTATCATTCAGAATAGGAGACATAAACAGCTTCCCAGATAAACACAAGTTAAAGGGTTCACTACAACTAAATCAGCCTTATAAGAAATGTCAGAGGGAGTTCTTTAAGAGGAAAATACAATGTAACTAGAGGCAAGAAAATTATGAAAAGAAACGTTTTCCCTCCACTGGTAAAAGCCACCAGATAGCAAAGTTAGTAGTTCAATCAAATAAGCTAGTCTGAAGGTTGAAAGATAAAAGTAGTAAAATCAATAACTTCTAAAAATTAGTTAATGGAATGACTAAACAAAAAGGTGTAAAAGAAGATATATATATGAAACATGGAGAAGGGGAGTAAAAAGCATAGTGATATTAAAATGCATTTAGACTTAAGCAACCACTTATTTAACATAGACTGCTGTATATATAAACCCATGGTGACCACAAACCAGAAAATTATAATAGATGCACAAAAAATAAAGAGAAAATAATCCAACCATACCACTAAAGAAAGTCATCATGCATGGAAGGAGAGCAAGAGAAGAAGGGAACAGAGAAGAATGTTAAAACAACCAGAAAACACTTAACAAAATGGCAATGAGTACATACTTATCAATAATTACTCTAAATGTAAATAAATACTCCATTCAAAAGATAAGGAAACTGAATGGATAAAAAAGTAACACCCATCTATATGCAGCCTAAGAAACTCACTTTAAACCTAAAGAAACACACAAATTGAAACTAAAGGGATAGAAAAAGATATCCTATGCAAATAGGAATAGAAAATTGATAAGCCATTAGCTAAAATCACCTATAAAAGGAGATGACTCAAATTAATAAAACCAAAAGTGAAAGACAAGTTATACTTTTTGAACTGAAATGACTATAAAAAATGACTATGAATAATTATATGCAAACAAACAGGGCAACCTAGAAGAATTATATTAACTCCTAGAAATATGCAATCTGCCAAGGCTGAACAAGGGAGGCACAGAAAATCTGAACAGATTACTAGTAATGAAATTGAATTGGTAATTAAATTTAACTCCCCCCCCAAAAATGCCATGACCAGATGGCTTCACAGGAGAATTCTACCAAACATTAAAAAGTTAATACCTATTCTTTCAAACTATTCCAAAAAATCTGAGAATAAGGAATGCTTGCAAATTCATTCAAAGAGGCCAGCATCTCCTCGATACCAAAACTAGAAAAATAAATATAATAAAATTACAGACCAATAACCCTGATGAATATGGATGCAAAATTCCTCAACAAAATATTATCAAACAGAATTAAAAAAAACATTAAAGGGATCATTCACCATAATCCATTAAGATTTATTCCAGGGATGCAAAGATGGTTTGATATCCACAAATCAATCAATGTGATACACCACATTAACAAAAGGATAAAAACCATAATATCATCTCAACAGATGCTGAAAAAGAATTTAACAAAATTCAGCATTCATTCATAATGAAAACTCTCAACAATGCGGATATAGAGGAAACATACCTCAACACAATAAAGGCCATATACAACATACTCACAAGCTAACAACACACTCAATGGCAAAAAGATGAAAGCTTTTCCTCTAAGACCAAGAAAAGACAAAGATGCCCACTCTCACTGCTTTTATTCAGTATAGTACTGGAATACCTACTTACAGCAATTAGATAAGAAAAATAAATAAAAGGTATCCAAACTGGTAAGGAAAAAGCAAAATTCTCACTATTTACTGATGACATGATACTGTATATAGAAAACCCTAAAGACTACAACAAAACTATTAGAATTAATAAATGAATTCAGTAAAATCAAAGGATACAAAACCAATGTACAGAATTTGGTTGTGTGTCTATACACAACTAACAAACTTAACAGAAAGTAAAATTAACAAATCAACCTGATTTATCATTGAACCAAAATAAATTTTATTTTCCACAACCACCTTGATGTTATATATTTTAAGTTACTTTTCACATAAATGCACGCATATCTCAAATCTGAAAATGAACATCAGTGACACAAACATCTCAACATGATCAACTAAGATTGATGTTTCTAATTTAGTGAATACTTTCTTGCCTTTATTCAAAAGCTCTCTTTGTGGTCACTCTTTTCTTCTTATAGAGGAAAAAATATTGCTTAAATATTGGGGATATTTTAGTTTATTCAGCAAAAAAATACTGATTTTTGTTAAAGGGATGTATTGTTTTTGAAGAGTAAATCAACACATATGAATACTAGAGTGAACAAGTATTCTGAAATGTGTTTTACTTTTAATAATTATATAGATCCAATGAGTTTTCCTTGAAAAGAACGAAGAAGTCAGAGGAAATATGTAACCTCCTAAATGCAATTCTCTATCTCAATCTCTAATTTCAACTGTGAAAGAAATGCTGATGTGGCCAAGAATGTCGGCATAAGCCAAAGAAACTGTTAATCACATCACTGTATTCTTGAAGGTAAGCTTTGAAACTGATGAGAAATGGAGTGAATTGGCTGTTTGTGTATGTTTTGTTTAGCTGCTTTTTAACAGAGTATAGACTACATAAGTAGTTTGTGTAAATATTGTCATCAAGTCATTACTTAATGACTCAGTAATAGAAGTCCCAGTTGGTCACATGATGAGGAAGGTGCTTAGTTGGTATAAAAGACACACTATGAAAAAGGATTTTATCTTCTAATGTTTAAATTTAATTTATAGTTGGGCAGCCATCTGATGCTCATTTAACCAGTCTCTACTGATGGCCTGTCTAAAATCTCCTAGATATTACATTGTGAAAAGTAGTATTTTAAACAAAGATGTAAACATAGTTATTATTAAGAAGGAACCTTTAAATATCTTCCTTAATAAAAGAATATTTTAAATATTCATGTCATGTATATAGTGTGCTACTGCATATTAAAAAGCAAACACGTTTCTCCTTTTACTCAAAGAAGAATCACTCTCAAAGTTCAAAATATACTTTAAAAAGATAGAATTTCCATTTTCTGATATAGCACATAAAGGTCTTGAAAATTGCCATTCCTAACAAGTAAAAAGAACAAAGGAATTATCAAAAAGGTGACATATCTGTCAGAGAAGTGAGGTCACAGGGCAAACCAATGCCACCAAATCTGGAGAGAAAGCCACGAGAGTCAGAGAATCACCACTTACTGAGGCAGAAACCTCCATGGGAATCAGCACAGGGGTAGGAACACCTGAACTGTAATTGATTCATTACCAGGGGCTCAGTGTGAACAAATCAGAGATTTAAAGATCCTAGAGGGGACCCACAACAGTGGGTACTCACACTTTTTTTAAATATTACCTCCAGGAACTCAATCAGGTTTTCATATTGAATATCAGATTAAAATCCCAACTCTTGGAGCTTCCAGCAGGATGAAGGAAAAAGTAATGATTTTGAAATGCACCAGAAAATTCTGTTCTTTACAAGGTCTGACCTCAAAAGAAACTATTTTTCTGAGAAAGAAAAACAAAGCTGGGGGGATTACACTCCCTGACTTCAAGTTCTACTAAAAAGTTACAGTAATCAAAACAATTTGGTACTGGCACAAGAACAGACCCAAATACCAATGGAAGAGAATAGGGAGCCCAGATACAAATCCATTCATATATGGTTAATTAATATATGATAAAGGAGCTATGAATATACAATGGGGAAAAGACAGCCTCTTCAACAACTGGTATTGGCAAAACTGGACAGCTACATGTGAGAGAATGAAGCTGAATTATTGTTTAACTCCACACACAAAAGTAAACTTGAAATGGATCAAAGACCTGAATGTAAGTCATGAAACCATAAAACTCTTAGAAGAAAACACAGGCTAAAATTTCTTTAATATAAGCATGAGCAATGTTTTTCCTAGACACATCTCCTTGGGAAAGGGAAACAATATCAAAAATGAACAAGTGGGACTACATCAAACTAAAAAGATCCTGTACAGCAAAGGACACCATCAGCAGGATAAAAAGGCATCCTACAGTATGGGAGAATATATTCATAATAATTCATCTGATAAGGGGCTAACATCCAAAATATATAAATAATTCATACACTTCAACACCCAAAAAACAAATAACCCAATTAAAAAATGGGCAGAGGACCTGACACTTCTTCAAAGAAGAAATATGGATGGCCAACAGGCACATGAAAAGATGCTCCACATCACTAATCATCAGTGAAATGCAAATTAAAACAACAATGAGATATCACCTCACACCAGTTAGGATGGCCACTATCCAAAAGACAAGGAACAACAAAAGGTGGGAAGGATACAGAGAAATAGGAACCCTCCTACACTGCTGGTGGGAATGTAAATTGTGCAAGCACTGTAGAAAGCATTATGGATGTTCCTCAAAAAACTAAAAACAGAAATACCATTTGACCCATGAATTCCACTCCAAGGAACTTAACCTGACGAAAACAAAATTCCTGATTAGAAAAGATACATGCATCCCTATATTTATTGCTGCACTATTTATAATAGCCAAGATATGGAAGCAACCTAAGTGTTCATCAATAGTTGAATGGATAAAGAAGATGTGGTACATACACACAATGGAATATTATTCACTCATAAGAAGAAATGAAATCCTACCATTTACAACAACATGGATGGAGCTAGAGGGCATTAGGCTCAGTGAAATGAGTCAGGTGGAAAAAGACAAATAACATAATTTCACTTATTTGTGGAATATAAAAACAAACCAAAACAGAAGGAACAAAATAGCAGTAGTCTCATAGACACAAAGAAGTGACTAGTAGTTACCCAGAGGGAGGGGTTGGGGCAGGTGTGGGAGGGAGGGCTAGGTGGATAATGGGGCACAAAAATTTGCAATCACAATATAGTTGATCATGTGAACTATGGAACCACTGTGATGTACATTTGAAACCAACATCAGATTGTATATTAATGATATTTTAATGAAAAAAAATTCCAAGTGGTAAAAAACACAGTTTGAAGAAATTGAGCAAGCATTAGAACTAGACCCAGATACGGCAAAAATATTGGAATTATCAAACAAGGAATTTAAAACTATATTTAAACTCTAATTAATTTGCTAAGTGTTCTAATGAAAAAGAGGTGATAATATTCAGGAGCAATGTGCAAGGTAAGCAAAGAGTTGGAAATTCTAAAAAAGCAAATGCTAGAGATTGAAAACACTTTAACAAATGAATAAAACCTTTGATGGGCTCATTAGTAGATGAAACACAACTAAGGATATGCTTATACCTGAATTTGAGAATAAGACAACAAACACTACCAAAACCAAAAAGCACAGGAAATCCAAGAACTGTGGGACAAGTTCCAAAGATGTAGTATATGTGTAATGGAAATATCAGAAGGGGAAAAAAGAGAAAGTAGCAACTGAAATATCTAAAGTAATCATGATTGAGAATTTCTGCAAATTAATGTCAAACACCAAACCAAAGCTCAGGGAACACCAAGAAAGATAAATGCCAAAAAAGCTATGCCTAGGTGTATCATAGTTAAACTGTATAAATAAAAGGTAAAGAAAAAAATCTTGAAATAAACAAAAGGAAAAGAATACCACACCTATAGAGGAGTAAAGGTAAGAATTATACCCTACTTCTTCCCAGAAACTGTGGAAGCAAGGACAGAATGGTGTGAAATATTAAAATGTTGAAAAAAAACACACACAACCTAGAATTCTGCACCCTGAGAAATTATATTTCAAAATGAAGAAGAAATAAGAAACTTCTTAGACAATATTCAGGAAATTTGTTACCAGTAGACCTGCCTTGCAATAAATGTTAAAGTTCTTCAGAGATAAGTAAAATGATATAGATCAGAAAGCTAGATCTACATAAAGAATAAAAAAGCACTGAAGGAGCAATAAATGAGATAAAATAAAAACTTTAATTTTTCTTAATTGTAATTTATCCAACAGCAACTTTGTTCAAAATAATATCAACAATGTCTTCTATTTTATATACACACAAACACACGTGCTTATGTATGCTTTAGTGAAATGAAGGATAGCAATGATATAAGAAACAGCAGGGAGGAATTACGAACATTTTGTTTTTATAAGCTATGTGCACTATCTATGAAGCAGTATAGTGTTATTTAAAAACATGCTCATATTAGTTGTAAATAAATACTGTAAACTCTAGGGAGATCACTAAGAAAAACTAAAAAGTATAATTGTATAATCAATATGTTAAGAAAGGAGAGAAAATGGGATTATATACGATGCTTCATTTAAACCAAAAAAGGGACAAAAAGATATATCATGAAATAGGAACTTTGCAAAAAATCAATGAATGAATAAACAGTAACCAATATGCTACACATTGACCCACCTTTATTAATGACTTTAAAATCAATGGTCCAAAAATATCAACTAAAAGACAGAAATTATCAGTGGATAAAAGAACAAGATCTAACTATAAGTTGTCCAAAAGAAACCCATTTTAAACAAAGAAGACACAGATGAAAAGTAATTGGGTAGAAAAAGATATACCATCCTAACACCAATCAAAAGAAGGAAAGAGTAGCTATATTAATTTCAGTCAGAGCTGACTTCAGAACATGGAAAGTTACCAGGGATAGAGATGGGTATAACACAATGACAAATGGGGCAATACTCCAAGAAGACAACATCTTTAATGTGCAAGTGCCTAAACACAATATCAAAATATGTGATGCAAAAACTGAAAGAACTGCAAGGAGAAATAAATGAATCCACTATCATAGTTAGAGGTTTCAACACCTTTCTAAGAGAAATGGACAGATCTAAATAGACAGAAGATTAGTTCAGTATGCAGCTGAACTCAACTACACCATCAACCAACTAGATATAATGGACATCTATAGACAATTTCAACCAAAAACAGCAGAATATACATTCTTCTCATGTTCACATGAAACATTCACCAAAACAGATTACATCTCAGCCATAAAACATACCTCAACAAATTTATAAGAGAAGAAATCATAAAATATATGCATCACTCCACAATAAAATTAAACTACAAATCAATAACAAAAACATTAACTAGAAAATCCCCCCAATACTTGGAGATTAAGCAACATGCTTCTAAATAACACATGGGGCAAACAAGAAATCTCAAGAGAATTTTAAAAATAGTTTGAACTAAGTGAAAATAAAAACACAAATTAGCAGATTTGTGGGATGCAACATAAGCAGTTCTTAGATAAAAATTTATAGAACTGGATACATATATTAGAAAAGAAGAAACATCTAAAATAATCTAACCTTATACTTTAGGAAACTAGTAAAAGAAAAGCACATTAAAACCAAACTAAGAAGAAAAATAATAATAAAAATTAGAGCAGAAATCAATGAAATTGAAAACCAGAAATCAATAGAAAAAATCCATGAAACCAAGACCTGGTTCTTTGAAAAGATCAGTAATATCAATAAGCCTCTAGAGTGACTAAAAAAAGAGAGGACAAAAAGTACTACTATCAGAAATGAAAGAGGAGGACCATTAAAAATTTCATGGACATTAAAGAATAATAAAGGAAAATTATGAAGAACTCTGTGCTCCAAAATTTGACCTACAGAATACAGACTGGAAATTCTCACCACCTCCCCCTTAGGTTTGATTAATTTTCTAGAGTGGCTCACAGAACTCAGGAAAACAATTATATTTACCAGTTTAATAAAGGATACTGTAAAGAATAGAAGTTAACAGCCAGATGAAGGGAGACATAGGGCAAGGTCCCAAACAAAGGAGCTTCTATCCTCGTGGAGCTTGGGAAATGGCTCAGTGGCACGTGGAAGCATTCTGGTTCCACAAGCACAGAAGCTCTCTGATCAAGAAGCAGTATCCAACTAAGCAGAACAGAGAGAGCAAGCTCTTCTCATGCATGGGTTTTGTGAAGGCCTCACTGCATAGGGGTAGGGGGTTGAAAAGTCTCTCGCTAACATGACAAAACACCCGTTTCACCTTTAAGACTCTGCAGTGTTTTCAGTAACTGAGGATGAAGACCAAAAGTACCTGGGCATTTGCCTTTATATTTCTAATGTTTAACATACATACCCCTGTGGATAAAGTGGGGTTCCTATGGCCATATGAATGACCAAATATGTATTTTTTATAACTCATTATATCATAATATGGGAATATAAAAGGGCTGGTAGATATGTTGGGAGCATATTGATAAATAGGAAGAGTATTTTTTCTAGTTATTTTTATTTCCTCAATAAACCAGGAAGCAATGTCATCACATGGGAGTGAAGAGGAGAGAAAACATTTTGGGAGTCTGAGGTAATTTAAATTATGGACGTCCCTGGCTCCAGTTCCTTGTTGTTTATCTCTGAATACACAAATAATACTGCTTTGTGTCATCTAAAAGTCCACATGGATATTTTCAGCAAGATTAAAAAGATGTGGGCATTATTCTCAAATTATTAAAAGTATTTATGTCTCACTTTCAATTTTTTAAGTTGGATCAACATGGGTCAAGATTTCACCTTTCCTAATAACAATTTTTGAGATAATGACTAGAAATACTGGTGCTAAGGCTTCAGGAACCAATTTTATGCCATCTTCTTTGTTTGATAGTTGTCCAGTGGAATGCAGTAGTTCTCTCCATTGTAAAGGGAAAAATAAGAGCAAAATGGAACTTACAATGCTCTACATGTGTGCTCCTCCAAAAACCAGAACAGGCAACTCTCCCTTCTTTCTCACCTATAAAATTTAAGGTGCTAACAGTTATAATATGTAGAAATTAGCATTTTAGTCATTGAAAAATGAGTGAATTTAAACAAATATTTATTGAAATAGCCTTTGTCTTTAAAAACTGTTTTGTTTTATTTTGTTGCTTCTTGGTTTTGTTTGCAGTCATTGTTGTTCACCCAGGTCAAAGCAAAAGAAATAAAACAATGGGTCAACTGGTAATCAGAGCTGAAGTCAGATTGTCTGAGTTCTAGTCTCAGCTTGTAGGAAACAGATCCCTTTAATATGATTTAATTCCAATACTAGGCCTAGTCAGTGTTTGGAAAATACGACAGGTACACTGTGTTATTTCAATTTGATTTCACCTGGCAGCTCTGCTGTGCCCATCTTATTAAGTAGAGAACTACTTAGCCATATAAATCTCAATAATGTCACTGGTAGACACATCTACTTCCTTTACTTCGTTGCTTGATGGACAGGGAATAATAGTGAGGATGATATGTATGATTCATAAACTAGGAAGAGCTTAAAATAACCATTGTTCTATATCACATGGACTTCCACATCTTAGGTAAAGAGGTAAAAGTAACACCCTAATGAGAGATGTCACATTTTTAAAGATCATTGGAGATGGCAACAAAAATCCAATTATGTATGAATTCCCAGCAAATCTGTTCTGTGTCAGAATAAAAGAAGGCTTACTAACCTGGGCCTTACTACAAGGGAAAAACCTTTGGTTTAAAGTAACTAGAGGAGAGAGGAGAAAAATCAACAACTCCTCCTGATTCAACTTAATATCTCTCTTTTTTTTTCTCTTATAATAGTGAAACTACAATGGACTAAACTCTCACCCTTTATTCTGTCCCCTAAAGGGTTGGCTTAAAGCACAGTAGAGAAGGAGCCCAAGACACAGCTACTATGTCCAGGGCCATAGCCACACAAAACAATAACCATAGCATTTGCCATTATATTTCTAATGTTTAACATACATACCTCTGTGGATAAAGTGGGGTTCCTATGGCCAGGATCCTCACTGAACCTTAAATGTAACTGGCCTGTTGCTATGCTACTGGTTCCATACCTTTAGGCAATAAGACATTATTGTGTTAATGTAAGGAGTTTAGCCCAGTGCTCTGCCGGAGACTGGGTGGTGGGGCTGCAAGGCTGTAGGAGAGCAGAGCAGAGGGCTGGAGTGGTGGCAGCGACGAGGACAGAGGCCCGGAGGACGGCTGTGCGGGATGGCTCTACAGAGAGGCCCCGAGGACGTCTGTGCAGGACGGCCATGCAGAGAGGCCCAGAGGACGGCTGTGCAGACCCAGAGGTAGAGACCGGCTTGCTGCATCTGAAGCAGCAGTGATAACACAGACTCGCTCTGAGTGAACGGGATTTTAGTGACTGACCTGCCACCTGGAAATAAAGTTGGGTATAACCTTTTCACCCCAAGAACCCCTTGCTATAAATTTCTTTGGTCACAGTGAATCTATAGCGAACTTGCCTGGAGCTGAAACTCATTTGCTAGACACCCCCAAACACAGACACACACATATTATACTATATAATATAGTAAGTTATGATATTCATGTATATGTATTTTTGTACATATATAATTTTTTTCTCCTTAATTCTCTATCTTCCATACAAATTTCTCTTCTTCTCATTGGAGCAATGCATCAGTATGAAAAACAGAATTTAAACTGAATAAATAACAATGAGATAATAAAAAATGAAAACTTATACAGGAAGGGGAATCAGTAGTAGTTATATAAATATATCAAACTTTACTTAAATTATATTTTAAAATTATGGTATTTTAAGGAAGAAAATAATTCTAGTACTGTAGAATAATGGACCTTCTTAAATTACCCATGCATTTCGGAAATAACTGAGCCATTATTCTAAATACAAAACAGTAAAACATGTATTTTTAGAAAGTGGAATAAAAAGAGTCTTAAGGTTCAGATGAAAAATTTCCAAAATCATGAATAATTATAAGTAATAAGTTGACTAGGCTACAAAAGGTGTGAGTTTTCATATTTACATGAACAATTCTCAGATTCAAGATAATGGCTTTACTTTTTTTCTAATTAGTATTAGAGAACACAAAGAACTCATAATTCTAATACAATTTTTTAAATTTAAAAATAAATTGGCATAAGTGGCTTACAAAACTTTAAAAATCATTTTTTTTGTTAGCATATCACTTTAGTCAAATGCAATATTCGACTAAACTTTCATAATATATTCTAATAGCAGGCAACACAACTGTGGCTATTCATTCAAAGAGACACAACAATAAGAAAGGCTTACTTAAGAATATAATCCAAGTACTTAAGCACTTCCATCCACAAATGCCAGGGTTTATACTCAGAAAGTCTTAGTAAATATCTTAACAATAAAAACTTGCTTAGGTTAATGAAAATTTACCAAACAACCACTTTTGTTAAATATCTGATCTAGTTACATTGTGCTACTCCTATCCTGGTCTGTTATTGACTGATTAATTTTGTTTAATGAGAAAACTTTTCCCAGTTCAAAATGATCCCTTTTCTTCAAGGTTTTCAACTTTACAAGTCTCATGGTCAGTTTTAACCCCTTTTTTCTCTTTTTCTACAGTTAACTGATAGTAACAAAGTCATCTATATTCTTGCTTCCAGAATCTCCTTTTAAAGGAAGAACCTTAATAAAAATATTCGAAAGAACTATTCAAAAAAAAATTTTTTTTTCTTTTCTCCACTTGGGTATGATGAAAAATACAGCAAGAAAGAAAAAACTCAAACTCCTTTTGTTAATCACATCTAGAAGATAATGTAATCTCCAGATTCTATAATACATATGAAGGTGGCCAAAAATGGCTGCTGTCTTTAAGGACCCACATTGAAAAAAAGTGAAGCAAAGAAATAGACAAATGCAAGAATAGTTATCCATAACAGTTTTAGAAAACACCAGTGCCCCCTCCAAAAAAATTGGTTAATTCTGAAGTACAAAACTTATTTTTTGCAGCAATATTTACTAGAACTCAGCATAGCACAGAGGGGGACTATATATACTCTCTATATAGAGAAGTATTGTCTCTGAAGTATTAGGAGAAAGAAGATATTTTAGGTTCTGAAATAGGAAGTGTACATGCATGTATGCCCAGGAGCTCTTACAAATATATGGTTCTGGTTCAGTGTGGCAGATACTGCCCAGGGTCCCTACACAAAAGAGCTCACTGTTCAGCTGCAGTAAGTTTAACAGCCCTCAGTCAATGCCTCAGCAAGAGGATGGTACAAGGAAGGGTAATCTTTGCTCCGGAGAGCCCAAATAGGCAGAGTCAAGTTTTCATTAGTATCTAAATGTTCCCCTGCCCTCCTAATCCTGTGTCCTCCACTCTTCTTTCACAAGTGCTATTCTCCCCCAAACCTTCGTATTCCCAACCCTTTCCAAGTTTCTGCTCCCTATAAAACTCCACTGGCTAGAAGTGGAGGTTAGAAGAAAGTACAATTATCAAATGGTTAACAATAAAAAGTGACATACGTAATAACGATATAAAGATGCTATAAGAAAAATATGGGAACTCAACCCAACTTGCTTGCAGGTTAAAGATCACCATAAAAAAATGCTGTCTCCAAAGAGGCTAATAGTGACTGAATCATTTTGTTATGACTTCAAAACCAAAACATGGCACACATGCCTCAAGAGATAGTGAGACAAAAAAGAAAGAGGCAGAACTTGAGTCATTCAGATTTGAGTGGGAAGAAAAATCACAAAAAATACAGAAATAAAGACAAATGACAAACATGGAAAACTCAAGTAGAGACAAAGGCATTAAAGAAATCAGAAAAGTGAGGAAATGAAGTGGACATTAAAAAAAATTTGAGAAAATTATAGAGAAATCAGACAAAGGATGTCTAGCATCCACAAATAGTCCCTGGAAAATAAAAGCTTAGACATAAATAAATTAATAATATAGAAAAATGAAGCTTATCTAATATTAGAGATACCATTCAAGTGAATATTATTTTGAAGAACAAAAACTTGAATTTATATATCAAAAGATTACAACAAAAGCAAAGAAAAAAAATACTGAAGCTATACAAAAATGAACCTCAGGTGGAAAATATTTTCCTAAAGAAACAAAGGCAAAATGACAAGCAGCAAACATTGAATAATAAATGGAAGAATGGATTCTTAAAAAAAAATTGCATAATAGGATATAAACATGGTAATGGTTCAACTAGTACAAATTGGGAGGTAAAGCAAAAAGATGATGGTAGATAGGGTAAATATTCTGATTACGTTGCAATAGTTGTGTGTCAAACTATAATATTAAATGGGAACAAAAGTAATAGAAGGAAAAGCATATTTAGCAGTACCAAATCTGTCACAAAAAGATAACATTATCTAATGTTATGTGTTACAAAAAAGAGAAGGAGGTGAGAGGAGGAAACATGTTTTTTTTGCCATTGACTTTCAGAAGGAGTTAAGAAAATAAAGGACTAAAGACACTTATAATTATAAAAGCAATCACTACAACAAAAATAGATAATCTTCCAACTATTGGAACAACACATATACAAATATGAAAGGAGCCACACATTTGAAAAACTATAAAAAAATAAAACAAATATGTGATAGAACTAAGCCAAGTATATGTCACTTAATATGTAAATAGCTAAAGCTCCTATTAAAAGAAAATGATTTTCATTTCATGTTAAATCACAAAGCAAAATCCAACTATAGTTTGAATACAAGTAAACCTAATTCAAAAGAATATAAAAAGTGTGAAATTAAACACAAAAGCAAGATTTATACAATAAAATTATACCAACAAAGTGGAAGTCAAACCAAAGGCATTGAGTAAAACAAAGAAGGGCACTTCATAATGCTAAGCATTTTAATTCATAAAATGAAGATATAACAGTTGTGAATATTCATGCACAAATTATCCTAGCAGCAACAATCATAAAACAGAAATTGGATGAGAAAAGAGAAATGCACAAAACATATTATAGGGACTAATTTATCTCTCCCAGGTCGTGACTAATCTGTAAAAAAAATCCTAACATCATATAAGATATAAATAACATCATTAATAAGTTAACATGATTGCTATATATAAACCATCTATTTTATTTACACATTATTCATTTTACTTCTGGATCTAATAAATATTTGTCATCATAAAACGTTTAAATTTTATATTCTACTCATTTTACTTAACCTTATTTTCTCTTGATTCCATTAGTTCTTTTTAATTTTCAACATTTTCTTGAATCCAACTCCTTTAACTCCCACCCTAATTTATATTTAAGTTATATCTGAGCATTACCTACAAGTTCCTGGAGATCATACAGCAGCATAGTTACACAGGATAATGCCAGGATGATCTTGCCAATGTGTAATTCTTTTATGGCTTCTTCCTGTATTAATCTTTGATGTGACCTTATCTATAACCAAATTAAGTACAGATTTCTCCACATGTCTTACAAGCTTCTCCAAATTTTATGATGAATCCCAAGTTTAGCCTTAACTTTATTGTACTCTTGTATTTACTTTACCTTTGTTTACTTTATTGTTACTTTCTGATTGTTTCACTCTCTGGGCTTCTTGCTCCACCTAATGGTTCCATTTACTTCAAATTCTCTCCACTGTCCTCTGGATACTCTATCTAGCATGATGCATTTGTTTCATACTCATTGCAGAGCTGGAGATTCTCAAAAGCAGCACATATACGCTCTTCAAATTTGTATAAAACAATGCATTTCTATTAGCGGTGAGGAGTGGAGGTAATATCTTTGGAAGACTAGAACTTTTTCTGCACTACCACTTCATACATCACTCCGTCACACTATTACTCTCAACCTATGCTATGAATTACAATCAAAGTCTGAGTCTCCTGTTACATCTTCTCTCATTTTACTTTTTGAGGAACTTTTAAACTAAGTCAGGAAGATATTGTTTATACAGACATACCTCATATATATTGCAGGTTTGGTTTCAGATACTGCAAAAAAGAGTATCACAATAAAGTTAAATCAAATGAATTTTTTGGTTTCCAAATGCATATAAAAGCTATGCTTATACTACACTGTAGTTACTAAGTATGCAATAGTAGTATATCTAAAAAACAATGCATCTTAAATTAAAATCTTTTGTTGCTAAAAATGCTAACCATTATCTGATCATACAATAAGTCATAATCAGTGATCACAGATCACCACAACAAATATAAAAAAGAAAAACTTTGAAATTTCATGACAATTACCAAATATCATGACAGGCATGAAGTGAACAAATGCTCCTGGAAAAATGGCTCTAATAGATTTGCTTGACGCAAGTTGCTACAAACCTGTTTGTAAAAAATGTAGTATCTGTGAAGTGCAATAAAACGAGGTATGTCAACACTCTAAGAGACAGAGAATAACACCCTGTATTAGGCTTGTGTTGATGTGGAAGCAATGGAGAAAAATAAATAGATTTTAAAGAGACTTAGGACTTAACACTGACATATGTTACTTGTAGATGAGATGATAGTTCTTCAATCCTCATCATTCTCCAGCCATTATTTTAATTTCTCTGCTGTGCTTCAGACACAATCTTACTTAGAGGGACAGTTGTCACAATTCTCCATTTTCTTACCTCCTTCTTTCTTTGAAATGAATTTTAGCTCTCACCCAAATCACAAATGACCAGAGCATAAAATTCAGTGAATACTGAGTTTGATGCTTTTGATCACAGCATCATTCTTGCAATAGTTGGTGCCCCAAATATTCAGTAATAACAATCCATGTGGACTATTTCTGTGATGGCCTTAGTCCATGTCCACAGGGCTCTCCCAATCTGATGTCTCACTGTTTCTCTATCTAAATTGTAGGACTGTAAATTCTCACATGACTGGTCACAACATACCTGAGATCTTAATACCTCTCCATTAGATACTATTATCAAGTATTTGGGGAACTCTCTGCCCCAGTTATTTCAGTTCCTTTCCCTTTCTTCCTCTTGCAAACCCACAGGAAAAAAAAAACAACTTGAGGACTGATGGAAAATATTTCTACCTTCATATTTTTTTCAAGGTATTCCGTCTATACCACAGATGCCCAGCTCTGACCTCTTTTGGTACCTGGCCCCACCTTCATCCCTGTGACACCCCATTTCCCTGCCAAAAATGTGCTTCAGTATTTGCAAGACAATATACAGAATGACATGCTATATATTTCTGATTTCCATATATTTCATAACTCTCTGTGTCTGTAATGACAGCATTAAATATATGTTTGAGCTACAGGAGGTGAGGAAGAAAGCACAAGAGATAGAGGTAAAATTTAAAGGAAAAAAGATTGAGAATTATCTCACCATATTTTTTTCCTAGTTATTTTGTGTTCCCAGAAAGGTTTGTTCATGTTTCTTTTTTGTGGCTATTTGTTTCTTTCAAGTCCACAGAATTGTTTTTACCATACTTCTCAGTTTAAGGTGCACTTTTATAATGTCATGCTCTTCCCATTTTATTTTATCCATACCTCATCTAGTATAACACACATTATTATATATTTAATGTGTATCTTCCAAATTTGCTTTAAACACATGCATATGCACATATTATATATGTATGCATACAAAAAATACATGATATTCAAATTCTTCTTAAAATAGATGCAGGAACTTTGAAGGCTCATATTACAACACAGTGTCACCAGCTTTTACTTCTTAATTTTTGCTAATATTATGGATAAAAGGTTTGGTTGGCAGGATTATAAAGATGCCCCCAAACCCAAGTTTTCCATGTTATTCAAACATTAATCTAGGTACACTATGAAGTGATTTTGCAGATGAAAGTAAGGTTGCAAAGTAGTTGACCTTGAAGTAGGATTATCCACACAGGGCCAATGTAACCACATGAGCACTTAATGGCAGAAGAGGAAGGCAAAAGTTTGAGCCTGAAATGTATGGAGGCAGAGGATAGATGAGGCAGAAGGGAAGTCAGAGAGATTCAAAGCGCAAGAAAGACTTCAACTGTCATCACAGGTGTTAAAGAGGCAGAAGGGGATCAGGAACAAGGAATGTACCTGGGCTCCTGAAGCTGAAAGCAGCCCCCTGGTTGACAGCCTTCAAGGAAAGGGGAACCTCGGTTCTATAATTAGAAGTAACTGACCTCAGCCAACAATTTGAATGAAACTTGGAGGCAGATCTGACCATAACGTCCCCAAAAAATCCCAGCCTGCCAACATCTGGACTTTGGCCTGGGAAACACAGATCATAGAAGCCAGTTGAGCCAATCCTAAATTCTGATTTACATAGGTGTGACATAAATATTTGTTGCTTTAAACTATGAAGTTTGTGGTAATTTGTTATGACAGCAATAAAAAAATAATTCAGGTAGTACCTTCTTATTGCTTTAATTTGTATTCTTCTATTTCTGAGGTTGTGCATATATTCAAATAATTAGTCATTCATGTTTTCACCTCTATAAATTATTGGTTCACATATGTTTCCAATTGGGATTTTTCTCTTTATCATATAGAGTTGTAATAATTTCTTATGCCCTCTTTTTGTGTATTTTTCAGCAATTAGGAACATTAAAAATAGTCTTCCATCTGTCTGCTAACTTTATTTATTGTGTCCTTCATTGAACAGAATTCTTAGGTTTTATGAAGTCAAATTCATCATTTATTCCTTTATGATTTGCTTTTGGATTCTTCTCTAAAACACTTTATCTGCCCAATGTCATGAAGAAATGCTTTTATATTATCAACATTGGTATTATACTTTATTTTTCACCCAATGTTTGTTGCTCATTGTGTGAAGTTGTAGACTGGTCTTCACCTTAAACTTGACCTAATTCCCTCAAACACATTTTTCTAAATAATATCTAATGCATTGTAGTTACTCTATAGTAGTGGTTCTCAAATTTTAGGATGTATCAGAATCACCACAGTGTTTGTGTATTAGATAAGTTTCCATCAGAGAAGCAAAAATTTGACCTTATATAATTGTGGAAGCTGGTTAAGCAGCTTTTAAGACTATTTTCTCTGTGTTGTTGATGTTGAAGCTTAAAGTCCACAGAGCAGGCAATCAGAAATAAAGTTGTATCTGAAGTAGCAGAGAGTAAGATCAAACTAGATACCCCAAGCACAAACTGGATAACACAAGAAGGGGCTGAAACCCCCATCAGTTCTTGTTGCCTTTCACCAAGGTCGAGTGGGTACTAAACATATACACACACCTGACCTAGAAGTTGGAGAAACAGCAGGAGAGCCAGGGAAAGGGCAGCAGCTGCAAGCCAAATTACTGCATCAGGCCAGTGAGGTAAGCCAGCAGGTCAGCCGTAAACTGTGTGAGCTACAAAACAGCTGCCGCTTCAATTCCACCCTCCAAATCTCATAGGACAATCTCTGTTTTGGCCAACCCTAAATGCAGACATACAAACAAAATGGATGCTGAGTATTCTTGGAAATTACTTCACCCTAGTCAAGTTCACATATTATGAAGACCCCCACAGCTTGTTAAATGTAGATTGCTGGACTGAAACACCAGAGTTTCTGATTCACCAGATTTGGGGTAAGATTGAACTCTGCATATATAACAAGTTCACAGGAGATGCTGCTGCTCTGGAAACCACATATTGAAAATCATGTGTGTAATTAGTATATATGAATAACTATTCTATAGCAAGTGTCAGGTCTGCTGATAATCCAGTATTTTAATTAATATGGCTTAGTATTATGTCTTATTCTTTGTTATTCTTTTGTAAACTGCCTTAGATATCCATATACTACATATGTTCACCTGTATTTTAGAATCATTATTTCAACTTTTGCTGCATTTTTTTAATTAGAATGTGAATGTATTAATACAAAGATATCTATCCAGGTCTTTTAATTATTATAATAGAACTTAAATTGCTTTTTAATAACAGATGTTTGTATTATTTGTTATGTAATTTCTAATAGCTCTGTTGCTATTGAGAATAACATATTCCTTATTATATATTATAATATTTTTATTGTTGATAATGGATACTTATTTTTTTCATGTTAGTCTTGTATAAGTCAGATTTGTCATTTTATAGTTCTAATAGTTTTCTGACTATTTTATCTCTTCTGCTAATAGAGCAGTAATGTTATATTGTGGTTTTAGTTTACATTTCCTAAATAATTCAGTTAATTTTCATTATTTTTAAGCCATATAGATATTCTTTTTAAAACTGTCCTTTTTGTCATTTGGCCATCTTACGTCGTCTGTTTTGTTTTGTTTTTTCTTCGTGATTTGTAGGAGTTCTTTTTTGGATGCATATCTGGAATTAACTTCTCTTACTTCATGGCTTGAATTTCCACTCTTTTGTTAAGTATTGTGATATTTACTTCTTACTCTTTAAATAATCCAATATATCATTTTTTTCCTTTCATTATTACCTTGTTTGTATACTCTTTAAATCTTTACCTACCCTGTGTTCATGAAAATGTTCTAGTTTCCTCAAAAGCAGTTTTTAGAGCTTTTGCTTAAATGACTGTTGGAAACTGAAGCACTGCATTTCATAGGACCAACATTGTGGCAAATTTAAATGAGAGATTGTCTCATGTTATATTATCTTTGCATGTCTGTGACAAACACTATTTCATGTAGTATTTTGTCATTTTTGATATGCATGTGAACTCCCTTAGCATATTTTACTAAGGATGTTTGCATTTATGTCCATATTTAAAATTAATTATAATTTCATTTTCTCCTATTCCACTTTTCAGGTTTTGTTATCAAGATTATACTTATGTCATCTAATTTGTTCAGGAGTTTTCTCTCAAGGGTTTTTATTTCCAGGAAGTGTGGAATAGAGTTATCTCTCTTTAAATGTTTGGTAGAATTTGACTGCAAAACTACTTGCACCTGAGCTTCTTGTGGACAGTTCAAAAATTACCATCTCAATCATTTTAGTTTTTCTTCTGTTTATGATTTATATTTCATCTTGGACAAATATCATAATATTATATTTTTCTTATATATATCAGAATTACTTAGGTTTTTAAATAGATTATGATTTTTAAAATAATTTTAATGATTTCTTCTCCTTTATGTATTTTGTTCAATGCATTATTTCTCTCAATTTTTTTTCTGATCAGTGTTTCCAAAAGTTAGTCTGTCTTAGTTTTTTAGCAACTAATTCAACCATTTTTTTTCCCTTTTTCTTTTCTCTATTCCATTGATTCCTGACCTTACATTATTATTCCATTTGTTTTTATTGCTTGGGACTATATGGTTATTTTCTTTGTCTGGATCTTAGCCAATTCAATAGGGAAATAAATTTTGCAAATACTTTTTTCTGCATTCTCTGAAATGATCCTATTATTTTTCTCCTTTGTTCTGTTAATGTGTTGAACAATACCAGTTGATTTTCAAATGCTAAATCACCATAATGTTTTGTTTTGCTTCAAAAAGCTTTAACCAAAACAAAAAATACACACAAAACAAGTTTTTATTCAGAGGACTAGATAAAATAAGACTATCAAAATGTTGATAATTTGGGGCAATATGTTGGTACTATGTTAAATTATCCTTTTTTCCATTTACATATAACTGAAAAGCAATCCACTGGATATTATTGTCTGCTTTAAGTATTAGTCATTCTCTTTCACAGTAAGTCTGTTTCATCCTCATCAGGCTAACAAATAAACTGTCCATGGTGTTTAAAAGGAGACAGCAGACCCCAAATGGAGTCACTTATGCTAAACCTCACCAGTATTTAGTACCTAGCCTAACTGCAACTTTAGTTTCTCCCAGAAATTTGCCCTTTATCCAGCCAACCTGGAATTTTCTGGTCAGCACTAGGAAATAACCTGTTGATAAACTCCTCCTATTCCCTTAAGAAGGGCAACATTGCCAAAAACAATGTTTTCTTTGCTAATAATTTCCTTTTTTCTGTTTCCTCTCTGCCTTTAAAAACCTTTCCTTTTCTGCAGCTTAATGAAGCTCCTTTCTATCTGCTAGATGGGATGCTGCTCAATTCAAGAATCATCTAATAAAGCCAACCAGATCTTGAAAATTTACTTGTTTTTATTATTTACCAGGTTTGATTGCAGCAGTAGAACTAAAGGAGACTTCTGATCACTTCAGGAACATGGACAAATTAGTCATGGTAACCCATGAATCCTTTGCATTCACTGTCTTTCTAACCATTACAAAAGCTGAGATCCTCTTGGTTCTGAGCTCAGTTCTCTTTGCATCTAGCTCCAAATCTAATTGGCTTTTCAGCCCACAGTTACCAGGTTTTTGAGTGGATAACCTCAGCCCTTAATTTTGTCCCAAGATCTGCATGGAACTGCATGGTAATGTGCAGTTCCTCAGCTATGTTGACTCCAGTCCATAATCTCCCAGTTAAGGTCTACTGATTCAACTCTTTCCCCAGCCCAAGGTTCCATGCAAATTGCAGAGGGCATTCTACTGGCCAGTCTGCAGTAACTTCTGAACACAACCCTTGGTTCTGTCCTCAGATTCCACACTGGTAATTGCTGGTGGTTTAGTCTATAGTTCCCATTTGTTTGGAATTCTTCCCCAGATTCCATGTTGGGAATTGCTGGTGGCAGCTGTAGTTATACATTTGTTTGTGATCAGTCCATAGTCCCCATTCTTCTAGGATTGCAGGGTCAATCTTTTCCTTAGTCCCTAGTTCTTTGGTTACTGCTGGTGTCCCCAACTCTGCTTCCTCAGTTACTGTTAGTTTCCTTTAATATGCACTTCAGGTAAAAGCCTAGTTGCTAATGGGAATCTTAAAGGCCAAAAAGCCACGAAAACTGTGGGCACAGGTCAAGCAGGTAAGAGCTATTAAAGCACTCATCACCTAACCCAAAGGATCCTGTGTTAAGATAAGCTCATCGTTGAAGAGGTTAGATTGACCCTAGGTCACCTGCTAGCCTCAAGAAAACTTCCATACAAAGAGACACCAGAAACAACACACAACCCCAATATTGTGGAACATTCCTCTTAGGTATTAATCTGGCTCCAAGAAACCCAAAGGATTAACTAAAAAATAAAGAAATAAATGATAATAAAATGGGACCCTTCATTTCTAAAGAGCCCAGTATGCCACCTTCCAGCGCAGCTGATTATTTTATGTCTAAGGGCTATAACTCCAGAAGCTGCAGTTGGTACCTACAAAAATGGCAAAACTTACAGTTATCTACAAGAATGGCAAAAGCCTACTGTGTCCTGAATAACTGTCAGGTTGAGGGCCCCAAAATATGGCTGGACAGAAGTGTGAGTTAAATGCCATTCATAGCTAAGGGTCCTACCAAATTGCTGACAGCCCTCAAGGAAATTACAATGGCCTTTATGAGGAATGTTACAATTAGATAATATCATTTAAAAAGTGCACTTAAAAGGTTCCCATATTAAAAAAACAAAATGGGCTACCTATTTTAATTGGTATAAAGAAGTCTCCAAAAGTTTTCAAAATTCAAAAACAGCTTCAGTGAAAGATTTGTTGTAAAAAGCAAATGAAAAGTTAAATACACTAGAGATACCTAAAACCAAAGACTAGAAGAGTGACATAATTCCTACTGTTCCCCTCTATTCTCCTTTGAGTCTTCATTCCAGTTACCCTCTGTCTGAATTGTCTTTATGTTACCAGGAACAAGTCTGTCAAGTTAATGGCCTTACAGACACCCCCATATCTACCTTCAATGGAGGCTCCAATATAAGCCCCTCAGCTCAGACTCTGAGGGATTTTTTGGTAAACTGACATTATTCCCTTAAATTAAAGTAAAACTATCTCAAGGTAAAATTTAAATTTAAATTAAAAAATTACAACTTTGCCAAATTATAGTAAGTATCAGAGCTATACTCTTCACTTTAAACCCCACTCAGAACCTACAGGTGGGATCCTAGGAAAACTGACCAGAACTGGCTAAAGGATGTCTTCTTTAATCTAAATGTGCCTGGAGAGAAAGAAAAATATTCCAACATAGGTGGCTGGGTATGTTAGTCCTTTTAACATCCAGGCTACAATCCAATTCTTTTACAAATTAAAAGCAAAAGTCCTTACAAATATTTACAAAACTAGAAATTCATCTCTGGGGCAATTGAAAATTCACCTATTCCTTTTACCAATCCCAAAACCTCCCCTCTTTATCTCAAGAGGCTTATAAATTATTGGCCAGAGAAAATCAAAGTCCTTCTTGGAGAAATTTACATTCTTTCCTTGTGCTTTTGAGATTAAAATAGTAAAAGTAAAAACCTCAGGGAGGTAATTCTTATCAGAAGTAAGCAAAGGGGGAAAGGTTATTTGAAATTTAGATGAATAAAAATTGTGTCCTCCCCACAAATATTGGTAGAAAACAATTCAGCCATCTGAGCAGGTACACTTAACTTATTCCATCTGGCAGAAAAATTTTGGATTCAAATGTTCTTTTATAAACTAGTGAGTTTTGCATTATCATACCTGTCTCATGGCTAAAAATTTTAAGACAGTAACTATAATGTCTCTGTTTATATATTATATGTATCTGTATACATAAGTTATGTATGTGTGGCATTTTCTACATCCAAATGGTATTGCTAAAATTAATGTGTAAAGAGCTCTATTTAATTGGCTTAAAAAAAGTGTTTTTAAACTAAGATTTTCTAAATCTCAGAAATATGACAGGAATTAACCTAAATCCTTTTCAGGTTCACATAATCTGGGAAGATAATCAGTATTACAGCTAGTTTAAGGTTGTTGGTTTAATTAAAATAGACATGTCTTTAGAGCTATCAGCATTAAACATAATGCTTTTATCCTACCTGGGTTTACTAATCAAATAAGTTCATGTTATCTCTGTTAAAAATTTGTCAACAAAAAAATAGCTTGGGACAATGGCTGACTTTGTCTAATGCCTTATGTAGTTTTTGTGTGTAATCTAAGCATAATTATTAAAACAAGTAAATTAAGCAGGCATAAGTAGGATGAAAAGTTTTTAGGTTAGTGTAACTCCAGGGGGGAAAATAAGTCCCCAGCCTAGGGCAAATTACCTTTGAAGCCAAAATCAGTCAAAGGGGAAAATAAAATGGGAGAAACCAGTTTATTGCTTACAAGCAGTCATCCACTTCTGCACACAGGTGTCTCTTGTGACCTGGCTGCAAAAAGAGACCCCACCAGAACTCTCTGATCCAGATACACCCTGGCTCCCCCTACCCTTGTAATCACCTATTGATATGGAGATGGTTACTTCTCTCCTCCCCTTGGAAACACCTATTGATATGGAGATGTTCTAAGGCCAGGTGAGACATTCTGGAAATAAAGCAATTTTACCCATAGTTAGCTTTTTAAATAGTTTCCCCAAATCTTTTTGGTAACCCAAAACCTTAAAGTTTTGCTAAGTGATGAGTTAAATTAAAATCACTGAATATCCAGATCATTTCCATATAAGACAAAGCTAAAACAATTACTGAACACAATCTTACCCACTTTTTGCTTTCTTTTACAGAGGAACTAAAGATATTTGAGTCTCTTAGGTAAAAACATGTTCTAGGCCATGCTGAGAAATTTCCTATGAAAACACATTTCTAGAAATCATAAAAGCTACCAGTTCACAGAAGGCTAATGAAAAGACAGTTCACAATTGTTTACTTCTTAATTAAGGCCCCTAAGTGTTAAAAATTCTAATAATATATGTAATTAAAGCTATTAGAAATAAGGAAAACAACACCATATGCAAAAAAAAAAAAAGTAGGATGTGTTCTTTCAGTAAAAGGTGCTATGAAGAAAAATGAATTATTGTTGAGGGGGGGAAAAAGTAATTTTATCCTATAGTGAGGCTGGTTATTTAAAGAAGGAAAGAATAGAATGAAATCTGAATGTAGAAAAGAAGGATATCGGAGGTGTGTAGAAAAGGAATTTTAATGTGTTGTCAAACTAAGATAAAAATAAATTTATTTAAAAATAAGTTTTAATACCAAAAGTACACTGGTGGAAAATTAAAATTTGGGTTTTTTCTCTGTTTAAAGGACAGTTTTTAATAAGAAATTATAAACAAAGGTTTTTCTTTACCTCCAATTTAATATTCCCCCAAAACAAAAATTCTTTGTTTTCTCTTTATCAGGTTTTTAATTACTTAGAAAAAAAAACCCTTTTCAATATTAAAAGTGCTGAGGCTTTTTACAACTATTTACCTTTCTGAATCTGCCTGCAAAGTCTTTGTCACTTTGGTGAAATGGACAAGAATTGTTTTGCCGTGACCTATAATCCTATTTGAGCAAGTGTAATAACCTTTTGTATTTTTTACAAGCTTCCCAAAACTCAAATTCCAAATGAAGTTTTTTGACCTTGAACTAACTTTGAAATTTTCCAGAGGCTCCCTGAAACATCTCAAAGGATCTGTTCTTTCTTCTTACAGAAAGGGAGATGAAACCAATTAGTTTTATTTGATGTGTTAAATTACATGCATTGTAAAATATAACATAATACTTAGCCTTCTTTATTACATATATATAAAATATGTTCCAGAAATTACATGAAATTCCTGGAAATGTCATATGTGCTGATACAATGTTATCAGAAAAGAGTCCATTTATCTTACAGTGTTGTTTATTACAAAAATAGCCAAATTTCCACATCAATTGCATTATAATAAACTCTCATCAGATCTCTATTATCAACTTTAAATGAGGGACACTTTCTATAGATATTTATTACAAGAATAAACTTAATCTATTGCTTAAAATAGTTCATTTATTTGATTAAACTTCAAATGATTAAAATGTCAAACCATATTCTTGACAGGTCAATTTGAACTGGAAGGGTTAAGATAATCTTTTTTTTCCTCAATATATTATACTTTCTTT
Organism: Smutsia gigantea; assembly: GCA_032199065.1. NCBI lineage: Eukaryota > Metazoa > Chordata > Mammalia > Pholidota > Manidae > Smutsia > Smutsia gigantea. The sequence goes on along the minus strand of JAVSCE010010524.1, from coordinate 269,738 downwards.
GCGGGTGGTTCCCAACTGCACTGAGGCAGTCAACATAACATATCTCAAAGAACACCTGCCAGCAAGAATGTATTTATAGAAATAGTAAACTAATTAATACCTTAAAAAGCCCCATGACTTTTGACACATTATGCTATCCCATCAAATGAGACATATTACTTTCCTTAGGAAAATATTTTTTTACCAGCATATAATCAGTGATTTAACTTGAAAAGATTATACTGTTTCTTTAAAAACTACAAAATGATATTCTGGTAAACAACAGGTAATCATAGATACATGATCCCCCTCCACCATGCCATTGTACAAAGTATTTCCAAATTATTGGGTATAAAACCAGAAGTATATATTCAAATGTTTACATCTGTCTTTGAGATTTTATTGTTGCTATATCCCTCTAACTATGATTCTCAATGCTATGTTTTTATACTACATAAGTATTTGTGAGTTTGACAGAAGATATATTTAACTTTAATATCTTGAAGAATTCTTCATTTTCATACATCTCCATCTGTTTGGATAATATCCTCAACTTCTGCTTCATTCATATACCCTGGGCAATAATAATGTTTCACATAATTTGTATCTCTCTCAAAGTTGCATGTACCCCTATCACTTCTGGTAATCCATTTGTTAGATAAATCAGACATCTAGTCAGTCCTCTCTCCAGTTCTTTTATAGACAGCTTTATCCTTTTCTAATTTAAAATAATTTCTTTTCTTTGGCATTTGAGCAAAGACATTTTCCAAAGAAGAAACTTGGATAAGGACTGGATTATTCAAGTCTTAAAATTCACTGCTGTTTCTGGATTTGCCCATAATTTCATTTATTTTTAAGGCCAGAATCATTTGTAAAACTATCAATAACTTATGAAAAGAAGTTTTAGCATCTACTATATTCAATAAAATTCAGGGATGATGAGCAGATGCTGTTTCCACATTAGTTAATAGCAAATTGCAGTCTCATATCATTATCACATATGTCCGCAAAACAATTGCATAGAATAGGAGGCAGCAAAGCAAGTGTGATGTGTTTGTCAGGGTACTGGGAGTAAAAATGGGCATGACAATACACTGTTTAGGTTCATTACAGTAATTTTTCAAACTGTATGCAATAAGATCAACATCCTATATAGCTGTGGTGAATGGAATATGTTGAAAGAGTTGCCTCAGCATTAATGGTACACTGATGAATCAATCATTTTTTCTCTATAAGCCAACATTTGAAAAATTTAGAACATGGTTTAAATTACAGCTAATTCCAGGACAACAATTAAACACATTAACTACTTAAAGGTAGATTTTTTTTTTTAATCTCTTCTTTGTAGCAGAAGTAACTTTTGTGTCTCTTACTGCACTTACTGGGTCTTGCTAAAGCAACCTGCATGTAGTACACATTAGTAATTTAGTCACGAACAAATCTTTACTCTTTGTGAATTCAAATCAGCGAAATAATTCTTCAGTCTGAGTTTTCTTTAAGGACAGGGTATTTTGGAACTTCTTACTTCTAAAGAATATAATCTGAAAAAAATTTTGCAGAATCAACTTTAGAAAAATGCTATGCTCAATTCTTCTCAGAGAGATGAAATTTCTGTATATAAAGTTTCAACTATGAATTGGTCCAGTATTTGCTTGCATGCCACTTTAAATATGAGGAAGTACTGTGTTTGGGTGTGGTGTGCAGAATAATGCCCCCTCACTCTGCACAAAGACAACAACGCATCTGGGAATAGAAACAGTTTCATTTCTTGCTTTCCTGTCTATATGTCTTTTATTATTTTTTTCTTACACTTTTCCCTGATTAAAATATCTAGTATAATGTTGAATAGTGAGAGCAAATATCCTTAACTTCTAATCTTTAGCGAAAGGCATTCAGTTTTCCATCATTATGTTATTAACTGTTGGGTTTTTGTAGATGCTCTTTATCATACTGAGGAAGTTCATTTCTTTCTTACTTTGGTGAGAATTTAATTTTCTCAAATGCTTTTTCAGAATCTGTTAAGATAATTACATGTTTTATTTATTTATTTATTTATTTATTTTAGTATGTTGGTATGATAAATAACATTAGTTGTTTTCTGAATACTGAATCAAGCTTGCATTCCCAGGAAACACCAACTAGTTTAATGTATGTCTTCCCCCGTCCCTATAGTATATTCAATTGGCTAATATGTTATTGAGGATTTTAGCATCTATTGTCATATGCAATATTGTTCTTGAAATATATGTTTGGTTTTGGTTTCACAGTGATGCAGTTCTCATAATTAGTCAGAAGTATTTCCTTATTTTCTATTTTTCTGCAAGATTGTGTGAAAGATATATTTCTGTTTGAAATAATTTGTATAATCCACCAACAAAACTATTTAGAACTTTTTTTCTTGTTGGAGATTTTACAGTATGAATTCAATTTCTTTAATAGATACCTAAAAATATAAAAAAATTAGAAGAAAACAGGTCAAAATCTTCATGATACTGGATTTGGCAGTGGTTTCTTAGATGTGGCACCAAAGGCACAGGCAACAAAAGAAAAAATTTAACAAATGGGTCTCATGAAAATGGTAAAAATTTGTGCTTCAAAGGACACTTATCAACAGAGTAAAAAAGTGACTCAGTGCTTTTAATGTGTGTATGCTCTGATGTGATACCCTCCATTCATTTCTAATAATTTTTACTGGAAATTTTTAATTTTCTCTCTTTTATTTCTCTGGTAAGTTCAGAAATGTGACAACAGGTTGACAAAAAAATTTAAATCCACTGATTTGCAGTAATTTTCTCTATTGTCTTCATTTTTCTGTGTTAAATTTCATTGATTTCTTAACATTATTTTCCTTTTTCTAGCTTGGATTTAGTTTTGTTTTTATTTCTATTTATTGAGGTAGAACCTTATATTACTGATCTGAAAAACTTTCTTCTTTCCTAATAGTATTTAACAATATAAATTGCCCATAAAGTACTATTTTCACTACATTTGACAAATTTTGATATGTTTTCATATTTATCAATTCAAAATGTTAATTTTCCTTATGATTTATTTTCCTATGGGTTATTTAGTATTGTATTATTTGATTTTCAACTATTTTGGGGGTTCTGTTATTTCTAATTTAATTCTGTTGTGATCAAAGAATGTAGTTTAATTTTTATTCTTTAAAAATATCAAGTATTTTTACAATCCAAATGGCTTATCTTGTTGAATGTTCCATGTACTACCGACTGGAATAAGTCAGAAGAGAGAGGGGATAGTGAAGATGTAAATATTTGTGAGGATGAATTTGCTTGTCCTGTAGATTTTTTAAATTATTTATTTTGAAATATTTTATAGAATGTATTTATAATTCACAAACTATTTTGAAACTAGTTGAAAGTAGTGACAGTGAAATATTAAAGAATGATCTTGGACCCATGTTTCATTAATGGATATTTTTTCCCACATTAAACCAACTCAATTTTCAATCTTATTCTTGTACTTTATAATTTTTTCTTTATTTTCACTATGAAGTGATAAGTTGGTAGCTAATAAAATTCTAAGAGTGAGTTTCATTTGTTTTCTTCAGCTCTTGTAAGGCTTTACTGCACTTTCACCTTATTAGGAAGTAAACTCTAGGTCAATGACATAGCCTAACATGTTAACCATTCTCTTTCCAGAACCTAGACTCATAGACATGTGTGCAAAGTATTCTATAAATATTTTTGAAAATATTAACTTAATCATGAAACTGCTATCATTAAATGATATTCTGAGCATAATGGGATGACTTTTGAAGATTGAGTCATATTATGTATTTTATGTTTTCTATTATTCTTGCAGGTTTAGCATATTATATATTGCAAGGAGTAGCATAAAATAAAAAGAATTATCAAGAATTTTTTACTTCTCAGGAGACGATGGTAATATGGATAAGAATGGTATTAATAGAGAAAACAGTAGACTTAGGGATGAATGGAATAACTAGATGAAACGAGGGTTGTGATCCTTTGAAGACTGGATGTTTACACTTTTATGTGCAGTTTGTAAGTGCTTTGTGTGGGATGTAGAGTGTGTAGCTGTTGAGTGGCCTAAGGAATTGTCTGACTTCGGTTCTAACAATATGTTAACCAATCACCTTTGACAATTTCCCTTCCTTGTAAATATTAGAATCCCGATTCTGCCCAATTACCCAACCACTTGTTGCATGGTCATAGACTTCCTAGGGGAGAACTCATTTCTTTCTTTTTTTTATTATAATTTATTTTATTATCATTAATCTACAATTACATGTGCAATATTATGGTTATTGAACTACCCCTTCATCAGGTCCCCCCCACCAAACCCATTACAGTCACTGTCCATCAGCGTAGTGAGATGCTATAGAATCACTACTTGTCTTCTCTGAGTTGTACAGCCCTCCCCGTGCCCCCCCAACATTACAATCCAATTAAGAAATGGGCAGAGGACATGAATAGACACTTCTCTAAAGAAGAAATTCAGATGGTCAACAGGCACATGAAAAGATGCTCCACATCGCTAATCATCAGAGAAATGCAGATTAAAACCACAATGAGATATCACCTCACACCAGTGAGGATGGCCAACATCCAAAACACAAACAACAACAAATGTTGGCGAGGATGTGGAGAAAAGGGAACCCTCCTACACTGCTGGTGGGACTGCAAATTAGTTCAACCATTGTGGAAAGCAGTATGGAGGTTCCTCAAAAAACTCAAAATAGAAATACCATTTGACCCAGGAATTCCACTCCTAGGAATTTACCCTAAGAATGCAGCAGCCCAATTTGAAAAAGACAGATGCACCCCTATGTTTATTGCAGCACTATTTACCATAGCCAAGAAATGGAAGCAACCTAAGTGTCCATCAGTAGATGAATGGATAGAGAACTCATTTCTAGTCCAAGAGGATAAATAAGAATTCCTTAACTAATTGTGGTGGTATCATAACCCTTTGAAAGACTAATAAAGAATGACAGGAAATCTACCAGGGGGTCTTTTGGGAAAAATGACTTCCTTATATCAAGATATAGGACACAAGATATGAAAGAAATGCCTTTATTCCATTGACCATTTTTGTAGCTGATGTGATCATTTGGACTTATTAGTATGAGAATATCTAGGCCAAAACATGAAGGTGGTAAAATGAGGATACTAGAGTAGATAAACAGCCAGACATGAGCAGGGATGGGGACCTGGACTAGAACTGCTTACACAGAATGTGTGGAAAGTAGGTAACAACTGGCTGAAGCCAGCTAGTTCCAAAATGGAGGAGAGGCTGACTCAAACTTCACCCCAAAGTACATTATGCCCTCATTACCATGACATTAGCATTGTGGAGCTGACACCCCTTTCTGGGGATAACTGCCATGACAGTTACAGTGAGAACCAATAGTCAAAAACTCCCTTGCCTGGCATGAGGGTGGAGTAAGCCTGAACTCTGAGAAGAATCTTTCTGTTCCCTGTGAAACCTTTTCCCACTTGTTACATATCCATCTCCCATTTCATAAAAGAGCTCTACATTGTATCCTCAGGGCAGCTCACTCTCCAGTATCCCCACTCTCAGCTCTGGAGTGTGTACTTCTGCTTTTCTTTAAACTCTTATCATCCAGTAAACTCCTAAAGCTCAACAACTTTTGTGTCCATCCTTGAATTATTTCTCCAGACAAAACCAAGAACCTGTCTCTGGTAACAAAGAGACAGTATGAATGTATTTGATAACTGTATTTAGTCAATGAATTTACTAAAATGAAAGGCCCTTTCTGGAAACTATTTATGATATAAGATATTAAATCTTCACTTTGTTTAAGCTGGTTGGTTTGTAGTTTTCCATTACTGCAGAAAAAGAAAAATCCTAACTGATCAAGTGGTTGAAAAAATAATGATATTGGAAATAAATATTTAAAAAATCATTCACATCTTTCAAGTATATCAAATGACAGTAATGATATTTATATATATTAATTAGCTAGAGTTTTCAGATAACTTTCCATAACTGACTCAGAGAAGGATCTCACTTAGAATGTAAGAAGGTGATTTCACAACATAATTTAGGAATATGGATATTACACAATCATCTTTATTTATTACTCTGGAATTAGCTCTTTCTAAATAATTACTAGGTCTTCACAAATAAGATGAATCAGAGTATAATAATAAATCCTATGTGTATTAGTCTTGGTTCTCAAGTGAACCATAACTAATGTGATACATATATTATATATTATACATTGTATATTATATTACATTATACTATATGATATTATATTATTATATAGCTATGGAATTGTCTATTGGCTAACACAATTATAGAGGCTTAAGAGCTCCAGATCTGCAATTAGCAATTTAGAGATATATACATCTTAAAATACATACTAAGGTAATAGTCTCAGTCCAAAAGCCTCAGTACCAAGAGAGCTAACAGTGTAAGTTCCACTCAGAGTCTAAAACTGAATACAGGAAAAGAGCAACACCCCAGTTTGAGACAGGCAGAAAGGAGTTCTACCTTATTCACAGGAAGGTCTGCCTTTTTGTTCTATTCAAGCCTTCAGCTGATTGGATGAGGGTCACCCACATTAGGGAAGCCAATCTGCTTTACTCAGTCTACAAACTCAAATGTTAATCTGATTGAAAACCCCTTCATAGACATACCTAGAATAACATTTGTCCAAGTATCTGGGCAACCTGTGACTGAATCAAGATGACTTATAAAATTAACCAGCACTTCCACCCCTTGTAAACTTGGCAACCATATATTTCCTTAAACCATACTTGATCTCCAAACAAAGACAACAGCAAAGTCATAATTCCACCTAATATGGTATAACTATCCTGTGAACAACAAAAAAGCACTAACCACTTCTCCAGAAGAGGAGATGAAGTCCTTGAGTGATGCTAACTCTTTTCTTTGATACCCTATAACTTAAATACCATGATGTAAAATTGACAATATTTAAATACAATAATATAAAGTGAAGGGTAGCAGAATATGCTACCCCAAATTATGCCTCTTTGGCATAAGGATTATTTTGAGCTGATTATTTTTAAGAGGATGAAGACACAAGAGAATCTCTGAAAACAGAGTAGAAATTGCCCTTTTGTGAGGGAATTGACATTTATAAGGGAAATCTCCACTTGTATGGTTGTCTCCCTCCCTATACCAGGAGAAAAGGATGACTCTAAATCACAAGAAACTCTTATCAATGGCGATGGCAAAGACTTAAATCTGCATAGCAACCTTACCCTGATTTATCGTGATTTTCATGATAACATCCCATAACTGCCCCCAACCCCTAGCATCTTTCTTTTGTCTTAGCTGAAGATGGTAGCTTGGGCCATTTCAGAAAGCTTTGTTCAGTTGTCCTGGAATTCTCCTATTTATAATGAAATATACATGTTATTAAAGGTTTAGTTTTCTCTTTTAATTTGTTTTTTCTTACAAGGGGGATCTTAGACACCAGAACCTAGAAAAGTAGAGGAAAAATGATTTTTCTTCTCCTACAAAAGTGAGTATGTCTTACTGTTATCAGAGACAGGTTCTCGGTCTCGTTGTGAGAAAGAACTCAAGAATGGACACAACAGCGGTTGAGTTTTAGAAGCTCAATGGAAAATAAAGAGTTTAAAGGAAAGAGAAGTACATGTTTAGGAGATGAGCACAGGCAGACCCCAGAGGGAGCTGCACCAAGGAGACAACAGACAGCTTTTTAATATAAGAAAGATGAATATTCACTAAGTGGGAATAGATTTCAAAGGGAACAGATGGGGTCATCTCGGAATCCAGCTTGCTCTACCCTCTGTGAAGGCAGGGGAGTTTTGGGCTATATTTGGTTCTCCTCAGAACTGTCATGGAATGGGGAGGTGTGATTTTTACTATGTTAATGGTGGAGTGGCATGTTTTTAGTATATTAAAGAATTCATAATGGGTTTTGGAGTGAAGTTTGGGTCAACTTCTCCTCCTTGTTGGAACCAGTCACTCTCAGCTGGTCTGTTACCTATACCTTCACTCCACACATTCTGCAAGAACAGCTTGCATGGAATGTGTAGAATATATACAGCAATCCATACGTATACAGCGGCCCGCCTAAGTTCCCACCCACCTTTCCTGCTCATGTCTGGCTATCTACCTACTCTCACATTGCAATATATAATAAGTAAACACAGAGGAAAGAAAAAAAGATATCTGCATAATGAACACAAACATATAAATGTACTCACAGCAAAATAAAGAGGAAATACTCATGACAACTACAGTTTTTAATAGGGGTGGCTGGGAAAGAGGCTGACTGGTATTCATGGAATAGGTCATTCTAACCACTTGATTTTTAAACTCCTCCTCTGCTAAGGTCAAGCTTTGGTAAGCATTCATATAGGACACAAATCTCCTTTTTTGCCCATTCATACCTGTTTGCCAAATTTCCTTGTCATTTATTTTCTAATCATGATCATCCATGTTTCTGACCATCTAGCTACAGCCCATGACCCAAGACTTTTTTTTCTAAAGCAAATAACTTTATTTCTATCAATGCTTTTTAGAGAACCAAGGAAGTACAGAAAATATTTTTAAAAACCCAGACAGCTGCAATTCCAGGGATAAATGAGGGACCCTCAAGCCTGAGGCACTGTGGCCCCAGGGCTGTCCCACCGCAGCAGTGATGGGGCTGCAAAGACAGCAGGTCCTCCGTCCTCACTCGGCCCATACATCACAATAACCAGGGGTGGGACCCTAGAATCTACCATTTTACAAATTTTCCCATTAATAGTCAATGCGCAAGGTCTTGCCCTAATATCCAAGAGGACTTGGTAACATTTCCTCTCTTCCAAAATCCATGCTGGACTCCAACTAATTCTAAACTAAAACTCAAGCACAACACACCAGGTAGCACCTGTTGTTTTTCAGACCTCAAACTCTGGAGAAAATACATTCCGCCTGTTGTACATGATTATTTCTCAGGCCATTTCTCCTTCCAAGCAAAGTGAAAAACCAGATGCATGCTCAAAGTTCTTCCCACAGGGAGGTTTCTCTTTACCAGTGTCACTCAAGGATGCCCCAAAAGGGGCTCTAGTGTCACAGCTCTCCACATTCTATTGGTGCCTGCATACCATGCAGAACCATCTTTTTAGCCAGTCCCATGTCTTGTTTGCTCTGTCAACTGATCATAGGGAACTCCCTGTGATGCCATAGGTGCCAGCATCAAGAAATATGGTGAGGGCCTGCTTCCTGGTTAGTATTTGAACATATGAATTTTAGAGGGACATAAACATTCAGTCCATAAGAGATGCATTTCTCAGACTATAGTTACCTCATTTGTCCATTTACCATCACACTTCAGGCAGTGAGTCTCCTGGGTCCAAATTATGTACCTCAGTATGTGATAGCAACTGTACCTCTTTTTGATAATCAGGATCAGTTACAATGGTGACAACTCTTTTCCTTGCCCACTAGTCTAAAGTGATTGAGTGAAAGATAAAGCTTACATAGTTGTAGGGATAACAAGCACAAATTCCCCTAAATGACTGAATTATAGCAATGCTAAGTGGTGTCACTTTTATTTCTATCTCAGTTTCCAGTCTCATGATTTCATTTTAAGGATATGACACCATATAATGGCTACTGATGTAGAGTTTATACTCCATTTTAGAGGATAGCATCCCATCCTCTCAGGGTATTATCTCAAAGCTTTTACTTTAGTTGTACCTTCTTAGAAGCCATTCCAAAGCTCTAACAGGCTAGCAATATTTGAGTAGTGTGATATCTGATAGGGCCATGAATATAATATCATAGTTATGTGACCAGTGCTCCAAGTCCATTACTATAAAGTGGAATATTTGAGTTGATGAAATATTATAGTGGGTCCTGTATTGGTGTATCAATAACTTTAGAAGACTCAACCAGTGGAGTTCTAAAGCTTTATGGACAGGACGAGCAAACCCACAACCAGAATCCAGGGGTGTTCTATTAAGATGAACCTTTGTCTTTGCCAGAGTAGGGGGTCCAGTGTACTCAAATCTCTAGCCATATCCAGTTGATATCCTAGAGAGATGATACCATATCAAGAGTTTAATGTCAGTATGTTGATGGTAAATTGGGCATACACCAACAGCAGTTAACTACATCAATAAATAATAAGTGGAAGCCAGCTGGGTCCAAGAATAGCTACCATTCCTGCTTCCATAGCTAATGTATTCACATGCCCATTGTGCCAGCACCGAAGTGGCTTATGACAAGCTGGCTGATAACTAGGGGAGGATGGTATCTGGTGGGCTTTAACATGTTATACAAAGTTCTTCGGGCTTCATGCACACTTCTGAGCCTTTTGAACTCCTCTAATGCTGGCATTTTTACCTCATGTAATGTAAACTATTGTTTTCTCTGTTTATAAGAGTTATCCTAACCATGTTAGTACCATATTGTGGAGTCCTTCCCACATTGTTAAATAATATATCTCAATAATGTGCTCCCATATTTATAAACTGTCTCTTATGTAAACTACCTACCACTTCACCACCTTTAAGGAAGTTCAGAGGTGGAGGTTAGCCATGAAGAGTGAGTTACCTCCTCAAGCTCAGAAGATTAAAGGAGAGTGGTTGTTAAAGATTTTCTAGGGTTTTGACTTAGACCATATCTCAGGATCCAATTCCCACTTGGTCTACCTGACTGTGAGCCTGGTAACTCAACCAACTCTGGGGATCTGTTGTCCTTATGATGAAGTATTTGTCTTAGTACTCTAATTTTCTGCCCTCTAGTTGGAGGAAATGAGATGTCTTTTTTATGCTGTCAAGGAGGCCCTATGGCTTTCACATTTAGCCTGTAATTGCTAAATAATAACCCTCAGACTTTTATTTTATTTTACTAAAGTGTCTACTGCCCCTAGCAACAACCAATTCCACAGTCCTTATAATAACTTTTCCCCATAATTCTGGAGTCTAATATATTTCACCTCTAAGGCACATTCACTTTCACTAGTATACTCTCTCAACGTAACACCTTTCAAACTTCTAACAGTTGTATATTGCTACTGTGGCAGGAAACCAGTAGGTAATTCGGCTTCCAATTTACAGCACACTTCCTGGGACTACTTCTGACACCAACTGTCATAAGGCTAATTCCCTGGGAAACAAACTGAAAAGAAGATTTCTATCCATGAAGTTTAATGTGAAGGGTACTCAGAAAAAGCATCTCTAATGAAGTGAGGGAAGCAGAATTGACAAGGGAAGAATTGCAGAAGACCTCATTTGATCCCACAGAGAGTTCTGAATCTGGGAAGGCCCTTCTGAGTTACCTCAACGGAGGCAAACAGGATGAATCTTTGTACCCTTGCATGGATCAGTCATTAGATACAGGCTACCTCCCTGGAGGTGGTGCATCTTCCAGAGAAGTAGATTCATTGGGGAGGGTCCTGGAGAGAGAGTTAGCTGTGCTCAAGGCTATCAGTAGACAACATTCTTGAAAGGGGAGGATAACAAGTGCCTTCCTGCTGAAGGGGTGCGCAACACCATCCATTAGAGGTTTTATCTCCAGTATATGGTTCACTGTTATTTAACCTATAAATTTTCCACTTTAAAACATCACTGCTAATTTCTACATGATACATTTCTGAATAGGAAGCTCTTTTTATCTCTGGTTTGTAGTTGTGCTGTGTTCTACTTTTTAAATTAGGAATATTTCCTGGGTATTACTGATCCTTAAATGAGGGTAGACTTACTGAGATCTACAGTTTATTGCTAAAGAATGGAGTGGAATTTTCTTTGGTCTTTCTTCCCTGTTTACCTATTTATTGTTAGATTCTTCCTCTCACATTTTCCACTAGAAGGCTTAATTTTATGCACATCCCCTAGCTAAGTGTCTTGGGTTTTTCATTTTGGTTGTTTTGTTTTAAATCACTTAGCTCCCAGGAATGTGATGACTTAAGCAGAAACTTACTTTCCTTTTGCATGATATTAAAAGGCCTATAATTTGAAGTAGCTTGTGTCTGGCATTTAATACATCAGAGAATAAATGTAGGGCAAAATATGCCCTCCAATAATCTAATAGCCTTCTAAGAGTTAGCACTTTACTTTTGCTAATAGTCCCCAATGTGCAACTTCACTCATTATTCATTTCCATAACTGACTAGGTTAACACTTAAATATTTGTTGTAGAAGAGAATAAAGAATTCTAGTGAAAGGTGAAAAAGCCCTAATTACCTGGGAGACCAAATGTGAAAATTAGTGTAAAGCCTCACCTCCTTTCAGTTGGGGAAAGCACCACCTCTTTGATATAATAAAGATATGTGAAAGTAGGAAGGCTTAACAATTTCTATAGACTACTGTTTGGGTTCCACAGCTTCAACTTCACTGAGTAAAATTTTCTCATGGTTTCTGGCATATAACTGACCAATCGGCCTATATTCCTGAGCAGTTAAATCTCGTGCGTCTATGTTTATGTTTTCTTGAGTATTTTAACAGGATTGTATGAGATATTAGAAACCAGTTGTTGTAACATATATTGGAAACTTTCCTTTTTAAAATGTTTTAAATAAAAAAAAATAAATGGAAAATGATATCATCTCATCTGAGGGTTTCAGCTCAAGGCAAGTTCAATTCTGGATTCGGTGAGAGTGAATAATGACAACAAAACATTCTGGATAAAAAGGGGCTTATACCAAGCTTTTTTCTAACAGTGGTAGGTCAAGTGCTAGAATCACATCTGCCTCCATCTCTGCCCTGACTCAGTCTCTGCCCCATGCTCTGTCTCCACTCCAGGCTCTGCCCTCACTCCAGCCTCTGCTCCTCTGTCTCCTGCCCTCTTGCTCTTTTCTCTTGGCTCTGCTCTTAGCACTGGGGTAATTCTTTTTATATAAACACAGACAATAATGGCTTATTGCCAACATGTATACAAGTATGTGCCTGTGCAGTAGGCTGAGTATTATATCATCGCACATACACAATGGGCAAGATTAGGATCAGGTGAGGATCTTGGATGAGGAACTTCCATTTTCCCTACAGATACGATAATTTAGATTATATAAAAAAAATAGAAGTAGTGAAAGCTTTTTGTTTTAAGTCTCTCTGGTAAATTGCAGGTCCCAAACTATGCTCTTGCTAACCTTCACCTCCTAAGTTTGCTGCAACGTATGTTGCTCAGGTAATCTTGCACAGACTAACAAGACTTCATTTTCTCTTAAGCAATGAAAGTAAATTTTCTGATCATTTGAAAATGATAAAATATAAAAATATTACAAATTGTGAAGATAGAAATACTCTAAAATTAACAGGTGTGACAGAATTTTGACCGCTACAAAAGGCAAAAGTATCATAAAAAGCCTAGAGCCTCATATTTCAGGTGTAGAAGAAAGAAGGCAACAAGTTGTTAAAGTTTAATAAGGAAAACATGATTTGGAAAATGGGAAAAATATAATGAAGTTAAGAAACCTTATCAGAGTGAGCTACTTGAACATCTCCATGTAACTTAAAAATAAGACACAAAATATTTTCCCTGGTTTATGGAGGTAGTAACCTCCTCACTAGCCCTACTTATTGAACTCTGGTCGTCCTATTCTAATGAACTTGGAATGGCATTCTACATCATGTGCTTTTCATTGTCAAGATACAAACAAACACTAAATATCTCTAAATTGTAGCATAATCATTCAGTTACTTCAGTTAAAAACACAACTCTTGAAAATATCCTTACATTTACCTCTAAACAAAGCCACAGATAATTAACTTAGGTAAAATTATAACATTAAAGAGTCTTCAAAACCAATCACCTGATCTAGATTGTAACACCTTTCCTCTGTGGTAAACTTTATTAGGATGCTCTGCATCTGGGTTGGGATTCTTTTATTGTTATAATCTTAGAGATGGATTAATATGGATGCTTATATATACATATAAAACACATGTACATATATGTACTATAAGGGAGCAAAATCAGCTAGACCAAAATTTGTCTCTGCATGTGGATTACTTTAGGCTGATTATTTTTAAGAAACAGAAGACAAGTTTTTCTCTTTGCCACTCAACTGCCTAAGAAAATCTAGACAGAGAATCTGTTCCAGTAAGAGACTATCACCATAGATAACTATAAATATAACAAGAATTAGGTGTGATAGAAGGAAAAATTTGGCAGTCTGTTTAATCAAAGTCCTATGTCCAATTGTTTCTGGATGGCCCAGCAAACATTTTTGCTGATTGTCTTTGGAATCATTCACATTTACATGCATCCCTTGTACATACGTTAAAAAAGTTGATTTTCTTCTGTTAATCCGTCTCATGTTAATTTAATTATTGGACCAGCTAGAAGAACCTTGAAGGTTAGAGGAAAATTTTTCCTTCCTAACAGTATTAACTTCCTGTTTAAGAGGATTTATACTGATTAGTTTTTCCAAAGTACACAAATTATAAGTTCTTTTCAGGATATTTCATTTAATCAAGTTCACTTTCTTTGAAAGAGAACTTTTGATGTTATCTTATTTGCATTTGACTATGGAGAAAAAGCACTTCATTTTAGGAGACCATAATAATAACCTATATTATTAAATAACGTAATAATTATACTAATTATTAACACTTCAACAGGGCTTATATGTGCCAGGTACCATTCTAAATGCTTTACATATATTATACATATTAACTTCTCTAAACTTCATGATAGCTCACTGACATAAATTCTAGTATCATCCCCACACTGAAAATTATGAAACTGAGAAAAAAAGGTTAAATTACTTCCCCAATTTATCAAAACTAGTAAATATTTGTTGTACAAGAAAAAACTTGGCTGGCCTTTGTCTCATTTCTTTGAGGAAGCCTCTAAACCCTTGGAATTTCCAGAATGATAAAGGAATGTCTTTAGTATTTGCAGTGGAGCTCTGGGGACCCACTTGATTGTTTATGCTAATGAGATAACTCAGGATGAGTTAAACTCATCTCAGACCATGTATCTAACTATTTTGATAGTACCATTTTATCATAAAAGGAACAATAAAAAAAAGCACAGTCTGTTTTTGTGTCAAACAGAAAAAAAAACTGAGAATGCTTCCATGTTTGAGAAAACTTAAGAAACTTAAATTCTAGGTATATGTTCCCAAATAGAAACAATGCTACTCTAGGTTTCATGCGTATTCGGTATTACACCCTTAACTTTAAAGACCTCAGAACACGACAAGAGAGTATAACTGGCATGTACTTACTACTTTTCATGGTTAGTTCCAGAAATTCAAGAAACACCTATCTTCATCTGGAAATATAGCATATGTAGAGGAAGAGACTCTTGCCTTTTCCCTTCATATAGATAAAGGAAATTTAACAATTGTGAAAATAAATTAAGGGAAGCCTCATTGACAGGGCCTGGGGAAGCCAGCAGAGAAGCTCTTTTGTCCCACCATTCCTCATCAGTTGCAGGCCCCACCTGAAGAAGCCTGCTTTATTACCCAGGTGAGGAAGGCTTCCACATTCCCCCCTCCGACCCCTGCCAGCAACAGCCTAGCCAGTGAGAGAACATCACAACTCAGCCAATGAAAAGCCACAATATGTGGATCTCCCAGATTACTCCAAAGCACTTTCCACTTAGAAACAGCCCTCCTAGCAAGGCCCTTCTCCACTATAATAGAGCAGTCCTCTCCTTTGTTCTATGGACATGCCTATGGTTTTGCCATAGCTTGCTTACCCCAGACTGCAATTCTCTGCTATTCCCAAATATACCAGTTTTTGCTGGTAAAATAACTATTATTTTTAAGGTAAATACAAACAAAAACCAAAACAAACTAAAATCAAACCAAAAAAAATATCTTTGAGGTATAGCACTATCCTTCAAGCACTCTTTTGCACTAAATTTCACATGGGAAACACCAGGTCTAAAATATTGCTAAATTTTGTTCAAATAATCAAAGGATTTAATAGCCTACATGGGATTTTTTTTTAATAAAACAATACTAAGTTGTTTATAGTAAGGGTCTTTATTTAAATTAGCCAAAGAACTGAACTGCAATTTTTCCTTTTAAAGGGATTTATTATTTCAGCATAATTTAGCTTTTATTATGGATATAACATACTTCCTCATGTCATCCAATAAGACTGCAATAGTTAAGAAAACTCATCCCTAAATAATATTTATCTAGGGCATGTCTCCAATGTTCCCTTTACTGAATTTTTGCTAGGGTCTTTCTAACATCTACAGAAAAGCTAAAATAAAGAATGAAGTACAGAAAACAAAAAGAAAAGGTGATAAGGAAGAGTGTATACAAAATTCTACTCCTATTAAAATGGGTATTTATATCCATTCAAGGGACTAATAAGGCTGTGGCAAATACATGAAAACATTCAGTCAACTTACAAAGATTCAAGAGGAGTTTTTAACCCTAATAACATTGTTTCACTCTTACCAAAATTAATTCAGGATAAGAATCCACATGAATCAATAGTAGGTACCCAACCTGAAATGAAGTGATTGCTTTAAATGATTTCCAATATATCATATCTTATTATATTAGGATATGACAGGTTATGCTGTGCTTCATTGAGTTACATAATATCATTTTGAGTATAACTCCAAGTCTATCTAATATAAGATGATGAATCAGGAAATAAATGACAAGGACTCATTTACTTTTAGGTCTTAAATTAGATTTTTCTGTCCACAAAAAAGGAAGGAAACCAAAATGGCTTCTGGGAGAGCTGCCTCATTCATGTCAATGAACAATTACCAATCACTACAGTGTCTAGTTCTTTATGGGCAGAAATGTCTGATGGCTCTGTAAGAACTGGTATAAATGAGACAGCCTCAATGGGAACAGCATATATATCTGGCTTCCTACTGGTTTGGCATGGCTGTGATACTGTCAGAAGCACTCAGTTAAATTTGGGGAATCAGAATATTACATTCAAAAATTATTATATAATCTGAGAACACCATGGAGAACTGCTGTGATCCTGTTAGAGTATATATTAAGTAAGGAAATAAATCTAATAAGTATGTATAAGAAGAATCTAGTAACCATGACATAACTAAACAGAATGTGGTTTGGTGTGAATTGTACAATATGAACAGAGGAAATAGAAAATTGAAAAAGCACTTATTTTAATTAAGAGAAGAACATGTTTTATCTAGTTTAAAACTCACTCTGGTTCCATGGATATCAAACTTTATTCCAACAGGGTAGGTGTAAAAATCTCATGACTAGAAAAATTTTAATTTTTACTGCCTAAGTAGGGAACGAGGTATTCTTAAAGGGCATGTGCCCAAAGGTGTTATAGATAACTTTGTGTAAAAGATGTGTCAGTGGATTATTGGTGCTGAAATATTAAAAGCCTTAATATAAGTGAAAGAAAACATGACATTTAATAAATGCAGATAAAAAGAGGTTGGAGTAAACATATTTTAATTTAGTTAATCCTCTGTATTACTCAGATATGCCTTCCCATGATGCATACTCATATATATCAAGGTTCTAGCAATCTATAAATGTAAGGACAATAGATAGATCTCAATACTTCAAAAAAACATTACTCAGAGTGATAACAAAAACACCACCATTGTATTGCTCTCTAGTTAATCTATAAGATAGATATAACTCTAATGTTAAATGACCAAATTTTCACTTGCTGGCACAAGTTGAAAAGACCAAAAAAAAAAAACCCAAAACTTAATCAATTTTTTTTCATGTATATACAAATACTATGTGTATATATACATATAACCAGTAAAACTTTACTACTGGTTCAGAAAATATCATAAGAAATTATTTTATATACTTGTTATCAGAGAATATATTTATGGATTATAATCACCAAAAAGTGTTTTAAGAATATTTAGGTTCATTAGTAATTTGTTTCTGAATATGTCTTTTCAGGCAAGGTAAACAAAACAAAAATAAACAAGTGTGACTACATCAAACTAAAAAGCTTCTGCATAGCAAAGGAAACCATCAACAAAAATGAAAAGACAACTGTCTGGACAGAGAATATACTTGCAAATGATATAACTGATGAGGGGTTAATATCCAAAATACATAAAGAACTCAACCCACACCAAAAAAAACAACCCCAATTAAAATATTGGCAGAAGACCTAAATAGTCATTTTTCCAAAGAAGACATGTAGATGGCTAACAGACACATGAAAACATGCTCAACTTCACTAATCACTGGGGAAATGCAAATCCAAACCATAATGAAATATTATTTCACACCCAAGTGGCTAATATCAACAAGTCAAGAAATAACAAGTGTTGTTGAGAATGTGGAGTGAAAGGAACTCTTGTACACTGCTGGTGAGATTGCAAATTGGTGCAGCCACTATGGAAAGCAGAATGGAGGTTTCTCAAAAAACTAAAAATAGAAATACCATAAGACCCAGTAATGCTACTTTTGGGAATTTATGCAATGAAAACAAAATCACTAATCCATAATGATACACACATTTCCATGTTTACTATAGCATTATTTATAATAGCCAAAATATGGAAGCAACCCAAATGTCCATTGATGGATGAATGGATAAAGAAGAGGTAGCATATATAGTGGAATATTACTCAGCCATAAAAAAGAACTAAATCTTACTATTTGCAATGACATAGAAGGACCTTAAAAAGTGCTATGCTAGATAAGTCAAATAAAGAAAAGCAAATACCTATGATTTCACTTATATGTGGAATGTAAGTAACAAAACAAACACACAAACAGAAATAGACTCACAGTCACAGAGAACAGACTGGTGGCTGCCACAGGGAGAGAGGAGGGGGATAGGTGAAACAGGTAAAGGAGGAAAGAAAAAATTAGTGGGATTTTTTTTCTTTTAAATGCTTGATATCTCAACTTAGGTGACAGTTACAAGAATGTATGCATGTGTCTGATTCATTAAGCTGTACACTAACACTTATGCATTTTATTGTATGTACCTCAATTAAGAAACAAAAAGAAATAGGAGGGAAAAAAAAAGAAGAATTGAATTCAGACTGAGTTCTGGCCTCTCTTCCCCTATCGCAATAGTCTTTAATAATGTCTTGTCTGTGAAAAAATAAAAAAGAATATTTAGGTACAAAGTCCAAGAGATACAGGTGCACTGTATTTAATACTGAATAATATACACATTTCTCTCTCCCATTTGGAATATGCTAGTTTGGTTGATAATTAATGAAACAGTGAATATTTAATTATATTCCTCTGCCAGATAAATCAATACTATTTTCCGTATACAGAATAATTTTAGCTTTAGTGTTCTGGCTGTACTCCAAAACAGATGATAGCCGGTAAAAGTCTTACTGTAACTTCAAATTGGTAAGGTAGTCTTCAGTGTAACTGACAAAGAACTTTACACTGTCCAATATAAGGATAACTTCACATGAGGGGTGGTTAAGACAAATGCCCTGTCATCTGCAAAGCACCACATAATTCTTTTAGATGAAAGACACTGGAAAATGTAAGGGCTTGTTATAAATATCTCAATAAAATTGGTTATTTTTGCTGTAATGCACAATTAAGAGGCTGAAAAAAAGCAGCAAGAGATTTCTAAAATACATTATCTTAGAAAATTTACTTTTTCTTCTTAATAATTTTGTCTCATCTCAAAGGTGTACTAAGCTGCTAAATTACCAAGAGTTAGCTCCTCTTGCATTTTTTACATTGCATTAAGTTTTGAAATGGATGGGTGCATCTGTTTTGCTGATTCAAGTGATACCATCCATCATCCACGTGAAGCCATCAGGGATATATTACTGCTTTTCGTAAGACATATACTCCATGTTGAAAATCTTAGACATCACATCTAGACACATTGCCTACTTTTTTTACTCTTAAATCATTTGCATAAAAATGGAAAAATAGTTCTTCTGTGCATCAGCTTAGCAAGAAAAATTAGCCATGAAAAGGAGGAAATTTGTTTGCTATTGAGTCTTGAATTTTGTTTTCTTCTGAACTTTTAGTTATACTTCAGTTTGGTTTTATTTACCAATTACATAGGAAAATTTCATTTTTCTCCTGTTCTGTCTCAAGCTTGTTCATTTTCTTATTTACTACCTAATCTCTCTCTTTCTCTCTCTCCCCCTGTTCCTCAACCTCAAGCCTATCAATGGCACCTAAGAAAAGACCTCTTAATTAGTTATGTACCTAGTTGGTTTATGCATTTATAATATTAAGGAGACTGGGATCACAGTAAATTGGATGATCTGCAGTACTTATGTGTAAGGCTTCAAAACAAATATTTTTAGTTATTTTACAGTGGTTGTTCTTTGGGACTTTATAAACAGGCACACAGACTAAACTACATCAAACTGTGACTAGAAAAATAAACCAGTTTTTGAGAATCAAAATGAGTGTACCAACTTGCACTGTAAACTAACTGAAATTCCTCATTTCAAAATGACAACAAGAAAAACTTCACTAAGAATTACTGTAAATCAAAAGGAAAAATATATATTCTCTACAACTCTGGAAACAATATCTCTAACTAAAAACAATGTTTCTCTATGAACATTTGCTGAGCAATATTCTAATTCAATTTGACAGAATTATTGGTTATTAAAATCCAGGGGTGGTTTCTGTTCAATAAAATGGTTTTGTTTGTAAGTTGAGTCACATTGGAAATAAGTTCCATTGTGCTAAACCCATATTTTAATATTCAACAGATATGCTAATATGTCATATATGTATATATATGTAACATACAGTATTTGCTACATATATACATATGCATATATGCATATGTGTACATATATCAGTATCTAACAAAATTAATTTAATGAAAAGTTGTGAACCAAGATTTAATAAAGACAAATAGTTTATGCAGTAATTATGTGAACTGAGATAAAATAATTAATAAACAATACAGACTGCTATTTTTCCAACAAGCATCACAAGTTCTTTGCAAATTAATTATTCAAAATGTGGTAGTGAATACAGTAATGTGAAGGGTTTTTTTAAGAAAAATAAATTCTAATGATTTTATATTAACAAGGATTTTGTCAAAAGGAAGCTTCCTTTATCACAGTAATGTTTTACTGGAGCATGGGGTACAGTAAGTTCTCTCACTCAAAATATTTGAATTCAATTATCACAAGTTTTTGTTTTGATCAAAGACAAAGCAGATGGAAAAGGACAATATCTTCATAGATATTACCTTTAGTACAGGGGGTTATTCCTGCCCAATTCACATGATTTATCAGGAGCACAAGCCTTGAAACAAAGGATAGCTAGGTATGACAAAGAAAATATGACTTGATATTAAAATACAGAGCTTTTTTCCTACAGATACACTGTTTTAAAGGCAGTCACCCTAATTTAGGTATTTTCCTTATAAAATATATGAATGTAAGTGTGTGGAGAAGTGCAGGACACCCCACAGCACTCCCCATGTAGCTTCTTGCTGTATTAAGATGTAATCTTTGTTTTTAACATCAGTGGTCCCTAAGTTGTGCATATAGATCAACATTTACATAAAAGGAAACTATTTGTTCATGAAATTTCTACAAGTCATACTGGGTAATTACATTTCTCAAGGTGCTTCACAATAGATCCCAGAATACCATTTTTATTTTCCACAAGCAATCCTGAAAAGGCCAGGTACATCTTGCAAAAACATTTCAAATATAAAGGTTCTCTCACTACCAAATATTCCATATGTGTATTTACTAGAAAGGCTGTAATTAGTGTGTTTGCAAAGCAACTGGACCAGGTCATCTTTAACTTTCCTTTTCTGCAGCATCTCCACAGGTAAAGAAAGACAATGTAGTCCTGTTTCCAACATTTTCTTTCCCACACAACAGTCTCCTAATATATAGAGATTTCATAGCATCTGTGTTTGATTATAACTGATCATTTACCTGTCCATCCAATTCCCTTTAATTTAGATATACATGAAGTTATGCAGCATATTATTTTCTATGGGTACTTTATTATAAATGTACAGTTGAATAATTAGGATCACAAAGTTTAGCTGAAATAACAGGGTGTATATAGACCATGGCATTACTGATTTTTATGGAGATATCTGCACTTATCAGGACTCCTTTGGGGTTTATTCAATATCAAGTAAAAGTCATTAATTGCATGGATCATTTGATTGTCCCAGATTACCGTAATTTTTCTTTCCTTTTTTTCCCCTTTATAATCCATTGGTGTATAGGAGGAGGGTGTTAGGAGATCTGTCCTCAGTGCTATGGAGCTAGTCTGTGTGAATGTCTCCTAAATATTATAAATATGTACATGATCTCTTCACAGAAAGCTTTCTTTAGCTGCAAATTAGACATTAGCAACCAAACAGAATGTGAGCTCCCTTCTAAAGCTACATCAATCACTTGTTGGCAAGTGCTTAAAAACGTTAGCATGTATGAGACACTAAAAACATAAGGAAAAGGCACATCATCCTAAAGAGTCAGATGAAATTCTTCTCAAGAATACAATTTCAAAAAACAGGTAACTATCATGGACAAGGTCCTGGAGAACTGAGAGGGTCCAGAGTGGCTTTCATAATTTGACACTCTTTGAAAGCACAAAAGGTAATAGGAAAGGGTAAACCATTGCTTGCTCCTCCCACTGGACAAAGAAGTGTCCCCCACAGAGAGCTGGGTTCATGGGTCATGGTTAGCCTTGCTAATAAGTTGATTAGTGAAGTATGTGGTTAGAATTAAGAGCAAGGAGGCTGAGACATGGGAAAGGGGACCACGACATTCATGACTTCACACCACTGTGCCATTTGGGGATTTACCTGGTTGGAAGGAGATGCCTTCTACCACCGACTTGCTGGGTGACCTGGGCTAACTTCCCTCTCCTGTCTGGGCCACGTCGCCTCATCTGTGAAGGCCTTTCCTGGTCCAGTGCAGCTTCAAATGAGGCCCTCCTGCCAGGCGGTGATGATGCACTCCTCCAGGAAAAAGAGGCCCCAGACTGACCAGGGGCTCTAGCAGCGGCACCTCAGGGTAGAGTGGGCACAGCGGTGTGCCCAGCACCCAGGGTCTTCAGTGGAGAACCGGGGCTCTCAGCGAGTCATGGCTGTCCACGCCCCGTCAGCCGCCCTGGCTGGTGTTGTCAGGGTGTAAATAAGGTGTCCTGCTCAGCCACCGTACCTGCACCGCCCTGGATGCAGGGATGCTGTTGAAGCAGAACAGCGAGCAGGGCAGGCGCAGGGCCGAAGTCACCCCCTGGGCGCTGCTGACGGCCGGCTGCGTGCGCTGCCGTGGGAAGCGCGACGGCGCATGGCCAGGCTGCGCATGTGCACGCAACGCTCCATAGAGCTCCCCTACGGAGCGGCGGGCCTCAGCCTGCCTGCTGCTGGTGCGGCAGGTGATGGAGCCGCTCCTCGGCACAGGTGAGGGCGCCCTGGGCTTCTGTGGGCTGCTTGCGGCCTCTCTGCTGCTTCTCTGCATTCTCATCAGCACCAGCTGCCGCCGCCCAGTCAGCCCACGTGGAGGGCAGGTCTCAGGCCGCAGCTTTGACCCCAAACCTGTGACCAAGGTGCTGGCCACCACTAGGCCCTCAATGAAGGACCACGTGGTGACCAAGTCATCATTACCACCTGTAGCCACATAGCAGCTGTCAAGGCTGGCGAACAGGGAAAGTTCTTTATGGGTGCCTGCAGGAGGAGGGAGCTGTCTGGCTGACACCGGTTAAGTGCTTGCTGTGGGCGAGAAGGCAAACTTGTTCAGTGGGTTGGCCAGTGGATTGCAGGGCCCTTGCTTCTGACAGTGTAGGCAGGGAATCCCCGTCCCTGCTTCAGCAGGCTGTGTACTGGGGCTGACCCAGATGTGTAGGTCTTTCTCATTGTACAGGTACAGGTGACTACTGGCATATGATACCAGGAACAGGCTCTTATCCTCAGGCAGCCACCTCAGATATGCCGCCTTGGTCTTTTCTGTCAGCCAGTCCTCACTGACTAATTTGCTGGTGTCCTTTTTGATGAAATCCAGGTATTGCACCTGGCCAGTGGAGAAGCCCACCAGCAGGGAGATGGTCTCTGTGACACCAGTAAATTGGTTAAGTCTTGGCAGGCACGCTGGGTTCCCTTACTGATATAAATAATGCAGAGAGACATAGGTGACTTCCTTTAAATTAAGAACTGACAGCTATAAGGAGAAATACTAGAATGAGAAGGCTGTGACTCAGAGAGATGATAGTTAAAAGATAGTTCTTTTCAGAGATTATAAAGAAAACTCAGGGAAAATAAGAAAGGATTGTAAGAAAGCTCCAATTTCATGAGTAGTATGTCTATACTAAAAGTAAGGTAATCCTAACATAGAATGTAAGATTAAATCTTTTCTTATGTAGGAGAGAAAAAGTAATAAAGGTAACAAACACAAAAGATGCCCCACCTGTAGTGGTAAATATTCAAAGAGCAGAGTGTTGTCAACCATGTTTGAAAGTTTCTAACTCAAAACTTTAAAATAAGTGTAGTATTGAAAATGTTGCAAAAAATAAATTTTTGCAAAACAAAATATTTTTTTGAAGTAGTACTACACCTCACTCTCAGACTAAATTACAAATTCAAGAATGAAATAATATGGCCAGAAAATAATGACACCTCTACTAAACAATTAAATGGCATAAATCAAGATAAACTTAAAAAGTTGTTTTACATAAAGGGAAAAATTTAATTTAGTTGTCAAAAAACAGATGTATAGTAAAAACACTATGTAATGGTGAGTCAAAATACTTACATTAACACTAATTATAGGCCCAGTGATTAAAGTAACTAAAGTCAAATCCTCCTACATTCCTCTCTGCATAGAGAGGAAGTAGAAGACTGTAATTATAGAAATACAGTAAAGACAGGGTTTTCAAATAGAGACAGTGAATTAAAAGGAGATGGTATACCTCTCAAATCTAATATTAAAGCAAACAAATGACTGCAGAAAAAAATAGAAAATAAAGGAACATCAAAATACATGAATGTAGAAATAAAAAAACAAAGGCATCAGCATATTAACATGTATGTATGTGAAATTTCATCATTATAACTTTCAGATTTTATAATGTATAGTACTTAAAATTCTGAAGCAAAGTAAATGTTCAATAGATCATATCAATGATGACAATGGTGATAAATTATAATTGTTCTATAACATTTTTAAAAAGCACACCTCATATATATATACACTCATATATGGAAAAGAAAATGAAAGCAATTGTAAATGAAAGCAAAACATAGATGTATAATCAATGAGAGAAAATGATTTTTTAAATGTTAATTGATGCTTTAGGGGAAGAATAGTGTAGTGGAAAACAAAGGTGGATAGATTAATCAATGATTCAATCTATCTTTAAGTGGAAAGTGGAACAGAAAGGTTTCTAGAATATAAACAATAAATTATAAAGAATTCTAATGAGTCAGAGCTTCTCCACCCCAAGGATATATAGAGCTTTCTTATTTTGGAGTGGAGAAAATCTGAGGTTCTTTAGAAATAGAACACCCTAGTGAAAATAGTGGCAGACCTCTCATAATTTCCTGGAATTTAAGAGTGAAGGACATCTCTGCATCACTTTGGGGCAGGACTTGTATCAACAATTTATGGAAGAAATAGTTCTCTCATGTAGAGGCCCCTTAAGTTCACTGAACTTTCTTACTCCAGTATTGAGTAAGAACTCATGATTCCAAGAGTGGCACAGAATGCTTTCTGGATCTGTAGGCATTGCTGGTGGAGCCTGGGTAAATCAGGAGCATGATGCATGATGTAATGACACAAACTCAAATGGAAAGTGGCTTTATAAATGATATAAAGTAGAATGTGTCTACCAAGAATGAAAAGTCCTGTGTTCCTTACACTACATCTTAATAAAGCCTTAACATTACATAAGTCCTCTTGGAAAACAGTGCAGTAGTAGTCCAATGTTAACATAGCACAGCACTGATTTGGATTGGGTTTTGATGTCTTAAAGGAATGGGAACTCATCATACAAATTAAGTTGAGTTTCCAAAACTTAAAATAAGTTCTCATTCTTATATATATTTGGATCTCTGAAATGAAATTTGAATCACTGATGAATATATAAAGATATATGAATAATTCTGTGCTTAATCATGTTGTATTAAAATAAATAAATGTAAATTATATTTATCAGTGATATAATTCTCTACCTATAAAACCCAAGATAATCAGCAAAAACAATGAATAAAATGGATGAGTATATACATATTTCAAACATTCTCTTATTACCCAGTAATAACAACCTAGAAAAGTTGTGAACAAAATATTTACAACAGCCTCAGGAAAAAAAGTATAAGGTACTTAGAAATAAATTTAAAGAGAACATTATATGATTTAAAGGACACTTAAATAAATGAAAGACATAAGATGAAATGAATCATAATTATAAAGATATAATTGCTTCATAGATTTGATAAATATTACTATAACATTTAAAGACTCAGGAATAAATGCAGAAATTCACAGAATTAGTAAAGTGCTTTAGAAAGCTGTCAAATACAAAATAAAATTGTAAAAATCTCTGTCATTCATATATACAAAACTAACCAGGTAAAAATTGTAGTTAAAAAAGTCCATTTTAATAGCAGCAATAAACAGTGTATCCAGAAAACAAGTGTGCTAATTTTACTTTCAGAGGAAAGGAATTATGAAAAGAGTGATAATGGATTAGATTGCAAAAAGATGGGACTTCTTTTTTCCTTCCACTGAACATATAAATAGAAGATAAAATCATGCATTCACATTGTCAGTTACAAATAAGACGAAGCAGCTTGGGACAGACCTCTGAGAATAACTAGAAAATCTGATTGAACTACATAAAATAATCAAGGTAAAGGCACCAATCTAAAATCTAAAATAACCAGCAAAATATATCCTTCCAAAAGAAAAGAGGGAAAGGAGACAAAACAGTCACATGATAAATCACCAATGGTAGCTATAGTAATGCTAAAAAACTAGAATATTAGTCCAAGCAGAATATTGGACTAAGTAAAATATAAGGCAAGAAGCATTACTACAGATAAAAGGATGTGATGCTTAATTTTATGTCAGTTTGATGACCATAGAGTGTTCAGATATCTGGCTAACCATTATTTATGGTTGTGTCTGTGAGGGTATTTCTGGATGAAGTGAGTATTTGAATTTGTGAAATGCAATAAATTTGGGGAGAACTCAGTGAAGTGGCCTCCAATCCACTGAGAGACTGAGTAGAACAAAATGGTGAAAGAAGTTTTTGCTTTCTTATTGGCCGCTTTAGTTGAGACACCTCATCTCAATCTTCTCAGGTCCTTGGACGAAGAGCTACATTATTAGCTTCCCTGGTTCTCAGGCCTTTGGACTCAGACTGAGTTATACCACCGGCTTTCCTGGATCTCCAGCTTGCAGATGGCAGATCTGGGGACTTCTCAGCCACCATATTCAAGTAAGCCAATTCCTAAAAAAACAACCCACAAAAAATAATTATACACGCACACACACACACACACACACACACACATATATATATATACTATTTATTACTGCTGTTTCTTTTATGATGATAATGAACTTAATCCATCAGGAAGATTCTAAATCAGTCATCTCAATAACATAGCTTCCAAAATATATAAAGCAAAAATTGGAAAAAAAAAGAGAAATAGACTAATCCACAACCATATCAATACATCTTTCTCAAAAGTTGATTGAGTAGATTTAAAAATTGTAAAGATGTAAACATTCTGAATACCATGATTAATAAAAAAAGAAAATAATACAGAAAGAAAATTTTAAAATACTAGAAAATGCCTGAAAATTAAGCAATGTTTTTAAAGTAATCATGAATCAAAAAAAATTCACAGCAAGGATTATAGCATATGTGAAATGACTGATAACAAAAATATTATATATCAAATGTTTGCTTCTGGTCAAATAGAGCAACAGGGTGTGTATTTACCCTCCTGTTTGAAATAGCTAAGAGATTGGCAAACTATGTGAAAAATATGGTTTCTAAGACCCTGAAGTTGTAGTGTAAGCCCAGACTGTTGCCTTTTCTTTTTTGTAACACAAGTATTTTACTCAAAACTCTGATTGCCAATACATCCACTTCAAAGATTATCTCAAATTAACACATTGCCAGCCACAGAACTAGACAAAGGGCAAGGCTGCCCCTCCTGAAGTTCCATTGCTTAATGAATTTTGGTTGATTTAGATAACTGACCATTTAGGTATTTTCTTGTTTTGTTTTGTTTTCTCCTTCCTGTGTTTTAATCCCATCTCTTACATTGCAAATTCACCAAGAGAGAAACCCTAGGTCCCCCAACTCTTGACCCCAATAAAAACAGAGCCCCAGGCCTATGCTCTCTCCTGCTCTCCTCCTTCTTACTTTTCTCTCTCTCTCTCTCTCCTGTCTCTTAAACACATACATACACACACACAGAACCTGGCTGCAGGGCTTCAGGCATGCTGCATACCCTCCAGGACTTGTGAGTAATAAAGCTAGTTTCTTCCAGGTTCCTGATAGTTATTCCTGAGGGCATCTTGTATTCATAAGAACCACAGGACCAGTTCAGCCACAACATTGGTCCTGAACAGTAAAGAACATGTATGAAAGTACATTGCGATTCAATCTTTGGTCATGTGAATGTATGCATGAATAAATTAACAAAGGAGTGAATAAGCTTAGCATTATATCAACAGACTAGATAAAATCTATATGAGTGGCTGAGCTATCTGTGGAAAAAAATTGTTTTCCTTCTTGGACATGATTTTATTCCCCAAATATAAGGCGAAAGTGTTTGTACTCCAATTATTTGCTGATATCTTTAACATTAAGCCAAAATGATCTCATTTGATCCCAAAAAATCAAATGGAGGGTGTTTAGTTGAAAAGAATGTTAAATCCTGTTTTGCTCTGTATCTTATTGGGTGGAGCCAAAACATTCTTTATTTTTTTCACTTTATTGCTTCTGAAAGTACACCTTTTAATGAAGTCTAATGATTGCTGGTGTTAATATATTAACCTTGGATGTTCTGATGCACAAATTAAATGAAAACCTTATGTAGTGGTTTTCTTTGGAGATGATGTGTAGTTTTGTATTTGTAAAATCCAGGGGATTGTTATTGAAACCCAAATCCTAAATTTTCTATTTGCTCAGAGCAGGGGATGTCCCTTGGTGCTGGGAAGTGACAGCACATGCTTAATTGTCAGAGTTCACTGGTAAAATTTCAGAGATTTTGAAAAGTTCCTGAATCCTCACAGCTTATTTATTACCCATTCTTATGAAATCCCTAGACCGTGGCTTTCCTCATATGATATATGAGCATGAAATGTATGTGATATATAATCCATATATTACACATGTGAAATACTTTACCATCTAAATTTTTCATCCTGATAACTTGGTTTTTTATAGCATATATTGAAATACTAAGGAAATGTGAAAAAAATGTAAAAACAAAGATAACTTCAGAACAAAATACTGATTGTAAACTTTTACAGAAAAGACATGATTTTGTTAATGATGACATAAGAAAAAGATAATATGGTGCCTATGGGATTGCTTAGAAAATTAAGTAAAATTGAGTGATGTGGTATCATAATGGGTAGAAAGGAGACAAATATTCTGTTAATTGACATCAAATTGCAATTTTTCAGTAAAATGTAGTGAACTAATAAAAAATAATATCCAATTTTAATTTCAAAGGGTCAGTCACTAAGTATGGGTATGAACATTCATAAATGGGGAATTAAAAAGAAATCAGAAACCAGAAAAATGATTAAAACAATTATGAAAAATGTAAAAGTTGCTTAGACAAGCATGTTTTAAATCTACAGTTTGAGTCAACAAATGCAAATTTGCTTACATGTGAATATAAATACTAGGTGAGAGACAAAATCTTCCATCAGATCCAAGATTAATGGTTATTCTGTGAGTGTATAAGAGAAATGCAATCTGAGAAGTTTTCCTATGGATTTATCAGAACTAAATATTGTAGTTCTAAAGCTGAATGTGGGTAAGATTGTAATATTATGCTTATTTTATTATTATTATATACTATTTTGTCCAAGTATTTTCTAATTTTTTAAGAGTTAATGATATGTAAAATTAATTTGAAAGTGCTAATTACAGAAATCAGAGTACCAGGATAGTGAAAAATAAGAAAGAATAAAGAATCGGATACTAGTATATCCATTCCTGTTCTGGGAATATGTAGGAAAGAAAAATGTTAAAATATATAGGAAACAAATCAGCAAAAAAGTGTAAATTAAGTTCTGATTATACTTAAATATAAGTGAAATTTATTCACAAAATTTCAGCAGTGTGAAATGATTTTAAAACTCACATAATTTCTTGAAGCCTGAGAATGATATACTCTCTTCCATCCAGTGAATTTTTAGTCCATAATCATTGAATTGTCTGGATGCTAGGGGAAAAAGTGCTCATTAGATTGGGAGTTAGGGAATCTTGAGGCGAAGCAGAACTTCATTACCAGCAATATCACTTGTTATATAGCCTTCCTTTATTTTCCTAATTATTAATTAACTAATATTTATTTTTCTGCTCTACATAAAAGTCACACTTATTTATATGTTCTGGAATACCATTACTGTCAGAGGACTAAAGTAATCCATACTGTTTTAGAGGTGATATACTCACAAATAAATAATTATAATGGGGGTTGATATTTTAATAGACAAATATGCAGAAAATATAAAGACTGACAGTTAATGAGAGCAGATAGGAGGAAATCTTAAGAATGTTGTTATCAAGTAATGACATTTAAATGGTCTTAAAAGAGTCATAGAATTTTGCCAGACAGAAAAGATAAATTGTCTGTAGTATGATTTATAGTCTATAAAAATTTTTGTCTGTGTTTGAGGACAATGAATTGAGTTTCTAATACCCAACATTAGTGCATATGTTTTATAAACAAACAAAATGTTTATATACATATACCTACGTAAGCATATATTTAAAAAAACATATATAAAAACCTATGTAAACATATATGTTATTTCTATTTCATTATCATTTGCTATGGCTCCATCATCAATCAAAATTTCAGGCATTTCATTGTTAAGCAAACACATTTATTATGTTCAATTCTGTCTGAAGGAAAATTGACAACACAAGATAAGGTTCCCATAGTCCCAATCATTTTCAAGTTTTTGTTGTTTATTTTAATACAGGTGTACAATGAAAGAATAAGTACAAGGGTTTTAAACAGTATAGGAAAATACTTTTTATTGTTCTTTTAGATTCCAATAAAACTTAATCAGTTGAATCAGCAACCCTTTTCCATCCTCACCATACACAGACATAAATGCATTAATTACTAAAAAGCAAAGACCAAAATGAAACAAACACTAAAACTAAATTTTTAAAAGGTAGAACCTCCATCTAGATTAGTTCAACTTTGTTAATATTGAACATATATGTGTATGAATATTCAATTTAATTTTTTAAAAATCCTTTGTAAATTCATTATCTGTGCAGTTCCCATAATGGTTTTTGTCTTCTACAAAAAAACACTGTTTTAACCAATAATAGAAGTTTTATATTACTTTTGATGACAGAATTTTTTTCCAAATTTTGAAAATAAACCAGTTACCATACTAGAAGAGTTCAAGCAAACTCATCTAGCATCACCTAGAGTTATTTCCCGTTATCCTCTGAATTTTATGAAATTTTCATGTGCTAGTAGCTGACATCAGGAGATTTCATGTACCTCAGGTAGATGTACATAGGGCCTTGGAGGTGAATGAGCATGGTTAGCTACATGGACATTAAAATACAGTTAGCATAGACTGACCAAGATATAAGAGGTCGCAGTTATATTTGGAAGATTTGCTGTTCTTGTTCCTCCTTTGAAGGCCTACATATATTTTGGTTTTCCTCTTTCTTCTAATTGTTAAAATATAAAAGTAAAAAATTTGCCAAATGTTGTTACTATGGTGATTAATATCTAGGGCTTATGAAGAAACAAAAATCTTGTTAAAAAAAGAGAAAGAGAAAAGAGGAAAGAGAATATAAAATAAATGAGGTAAAATTCAAAAGAAAATAAACATTATAATATTAAGAAGGAATTTAGCTGAAGATTTGTCTGTAAGTGGTGTGGCATTTTGGAGAAGAGGAAAACTACTTCCCTTTAATTACCTGCCATAAGGAAATACGTTTATCTTCTTCAGTGTGATGACTATTTTATCAACTGTTATACTTTTAATGAATATATTTTCAACTTGATACTAAAATGCAATTTCGAACTTTTCAGAGCAAGACCTGCATATCACAGCAGGGGTGAGAGAAAAAGCTGAAGGTCAAAGGGAAAATTACTCATGTTAGAACTTGTTTTTACAAGTTAACGCCAATAATCACAAAATCATCTGTGCTCACTCTCAATGGAGAGGACAGATAAAAGAAAAAATTTGAAAGAAATCTTGATAGCTATCCATAATCTGCATATAAACTACTGTACAAAAAAATCCTCCCCATTACACCGAACACATTTTTCATTAAATTAGGAATAATGATATTTCTTAAAGTCAAACTGAAATGTTTTCTTCATTAAATATTCAATGTAAATTATTCAATTTAAATAATTGTTTTTACTATTCATACACTGAAATAATAATCAACAAAGGCACACATTAGGGTACTTATTTTAAATAGGAAAGACCTACTAAAGTTCAAGTATATTGCATGAATGAAGCAATTGGTATAATTAACAGGGAGAGCATCAGGAGAAATGAAGTACAGATATACTTTGTTGAGTTTTGTTAAAAAGCAAAATTCAAGTAAATAGGAAGATCTAATAGTCTTTATTAAGCCATTCATGAATTGGGCAGCGTTCCCCCAGCAAGTAGAGAGATACTGCAAAGGGCTACAGAAAAGGAGAGGTTTTTAAAGGCAAAGCAAGGAAGTAATAAACAGAAAAAAAGGATTATTCTGGTCACCCTCTTTTGGGGACCAAAGAATGTTATTAAGGACAATACCTCATCTTCCTTTGATAATGGGAGGGTACGTGTGACATTATCTTATGGAAGCTGACTGGGAAATTCCTGACTAACTACATTTCTGGGGGAGGTTGAAACTGCAGTTAGATTAGGCATTAAGCCCGGGATTGGCCTAACAGAAGTGACACCATGTTGGGCCTCTGATTTTCTTTTTAACAATTTGAACAGAGTTGGTATTCAGGTTCATATATTACTCATTACTCTATTTAAAAAAAATAGAAAATAATTATCCCACAATACAAAATTATAAGTGCTTTTATGAGAGAAAACTTACCCACTTTGTCACAGATATCTGTTAATATGGCCTTCTAAACCTTCAAATTCTCAGAACTTAAAATGTAATATCAAACTACTAAGAGTCAGAAATTTTAAACTCTGATACAAATACAGTAGCTAATACACCATATGACCTTGAAAGTTTATTTAAAATCTTGGAATCTTTGTTTCTTTATCTGCAACTTGAGAACTTTGGACTAAACTGGTCTTTTCATCAGCAAAACTGTCCTTTTAGAAATTGACATTGTACTAATGAGCATTTTGAGCTACTTTTGATATTTTAAAGTCTTCTAAGAAAGAATAGTATCAGTCTCATTACTTAAAACTGGAATTTTTACCAATTTAATTTGATTTCTGATCACATGGACTTATTTGATCAAAGGAGAAAAAACATGACTGTTTATATATGCTATTTTTGGTAGATAAATATTTTGAAAATATGGCATCTGTGTGAAAGAAGGCAATAAAAGCAGTTCTCTGAAGCACTAAAATGTATTTTTATATTTAACCATTTTGCACAACTGCCAAAATTCAAAAGTATTATTTTATTTTACTTTGAAGTATTTTAATTTGGGGGGGGTTGTTTATACAGATTTATACATTTGTTTATGTTCTTCTAACAGGTATAAAAGCAATACTACAATTAGTTTAGTTGCTTAGAATTTTCTTCATTCAAGATTATAATTCCTTTACAAGCTAATTGGTGCAACTGATTCTTTATAAAATCCTGAATTTGTATCTATAATACAATATCAATCCAAATAGATTACATAGGTGTTGAACTTTGACAATCCATTCTAAACTATTACAAAATTCTATACCAAACAAGTAATATGTTTTACAGTTAGCAGTTATTTGCCAAATATAATCATGCATGAGATTTAGATATTAAAAATATATGTATTGAGAACTAAAGAATTTAAATATGAAGTTATTTGGAGTTTATATCAGGATTTGTAGGCAGTATTCTAGGTGCAAATCTAGATGAAATCTAGATGAAAATAAGATCCTGGAAAAATTCCTGAATCTCTTATCTACTAAATATGAATAATAAACTTTACTGTGTAAGATTATTGCCAGGATTTTGTAAAATACATTCAGAGTGTCCATATTGATTTCATTATATAAAACAAATAAATTTGCAGGAGAAAATGTTGTGTTTCTTTAACACAAAGTGTGTAATACATGTTAACAAAAATTCATTGGTAACTTGAGTAAAAGTCAGAAAGGAAAGGGTTAAAAAAGGAAAAATATAGGTTGTTGCAGTATTGGATGTGAAATTAGTGCCAATGGAGAAAAAAAGAAAAGAAAAAGAAAAATCAGTGGCTGTTGTCATGATGGGAAATGTCTAAACAAAATAATTTTTGGAAGGAGAATGTAGGTGTCTGATAGTGTGTGATTTATCATATGGCTTTATCATATGATTTATCATATCATATCATATGGCATATCATATGATTTATCATATCATATCAAATATCAAAGGTGTTGTTCTGGACTTCCCTGGTCCTGAAAAAGTACACATATGTGTAAAATTTCTATTTTTTTTTAATAACCTGATCTGGAAGAATGTATACCAATATGTTACTGATGTTACAAAATCTGATAACTTTTTAATGCTAACAGTGGGTTCTATTACAATAATATTTTTAAATTATCTTTAGAAGAATAAATACCAGGGTTTCTGATGTTGTTTCATGGCATCCTAACCTATCTGTGATCCTGCACATATTTCACTTCCACAAAATTTATTGAATTTTATTACATGTGATAGGAAGGGAGGCACAAAGATTAACACAATATATGCAGCAATGCACATTCAAGTGGGGAGAGGAGCATAAACATAACCATGCCTTGAGCCAAACTGAAATTAGTGAAGCACCTGGAAGAATAAACAATGTGTTGTGGTAACTCAGAGATTACTACTTACTATAACTTGGAGAAGGCTTCATACAGTGGATGGCTGCATAGTGCCTTTCACTCTCATCATTTATTATTTCTGTCCTCTCTTTGCCTTCTTTTGGAATTCTTTCTCCATTTTTATTTCTCCTTTGGGATCCCCAGTACTGAAATGATCCATTTTTCATGTGACTTAATGAAGATTTCCTTTATATTATGTATAATCAGCTTTCAATCATGATTATGAGCAGGAGAAATTAGTAGGCAATTCTACCCCACATTCCACTTTCAAATGTACTGTGTGGATTATAATGATCAAGAACATTTCTTGGATTGCATAGAACTAAGATACAGAAAAATATAGAAAAGGAAATTATGGAAAAATTCATGACAGGAGAAGGTGAGAAGTTTTAGTTATCCTCCTCTAACTTAAAGCCCTGAATTCAGTCACACATATAATGAAAAAGAGGTGAATCATACATGAAAAGATAGCCGCAGAAACATAATGCAAAGCAGTCATTTAAACATTCATAAAATCAGGACTTAGAGATAGACTAGAGTGATGTCCCCTCACATTCTTCCTCAACCCATGGCCATAGTATACCTCTTATTGTAAGTTTGTAACAAGTTCACGTACACAGTGTGAACCCCTTACTTGCTTTCAGAGCAGCATTGCCCTGGAATTTGATCCAAGGTGTTAATACATCAAATCCAAGTAAATAAAACTACTCAACTAGAAGCAGATAACTGTATACACCAAAGAGAGCCATGGACTAGATGTAAGTTTGAAACTAGACAACAGGCCCAACATGGAGTCTCTTATGCTAAGCCCTATGTCACCAAACGAAGACCTAATTACAGTTTTGGCTCTCTCAGAAAAGGAAACCAGTTGATCAAGAATTGCCTGATCGGCACTAGTTAGATAATCTACCTGATAGACTCCTGCAATCCCCTAAAGGAAAGTAACCTTGCAATAATTTTTTGCCAAAATAATTTCTTTTTTTCCTATACTCTTCTGCCTATTAAAAAGTCATTCATTTTATACAGCTTAATGGAGCTCCTTTCTATATGATAGATTGGATGTTGCCCAATTTGAATCAATTTTTGCTTAAATAAAATCTTCAAATTGTTAATATGTCTCAGTTTACCTATTAACAAAGTAACTAAGGCATAAAAGAACCTTTTCCAGGAGTCTTCACTATGCTTACATTGGTTTGTGTCTATGATGCTGTACAGGCCTTCTAAGTCCTCTGAATAAAGAACATAAGACAGTAAAGTAATTCCTGGATGAAGAAGAAAAAGGATTAATAAGAGAAGAACAGACCTTTTGAGAAGTGGGGTATCTTCCCTTTATCTATGATAAACACATAGAAAGACAAAGGGATCATCTATTAAAATATTCAGTACAATGTTAAGACACTCAGTGTTTCTCTTTTTCCTCATTAATAAATGTAAATATGAGAGATAGAGCATTTATGAATAAAATCATTTTGCTTCTGTTGTATTTAAACGGTAGTAGAATATGCCACCCCAAAATATGCCTCTTTGGCATAAGAATTATTTTGAGCTGATTATTTTGAAAAACAGTAAACTCAGAAGTTCTGAAAACAGAGTAGAAGTTACCCATTGTTAAGGTAGATTTGCATTGATTCCAAATTAACAGAAACTCAAGTTGGAGGGATTAAAGATGGCAGCATGAGAGGTGAGACAGAGGCTTCCTCCTAAAACTGCACATAATATGAAAATGTAATTAATACAACTGATCCTGAAAGAGCAATAGGAGAGAGGACTGCGCCAAACTGCATACATTTGGAGAAAACAATAAACCTCACAGAACAGGGTAAGGTACCAAAGCCAAGGCCCGGGGGGACCTAAGCCCTTCCCCCACCCCAGCTCACCAGCAGAAGGAAGAGAAACAGAGCAGATAGGGAGTGGAGGCCTGGGACTGCTGAATACCTAACTCCGGAGATCTGATCTGGGAGCACAAACCTACGTATCGTGGTGTTTTCATGGTACTCTCGTGATTAGGGGGTTGGAAAGCTAAGACAGGAAGAATACCTGGAGAGACTGAGATTCCAGGTGCTGTGGAAAACAGGGATCCATATCCGGCTGCTCAGGGACAAAACAAAGGTGGGCAGTCTGAGAGACTTCCTAACAGCAAGAGGGCTGTTAGAGGGGCAAGGATTGCACAGAGCTTACTGCTCAGGAGAAAGGACAGGTGGACAAAATTGTCTGGGTACACTCTGCCCAGCAGGTTGGGAACTTTCATGATTTCAGCAGCTCCAGCTCCCTGGCTGGCTACAGAGCTCCAAGGACCCCCTCCATGATATGGAGCTTGCTAGGCCTTTCTCCCGGCCAGCCACACCTGGCTCACAAACTGGAAAACCCTACCCTGGCATTAGGCCGGCCAGAGGGAATCCCTGTCTACAGCAAATACAAATGCAAAGAACAGAGCCTTATAACTGTATACTAAGCCCACTGGTTCTGGCATCAGAGACAGACATAGCATCCGGGAAGCAGGAAACAGGTCTTCCCTCACCCGAGGCACCAATACCACTCCCCTGTGACCCCCGACATTGCTCAGGGGCTGAGCAGCTCCAAAGAGTACAGCTTCTGGGCACTAGAGGGCACCACATACAAGTATGAAACGTCAAATGAAGATGGTTCAAAGTAAAATTATGAATATGAATACAACACCTGAGAAAGATTCAACTGAAATCAACCTCATTAATCTGCCTGAAAGGGATTTCAAAATAAAAATCATTAACATGCTCATGGAGATACCGAAAAATATTCAAGAACTCAGGGAAGAATTTCGATCAGAGATACAATCATTACTGAACACAGTATTACAAATGAAACATACAATGGAAAGTTTTAAAAGCAAATTCGATACAGTGGAGGAGACGATAAATGAAATAGAAATTAGAGAAGAGGAACACAAAGAAGCTGATGCACAGAGAGAAAAAAGGATCTCTAAGAATGAAAGAATATTGAGAGAACTGTGTGACCAACCCAAATGGAACAATATTCGCATTATACGGGTACCAGAAGAAGAAGAGAGAGAAAAAGGGCTAGAAAGTATCTTTGAGGAGGTAATTGCTGAAAACTTCCCCAATCTGGTGAAGGAGATAGTCTCTCAGGCCATGGAGGTGCACAGATCTCCCAACACAAGGGACCCAAGGAAGACAACATCAAGACATAATTAAAATGGCAAAGATGGAGGATAAGGACAGACTATGAAAAGCACCCAGAGAGAGAAATAAGATCACATATAGAGGAAAACCCATCAGTCTATCATCAGACTTTTCAACAGTAACCTTACAGGCAAGAAAGGAGTGGCATGATGTATTTAATGCAATGAAGCAGAACGGCCTTGAACCAAGAATACTTTATCTGGCAAGGTTATAATTTAAATATGAAGAAGGGATTAAATAATTTCCAGATGAGCAAAAGCTGAGAGAATTTACCTCTCACAAACCATCCCTACAGTGTATTTTGGAGGGACTGCTATAGATGGAAGGGTTCCTAAGGTTAAATAGCTGTCACCAGAGGTAATAAAACCACAGTAAAGAAAGTAGAACAGTTAATTACTATGCAACTGCAAAGTTAAATCAACTATACCCAAAGTCAATCAAGGGATAGACAAAGAGTAGAGAATATGATACCTAATATATAAAGAATGGAGGAGGAAGAAAAAGG
The DNA here is from genome assembly GCA_032199065.1 of Smutsia gigantea. Lineage (NCBI taxonomy): Eukaryota > Metazoa > Chordata > Mammalia > Pholidota > Manidae > Smutsia > Smutsia gigantea. Next base: position 230,999 of record JAVSCE010010524.1, on the reverse strand, counting down.
AGGAGAAAAAGAAGAACCTTTAGACTGTGTTTGTAATAGCATACTAAGTGAGTTAAGTTAGACTCTTAGATAGTAAGGAAGTTAACCTTGAACCTTTGGTAACCACAAATCTAAAGCCTGCAATGGCAATAACTACATGACTTTCGATAATCACCCTAAATATAAATGGTCTGAATGCACCAATCAAAAGACATAGAGTCACTGAATGGATAAAAAAACAAGACCCATCTATATGCTGCCTACAAGAGACTCACTTTAAACCCAAAGACATACACAGACTAAAAGTGAAGGGATGGAAAAAGACATTTCATGCAATTAATAGGGAGAAAAAAAGCAGGAGTTGCAGTACTTGTATCAGACAAAACATACTGCAAAACAAAGAAAGTCACAAGAGAGAAAGAATGACATTGCATAATGATAAAGGGGTCAATCCAACAAGAAGATATAACCATTATAAATATCTATGCACCCAACACAGGAGCACCTACATATGTGAAACAAATACTAACAGAATTAAAAGGGGAAATAGAATGCAATGCATTTATTCTAGGAGACTTCAACACACCACTCACTCTGAAGGACAGATCAACCAGACAGAAAATAAGTAAGGAGACAGAAGCACTGAACAATATATTAGAACAGATGGATGAAACAGACATCCACAGAACTCTACACCCAAAAGCAGCAGAATACACATTCTTCTCAAGGGTGCATGGAATATTTTCAAGAATAGATCGTATACTAGGCCACAAGAAGAGCCTCAGTAAATTCAGAAAGATGGAAATTGTACCAACCAGTTTCTCAGACCACAAAGGTATGAAACTAGAAATAAATTACCCAAAGAAAATGAAAAATCCCACAAACACAAGGAGGCTTCACAACAGGCTCCTAAATAACCAATGAATCAATGACCAAATAAAAACAGAAATCAAGTAATATATAGAAACAAATGACAACAATAATTCAATACCGCAAAATCTGTGGGATGCAGTCAAGGCCGTGCTAAGAGGAAAGTATATTGCAATATAGGCCTACCTCAGGAAAGCAGAGCAATCCCATATGAACAGTCTAAACTCACTATTAACAAAACTAGGAAAAGAAGAACAAGTGAGGCCCAAAGTCAGTAGAAGGAGGGACATAATAAAGATTAGAGCATAAATAAATAAAATCGAGAAGAATAAAACAGTAGAAAGAATCAATGAAACCAGGAGTTGGTTCTTTGAGAAAAAAAAACAAAATAGATAAACCCCTTGCCAGACCTATCAAGAAAAAAAGAGAGTCTACACACATAAACAGAATCAGAAATGAGAAAGGAAAAATCACTATGGACACCACAGAAATACAAAGAATTATGAGAGAATACTATGAAAAATTATATGCTAACAAACTGGACAACCTAGAAGAAATAGACAGCTTTCTAGAAAAATACAACCTTCCAAGGCTGACCCAGAAAGAAACAGAAAATCTGAACAGACCAATTACCAGCAATGAAATTGAATTGGTAATCAAAAAACTACCTAAGAACAAAACCCCTGGACCAGATGGCATTACCACTGAATATTATCAAACATCTAGTGAAAACCTAATACCCATCCTCCTTAAAGTTTTCCAAAGAGTAGAAGAACTGGGTATACTTTCAAACTCATTCTATTAGGCCAGCCTCACTCTAATACCAAAACCAGGGAAAAGACTCCACAAAGAAGATAATTACAGACGAATATCCCTAATGAACATAGATGCAATAATAGTCAACAAAATATTAGCAAACAATTCAAAAGTACATCAAAAAGATCATCCATCATGATAAAGTAGGATTTATTCCAGGGATGCAAGGATGGTACAACATTCGAAAATCCATCAACAAAAAGAAGGACAAAAACCAAATGATCATCTCCAGAGATGTGGAAAAAGCAGTGGACAAAATTCAACACCCATTCATGATAAAAACTCTCAACAAAAGGGTATATACAGGGCAAGTAACTCAACATAATAAAGGCCATATATGACAAACCCACAGCCAAAAATATACTTCACAGTGAGAAGATGAAAGCTTTTCCTTTAAGATCAGTAACAAGACAAGGATGCCTACTCTCCCCACTTCTATTCAACACAATTCTGGAGGACCTAGCCTTGGCAATCAGAAAACACAAAGAAATAAAAGGCAGCCAGATTGGCAAGGAAGAATTAAACTGTCCCTGTTTGCAGATCACATGATATTGTACATAAAAACCCTAAAGAATCCACTCCTAAATGACTAGATCTAATCTGAAGTCAGCAAAGTTGCAGGATACAAAAGTAATATGCAGAAATCTGTGGCATCATATATACTACCAGTGCTCTAACAGAAAGAGAAATAAGAAAAACAGTTCCATTCACAATTGCATCAAAAAGGATAAAATACCCAGAATAAACCTAACCAAGGTAGTGAAAGATCTAGACTCTGAAAACTACAAGACACTCATTAGAGAAATTAAAGAAGATACCAATAAATGGAAACACATCCTGTGCTCATGGATAGGAAGAATTAATATTGTCAAAATGGCCATCCTGCCTAAAGCAATTTATATATTTAATGCAATTCCTATCAAAATACCAACAGCATTCTTCAATGAACTAGAGTCAATCATTCTAAAATTCATATGGAATCACAAAAAACCCCGAATAGGCAAAACAATCCTGAGAAGGAAGAATAAAGCTGCAGGTATTATGCTCCCAAACTTCAAGCTTTACTACAAAGCCACAGTAATCAAGACAATTTGGTACTGGCACAAGAACAGACTCATAGACCAATAGAACAGAGTAGAGAGCCCAGATATAAACCCAACCATATATGGTCAATTAGTATACAATAAAGGATCCATAAACATAAAATGGGGAAATGACAGCCTCTTCAACAACTGGTGTTGGAAAAACTGGACAACTACACGCAAGAGAATGAAACTGGATTTTTGTTTAACCCCATACACAAAAGTAAACTTGAAATGGATCAAAGACCTGAATGTAAGTTATGAAACTGTAAAACTCTTAGAAGGCAACATAGGCAAAAATCTCCTGAATATAAGCATGAGCAACTTTTTCCTGAATGCATCTCCTCCAGCCAGGGAAACAAATGCAAAAATGAACACATGGGACGACATCAAAGTAAAAAGCTTGTGTATGGCAAAGGACACCATCAACAAAACAAAAAGGCATCCCACAGTATGGGAGAATATATTTGTAAATGACATATCTGACAAGGTGTTAAAATCAAAAATATATAAAGAACTCACACCCAAAAAGCAAATAACCCAATTAAAAAATGTGCAGAGGATATGAAGAGATAATTTTCTGAAGAAAAAATTCAGATGGCCAACAGACACATGAAAAGATGCTCCACATCACTAATCATCAGGGAAATGCAAATTAAAACCACAATGAGATATCACCTCCCACCAGTAAGAATAGCCTGCATTTGAAAGACTAAGAACAACAAATGCTGGTGAGGATGCTGAGAAAGGGAACCCTCCTACACTGCTGGTGGGAATGTAAGCTAGTTTGACCATTGTGGAAATCAATATGGGAGCTCCTCAAAAAACTAAAAATAGAAAAGCATTTGACCTGGGAATCCAACTCCTTGAAATTTACCCAAAGAATACATCTTCTCAGATTCAAAAAGACATATGCACCCCTATATTTATTGCAGCACTATTTACAATAGCCAAGATATGGAAGCAACCTAAGGTGCATCAGTAGATGAATGGATGAAGAAGAAGTGGTACATACACACAATGGAATACTATTCAGCCATAAGAACAAATCCTACCATTTGAAACAACATGGATGGAGCTGGAGGATATTATGTTCAGTGAAATAAGCCAGGCAGAGAAAGACAAGTGCCAAATGACTTTCCTCATTTGTGGAGTGTAGCAGTGCAACAAAATTAAAGGAACAACATAGCAGTAGACTCATAGACTCCAAGAACGACTAGTGGTTTCCAAAGACGAGGAGTGTGGGAGGGCATGTTGGGAGGGAGAGAGAAGGGGATTGAGAGGTATTATGTTTAGTACACATGGTGTGAGGGTTCATGGGGAAAACAGTGTAGCACAGAGAAGGCAAACAGTGAATCTGTGGCATCTTGCTACACTGATGGACAGTGACTGCATTGGGTGTGGACTTGATAATATGGGTAAAAGTAGTAACCACATTCTTTTTTCATGTGAAACCTTCATAAGAGTGTATATCAATAATACCTGAATAAAAAATTTTTTAAAATAAATTAACAGACACCCTATTCATAATGGAGAAAGCACAGATTTAAATCAGCATAACACACCCTATTTTTTTTACCTTGTTTTACCTGGTAACCTCCCATAACTGCACCCCCTGCACACACACACTTTCTTTTTTGTCTGTAGTTAAAGGTGGTATTTAAAGTTCTGGCTTCAGCTAACTGGAAGTTATTCCTTTTCCCTGGTTATCTCCCATGTGTAGGTAAAGTATACATGTTAATAAACTTGTTTTTTTTCCTTGTTACTCTGTCTTTTATGATAGAGAATCTCAGCCAAGAACTCAGAAGAGTAGAGGGAAAGTTATTTTTCCTCCCCTACATATTTTACCAGTGCTTTACTTTCTAGTTTTCTGGGAGATGGTAAATTGCTCTGTAACAAAGCACATTTTCAAATAATTCTAAAATTGCAGGGCTTTACTTCCAGTCAATTCAAGTTGTATATCCTTATTTTAACCTTAATGTTTTATGTTATCAAGCTTGAAACTTTTTTTATATCCCTGTTCATGTAGAGATTTAAAAATGAACAACCAGAAATGACTGACATTTTTGTCCTGCCTGTGTATACTTTGACTGAGAATTGGCATTGACTCACCAAGATTTAAGGAAAGTAGATGGATATATATTAATCCTGTTTCAAGCTTGAAATTTTCTCTCTACCAGGGGCCTTTCTATGATCTCATCCACATGGTTTAAAATACGGAAATGATCTAACTCACAAAGTAATTGCATACCAGATGCAGAGAAAGGGGATTCAATTCAGGAATACCTTTTTAAATTGGGCTTGGCACACTAATAATTTAACCATAACAAGAAATTTCTCTGGTAAAATGAAGAGACTGAATGATCTCGGAGGTGCCTACATTAATATAAACTTCAACAATCTCTCTGCAAATATCTTTTTTTTTCTAGATAGAGGGGTTTCAAAAATATCAATCAGTGAGGAAGGAATTCTCTTAAAAGACATTGATATTTTGACAACTACTATCAGTAAAGCCTTGAGATAAATATTGCTGCAAGGGCCTTTCAGACTGACTTGTTTTGTTGTTGTTTGCTGGTTCTTTTGGAAGGAATATTTTGGTCAACATTAAAAGATTTGCGTGATTTTGGTGTAGTTGTAGATGCTTCATCACAAAATAGATTTTTAGCTATGTTGTACTATGGTTTTAGTCATATTTTACATTAGCCAATTTCTACTAATAAATTTCAGAAATGTATTAGATCAATGAGATAATTATTCTTCTGTCCATGATATGGTAACCAGTATGGAACTATCACTTCCACAGTAAACTAGAAAACCAGATAAAATATATGATGCACCAGTTTTCTATACTGTCAGCACAAGGTTATGATCTCTTTTAGAGGGAAAACATGCAATATGAGATTTAGAACTACCCTGGCTTCTTACCTTGGAGCCCAATCAGAATAAAGTATAGGAGGTTGAATCCAAGTAGAAGATAGAAATCTCATGAGCAGGGGAAATTGAAACTGAAGTGTGGGCCTGCTGTGGCAATAGGAATTCAAAGAACAGAGTATCAGAGAGAAGAGAGCTACACAAAGAAGGAATTCTGGGTATGTAAAATGGTCTCACTAATTCTTCAGACAAATACTAAGCTTTGCCTACACCAGCCAAAACTCTAAAGGCCTGGCAGAACATGGTTTGTTGGTGATTCCAAGTTAAACAGAGACTTCAAAGGTCATACTGGTCTGAGAGACATAGGAGATCTAAGTAGCTAAACAAGACTTTTTGCACATCTAAGATGATCAGTTTATATACTAGAAAGCTGTCCTTTATAAAAAGGGCTATGCATAGCTTTATATACTTTATAACTTCCTTTAAATAGCTTGAAAACAAATATTTTTATAAAGATGAATCTGATACTTGAGTAAAGGAACTGCCTGAGTGAAAACACAACAGTTTTTAAGGAGACTCAAATATCCACAATGTCCAGCAGAAAACTAAGAAATAAAAGACTCCGTTTCTACATGTAAGGAGCTTGGAAGTCATGACTCCTTCCACACAAGTAAAAAGCTTAAGAAACTGAAAAGTCAATAACTTTTCTTGCATCCACGAGAGAACAGGACACAAGGCAGACTGCTGGCATCAAGATTTGAGAGCCCAACAGGTAAATACTGGGAATCACTGGAGTAGAGATACATGAGTGGAAACCTGTGCATGAGAAGTTTAGCTAGAAAACCTAGCTGCAATTGAAGAATTGCTGGAGGCTGAGTGTGGGCAAGTTTGAGAGTTAATCATTCTTCTGGATTGTTACCACAGTCTAACTGACTTGAAGGAAAGGAAATACCCAAATCCAGCCAGATATAGCTTTCTACTTGGGGAATAGAAATATTGAATTCAATAATAAAAAGAAAATGAAGCTTATGAAAAACTACTTACAATGGGAGGTATGGGTATGAGTCCCCAAAAAACATTTGATTTGGCAAATGAATAAATATAATGGGAACAGGAAGAAAATTTGTCACTGTTGAAGAAAACCATTATAGATATGGACTATTTCAGAAAAATAGAAATGGGGAAAATTGTTCTAATATCCTGTGTTGGATTGGAATTAGAGGTGTCCATGTGAATTCATCCTAAGTATGTGCACTGACAGTACCTTACCACTAAGGGATCCATAATTTGCCTTCTTTTTTTTTTGGGGGGTGCATAAAAAATTTTAATGATAACTTTTCCATAAATTGTGCCTTTTTTTAATATAATTTATTTTATTATCATTAATTTACAATTATATGTGCAATATTACGATTATTAAACTACCCCTTCATCAGGTGCCCCCCACCAAACCCATTACACTCACTGTCCATCAGCATAGTGAGATGCTACAGAATCACTACCGGTCTTCTCTGAGTTGTACTGCCCTCCCCGTGCCCCCCCAACATTACATCTGCTAATCGTAATGCCCCTTTTTCCCTCTTATCCCTTTTTTCCCGCCCATTTTCCCCAGTCCCTTTCCCTTTGGTAACTATTAGTCCGTTCTTGGGTTCTGTGAGTCCGCTGCTGTTTTGTTCCTTCAGTATTTTTTCTCTGTTCTTATACTCCACATATGAGTGAAATCATTTGATACTTGTCTTTTTCGGCTTGGCTTATTTCACTGAGCATAATACCCTCTAGCTCCATCCATGTTGTTGCAAATGGTAGGATTTGTTTTCTTCTTATGGCTGAATAATATTCCATTGCGTATATGTACCACATCTTCTTTATCCATTCATCTACTGATGGACACTTAGGTTGTTCCATTTCTTGGCTATTGTAAATAGTGCTGCAATAAACATAGGGGTGCATCTGTCCGTTTCAAATTGGGCTGCTGCATTCTTAGGGTAAATTCCTAGGAGTGGAATTCGTGGGTCAAATGGTATTTCTATTTTGAGTTTTTTGAGGAACCTCCATACTGCTTTCCACAATGGTTGAACTAATTTGCAGTCCTACCAGCAGTGTAGGAGGGTTCCCTTTTCTCCACATCCTCGCCAACATTTGTTGTTGTTTGTGTTTTGGATGTTGGCCATCCTCACTGGTGTGAGGTGATATCTCATTGTGGTTTTAATCTGCATTTCTCTGATGATTAGTGAAGTGGAGCATCTTTTCATGTGCCTGTTGGCCATCTGAATTTCTTCTTTGGAGAAGTGTATATTCATGTCCTCTGCCCGTTTCCTAATTGGATTATTTGCTTTCTGTTTGTTAAGGTGCATGAGTTCTTTATATATTTTGGATGTCAACCCTTTATCAGATACGTTTTTTATGAATATATTCTCCCATACTGTGGGATGTCTTTTTGTTCTACTGATGGTGTCCTTTGCTGTACAGAAGCTTTACAGCTTGATACAGTCCCACTTGTTCATTTTTGCTTTTGTTTCCCTTGCTTGGGGAGATATGTTCATGAAGAAGTTGCTCATGTTTATGTCCAAGAGATTTTTCCCTATGTCTTTTTCTAAGAGTTTTATGGTTTCATGACTTACATTCAAGTCTTTGATCCACCTTGAGTTTACCTTTTTGTATGGGGCTAGACAGTAGTCCAGTTTCATTCTCTTACATGTAGCTGTCCAGTTTTTCCAACACCGGCTGCTGAAGAGGCTGTCATCTCCCCATTGTATATCCAAGGCACTTTTATCAAATATTATTTGACTGTATATATTTGGGTTAATGTTTGGATTTTCTATTCTGTTCCACTGGTTTTTGGGTATGTTTTTGTGCCAATACCAAATTGTCTTGATTACTGTGGCTTTGTAGTAGAGCTTGAAGTAAGGGAGTGTAATTCCTCATTTTATTCCTCCTTCTCAGGATTGATTTGGCTATTCGGGGTCTTTTGTGGTTCCATATGAATTTTAGAATTATTTGTTCCAGTTCATTGAAGAAAGCTGTTGGTAGTTTGATAGGGATTGCATTGAATCTGTAGATTGCTTTAGGTAGTATAGCCATTTTGACAATATTTATTCTTCCTAGCAAAGAGCATGGGATGCATTTCCATTTGTTAGTGTCCTCTTTAATTTCTCTTAGGAGTGTCTTGTAGTTTTCAGAGTACAGGTCTTTCACTTCCTTCGTTAGGTTTATTCCTAGGTATTTTATTCTTTTTGATGCAATTGTGAATGGAATTGTTTTTCTGATTTCTCTTTCTGTTAGTTCATCATTAGGGTATAAGAAAGCAACAGATTTCTGTGTGTTAATTTTGTATCCTGCAACTTTGCTGAATTCAGATATTAGTTCTAGTAGTTTTGGAATGGAATCTTTAGGGTTTTTTATGTACAGTATCATATCATCAGCAAATAGTGACAATTTGACTTCTTCTTTACCAATCTGGATGCCTTGTATATCTTTGTTTTGTCTGATTGCTGTGGCTAGGACCTCCAGTACTATGTTGAATAACAGTGGAGAGAGTGGGCATCCCTGTCTTGTTCCCGATCTTAGATGAAAAGCTTTCAGCGTCTCGCCGTTAAGTATGATGTTAGCTGTGGGTTTGTCATATATAGCCTTTATGATGTTGAGGTACTTGCCATCTATACCCATTTTGTTGAGAGTTTTAATCAGGAATGGATGCTGAATTTTGTCAAATGTTTTTTCAGCATCTATGGAGATGATCATGTGGTTTTTGTTCTTCTTTTTGTTGATGTGGTGGATGATGTTGATGGATTTTCGAATGTTGTACCATCCTTGCATCCCTGGGATGAATCCCACGTGATCATGGTGTATGATCCTCTTGATGTATTTTTGAATTCGGTTTGCTAATATTTTGTTGAGTATTTTTGCATCTACGTTCATCAGGGATATAGGTCTGTAATTTTCTTTTTTGGTGAGGTCTTTGCCCGGTTTTGGTATTAGAGTGATGCTGGCTTCATAGAATGAGTTTGGAAGTATTCCCTCCTCTTCTATTTTTTGGAAAACTTTAAGGAGAATCGGTGTTATTTCTTCTCTATATGTCTGGTAGAATTCAGAGGTGAATCCATCAGGCCCAGGGGTTTTGTTCTTGGGTAGTTTTTTGATTACCAATTCGATTTCGTCACTGGTGATTGGTCTGTTTAGTTTTTCTGTTTCTTGCTTGGTCAGTCTTGGAAGGTTGTATTTTTCTAAGAAGTTGTCCATTTCTTCTATGTTTTCCAGCTTGTTAGCATATAGATTCTCATAATATTCTCTTATGATTCTTTGTATTTCTGTGGGGTCCGTCGTGATTTTTCCTTTCTCATTTCTGATTGTGTTTATGTGTGTAGATTCTCTTTTTCTCTTAATGAGTCTGGCTAGGGGTTTATCTATTTTGTTTATTTTTTCAAAGAACCAGCTCTTGGTTTTATTGATTTTTTCTATTGTTTTATTCTTCTCAATTTTATTTATTTCTTCTCTAATCTTTATTATGTCCCTCCTTCTGGTGACTTTGGGCCTCATTTGTTCTTCTTTTTCCAATTTCAGTAATTGTGTCTTTAGACTATTCATTTGGGAATGTTCTTCCTTCTTTAAATAGGCCTGGATTGCAATATACTTTCCTCTTAGAACTGCCTTTGCTGCGTCCCACAGAGGTTGTGGCTTTGTGTTGTTGTTGTCATTAGTCTCCATATATTCTTTGATTTCTGTTTTGATTTGGTCGTTAACCCATTGATTAATTAGGAGAGTGTTGTTAAGTCTCCATGTATTTGTGAGCCTTTTTGATTTCTTTCTAAAATTTATTTCTAGTTTTATACCTTGGTGATCTGAGAAGTTGGTTGGTAGGATTTCAATATTTTTGAAATTACTGAGGTTCTTTTTGTGGCCTAGTATGTGGTCTATTCTGGAAAATGTTCCATGTGCACTTGAGAAGAATGTGTATCCTGTTGCTTTTGGGTGTAGAGTTCTGTAGATGTCTGTTAGGTCCATCTGTTCTAGTGTGTTGTTCAGTGCCTCTGTGTCTTTACTTATTTTCTGTCTGGTTGATCTGTCCTCTGGAGTGAGTGGTGTGTTGAAGTCTCCTAAGATGAATGCATTGCTGTCTATTTCCTCCTTTAATTCTGTTAGTATTTGTCTCACATATGCTGGCGCTCCTGTGTTGGGTGCATATATATTTATAATGGTTATATCTTCTTGTTGGACTGACCCCTTTATCATTATGTAATGTCCTTCTTTATCTTTTGCTACTTTCTTCGTTTTGAAGTCTATTTTGTCTGATACAAGTACTGCAACACCTGCTTTTTTCTCTTTGTTGTTGCATGAAATATCTTTTTCCATCCCTTCACTTTTAGTCTGTGTATATCTTTGGATTTGAGGTGAGTTTCTTGTAGGCAGCATATAGATGGGTCTTGCTTTTTTATCCATTCTGTTACTCTGTGTCTTTTGATTGGTGCATTCAGTCCATTTACATTTAGGGTGATTATTGATAGATATGTACTTATTGCCATTGCTGGCTTTAGATTCGTGGTTACCAAGGGTTCAAGGGTTGCTTCTTTACTATCTAACAATCTAACTTAACTTTCTTGTTAAGTTATTGTAAACACAGTCTGATGTTTCTTTATTTCTCTCCCTTCTTATTCCTCCTCCTCCATTCTTTCTATAATAGGTGTTTTATTCTTTGCCTTTAGTTAGTATTTGGATGGTCTGCTTTCTTTGCTATGATTTTTTTTTCTCTGTGACATCTTTTTAGCCTTAGGCGTGCTTCCATCTAGAGCAGTCCATTTAAGATATCCTGTAGTGGTGGTTTATGAGGCAAACTCTCTCAACTTTAATTGATCTGGAAATTGTTTAATCCCTCCATCATATTTAAATGATAACCATGCTGGATACAATATTCTTGGTTCGAGGCCCTTCTGTTTTATAACGTTAAATATATCATGCCATTCTCCTCTGTCCTGTAAGGTTTCTGTTGAGATGTCTGATGATAGTCTGATGGGTTTTCCTTTGTAGGTGATCTTTTTTCTCTCTCTAGCTGCCTTTAATACCCTGTCTTTATCTTTGACCTTTGCCATCTTAATTATTATGTGTCTTGGTGTTGTCTTCCTTGGGTCCCTTGTGTTGGGAGATCTATGAGCTTCGGTGGACTGCGAGACTACTTCCTTCCCCAGTGAGGGAATGTTTTCAGCAATTATTTCTTCAAAGACACTTTTTATCCCTTTTTCTCTCTCTTCTTCCTCTTGTACTCTTATAATGCGAATATTGTTCCATTTGGATTTGTCACACAGTTCTCTTAATATTCTTTCATTCCTAGAAATCCTTTTATCTCTCTCTGCCTCAGCTGCTCTGTACTCCTGTTCTCTGTTTTCTATTCCATTAACAGTCTCTCGCATCTCATCCATTCTGCTGTTAAGCCCGTCGATCGCTTGTCTGATTTCTGTATTGTCTTTCCTCAGTTCCCTCACTTCCTCCCTCAGCTCTTGCACATTTCTCTGTAGGTCTATCAGCATGGTTATGACTTTTATTCTGAATTCTTTTTCAGGGAGGCTGTGCATTTCCATCCCTTCAGACTCCCTCTCTGGGGGTTGTCTGGTTGATTTTGGTCTGAACCATATTCCTCTGTCTTTTCATGGCTATATAATTGGTCACTGATAGTTGCCACATATGTCAGCTGGGCTCTTTAAGACTTTAAAAAGAGAAGAAAAAAAAAGAGAAAAAAAAAGAAAAAAAAAGAAATAAAGAAAGAAAAAAGAAAGGAAAGAAAAAACAAAAAAAAACAAAAAAATTGCCCACCGGACGTAGATTCTGTGGGAATGCTCTAGGTGGTGCTATTGCCCCACTGTTCCACAGCTGTGACTGTGCCACTCCACAGGGTCCTTTATCGCTCTGGTAGGGGTGGGAATGAATAGGAGGCTGTTGATCTCAGTGAGAAGTGTAAGTATGGCTATGCTTCCTCAGTCTCCAGCTAAGGCGTCTGAAACTCCCCAGGACTCCCAGCCTGCTGGGCTGAGTATGCTGGGGTGATCCGGCTCCTCCGCTGGTCTCCTGTCTCTTTAAGACCACTGAAGAAAGCGCGCGCTTTTTTTTTTTCCTTCCCGGGATCCGGCTGCAAGCACCCTGGCGTGTTCCCTGCTCAGATCCTGCCGCTCTGTCTCTCCAATCTCCGCTGCACTGCGTGATGTGGGTCAGCGCTCCCCACGCAGATCACCGGGGCTGGCTACTTCACGGGGTTTCCTTCCACTCCCTCCCGGCTCTGAATCCTCTCCCTGCGCCGGTACACTGGGGTGGGGGAGGGCTCTGTTCCCGCCGGGTCGCGGCTCTGTATCTTACCCGCCTCTTGGGGTGCCGAGTCCTCTCGGGTGTAGCTGCACGCTGTGCACTTTCCTGTGTATTCTCATCTCTCTTTTAGGAATAGATGTATTTTCTTTGTTTTCGTAGATAAATATAGTGTTGGGAGGAGATTTCTGCCGCCCTGTTCACACCGCCATCTTCCTGGATGTCCCCATAATTTGCCTTCTTAATACAATTATTTAATAGAGCAAATTCTCTTTGAGAAATTACTGATTCGAAGGCCAATGTACAAAACATAGAAAATAAACCTAGAATAATTTATTGCCAGAGAGTAAGGAAACTCTCAAAAGCATGTTAAGGACATGTCAAAATGACACTGATGTCAGTTTGTAGGGGCTCTCAATGGCCAAATGTAGAACAAATTCAGCATCAACATTATTGATAGTTATATTTTATCTTTGATTAAAATTAGAAATCATGAATCTACATTGATAAGAATCATTGACTAAATAAGAAAATGAAATAAAATGGTAAAGAAATGATTAATAAAAAAGGATTAATAGAGTTAGCAAATTTCATCATATGCTAAAATTTTCCCACATGTTTTTTATTATAAAGGCAAAATACTGTAACTTTATAATACAGAAATCTCTGAATAATACCATATCCAAGTCATCAAAAGAGACCTCACCAGTATTAGACAAATCAATGTCATGTGCTTCCTGATAATACTAAGAATGACACAATACAATTTCAGCAAACTTCATACAAACACCAATATTGAGGATTCTTCTAAATAACTGCCTATATTCCTGAAAATTTCAATGTTAAGAAACAAAAAAAAAAGGCTCAAGAAGTATTTCAGACTTAAAGCTAAAAAGATAAGACAACTAAAATGTTATATATGATCCTGTATTAGATCTTGGACCTGACTGGGGAAAACAAATAACTATAAAGTACAATATTGTGACAATTTATGAAACTTGAAAATGGACTATGGATTAAATAGGATTATATCAAAGTTAAATTTCCTGATTTTGATAACTGTGTAGTTATGTAACAGAATACCCTTGTTCTGTTAAAAGGAATAGTCTCCAAATTATTCTCAAATGTTTCAGAAAAAAAAATTACATGCATACAGGCAAACACACACATGAGAGAAAGAGGGAGAGAGACAGAAATAGACAGAATGACTAGAGTAAATGATGCAAGATATAAATAATAGGTTTATCTGGGTAAATGATATCCAGGTGTTTCTTGTACTCTTCTTACAACTTTTCTAAATTGTGTTAGAATATATTAAATGTTCTAATATATCTAAGTGTTCTAATATATTAAAAGTTACAAAAATAGCAGGTAAATAAAACCATTGAAAATGAAAATGTGAAACAATGACTAAAACAAAAATGAGAAAAATTGGTATTTTCACTTGCCAGAGTATCTGATTTACAGACTTAAAAGTAACAGGTATCCTGGAAGTAATTTTGTCCTCATCCTGTAGTTTTCTAATGGAGAACTGAGGTCTAAAGAGATTAAATAAATGAATAATTCAGAGTACAAAGCTAGATAGTTGCAAAGCCACGCTTATGTTCCAAATATTTTTAAACACAGCCCAACATATTTTCCCTATTAAATTTATTGTTTCTCCTCATAATTCAAGGCATATGAAATAATTTATTGTCTCTACATGGAATGGAAAGGCATCATGTGAAATGTGGAGCATCTGAAAATCATCTGTAATTCCCTATTTTACTTGCTCTTCTTATATTTCCAGGTGAAAATACAAGATTCAGAAAGAACACCTGATGAGATATACATGAATTTTTTAGTATTATATCCATTCCCATTAATTTTGTATGTACCTCTACAAAGAAATAGAACAAAGATGTAGGAGCAAGTACTTTATTTTTTCTAAAATAAAGTTCGATTTGGCATAATGGAATTACCTGCTCTCTGACACTGCCTGACAATATTTCACTTTTTTAGATATACATGAATATTTCTCTAATACTGGAAAGTAAGCAAAACTTCAAAATATCCATTAAAATGAGGGAGATACTAAGTAAAGAAAATGTCTTCGGTCCCTTATACATACAATCACGTAATGCACTATGTGGACTTTAACACAAGACAAATAGTCATATTTCTCACTTTGTTTTACTCCTGCATTTTATTTTATTTGGATAACATTTTAAAAATGGATTTGGAGGTCAGACCCTTAATGAATCTATATCCTCTCTACTTTGTGAGGTTCAACAGAATGAAGATTTAAAACCTAAACCGTGACACTTGAATTGAGTGAAAATGAAAATACAAACAGCACTATGTATTGCTGTACTTCTGGCCTTTTATAGTATGCATACTTGTTTATTAAAAGAATGAAACAGTCACTCTTCAAAAGCATAAAGTAGAAAA
The DNA here is from genome assembly GCA_032199065.1 of Smutsia gigantea. NCBI lineage: Eukaryota > Metazoa > Chordata > Mammalia > Pholidota > Manidae > Smutsia > Smutsia gigantea. The sequence continues at coordinate 215,667 of JAVSCE010010524.1, read as the reverse complement.
AAATTATAATTCAATTTTAAAGTTATTCTATTTTATTATTCAAGTTCAGGTTTTGTAATTCACTATATAAAATACCACTAAGGAACGTTCCTCAATTTGTAGTGTAATTACATATGAAAAACTATGGAATGTAAATGGTAGACTAAATGTATGCCCAATTTTACCTTCTTAAAATTTACATAATCTTCACAATTTATATTTTCCTAATTATCCATTTTCAAAATTCTTATGATTTTCTACCAGATGTTCTTAATATTTTTATATTCCTTCATTCTGGAGTGAATTTTGTTTCTAATATTCATTTGTATTTTCTATTTCTCTTGCTCAGTGTTGCAAGATCATGTCTATATTAATCTTCCTTTAAAAATATTTTTAAGTTGCTCTTGATTCTTCAGTTTTATTCTTAAATTTATGATTGTTAATTCTGTACTAATTCTTAAATTTATTTTGTATTTTTTGAAAATATTGATAAAATGATTACTTCAATTTTTAAAATATTTTTTCTTGATTATTATTATGGTTATAAAAAAGCTACCTATGAGTATCATTTGACGTTTGAAAAGTTTGTATTATGATTTTTTTTTCATTTTTTTATTTCTAAATTGTTTATTATTTCAGTTTCTATTTTGTTATGCTTTTACTAAATTTCTTTTCACATACATGATTTTTTAAATTTCAAGGTTATAAAAGGAAGAACAAAAACAAAACACTGTTTATTCCTTAATGTTAACTTCTAATTTAGTTGGAAAGTTTTTGGAAAATATTTGACTATAAACAATTTCTAATTTGGAAATTTTTAATATTTTGCATCCTATATACAAATTCATAGTCTTTTTAAGGAAACATTTCAGAGATATTCGAAGAACAAATACTTCTGCATTTTTATTGCAGTGATCACTCATGTTAATTATACTTTGAAAATATAGTCTTATTCAATATTTATGGAGATGATATGATGAGCCGTATAAGAGGTATTTAAGTGTCCTAAAAGAATTGCAAGTTTGAGAATTCTCTATTTACCTTAATTTTTGCAGTACATAAATGTCATGAATATCATTTTTCCTTGGTGGATTACATTTATGAATACAAAATATCTCTCCTTGTTTCATTTTATAAATTTTACTTTAAGTTCACATTTGTCCAAAATTCATTAATGTTTCTAGTATTTATCAATTTTTGTAATTCAATATTTTCAACCATATTGTGCTATTTATCCCACTTCCTTTATAAATTTATCACTTGATATTTTAACATAAATTGAAAAAATCTGTCATTGAGTAGAGACATGTTTATCATTTCACTTATTATAAGAAGTTATTTTTTTGTTAACCTTGTTTGATTCATGGTGTTTCATGAAGGGAAAGGTGGAATATATAGTGGATTTTATAAATTCTTAAGTCCTTTCTTAATTGACAATACCTCTATTTTCCTTCAGTAGTGTGAATACTGAATATTCTATTTATATTGCTCAAATGGTTACCTCAAAATGTTTCAATAATGGATATTTTATATATTATTTCTCTGTATAATTATGTATTACCCATACTTAATTGTATTATTATATAATTGTTAATATATATTATACATATGTTATCTATATATATAAAATTTCCCCTACCTTAGTCCAAACTGATCAATACATCTAAGATGTTATTATGGTAGTTCCTTCCCCCATCATCTCCAAAACTTTGTTGAAATGACCTACAATTTTAATCCCAGTTGATAAAACTGTTTTTACTTTATTTCTCTATGTTTTTAGGGAACACCTTTTGCTGTTTATTTTAAAATGTACAGTTATATTATCAATTGTCCTTAAATTTAAAGTTGTAATTTATGCTAGCTTCTTACTCAAAATATTTATCTAATCATCTTCATATTCTGAATCATTCTTTTGTTAGTCCCTTGATTATGTTGTTTTAATTTTCTTATTTACTATAACCATTTTTCCTCCTTCATTCTTTTATTGCCATTTTTTGTATAGTTGATATACAATATTATATTCATTTCACATATACAACATAGTGGCTCAACAGTTACATACATTATTAAATCCTCACCCCAGGTAGTGTAGTTACTGTCATCATAGAAAGATGTTACAGAACTATTGACTATATTCTCTATGTTGTACTTTCATCCCTGTGACTAATTTATATTATGATTGAGATTTTGTGCCTCTTTATCCTCTTTACCTATTTGACCCATGTATCCCAACCCCTCCCCCATGGTAACCACCAGTCATTTCTCAGTTTTATGTCTACTGAATCATGCATGACAAGCCTGAAAATGTGAATGGTAGAGATTGTTAGGTTAAAAATATTTTAGGTTAAGAATAATCATACCCTTATGTTTGGTATGATTGATTTGGGTTATAAAGTATTATATACTCTAACAGGCTTAACACAATGTTCCCTAGCTAGGCAGTGAGCCCCTCTTTCACTCAGACCCAGGAGATCAAATTTAAAGATCTGGGCTCCTAGGATGTGATATTTTAGGGATAAACTTAAGGAAAGCCATTCAATGCCAATAAAAGTATTATGGTGGTATAAAGACCATGCTTTTGTGATGAAGAGTATCCACTGGAAGATTGTAGATATTCAAACTACTATTATAACTTGAGGAAATCTCTCCCCACAAGTAATAACAGTTTCATTGCCACATGTTTCTCTCTACATATTTTACCAGTTATAGGACTTGAGCAATAGAAAGTAAATTGAAAAGGACATCCAGGGCAAAGTTCATGTTACCATATTTCTTATGACCTTGCATTTCTTGCAGCCACACTATTTTATATCTTTTTACATGCCCTTTTCAGGTCAACACATCTATAAAACATTGCCTGAAGTGACAGTGATAAAGTGAATGGTATTGCTGTTAGTGTGAAATGGACTGACTATAATATAATAAATGAACAGCTTAGAAACATTAATCAATTCACTATTGAGAGATATGAAGATAAAGATGTGGAATTAAAGCAAATCTCCTCATATATAAGCAATCAATGGTATGTAAAAGAAAACTGCCTACTTGGAACCAAATAATGTATAATACTTCAGCCTCAGTAGAAAGTCCAAAAGGATAATGAGTCAAGTAAAAATGAAATACATTTTTCTTCAATGTCTATCTATAGACGGGTAAATCAGCTCATGAAGAACTCATTTCTTTTGTTAGTTTTAAATAAACGTGGTTACCAAACTCCAGCTACTAAGTTGCTATAAATTACATTATTTATTTTTCACAAATAATATCCTTTTGTCTTCATGCAGCTTGTTCCTTAAACTTATCATTTAACTGTGAAGTAATCATAATTGTTGATGGTTGGTTCTTTTTTTTCTATTTAAAAAATAGAAAATATATCTATTCACACTATATACATACTAGTCATAAGCTATAATCTTAATTATTAGTTTTTAAGTTACTGCAATTAATAGAATTTATATCAGTGTTGCAATTAATATGTTCATCAAATAATAACCAAATACATATGTATGCATATATGTTTAAATATTTCATTGAAATAATATTCTCTTATGCAACCTCAGGAACCTGTGGAAAAACAAAGATGGGTATAAATGGATTAAATAAACTAGATTCAACTGTATAGTCTTCCATGAACTTTAAGACAACACAGGCAATCTTGGGGTTACATAAGTTTAACGTGGACACATCACACATTAGGAGGAAAGTGATGCAGATGATTAAACGCACAATAGTTTGAACCATGAAGCAGGGAAAAGACTGTGTGTGATGCTTGTTGATTTTTGGGTGGTACTGAGGACCTTTGAATAAAAGAACTCTTAACAAAATCAACTGCATGCCTCCTTAATGAGGCTGGAAAAACAGAGAAGAGATTATGAGTCCAGTTATCAAAGAGAAAGAATAAAAAATTTAAATGCATTGGAGCCCCAACCAGAGATACACTCAAAATCCAAAGTGCAAGGTTATGAAGTACCATCATGAACATAACAAAACATGCTCTGTCTTTGGTGTATCCATTCACTTTGTAACCTGTGGATCATGTTTCTTCCAATTGCTTTATCATCACACATAAAGACCAATAACCAGACCCAAATGATGGGCTCCAGGGTCAGAGTTTTATTAAAAATAAACACTAATATCCATATAAACAAGAGCCATGAAACATCATCTAGTCATATAATTTTTAATTACAATTGGTGATGAAAACAACAGAAATGATCTTGAATGTTCACAACAGGAAAAGTGAAAACCAGGGTATAGATGCAGATTTTCATTTACTTTAGATTCATTAAGTCTTTTCTAATTTCTTTCATTTTCTGTGTGTGTTTTGGGGTGTGAGTGTATTTCTTGATGGGATCTTAAAAATCAAAACCAGGTTCAACTGTTTCTTATCATCACCTGTTAATATGGATCGTATATTCACATTTTCTTCTATTTTCTATATTACCACAGATTCTTTTAGTAGCCATATACCCCAATTTATAGTGCATGTGTTTTCTAATGACATAAATATAACTATGATTTTGAGTATTCTACTTCTGAAATTCTGGGAAAAGATGATGGGATTATAATGAACCAGTTGAGCTATCATAAAATGTCTGGGCAACATTTAGTTTTGTTGAAAGAATAGCCTGATATATCATTCTTTTTATCTGTGTCATCAGACTTAATCTCATATACTTCCTGTATACATAACCTAAATATACAATGTAGAATTTGGATATACCTAGAGAATTTGGATGTACCTAGAATCAGGAGGTACTAGGCAAAGCCTCAGGGCCTTCCATGTGGATAGGACAGGGGAAAAAGTGCTGACCAGCATTTCACTTTTCTTCTCATAAGTTAGGCCGGGACAAATTTGATGCAAGGCAATTAAGAGAAAAAAACAGTCCTTCATTTAACTTATCAATATTAATTCTACGTCTCTTTCCCCAGGTGTTCTTTGATCACATCCTTGTCACTTTTCTCCTTCAACTCTTTTCCTCTTATTTTCTTCCATCGATCTTATCATCTTGGCTTTAGCAAAATGCAGCATAATTACAGGAAGGTGTGAAGAAAATCCATTCAAATGCCTTGTTTGCTAAACTCACGGTGAATGTTGATTTCAATTACCATATTTAATGATGAAATATGGTCTTATGGATAAATACTTGCTTAAAATGAACAAGTAATGCCCACATTGCCAGATTCTGGGTCTATCCATTGGAATAAAGAGATGTCTCTGCTTAGTTGATCTATAGTTTGCTTAGTTATACTAACTTTATTTAATAGTCATTGGTAACAATGTTTGTACTTAGCAACAAATGATGACTTCTCAATTAATAGGTTTTTGTAAACTTAGGAAAATAAGTGGCAGACTAATGTCATGTTAGCTCAATGATAAGCCTTCCAATTTGAATAAATGACAGTACTTCACCCTACATTGATGCTATAGGTAACTCCATAAGAAAAAAACATATAAAGCCTTATTTTCAGTCCTATTTTTTTAGGACTTCAATGTGTATCAGACAGATATTGAAGAGCCTGTTAGGTAATATTCATTCCTTAGTAGTTATTCAAAAGGAAAAGAGAAGATAGAGGGAGAAGCAATGATCTGCCACACTGGAAATTCTACACATTGAGGCTAATAGTGATACGACTGAGTGCTGAATTCAGTGCTGTTGGTGATACAAACACAGTCCCATGGAAGTGAATTCATTGTTTTGGGTTCCACAAGAGTCATGACCCAAATATAGCATGGGCTAAACCTAATATATTTGTGTTATCATCAGTTCTCCTTTAAAAGAATACTTTTTGAAGCAAAGGGAGGGCAAAATTAATGAATTACTGAAATATCTGAATAGGATTTTTAAGTCAGCTCATCACTGAAAGCATACTATGCTACTCATCTGAGTTAAATTAAAAAAGAAATGACTTTCAAAATGTTAGCCATATTTGTAAATACTTGAGAAAAAAAATCTGATTCATTTTCTAGAGCTAGATATTATTGCACCTGTCACTAATTTCCCTAACACTGGCTCCTGCAGTAGATTGAATTAGAGTTTTACCCTTGGCATGGTCTTCACATGGGTGTAATATCCTTCTCAGCCTCTTGACTTTCAGCATTTGGCGTGGTTTGCTTTGACTAATGTAGTAGTGATCATATGTGCCAGTTTTGAATCAAAGTGTTAAGAAGCCTCACATGGTTCTGTGTGTTCTTTTGTGTTTTCACCATTGCTGTGAAAAGAGCTTGTTCTGGTTGGTCTCCTCATCAAAGGAGGATGAGATACATGGGTAACAGACCAGAGTCCACAGATCTGCAGTGTGGAACAGGGCTGCCCATATGAACCCAACCTGGAGTAGGTGACCCCCAGCTGACTCTCAGGTTCATAAGGGAATAATAGTCAAAATCATGTGAGCTGCCAAGCTGAATGCCCTGCCTCAGTCAGCCATCTATAGCTAACACTTAGGTACATGAAAAAGCTTCCCATCCTTGAGATAGTTTGATACGAAGGCATGTATTGATTTGTTTTTCTTTTGTTTTCACAATAGCTAATTAATACACTGACTTTTTTTAACAGATATTCCCACGTGTCTCTTTCACTCTTTTTCTGAAATCAGTAACTGAAATGATGTAACTGAGTAAGTTACAAAGTATGCCACGTGAATTTACTATACTGTAAGGAAATCACATTGTTTATCCCATGAATAGTAGACTAACAGGTCATACGTGAATATTTAGGTTCAGTTATTCCAGATATTCACAAGGGTAATGCTGTGGGAATTTTAGTATGTGTCTTTTAAGGCTACTTAGCTTTTTTTTTTAGTTTAGTCATTGAAAACATTTTTTTTTGTTTTCTTTATTGCAGGTTTAGATAACTGTCAAGAGCTCAAAGCATGCTCTACAAAGACACCCAAATCTAAACCTTCAAGTTTTAGTTTCCCTTAAAATCTAATTAAAACATTTTAGTAACTTTCCTTTTTCTAGATATGCTCTATATGGAAAAATTCTCCTAAATGCTGCCCATTGCTTTCAAGACATTTATAACTAGACAACATTGAAATTATTTTCTCCTATTCATTTTAATCTTATGAAAAGTAAGGATGCTACAAAGTTATGTTCAGTATGATGTAGAAGTGAATTTTCACTAACATTCCCATAATGTTTCCCTGGTTCTTTATTGTGCCATGACAAACATTTAAGACATTTTTGGCCACAGTTACTAGTTCAATGTGTATCTAATGTCAAAATAACTCACAATCAGATCTGTATTCTCTCATCAGTCTAGCAGCTGTGCCTGGGAACCTAGCAGTCACTTGATTGAGACAAAGTCTGTATCTCAATGGCAAAAGAAGCCAAACCACTTAAGAGAGAAAAATACACAGTATCAGGACAGCAAAAATTGAGATAATGCTGCATATGTTTTTTAATGATCTAATAAGGCAAGATATCAAAGATAAACTTGGTTAAAAAACCAGTGTAAAACTGGTTTCACCAACACAGACAAGAATTTATTCAATCATGCTGCATAAAAAGAAAGATTGTTGTTCTACTGTGCACAACTGTCAAAGCTTTTGGTTAGAATAACTTGACTTACACAAGTTGCTGAAGGGATAGACTTAAAATGATCAAGTTTAATAGCATCTCTATTTTAGAAGAAGTTTGTAAAATATATAATCGAGAGCATCACTTTCAAGTATCTAGGCCTTCAAAGATCCCTGCCAAAAATTCATTTTTGAACAGAAATAAAAGTAGAAGACAGGAAGCATAATAAAAAAAGTGTGTGTGCAATATAACAAAACACTTGTGTGTATAACAATACATCATTTTTGCCAAATTTTTTCCATCTACCTATTGAACGTAGATCCAAAATTATTATGCATCATAGGATTTACGTTATAAATATTGGAGACCAAATACAGTTACTAGATTCAAATGACCTTGGCAGGTAGGGTCTTACAGTTCTCTTAAAGGTATTTAAGAGGATAGCCTCTTAATACTTTTGTGCACAATAGTGAAGGTAATGGGAAAACTAGAGCAACCAAAGAAAGGATAACAATGGGAAACTCAAATCCTTCAGAATGAAGGGTTTGAATTTTCACACGTGGTAAAATACACCAACCAACTGATGTCCTGGCTGAAAGCAAACAAAATATGGACTTGATGGCAGAAGAATAAATATGAAGATATCAAAAATAGCCTCATGATCAATTACAAAAGTGAGAACAGTGGTAGCTTTGCAGGTATTTTTTTTTATTATGTGTATGTATTTGTTTCTATACACATATTACCTATTATCTCTCTCTTTCCTCTTATTGTTTTATGTACAAGTTATTGAGGTTAACCTTACATTTTTCTATTTAGGTAACACACATTCAGTGAAATGGTGACAGGATTTGAGTAGTAACTAATGTAGCTAGTGATGGAATGCAATGACAATTAGGACTTTGTGTCCCCCTCATTTTGTGGGAAGATGAGAACTTCATCGTTTGTACAAAGAATAATTACATCTTGTTACGTGGAAACATGAAATTGTTTTTGTTGTTTTATAGAAGTTCAAACATTTGTATAAAGGTGTATATGGAATGTGAATAACTGTCAGTGTAGAATGTGATAGTTACCAATCTATTGACTGTTAGCTACAGATCAATTCTTTCTTCCTCTGTAATATTTTAGACCAAGACATTATGCTTTGGTCAACTGATGGTGATGTTAAGCTTTTCTAAGAGAGATAATAAAGAGAGATTTAAAAACTAGGGCTTGATGAAGGGGTTGAGCTGTTTTTGGCCTGACATGTGGTGGATTGAATTATGGAGACCTGACGGTGTTAACCTCAAAGGTTCTCATGACCAGGTCAAGTATTGGTGGGTTCCCGGCCACCCAGTAGATTGCTGCTGTGGACCAGCTATAGCTCACACACTTGTACAAGATTCTTTTCAACCAAGAGCGTTTGCCCACACCCTTCAACAAATTCACGTGCCACAGCAATCTGATATCCCTTTCCCCCACTTTCTCATACTTTGAATCCCAGATTTTGAGTCTGTCCTGTATGGCAAGTTTCTTAAGTTCCTTTCTTATCCACTTTTCCTCAGCCCTAGAGGTAGGAACAACTTTATACATTTGCTACTTCTGCTCTCCTTAAAGTCTTCTTTATCTTATTTAGTACTAAACCACCTTCTACTAGTTCACAGTTCTCAATATTAAATTCTCCCTGTTCATATTATTAAAATAGTTTCTGTCTTCTGACTTGACTCTAGCTAATATTAACCACACTTCTTCTTACATCTCTATTTTCTATTTTTCCTGATTTTTTTTGCTTTAATTTTTTCAATTTCTATGATTTTATTCCAATTATTGTCCTTAAGGTTAAATTTTAAAACTTGGGCAGTAGTAATACTTATTGAACATTGTGTTTTTAATTTTCAAAGCAAGAAAAATTAAGGCTTTATTTATTTCTCTAAAGAAAAATAGCATTTTAAAAAATTTAGCTATGTGCTGAGCAAGCCTGTGGCTGTTAAGATTCTTAAGCCAATTTCCAAATTCTAAGTGCTTACATGCTTTTCATATCTAACCACCATCTGTCCAACTCCAGGTGAGTTTAATCAGATATCTCTCATACATATAATTCTATAACTGAATGAGCATCAAAGTATGAATCTATTCATTCATATGCTTTTAGAAAATAAAATTTAGCTTAGTGTGATGAACTTTTTATGGGTAAGCTGAGGAAGAAGAACTATTAAGCTATAAATACAATTTAGGATATGAGGTGAAAGAGGAAGACATCACCTAGTCATGTTAGTCATGATTGTCTCTATGTTCAGCTCATGGAAGAGGTCCAAATAACAACCCTAGCCCTTAAATGTAGTCAGAAACTAAAGTTAGAAAGACAAAACTATCATTGAGTGATAAGGAGCTCTTTCATATGTGTTGTCTGTATATCTGATTTTGATTTGGTTCATACTTCTATTCTCTGTCTGTTACCACAGTCAGCCAAAAAGTTTAGTTTATCCAGAAATGTTGGAATTTCACAGTGGAAGGATGAAGGTAAGAAATACGTGATAGTAGAGGAAGGAACTCCCAAATGTCTGAAAGGGAATTTTACTTTTATTGTTGTTTCCATTGAATATGCAAGATAGAGAACTAAATGCAAATGTACTGATATATCAAGTGGCATCAAGACATTGGTAATATTGGCTTTTATCAATGAAGCTGGTTTTGATTTGGAATGGTAGTCAGGCTTTGCATTATAATAGAATGAGTAGAAATCATTTTTAAATTAATTTGATAAGTAACAGCCTTTATTAATATTTCAAGCACAGTAAACATGATAAATCCCTTTTTCCTCCATTAAATTCATTTTTAGATTACTCCTGTAGCTCTCAGAATGAAGATATTTTACTTCCTTTAGATGCAACCAGATGAAGACCTGTGGAACAGATGGAGGGCACAACCTGGGCTGGAGCCTTATGGAGACAGATTTGTCATCAAATCCCTACAAATCATATTTTACCACTTCATGTGGTGTACACCTGTGGTTGTTTGATAATGCACTTTGCTGCCACACAAGAGACTCTGTAGCTCTGTTAAAGCCTACTTTGTTCCTTCTAATATGCCTTAAGACAATAAAAAAATAAAGGGACTTGAGTATCATAGGGGGATAATGTCCACAGGAGGTGTATAAGATGCTATAACAAGACCTCTTCCTGCCAAAATTCCTGTGTTTTATATTCTAGCCCTGCGTTCCTGAGGGGTGAAAATGGGAGTTTGTCATTAAAGATTGATTTTCTCAGTTTCTTATAAATATAAACACACCTGTTCAAAATAACCTTGTGATGATAGACTGAAGAAATTTTGTGTGAAGTGTTTCTTCTCATATGCCCTATATTTTGCCTAGAACAGGAGTTGGTCTTTTGATAACTGATTCTCAAAATGATAAGTTGTTCAAGGGGTGGAATTTGTAATATCTGATAATCATACAGTCTCAACTTACTTATTTTAAAATTAAATATTTGAAAGATCCCACCTATGCCTGACTGCTTTTATGTTTTAAGGACTATTAACAATGATATTGTATCTATGCTTACCTTTATGTTACCCATTGTATCTTGTAAATGAAATAATGGTATTCTCAATCTACTTTTACTATATTTTAGGTTATTACAACTACAAATCTTCAAATCATTATTTAGGGGAATAAAAATTGTGGCAATATATAACAAACTAGGTCCATGGTTTCAGTGAAGTTTTCACAGTATTGAAATAAAACTGAATAATAACTGCATTTCTAAAATGTAGGATCAATAGAAAATTTTAAGAAACAACAGTTTTCACTTTGTGACACCTTAAAAATGTCTAAAAATGCAAGTTATATAAATTAACACAAAAGGTTTAAATTTCAAATAAAGTTTAGAAATAAAGGTGCTAAGACAATAGATAGTTTATTATAAAATGTAATTTGAATAAGTTATATTTCAGTTCAGCAAAGAGAGAGACCAATTGAAACAGTAAAAATATATGAGCAGATCTTTAAGAATGGAAAACTCAGTCTTTCTTTGCACTTTGAAGATCTCTTATATCTGCTAGTTACTCTCTGGCTCTCTGTGTTTCTGTCTCATTTTTGTTCCTCTTCTACAGACAAAATCTCTTTATCCTACTTGTGCATGGTTTAATTTGATGGCCCCACCACCCTTACCTCACACCAAATAGCAGATATAGCCCTTGATTCTATATTAACTGCAAGCTTTATTAGTTAACTAGTGCAGTTTCTCTTCATCTATTCTGAACTCCTAGGTTATAGAATCTCACTGGTCCAGCATAATGGGGAAGCTAGGATGGTAATATTCACATGCCTCTTTTGGAGTGTGCATATATCTTAATGTGGAAATCAGCAATGGAGAAATAATAACCATCTAATAAAGTATTGAAGTTTGGTAAGATTTGGGTAGATTAATGGGGTAGATTTATGAAAGCTAAATTTTGTTTAGTAGAATACAAATACAACTTCTTTATTTACTCCTATAAATAAGCTCTTATTCATTGCTGTCAGATTTCTTTTCCTACAATTCACCTAACATTCCATACTTAGTTCGATTTTCACTGCACATTTATCATTCTTCATTTCACACCTCTTTCTGGAAGCTTCTCTAATGAACTTATCAAATATCAGTATGTTTGTAACATTAACATTTTAACATGACATTCAATTTTCTAAACATGTTGCACATATTATTCTTTAGTATATATTCATATGTATGTACATATACTTTTTGCAGGATACTTGAAGTTATGTTTTTCCTTATTCTTATTTCACAAAAACTACATCCAAATTACCTACTGTGAAATTCTGTAATTAGAGCCTGATGTTAGCCTCTTATGGCTAAACATCATACACTATTTCTCTTTGAAATCTTAAAGGAAGTAAGGGCTAGATCTATAGTTGTTGCTCAATAAAAATTTGTTGTCAGTACAGAAAGGTACTACATAAGTGAGTTCCAAAGTTTGAGAGTATTTCTTACTTCTATAACTTTATTGAAAAAAATGTATGAAAGATTAGAACCAAAAGGACCTACATTTATTGAGGGTTAACATACAAAAATAAACTGATCATGGATGAAAAGCAAACTTCTAACTGAAACTCAATCCTACATTTCACTTACCTGGATAGAATGAACTTAATGGCAGATATGCAAAATATGAATTCGTCTCAGGTTAAGTTTTTCACATCCATTTTTCAAAAAGAAATGGAGAAATCAGAGATTGTCTAACTTATAAGTCTTATACCTCACAATATTTGGATATGAGTTGCAAATAAAATAAGGGAAAAACATGAAAGAAGAATATTTTAATAATTAGTATAATCATGGAAAATAATTTGAGATGATATGAATGATTAGAAAGTAAACAGCCTTTTTTGATTAAATAAGTGAACAACAAATATTTAAAACCTCATGATGCAATTCAGAAACTAGTATAGTAAATTAAGATTCAATTCATTTATTAGATCGTAATTGCTCAGATTAGAGGTACATAAATGAATATAAAAAGGAATAAATATTGTTATATTATTTTTCATACTGATATTTTAACAAGGAATTTTAACATTTATTAAAATACAATATCTACATTGAATTGTATTCAGTGCAACTCGATGTAAATTCAATAGACCACCTACCAGACTTATTATTATACAAGGATGAAAACAAATGCAGTGCTTTCTTCATTGAGAAAGTTTTGCAATGAAAAAAAAATATATATCATTAAATGAGCTTAATAATATAGATGATTTGCTTTTCCCACAACTCTTTACCAAGTTAGCTCTTTGGGCTTATGAATTCTGATGACGATAAATAATTATACACAAATGAACACCTAAACTATACCCTTTTTTATACAATTTGGAGTAAGGCAGGTATAAAAAAGAAGCACAGCTTTATTTGTATATTCAAAATATCTTTCTATAGTTTTGTCTTATGAGTCAGAATTACTAACAATGCTCTTCTTTTCTTGTTTATCAGCAAGTACATGTTACCTTCATTTTGTTTTGTTTTGTTTTGTTTTTTAATATAATTTATTGTATTATCATTAATTTACAATTACATGTGCAATATTATGATTATTAAACTACCCCTTCATCAGGTCCCCCCCACCAACCCCATTACAGTAACTGTCCATCAGCATAGTGAGATGCTATAGAATCACTACTTGTCTTCTCTGAGTTGTACTGCCCTCCCCGTGCCCCCCCAACATTACATGTGCTAATCGTAATGCCCCTTTTTCCCTCTTATCCCTCCCTTCCTGCCCATTTTCCCCAGTCCCTTTCCCTTTGGTAACTATTAGTCCGTTCTCGGGTTCTGTGAGTCTGCTGCTGTTCTGTTTCTTCAGTTTTTTTTCTTTGTTCTTATACTCCACATATGAGTGAAATCATTTGATACTTGTCTTTTTCGGCGTGCCTTATTTCACTGAGCATAATACTCTCTAGCTCCATCCATGTTGTTGCAAATGGTAGGATTTGTTTTCTTCTTATGGCTGAATAATATTCCATTGTGTATATGTACCACATCTTCTTTATCCATTCATCTACTGATGGACACTTAGGTTGCTTCCATTTCTTGGCTATGGTAAATAGTGCTGTGATAAACATAGGGGTGCATAGGTCTTTTTCAAACTGGGCTGCTGCATTCTTAGGGTAAATTCCTAGGAGTGGAATTCCTGGATCAAATGGTATTTCTATTTTGAGTTTTTTGAGGAACCTCCATACTGCTTTCCACAATGGTTGAACTAATTTGCAGTCCCACCAGCAGTGTAGAAGGGTCCCCTTTTCTCCACATCCTCGCCAACATTTGTTGTTGTTTGTGTTTTGGATGTTGGTCATCCTCACTGGTGTGAGGTGATATCTCATTGTGGTTTTAATCTGCAGTTCTCTGATGATTAGCTATGTGGAGCATCTTTTCATGTGCCTGTTGGCCATCAGAATTTCTTCTTTGGAGAAGTGTCTATTCATGTCTTCTGCCCATTTCTTAATTGGATTATTTGCTTTTTGTTTGTTAAGGTGCATGAGTTCTTTATATATTTTGGATGTCAACCCTTTATCAGATACGTTTTTTATGAATATATTCTCCCATACTGTAGGATGTCTTTTTGTTCTACTGATGGTGTCCTTTGCTGTACAGAAGCTTTTCAGCTTGATATAGTCCCACTTGTTCATTTTTGCTTTTGTTTCCCTTGCCCGGGGAGATATGTTCATGAAGAAGTTGCTCATGTTTATGTCCAAGAGATTTTTGCCTATGTTTTTTTCTAAGAGTTTTATGGTTTCATGACTTACATTCAAGTCTTTGATCCACCTTGAGTTTACCTTTGTGTATGGGGCTAGACAGTAGTCCAGTTTCATTCTCTTACATGTAGCTGTCCAGTTTTTCCAACACCAGCTGCTGAAGAGGCTGTCATCTCCCCATTGTATATCCAAGGCACTTTTATCAAATATTAATTGACTGTATATGTTTGGGTTAATGTTCGGATTTTCTATTCTGTTCCACTGGTCTGTGGGTCTGTTTTTGTGCCAATACCAAATTGTCTTCATTACTGTGGCTTTGTAGTAGAGCTTGAAGTCAGGGAGTGTAATTATCCCTGTTTTATTCCTCCTTCTCAGGATTGCTTTGGCTATTCGGGGTCTTTTGTGGTTCCACATGAATTTTAGAATTATTTGTTCCAGTTCATTGAAGAAAGCTGTTGGTAGTTTGATAGGGATTGCATTGAATCTGTAGATTGCTTTAGGTAGTATAGCCATTTTGACAATATTTATTCTTCCTAGCCAAGAGCATGGGATGCATTTCCATTTGTTAGTGTCCTCTTTAATTTCTCTTAGGAGTGTCTTGTAGTTTTCAGAGTACAGGTCTTTCACTTCCTTCGTTAGGTTTATTCCTAGGTATTTTATTCTTTTTGATGCAATTGTGAATTGAATTGTTTTTCTGATTTCTCTTTCTGTTAGTTCATCATTAGTGTATAAGAAAGCAACAGATTTCTGTGTGTTAATTTTGTATCCTGCAACTTTGCTGAATTCAGATATTAGTTTTAGTAGTTTTGGAATGGAATCTTTAGGGTTTTTTATGTACAGTATCATGTCATCTGCAAATAGTGACAATTTGACTTCTTCTTTACCAATCTGGATGCCTTGTATGTCTTTGTTTTGTCTGATTGCTGTGGCTAGGACCTCCAGTACTATGTTGAATAACAGTGGAGAGAGTGGGCATCCCTGTCTTGTTCCCGATCTTAGATGAAAAGCTTTCAGCGTCTCGCCGTTAAGTATGATGTTAGCTGTGGGTTTGTCATATATAGCCTTTATGATGTTGAGGTACTTGCCGTCTATACCCATTTTGTTGAGAGTTTTAATCAGGAATGGATGCTGAATTTTGTCAAATGCTTTTTCAGCATCTATGGAGATGATCATGTGGTTTTTGTTCTTCTTTTTGTTGATGTGGTGGATGATGTTGATGGATTTTCGAATGTTGTACCATCCTTGCATCCCTGGGATGAATCCCACTTGATCATGGTGTATGATCCTCTTGATGTATTTTTGAATTCGGTTTGCTAATATTTTGTTGAGTATTTTTGCATCTACGTTCATCAGGGATATTGGTCTGTAATTTTCTTTTTTGGTGAGGTCTTTGCCCGGTTTTGGTATTAGAGTGATGCTGGCTTCATAGAATGAGTTTGGAAGTATTCCCTCCTCTTCTATTTTTTGGAAAACTTTAAGGAGAATGGGTGTTATTTCTTCTCTATATGTCTGGTAGAATTCAGAGGTGAATCCATCAGGCCCAGGGGTTTTGTTCTTGGGTAGATTTTTGATTACCAATTCGATTTCGTCACTGGTGATTGGTCTGTTTAGTTTTTCTGTTTCTTGCTTGGTCAGTCTTGGAAGGTTGTATTTTCCTAAGAAGTTGTCCATTTCTTCTATGTTTTCCAGCTTGTTAGCATATAGATTCTCATAATATTCTCTTATGGTTCTTTGTGTTTCTGTGGGGTCCGTCGTGATTTTTCCTTTCTCATTTCTGATTGTGTTTATGTTTGTAGATTCTCTTTTTCTCTTATTGAGTCTGGCTAGGGGTTTATCTATTTTGTTTATTTTTTCAAAGAACCAGCTCTTGGTTTTGTTGATTTTTTCTATTGTTTTATTCTTATCAATTTTATTTATTTCTTCTCTAATCTTTATTATGTCCCTCCTTCTGGTGACTTTGGGCCTCATTTGTTCTTCTTTTTCCAATTTCACTAATTGTGTCTTTAGACTATTCATTTGGGAATATTCTTCCTTCTTTAAATAGGCCTGGATTGCAATATACTTTCCTCTTAGAACTGCCTTTGCTGCGTCCCACAGAAGTTGTGGCTTTGTGTTGTTGTTGTCATTAGTCTCCATATATTCTTTGATTTCTGTTTTGATTTGGTCGTTAACCCATTGATTAATTAGGAGAGTGTTGTTAAGTCTCCATGTATTTGTGAGCCTTTTTGATTTCTTTCTAAAATTTATTTCTAGTTTTATACCTTGGTGATCTGAGACGTTGGTTGGTAGGATTTCAATATTTTTGAAATTACTGAGGTTCTTTTTGTGGCCTGGTATGTGGTCTATTCTGGAAAATGTTCCATGTGCACTTGAGAAGAATGTGTATCCTGTTGCTTTTGGGTGTAGAGTTCTGTAGATGTCTGTTAGGTCCATCTGTTCTAGTCTGTTGTTCAGTGCCTCTGTGTCTTTAATTATTTTCTGTCTCATTGATCTGTCCTCTGGAGTGAGTGGTGTGTTGAAATCTCCTACGATGAATGCATTACTGTCTATTTCCTCCTTTAATTGTGTTAGTATTTGTCTCACATATGCTGGCGCTCCTGTGTTGGGTGCACATATATTTATAATGGTTATATCTTCTTGTTGGACTGACCCCTTTATCATTATGTAATGTCCTTCTTTATCTTTTGCTACTTTCTTCGTTTTGAAGTCTATTTTGTCTGATACAAGTACTGCAACACCTGCTTTTTTCTCTTTGTTGTTTGCATGAAATATCTTTTTCCATCCCTTCACTTTTAGTCTGTGTATATCTTTTAGATCTGAGGTGAGTTTCTTGTAGGCAGCATATGGGTGGGTCTTGCTTTTTTATCCATTCTGTTACTCTGTGTCTTTTGATTGGTGCATTCAGTCCATTTACATTTAGGGTGATTATTGATAGGTATGTACTTATTGCCATTGCTGGCTTTAGATTCGTAGTTACCAAGGATTCAGGGGTTGCTTCTTTACTAACTAACAATCTAACTTAACTTTCCTGTTAAGTTATTGTAAACACAGTCTGATGTTTCTTTCTTTCTCTCCCTTCTTATTCCTCCTCCTCCATTCTTTCTATAATAGGTGTTTTATTCTTTGCCTTTAGTTAGTATTTGGATGGTCTGCTTTCTTTGCTATGATTTTTTTTTCTCTGTGACATCTTTTTAGCCTTAGATGTGCTTCCATCTAGAGCAGTCCATTTAAGATATCCTGTAGTGGTGGTTTATGAGAGGCAAACTCTCTCAACTTTCGTTGATCTGGAAATTGTTTAATCCCTCCATCATATTTAAATGATAATCATGCTAGATACAATATTCTTGGTTCGAGGCCCTTCTGTTTCATAACGTTAAATATATCATGCCATTCTCTTCTGGCCTGTAAGGTTTCTGTTGAGAAGTCTGATGATAGTCTGATGGGTTTTCCTTTGTAGGTGATCTTTTTTCTCTCTCTAGCTGCCTTTAATACCCTGTCTTTATCTTTGATCTTTGCCATCTTAATTATTATGTGTCTTGGTGTTGTCTTCCTTGGGTCCCTTGTGTTGGGAGATCTATGAGCTTTGGTGGACTGCGAGACTACTTCCTTCCCCAGCGAGGGAAAGTTTTCAGCAATTATTTCTTCAAAGACACTTTCTATCCCCTTTTCTCTCTCTTCTTCCTCTGGTACTCCTATAATGCGAATATTGTTCCGTTTGGAATGGTCACACAGTTCTCTTAATATTCTTTCATTCCTAGAAATCCTTTTATCTCTCTGTGCCTCAGCTGCTCTGTGCTCCTGTTCTCTGTTTTCTATTGCATTAACAGTCTCTTGCATCTCATCCATTCTGCTGTTAAGCCCGTCGATCGCTTGTCTGATTTCTGTATTGTCTTTCCTCAGTTCCCGCACTTCCTCCCTCAGCTCTTGCACATTTCTCTGTAGGTCCATCAGCATGGTTATGACTTTTATTCTGAATTCTTTTTCAGGGAGGCTGTTCATTTCCATCCCTTCAGACTCCCTCTCCTGGGTTGTCTGGTTGGTTTTGGTCTGAACCATAATCCTCTGTCTTTTCATGGCTATATAATTGGTCACTGATAGTTGCCACGTATGTCAGCTGGGCTCTTTAAGACTTTAAAAAGAGAAGAAAAAAAAGAGAAAAAAAAGAAAGAAAGAAAGAAAGAAAGGAAAGAAAAAAAGAAAGAAAAGAAAAAACAAAAACAAAACAAAGAAAAACAAAAAGAAACAAAAAAAATGCCCACTGGACGTATATTCTGTGGGAATGCTCTAGGTGGCGCTATTGCCCCACTATTCCACAGCTGTGACTGTGCTGCTCCGCAGGGCCCTTTATCGCTCGGGCAGGGGTGGGAAGGGATAAGAGGCTGTTGATCTCAGTGAGAAGTGTAAGTATGGCTACGCTTCCTCAGTCACCAGCTAAGGCGTCTGAAACTCCCCAGGACTCCCAGCCTGCTGGGCTGAGTGTGCTGGTGCGATCCGGCTCCTCCGCTGGGCTCCTGTCTCTTTAAGACCGCTGAAGAAAGCGCGCGCTTTTTTTTTTCCTTCCCGGGAGCCGGCTGCAAGCACCCTGGCGCGTTCCCCGCTCAGATCCTGCCGCTCTGTCTCTCCAATCTCCGCTGCACTGCGCAATGTGGGTCAGCGCTCCCCGCGCAGATCACCGGGGCTGGCTACTTCGCGGGGTGCACTTCCACTCCCTCCCGGCTCTGAATCCTCTCCTCCCGCCGGTGCGCTGGGGTGGGGGAGGGCTCGGGTCCCGCCAGGTCGCGGCTCCGTATCTTACCCGCCTCTTGGGGTGCCGAGTCCTCTCGGGTGTAGCTGCACGCTGTGCGCTTTCCTGTGTATTCTCATCTCTCTTTTAGGAATAGATGTATTTTCTGTGTTTTCGTAAATAAATATAGTGTTGGGAGGAGATTTCTGCCACCCTGCTCACACCGCCATCTTCCCGGAAGTCCCCTGTTACCTTCATTTTGAAGGACAGTTTTACTAGATACAGCTCTCCTGGTTGACCTTTGTTCCCTTCAGCATATTGTTATTCCACTACTGCCTGCCCTTCCTTTTGTTCTGAAGAGAAGACTGTGGTCAGTCATAGTACTGCTGTCCCAAAAGGGATGAATTGCCTTTCTCTACTGCTTTAATAATTTCCTTTGTTTTTCAGTAGTTTGCTATTGATGACCTAGTTATGAATATCTTTTTATTTGTCCTATTGGAAGTTAAATGTAATCAACTTTGAAAATGTTTAACCATGAATTCTTTAAATATTTTCTGCATTCTTCCTCTCTCTCCCTAGGAATCCCATAACATATTCTTTATATACTTGATATTGCCCTATATATCTCTGCTCATGTTTATCTTATCTGTTTTGCAGAATGTTATTTATGTTGGATAATGTCTATTAATCTGTTTTCAAGTTAAGTGATGCTTGCTTCTGCCATCTTTTCTGCTTTTGAATCTACCTAATCAACATTTATTTTGGTTATTGTATACTTAAATTCTAGAATTTTCTCTTCTTTTTATATATAGTTTGTGTTTCTCTATTGGAAACCCTGTTTGACAAATCACTGAAATCATGTTTTCCTTTAATGCTTTAAATAGTCTGATTATTTTAACATTTATAACATAGTTATATTTATAAATATTTTAAAAATTAGAGTTTAAGTGCTCTTTTAAATAATATTTATAAAAGCATCTTTGAAGTCTTTATCTACTAAATCCAACATATGAACCCAATCAGAGACAGTTTCTGATAACTGCTTTTTTCATAAGTATAGGTTAAGATTTCCTGTGTCTCGGCCTTATAACACTATTTCTGAAAATTTGCCATGTTAAATCACTTAGTATAAAAACTCCAGATTCTTTTTTCTTCTGTTTCATGAAGATTTTTTTTTCTTTTGTACCTAGCATTTACTTCATCTTTCCCTCATGATGTGTTGTTATTAATGTTTATGTTTTTAGACCGATTAGTTAGCAGTTGCCCCAGTGTTTAGATTAGTGGTAGGTAACAGGTGAGTAGTTTATTTTTTTCCTCAAATATCTTGAGATTGAAAGGCTTCCACTCCTTCCACTCTCTTCCAGTAGATATGTGTGTGGATTGGAGAGTGCATTCTGATGATCAGCTAATTTTCAAGTCTATCAGCTTTTACTTCCCACTGTGCCCTCTTGGGTTTTCTCCATTTTTGTTCAGATAGAGTTCCAAAATTAGTGAGAGATGTATAGAGAGCTTATCCAATGCTTCTTTAGCTTTCTTTACAAAGGGATATGTTTTGCCATGTGCCATTTATTAAGATTGAAATATGGAAAACAGATTATTTATGCAACTTTTAACAGACACTTTTTAAAAAAGACATACTTATATCTCAGTTCTTTAGGTCAATAATAATCTCATTTTACTCTCCCTATAAAGGGACATTTGAAAAATCATAAGACATGACTAAATTGAATAGCCTGAGCCATGATTTTAAAAGAGCAAGATTTGAATCTTGGCTGGAGAGCTGACTTGATATATGAAGACAGTCTCCTAAGCCCAGTTCCTTTTGCATAAACCTCTGATTTACAGAGCCTTTGAGAATATAAGTGAAACTTAAATTAAATGATTCTTCAAATAAAGTAGTTATCAGATTTCTAAGAAAATTATTAACTCTCCTTTTAATATATTATCATGATCTAGCATATGAAACTTGCTGATTAGACTGAAAGTACATGTAATTTATTGAATTACATGCATGAATTACATGAAATTTTTATCAGCATAGTACAGCCATAGGTAACTTTCTGGTTTCCCTCTACCCAGTGTTGTTTTCTAGATGTGTCTTTACATCAACAACTAAGAGTTATTGATTCCTCAATAGCTTTTCATATTTAAGAAGTTTCTTTATTAATGAGACTGGAAACATCTCCCATGTTTCTTTCACTTTAGGAATCACCTAGAGAATTATTAAAATGTTACTACATCATCTTCAGTTTGGTTAAGAGAGGTTCCTCAACCTGTCCAAAGCCACATATTAGCAAATCTTAGAGCTAGAGCTTGAATTACAATCTCTTTTAATGCAGTACCCAAGAAATAACCAAGCGTATTGTTACTTCTTGAAAAAGAAACTAGTTGAAAACCAATTCTTATGAAAGTAAAAGTGGCAAAGGATCAGTGGAGAAGGACACTTCAGTATTCAAAAAGCCAAAATTCTCATTTTGCTTTTTCTTTTGGTTCATTCTGGTTTCTTACTGTTCTCACACCTAAACGGTTACCAGGACTTGAACCTTCTTTCATTGAAAGCTCATTGGTATGCAGTTTTGCTCCAAGATACAGTTTTCCCAATGTTGTGTTGGTCTTTGTTAACTCCCAGTTGGATAACTAGTACACATGATACTTTTCTTGGAAACCTCCAGGCATTTCACACTGTGCAAAAAACAGCTGCTTAACTCCTAAATGTAATGAACAACTTTGACATTTACATTCCTAGGAAAATTTTGTTCTACATTGGCAATCTGTCTCCAATATAATTTACAATTATTTGCCTCAATTTTTTCCAGTGGGAGCCTCTGCTTTTGTTGTACTGAACTCTTCATTACCTTTGGTCTTCTTTGTCTTTTTTCTACCTACTATGTCTTACACATGTAGTCTAGTGTTAGTAAGTAGTACAGAACAGAGATTAAGGCTTTGGCCTGAAGTGCTGGACCACCAATATCCAAATCTCAGTTCCATTTATCTAATAATGTACCCTTGGAAAAGCTGCTGAATCTCTCTCTTCCCTCCCCCTGCATCCCTCCTCCCTCTCTTTTTCTCTGTCTCTTTCACTATCCTTTCTTTTCTTTTATTCCTATGGGTTTTATTGTGAGTTTCAATAAATGCGGCATATGATAAATTTTCTATAAACACTAAGTCATAATTTTTTTTGCAAAGCACGCCCAGCTCAATTCTGACTTCAGTGAAAGTGTTCTGCTTTCATTACTGCAGTTATAATTTCCTCCTTTGACTTCTTATTATCTGTACCACTTATTAAGCACACAACTATATATTATCTCAGATTTCAATTTGTAATACTAGAAGGATCATTGCTTGAACTTTTTCAGAGTCAGCAAACTCAGCAAACTCATCATGTCATGTGGTAGTAATAGCTAGATACATCCAATGGCTAGAAATTCATTTTTTATGATTAAAAAATTGGGCTTTTATTCTAATTTGAATTTTGCATATTTGGGACCTATATTTAATAATTCTAATTCATTTTTTATAAAACATTCCTGCAGGTAATTACCACCTTGTTTTTTCCTTTTCCTGTTAAACTCTCCTATTCCTTTAACCAATGTGGGTGGGGTCACAGAGCAATCATGACCTGTAGGCTTAAAAAACTTCCTGTAGTTTCAAAAAGTGCCAGGTTTTCTCCAAGTAAATAAAATAACCTTAATCTTTATATATTACAACAGATGCTATAGGTTATGCAATATAAAAAAGAATTAGCTTGCTTAAATATTCCTACCAATAATTAATTGCTCAGGTGGTGTGTTTTATATAACTTTCATTTCAAAGGAAGTGGAATTATGTTTTCCACTGAAAATAGTGTTTATATTTTTATTATCATATTATTATTACCATTACTAAATTGAGAGGTTAATGCCATGATGCTTATTACATTTCAACAGATTGGCCTGGTAGATGTATAAAGGCAGGGTGGCAAGAAAGGGAAGCAGATCTGTGCAAAAAGCCTGACAAAAGAACTGCTGCAGATACTATAAATGATATGTCTGGACTAAGATCAGGATGTTCCCAAAAATCTCAATTGAATGAATGAACACATTGTGCAATTGAAAGAGGGTATCAGAGCTCTAATTCTTCTTTTAGAGATTTTGGTTTCAAAGCACTAAATTTTCAAAGGACTTACCATACAAGTCTAATAAATCAAATTTGATAACATTTCATTCTCAATCTGGCACTCCCTGAAACAAATAAAAAAGTACTATCAGGGGCTCTGTTGTCCCCTTATGAGCCAGGAGCTCTGTCCTCTTGCTTTCTCTCTAAATAAAAGCCTCTGCCTTGCTCTCCTAACAAAACAAAACAAAAAAAGTAATATCAATTAAGAACATTGAGATGCACTTTTCTCTTACGATTTTTAACCCTTAGCTTTTGTTTCCTTCAGTTCATGTTTTCAACTCAAGTTGCATTGCATATTATCAATTGTTGCTCATAAATTTGACCTGATTATCATATAATTGAAGTTAACTTTTAGATATTTGAAGAACATCTGTTTTTACTTTCTGATTACATTCAATGTGTTTCACACAGAATCTTTGTCATAGTGAGAGAGAAAGAGAACAGCTATTAAACATGAAGACTGTACTTTGAGAAAAAGGAAAGAGATAAAAACTTTTTAGCAGAGACATTTGGAATATCTGAAAATAAGAACTTACCTGAGAAATTTTGAGTTTCCCAACTCTAAAATATTTATTCAAGTATAAATTTATATATTTATAAAGACGGTTGAAATTCCTTTGTGATGGATGGGTAATTAGAATTTAGGGTTAAAACTAGATGCCTATTAAGATGAAAAACAATGACAATGCCTTGACCTGGATAAGGTGGGTAAGTTGGTCAGAGTTGAATTCCCAAGGTTTCCTGAAACTTGTTTCTCTGCCTTTCAAGAATCTTTCCTGTAATAGTTTTATGATTTGTTTAATATAAGAAAAATGACGCTTTACTTTCCTGACTCAGTATCTTATGGTTAGACTTAAAAGTATAGTATTCTGACCATTTGTAGAACTCTGATTGGTTCAAATAGCAATCATATTTCTTTACTGAACACAATCTATTTGATTTGATAAGAAAAACTTACAATTTTGTAATAGTCATTCAGTAGCATACTGATGACTGTCTCAGCTTGGGTGGCTTAAACAATATAAATTTATTTACTCACAGTTCTGGAGGCTGTGAGGGATCCCAGCAGGATGCCAGCATATTAGAATTTGATGAGAGCTCTCTTCCTAGCTCTCAGACAGCTGCCTTCTGCCTGTGTCTCCACTTGGCTGGAAGAGAAAGCTCTAGTTTCTCTTCCTCTTCTTATAATATCACTAATCCCACCTGCTTGACTTCATCTAAACCTAATTATTTTCCAAAGACCCCAATTCCAAATACTATCACATTGGAGGTTTGGGCCTGAACATATGAACTTTGAGGGGACACAGTTCAGTCAATAGCGTTCTGCCCCTGGTCCTCCAAAATTCATGTCCTTCTGTCATGTAAAATACATCCATTCTATTCCAACATCTCCAAAAGCCTTAACTCATATAGCATCAATTCTAAAGTCTTAAAGTCTTATCTAAATATTATCTAATCAAATATGAGTGATGGTTGAAGCATGATTCATCCTGAGACAAAATTTCTCTGTAGCAGTAACCTGTGAAACTAAATGTCTCTGTTTTTTTAGAGCTGCTATGACAAAATACCACAGACTGGGTAGCTGATAAGCAACCAAAATATAGTTTCCACAGTTTTGATGGCTGGAAATCCAAGATCAGGGTGCCTGGCTAAGTTTTTGGTGAAAACTCTCTTCCAGGATTAGAAACCTGATGTCAAAGAAATTTACAGAAAGCATATGTGTTTAGACCTCTTTGAATGGTTAAACAATGTGAAGATATTTGTGTTCCATGTAAATGCTCACCAGAAGGTGACCTCAGGAAAAGGGGATTTTAATAATAAGGTAGATAACATGACTAGTTCTGTGAATACAAGTCAACATCTTTCCCTAGGTACCTCTCTGACCTCCCAGTGAGTTGATGAACACAGTGACTATGGTGGCAGAGATGGTACTTACGATTGGGTTACCAACACTGATTTCCACTAACCATGGCTGGCCTGGTTACTACCACTGCTCTGATCTTGTTTCATTTTAAGTGTGGTTTAAGGAGATGTGTATGGGTGCCAAATGACCAGGGATGGATTTGTGATGGTTAATTTTTATGTGTCAACTTGACTGGGCCATGGTATGCCCAGATATTTGGTAAACACTATTCTGGGTGTGTTTGTGAGGGTGTTTTTGGTTAAGATTAATATATGAATTAGTAGACTAAGAACAACAGATTGTCTTCTTTAATATGGGTGGGCCTTATCCAATCTGTTGAAGGTCTGAATATAACAAAAAGGCTGAATGAAATAGAATTCCCTCTGTGCCTGACTTTATTTGTTTATTCAGGAAATATTTCATTTTGATTTTCTATGTGTCAAGGGCTTATTCAAACATATGAAATACAGCAGTCAGCATGATAGTTATAATCTGTGTTCTGTAGTGTATACACTCTAACAGAGGAGTCAGATTAAACAAGCACAATGACTAAAATGTTATTTCAAGTGGTAATAACTGCTGTAGAATGCCAACTTCATGGGCCTGCAATCTGTGCAGTCACATAGGAACCTGTACGTAGAAGGGCCATCACTTGTTTTAATGCTCTGCTCTCACTGGCTTAATACTCTTAGTAGTTTTTGAATAAAAGGTCTCATGTTTATTTTTCACTGGACCCTGCAATTATGTAACCAGACATGGTGTTATGAAGAAAACCAAACAGCCTAACAAAGACTGATAGGCTGTAGTAGTAATCTATTTTAGATACTGAGGTTGGGGAAAATCTCTCTGAAAATGTGACATTTGAATTCAGGCCTCAACATGGAGAAAGTATACATGTGAGCAGAACACTGCAGACAAGGAAAACAAAAACTGTAAAGAAACTGAATGTGCTGTGCATTTGGTGTAGTAGCTGAGTAAGAGAAAGCAAGCTGGTATGACTGAATAGCGAGGCAGGTGACAAATGGTAGATGAGATAAGACAGATGATGGGGTCTAGGGTACAGATGATAATTTGGTATAAAAAGGAATTCTATTTTTTTTAATGTGTGTAGTCAACATTCACGAGGATGATAAAGGAAGAAGATAAATGCAATAGTAATTTGAGCTTTATGTCTGATGGTCCTATTATGATAAAAGGTTTTTCTTGTTATAAGCATTATTTCCAGGTAAACATAGTCAGCATATTTGTTGAAAGTTGGGTAGCACTGTTGGAACAAGAGAAATTTCAGAATTAGGTGACAACAGTGAATTATCTAACACTGTTGTATTTCCTTCCCCTTCTTGTCATTAATTTCTGAAAATTTTGTGTGGAGTGCCCATATTTTTGAATAGGTCATTCTCAGGTCCACAGTCTGCCAAAAGTAGGAGTCCAAGGCATACAATCAGTTGAAAGGAGGAACTAATCCTCTGAGAAACTAAGAATGCCCATCTAATATAAGATCAGGATTCTGTTCCATGCCATTTTGTTCTCCTGAAATGATTCACAGGTGTAAATTGCAAATAAGGATGAATGAAACCAAAGTAGTTGATATTGATTTGATACCAGTGAACCTTCATTTAATTAGGTTCCATGAATGTATTCTAAAAAATCATCACACTTTATAACTCTAGTAATAATCATATTAATTTTTGTGGCTACATTACTCATAAACCATCATAGATGCCAAGTTCCTCTAGAATTTGGAAAATGTTGCTTCGTTCCACTATAATAAAGATGATGTACAAAATGATTTTTAAAAACTGTAATTTGGAGTTCCGGGAAGATGGCGGAGTGAGCAGGGCGCCGGAAATCTCCCAGAACTATATAAATCTATGAAAAGACAGCAAATACAACTAGTCCTAAAAGAGAGACCAGAATTTACAGCACAGCACACAGACTGAATCTGCACCTGAGAGGACTCGGCACCCCGCAAGGCGATCTTAAAGAGCACAGCTGACATAGGTGGCACCTACCAGCAACCACTTCTATCGCCATGAAAAGACAGAGGAATATAGTATAGACAAAGATCACCCAGACCCAGACAACACCTGAGAGGGACCCTGAAGGGATGGAAATGCACAATATTCCTGAAAAAGAATTCAGAATAAAAGTCATAACCATGCTGATGGATCTACAGAGAAATGTGCAAGAGCTGAGGGAGGAAGTGAGGGAAGTCAGGAAAGACCATGCAGAAATGAGACAAGCCATCTACGGGCTTAGCAGCAGACTGGATGAGATGCAAGAGACTGTTAATGGAATAGAAATCAGAGAGCAGGAATACAGAGTAGCTGAGGCAGAGAGAGATAAAAGGATCTCTAGGAATGAAAATATTAAGAGAACTGTGTGACCAATCCAAACGGAACAATATTCACATTATAGGAGTACCAGAAGAAGAAGAGAGAGAAAAAGGGATAGAAAGTGTCTTTGTAGAAATAATTGCTGAAAACTTCCCCACGCTAGGGAAGGAAATAGTCTCACAGTCCACGGAAGCCCACAGATCTCCGAACACAAGTGACCCAAGGAAGACAACACCAAGCCACATAATAATTAAGATGGCAAAGATCAAAGATAAAGACAGAGTATTAAAGGCATCTAGAGAGAGAAAAAAGATCACCTACAAAGGAAAACCCATCAGACTATCATCAGACTTCCCAACAGAAACCTTACAGGCCAGAAGAGAATGGCATGATATATTTAATGCAATGAAACAGAAGAGCATAGAACCAAGAATATTGTATCCAGCACGATTATCATTTAAATATGACAGAGAGATTAAACAATTTCCAGACAAGGGAAAGCTGAGAGAATTTGCCTCCAATAAACCACCTCTACAGGACATCTAAAAGGAACTGCTCTAGATGGAAGCACTCCTAAGGCTAAAAAGATGTCAACAGAGAAAATAAAATCATAGCAAAGAAAGCAGACCATCCAAATACTAACTAAAGGCAACGAATAAAACACCTAGTATATAAAGAATGGAGGAGGAAGAATAAGAATGGAGAGAAACAAAGAAACATCAGACGGTGTTTACAATAACTTAACAAGAAAGTTAAGTTAGATTGTTAAATAGTAAAGAAGCAACCCTTGAACCTTTGGTAACCACGAATCTAAAGGCAGCAATGGCAATAAGCTTATATCTATCAATAATCACCCTAAATGTAAATGGACTGAATGCACCAATCAAAAGACACAGAGTAACAGAATGGATAAATAAGCAAGACCCATCTATATGCTACCTACAGGAAACTCACCTCAATCCGAAAGATATACACAGACTAAACGTGAAGGTATGGAAAAGATATATCATGCAAACAACAAGGAGGAAAAACCAGGTGTTGTAATACTTTTATCAGACAAAATAGACTTCAAAACAAAGAAAATAGCAAGAGATAAAGAAGGACATTACATAATGATAAAGGGGTCAATCCAACAAGAGGATATAACCATTATAAATATATATGCACCAAACACAGGAGTGCCAGCATATGTGGAACAAATACTAACAGAATTAAAGGAGGAAATAGGCAATGCATTCATTTTAGGAGACTTCAACACACCACTCACTCCAAAGGACAGATCAACCAGACAGAAAATAAGTAAAGATACAGAGGCACTGAACAACACACTAGAACAGATGGACCTAACAGACATCTACAGAACTCTGCACCCAAAAGCAACAGGATACACATTCTTCTCAAGTGCACATGGAACATTTTCCAGAATAGACCAAATACTAGGCCACAAAAAGAAACTCAATAAATTCAAAATTTTTGAAATCCTACCAGTCAACTTCTCCGATCACCAAGGTATAAAACTAGAAATAAATTTTAGAAAGAAATCAAAAAGGCTCACAAATACATGGAGACTTAACAACATTCTCCTAATTAATCAATGGGTTAACGACCAAATCAAAACAGAAATCAAAGAATATATGGAGACTAATAACAACAACACAAAGCCACAACTTCGGTGGGATTCAGCAAAGGCAGTTCTAAGAGGAAAATATATTGCAATCCAGGCCTATTTAAAGAAAGAAGAACATTTCCAAATGAATAATCTAAAGACACAATTACTGAAATTGGAAAAAGAAGAAAAAATAAGGCCCAAGTCACCAAAGGAGGGGGATATAATAAAGATCAGAGAAAAAATAAATAAAATTGAGAAGAATAAAACAATAGAAAAAAATCAATGAAACCAAGAGCTGGTTCTTTGAAAAAATAAACAAAATAGATAAACCCCTAGCCAGACTTATTAAGAGAAAAAGAGAATTTACACACATAAACAGAATCAGAAATGAGAAAGGAAAAATCATGATGGACGCCACAGAAATACAAGGAATTATAAGAGAAGATTATGAGAATCTATATGCTAACAAGGTGGAAAACATAGAAGAAATGGACAACTTCTTAGAAAAATACAACCTTCCAAGACTGACCAAGCAAGAAACAGAAAAACTAAACAGACCAATCACCAGCAATGAAATTGAATCGGTAATCAAAAAACTACCCAAGAACAAAATCCCTGGACCTGATGGCGTCACCTCTGACTTCTACCAGACATATACAGAAGAAATAACACCGATTCTCCTTAAAGTTTTCCAAAAAATAGAAGAGGAGGGAATACTTCCAAACTCATTCTATGAAGCCAGCATCACTGAAATACCAAAACTGGGCAAAGACATCACTAAAAAAGAAAATTACGGATCAATAACCCTGATGAACATAGATGCAAAAATACTCAACAAAATATTAGCAAAACGAATTCAAAAATACATCAAGAGGATCATACACCATGATCAAGTGGGATTCATCCCAGGGATGCAAGGATGGTACAACATTCGAAAATCCATCAACATCATCCACCACATCAACAAAAAGAAGAACAAAAACCACATGATCATCTCCATAGATGCTGAAAAAGCATTTGACAAAATTCAGCATCCATTCCTGATTAAAACTCTCAACAAAATGGGTATAGACGGCAAGTACCTCAACATCATAAGGCCATATTTGACCAACCCACAGCTCACATCATACTCAATAGCGAGACGCTGAAAGCTTTTCATCTAAGATCAGGAACAAGACAGGGATGCCCACTGTCTCCTCTGTTATTCAACATAGTACTGGAGGTCCTAGCCACAGCAATCAGACAAAACAAAGACATACAAGGCATGTCAAATTGTCACTATTTGCATATGACATGATGTTGTACATAAAATACCCTAACGACTCCACTCCAGAACTACAAAACTAATACTGAATTTAGCAGTTGTAGGATACAAAATTAACACACAGACATCTGTTGCTTTCCTATACACTAATGATGAACTAACAGAAAGAGAAATGAGAAAAACAATTCCATTCACAATTGCATCAAAAAGAATAAAATACCTAGGAATAAACCTAATGAAGGAAGTGAAAGACCTATACTCTGAAAACTACAAGACACTCCTAAGAGAAATTAAAGAGGACACTAACAATTGCAAATTCATCCCATGCTCTTGGCTGGGAAGAATAAATATTGTCAAAATGGCTATACTACCTAAGGCAATCTACAGATTAAACGCAATCCCTGTGAAACTACCACCAGCTTTCTTCAATGACCTGGAACAAGTAATTCTAAAATTCATATGGAACCACAAAAGACCCCGAATAGCCAAAGCAAGCCTGAGAAGGAGGAATAATACAGGGGGAATTATGCTCTCTGACTTCAAGCTCTACTACAAAACCACAGTAATGAAGACAATTTGGTATTGGCACAAAAACAGACCCACAGACCAGTGGAACAGAATAGAAAATCCAAACATTAACCCAAACATATACAGTCAATTAATATTTGATAAAGGATCCTTGGATATACATTGGGGAGATGACGGCCTCTTCAGCAGCTGGTGTTGGAGAAACTGGACAGCTTCATGTAAGAGAATGAACCTTGACTCCTCTCTAACCCCAAACACAAAGGTAAACTCAAGGTGGATCAAAGACCTGAATGTAAGTCATGAAACCATAAAACTCTTAGAAAAAAATATAGGCAAATATCCCTTGGACATAAACATGAGTGACTTCTTCATGAACATATCTCCCCGGGCAAGGGAAGCAAAAGCAAAAATGAACAAGTGGGACTATATCAAGCTGCAAAGCTCCTGTACAGCAAAGGACACCATCAGTAGAACAAAAAGGTATCCTACTGTATGGGGGAATATATTCATAAATGATGTATCCGATAAGGGGTTGTCATCCAAATTATATAAAGAACTCATGCACCTCAATAAACAAAAAGCAAATAATCCAAATAAGAAATGCGCAGAGGACATGAATAGACACTTCTCCAAAGAAGAAATTCAGATGGCCAACAGGCACATGAAAAGATGCTCCACATCGCTAATCATCAGAGAAATGCAGATTAAAACCACAATGAGATATCATTTCACACCAGTGAGGATGGCCAACATCCAAAACACAAACAACAACAAATGTTGGCAAGGATGTGGAGAAAAGGGAACCCTCCTACACTGCTGGTGGAAATGCAAATTACTTCAACCATTGTGGAAAGCAGTATGGAGGTTCCTCAAAAAACTCAAAATAGAAATACCATTTAACCCAGGAATTCCACTCCTAGGAATTTACCGTAAGAATGCAGCAGCCCAGTTTGAAAAAGACAGATGCACTCCTATGTTTATCACAGCACTATTTACCATAGCCAAGAAATGGAAGCAACCTAAGTGTCCATCAGTAGATGAATGGATAAAGAAGTGGTACATAGACACAATGGAATATTATACAGCCATAAGAAGAAAACAAATCCTACCATTTGCAACAACATGGGTGGTGCTAGAGGGTATTATGCTCAGTGAAATAAGCCAAGCCGAAAAAGGTGAGTATCAAATGATTTCACTCATATGTGGAGTATAAGAACAAAGAAAAAAACTGAGGGAACAAAACAGCAGCAGACTCACAGAACCCAAGAATGGATGAATAGTTACCAAAGGGAAAGGGACTGGGAGGATGGGTGGGAAGGGAGGGACAAGGGGGTAAAAGGGGCATTATGATGAGCAGATGTAATGATGGGGGGAGACCGGGGAGGGCTGTACATCTCTGAGAAGACAAGTAGTGACTCTACAGCATCTCACTACGCTGATGAACAGTGACTGTAATGGGGCTGGTGGGGTGACCTGTTCAAGGGGGTAGTTTAATCACCATAATATTGCACATGTAATTGTAGATTAATGATACCAAAGTAAACTATTATAAAAACAAACTGTAATTCATTCTTTAAAACCTTATTTTCAGAGCTTGTAATTTTAAAAAATATGTGTTTCAGCATAGAGCAAAAAATTTTCCTAAATACTTCATTTTTTTATTTCTTCAGATTCATTCATCTCTAGTAATAGCCTGAGCAAAGGACATATACAGCATGTACTTTCATGGAAAATAAAGTGCCCTTACATTTTGCTATAGTACTTTTTTAACAGTTTTAATAATTAGAAGGTCAAGTTTAGAATTCATCATAATAGTTTTGAAAATTTATTAAGTATCATGGAAACTCACATTTTAGCTGGGAGAATATCTTTTATTTTTATCATATTTTACTCTTGGCAATCTTTATAGTTCAAGATGAGTATTTCACACTATAATTGTATTTTATGTTCTTGACATAAACAGAAGAATTTTATGATTCCCTTATTTGGAAGAATAAGAACAGTTTGTTATAAATTCAATTTTAATGTTTACTTTATCTGGGAAACCTAGAAATGAGAGAGACAATTATTAATTTGTGTTTATGCAAATTAATATCTTTCACATTCAATTTTGCAAACTAATGTCTTTCACATTCAATTTTTATTATTTATCTGTGGGGATAAAAATCATTATCTGTTCCAACAGGTTAAAACCAAATCTCAATTTAACTCATGTGATCTTTGTATTTGTATCATTTTTCTGTAGCCTACCAAAGTGTATTCCATAGGAAAGGGTCAGCATTTTTTGAGTATCAGTATAATTCTATCAGTTATTTTGATCAGTCTTTAATATGGTTGTGATCATCAAAATTCACAAGAAATAGGGCTGTTTACATGTAGCCTTTGCTTGAACTCCAAATTTTCCTGCAAACTTACAGGCAAACTAGATGTCCAAAGATTATGTAGAAAATCTGGAAACACAGAACTGACAGAGGATTTGACCAGAGTACCCCATGAGTGAAGCACTACACAATAGGGAAGAACGTGATGGATGTAGTTGTACAGACTTCTGGCTTTAGGAATTAAAGATCAAGGGACTTCAACTCTCTGAGGCTCAGTTTCCTATATGCAGAAAGGCAAAATAAAAGTCCTCCAAACATATTCATGTCCTAAGTCCAAGAACCTATGAATATGTTAATTTATGTGGCAAAAGAGAAAATGTGATTACTAAAAATTTGAATTGGGGAAATTATCCTGGATTACTTATACATTGGACACAGTGTAATCACAAGGGACTTTATATGTGACAGATGGAGGCAGGAGAAGCCGAATCAGAGAAGGTGGGGCAGCAGATCAGAGGCTGAAATGATTTAACAGGCCTTTGTAGGATTTACAGATGGAAAAGGACCATGTACCAAAGAATGTGGTGGCCTCTAAAAACTGAAAGAGAAAAGAAATTGATTCTTCCCTAGAGCCTCCAGAAGGAATACAGCCGTGTCAACACTTTGATTTTAGCCAGTAAGACCTATTTTATGCTTGTGACTTCTAAAGTTATAAGACAATAAGTTTATATACCATAAGATTGGTGGTAATTTTTTATAACAGCAATAGAAAATTAATGCATTCTCCATTATATGATTTTGTAAGTTTTAAATTTTCTCAACTCAGATTAGGGCTTTGAGAAACATTGTATTACACCAGGTATAAAGGGGCCTTGAGCAGAGATTTGCTGGAAAATAAATGTGTAGATATGCTTCCTTCCAATTTCTCTTATGCAAGCAAAAATGATTATAATGACTATGGGGATGAAAGGAATTGGGCCCAGTAAGAAATATGTCTGTTTTTTATTAGCATATGCAGTGTCAGTGTGCTGAA
Organism: Smutsia gigantea; assembly: GCA_032199065.1. Lineage (NCBI taxonomy): Eukaryota > Metazoa > Chordata > Mammalia > Pholidota > Manidae > Smutsia > Smutsia gigantea. Next base: position 181,066 of record JAVSCE010010524.1, on the reverse strand, counting down.
CAGTAATGCTACCTGGCCCTTAAAGTATAGTTAAAATTTTCCTGTGTGTTGTACATCACAGCTGAACACTGAATCACTGTAGTTCACTTGCCCTCTGTTTTCCTTCTGCTGCCACCACATTATCCACTGTATTTTTCCTCGTTGCCCTGTGGAATTCAATCATAGGTTTGAAGTTTCAATTATTTTATTATTCCAAAGCACATTTAGATTCTTCTGAGTTGACCAAGAAATCTAACCTGACAGGATGAGAAACAAACAGCTCTACCTTTTGGAATGGATGTGATTATATGTAACTGGTTAGAAATTTACTCTTGGTTTCAGAGCAAAAACTGACACAAGAGTCACAGCATCTTGTACAGCTGCAGAACAATCCAGATGACTTAGCTGGTTTTAGTTAACATAAATAGCATGCATATATCCCAACTTATGCATATTTCCTTACCCAGAGTCTGGCTCTTAAAACCATCCCCTTCTTAATGCAGAATGAATGGCTTCAACCAGGAAATGAAACAGATTTTTTTTAACAGATTGAAAGGTGCTATGCAGAACTTTACACTGTGTTTTACCTTCTTTTCTGTGACATGTGTTTTTAATTATTTTAGACATATTTAAATGTAATGAATGTCTCCTAGACCTAAGATATAAGATGAAAGTTACAGTTACGATTTGTATTCATTTCTGTATGATCTGACAGCCTAGAGGTAGAAGTGACTCTTGAGGCCCAGGAAATTAAAACAAAAGTAGATGTTTAATTAGAAAATAAATTAACTCCTTACTTTTATATTTTTAATGTATTACATGAATCATTCAGTACAATTTCACCTGGAGATGTACATATTTTAATTGCCTTTTTTTATAGTAATCACCTTTCTTTTGCTCGCTGGCACTAAAATATAATTTGAGCTACTTTCTTATCCAAGAGCCATGTAGATAACAGCATCTTTTTGAGGTTCTTTAAATCCACTAATGCATATTAAAATGATTAAAGTTAGCTACACTGGATTTGACCTGCCCCATTAGCATGACATTTAATTTAACAGGGCATTAATGTAGAAGGACTTTCTTAGTACTAACAGTATTCAAAGTCGTGGAGATGTGAGCCCTTCATGGAGAGAAGCAGCACTACCAGCTGAAGGACAAGCTACAAGGAAGGCTATTGTTTAGACTCCCGTATTGGTTGAGGGAGTGACTTAAATGACATTTAATATCTGGTATTGTATAATCACCTCTCTGTAGGATAAAAACGAAGTTAGGAAGACTAAATAAGTTAATTTGACATGAAGAAAAGAGAAAAAAGAAAAGGATAAGACATTATATTTTTACCCAACCTCTGTGTTTCAAACAGAATTTAGACAAAGGATTATGTAAATTTGTTTTAGTGGAAAACTAACATTAGATATTAGATCCCAGGTATCCTTTTGGCATGCCCAGTACACTTGTCACTACACCTCTCTGCTTGTCTTGCATACCAATCTCCTCAGCTCTTGCAGTACTGCTGCAAGTCCTAATGTAAGAATTGCAGAACCAAAGGAAAATTCAGCCCTCAAAGTGACTTATGAAACCCTCAGGATTTATTTCTTCCTGGATGATAGATGAGAGTCAGAACAGCCCTGTTCACAGAAATATACATTAGCAAGAAGATGCAAGGGTGTATTGAAAACTGAAAACAACAGATAATGCAAAGAACAAAATTTGATATAGATTGGAAATATAAAGGCTTCCTTACTAGATATGTTTGTTACCAAATATAAATTTGTTACTGTATGCAAGTTATTTGCTACAATATTCAGAAGGAAAGCTAAAGAACTAATATCAACAAATAGGGGATTTCAATACATATAAGCATGTAATTTATGAGAAAAAGGGCATTAAAACATCAGACCTATTTAGTGAATTATGCTATGGCACTCCTGAAGAACAAAATTGAGTTTTACAGAGTTGAAAGATGAAAGTTTAAATACCTGATAATGCTTATGAAATGTTACCATGGGGAAATATTCTAACAAAATAATAGAAAAGTTTAAATGTTTTGATAATGTCTATAATATAACTTTGAAATTTATGTCATTGGAATGTTCCCACTTAGGAAGTCATTATAAGAAAAAAAGAGATGAAGGATTGAAACTTTAATGTTTATCAAAAGCTCTGACAGTTTGAAAAGGGAAATGCTAAAATATGGAGCAATTAACCCGACAAAGTTAGTAAGCCTTTTTAAATTATGAAATTAATGAAAGAAATATATATTGATCGAAAAATAAATATCGTATAACAGTTATATCATTTATAAGTCAATAAATGGGAATTAAAATAAAACTGATGTACCATTTTTGTCTATCAAATTACCATTTGTTTAATGAGAATAATTACTGGTGATAGAACACGAGCACAATGAAGAGGGCTATAAAACAATGCAAAAAACCTACAGTCTCTTTGACTAATGCTTCTGTTAAAGATGGGCTAAAACAAAACCAACCCACTTTCACCTTGAGCTCCAGCCTCATTTAGCATCCCCATTTACTCAGAACTTCTTTACCAGCTAGATCCCAGAGTCTTATTTTTCAATGAAATCACATATTCTGAATAAGTAAGGAAGTGTGAATTCAAAGGCTTGTAGAATGTAGAGTTCCAGCTTTGGCATGATCACATCTGAAGAACAGCTGTACAGTAGAAACATGCAAGAGTAATAGGTAATAAATGCCTTCTTCAAGACTGCTAGTTTAAAAGATACTAGTATAATAAAGTGTGTATTTACCTTTTATCTTCCCTCTTAATCAAGCAGAATTATTCCATAATTCAAGGTTCAAGAATCAGAAGATAGGGTGCAAAGTGGAACTAAGTGTTCTACCACCTGTTTCCTTTTATTTATACATCTGGTTGAGAAAATGCTATAAAATGAACATTCCAAAGCTAAGTAGTTGAAAATATGCTTTTGCGTCTAAGTGATTTAATAACAATAACTGAAAAAACCTTTTTTAAAACTTATTGCAAGGTCAAGAATAAGGAACAAATGAAACAGAAGGCTTGAAAACATACAAAATAATAAAAAGGACAAGCATGATTCATACTGAAAATTTTCTTGGTCTTTATTTCCATAAATCATTGACACTTTCCTGATTAGGAGCGGCCCTCTTCAATAATAACAAGAATTTGAATAGTATGAAGAGATATATTCATCTGAAAGGGTAGAAGATAAGGAATAAAACAATGAAGAAACAAGCAGAAAAAGAAATAAGGACTGTTTTTTTAAGGCTATTAACCCACTGTCCATTTTTTCATTATGTGTTTGATTTTCATTAAGTTTTATCTCAGTACATAAAAAATCTCCCTTGTTCTTTCCATTTGTAGCCACATCGATTATCAATATCTGAGAGAGACAAGCCTGTAAGCATATCAATATAGTCTTTGTTATTTAATATGATGATTAAAGAAAAATTGGAATTTCTCTTTGCATATTCAAATTCTCCAGAGATTCACCAATTGAAAAATGCATATTGTAACTTGGAATAAAGCAATGAAATGTACCCTTGAATTTTATACTTCCTAATACTATTCCTTGCTCATATTTTATTGATAACTGTAATTGTAACTCAAAATACAGATATTTTAGCATCTTAGAAACTTTAGTTAAGAACAACCTCAAGTTTTTAGATCTTCCTTCAAAACATTGCATATTTAACTTTTTACAAAATAGTTATATTTCAAAGAAAATATTTGTAACTGAGAACTTAGCCAACAAATCAATGACCAAAATGTGTTCTGGAACCAAAAAACATTTATTATGTCTTCCAATTTTTTTATTGCTGTAATATTATACCATGAGGTAAATGAGTCTATATTACTAAAAGATAATGAAGTTATGTGAAAAAAAATTTATTCTACTGCTGTATTATACTATTTTCTTTGGAATGGTTCTCCCTCACCATTGCTTCAGTTCATTCCCATCCCCTACAACATTTACTACTAATGTTTTCAGTATTTTTATTCATCCAGTTCTAACCCCACCCTTTCATACTTATAATTGGCATTATTTATTCAATTTAGGAAATGGAAGCCATTTAATGTGAACCTTCTTGAGTTTATTTTTGTCACTTCACAATATTTTGTATCTTTACCAATTTTCCTTCTCCTCCATTATCATAAGGGAAACACTCTGGTCTGTACGGAGCTATTGGCTTAGCTTTGATGGATTCTAAAATATCACACACACAGTGTTCCATTAATTATCACATTCCTTTTTCTCTTCTCTTTTATTCCTTTCTTCTTCACTATATCTATTCTCTCACTTACAGTTATTTTTTTTCCATATGGCCATAAAATGCTCCAGTATCTCTTATTAAAAAATTATTCAGTCTTCGTCACAAGTCTTTATCAGTCACTTCATTTAAGGAGGTAGAGATTGGTATTTATCAAAGCATAACAATTAGCTTTATAGCAGATACAATGCTTCACTTCATTGATGAGTTAATTAAGGTCTAGAGGGTTACGGGTTAATTGATTTACCCAATGTCATGAGTAAATGGTAGAATTGAGATTAGAGATGACTGCCTGACTCCACACCACACTGTCACATTTATTATTTTTATAATATCAAGATTCTTCCTTATGCTCTCTTTATAAAATATGTGCCTCATGAGTTTTGTAGTATGACCACTGTTTTTGCATTTCTTTTAAAATTCCTTTCTTGAAGGTAACAAAGGATATGTTCATCACTAAATGCTGTAATTTCTCCAGCATCTTATATTCTCTAAAAATTGTGGGAATTATTACTTATGACTCTCCTGATTCTTATAATTATCTATATTTTTGGCTTTCTTGTACTATATTTCCCTAGTTCATTTTCACTCTTTACAGTTAAACTTTTTCTCTTCCTTTGCCTTGTCCTTATTTCTCCATGCTCAAAGTTTTGTTATTTGCTTCTCTGTTTTGTCTTCTCTCTCCTGGGCTCATCGTATTATATCCCAACTGAGCTATTATAATCACTTAACAATTGATAATTTTCTAGTCTTTTCATTTTTTGAAAGACCTAGACTGAGCCTCTCTATAGAATAGGGTCAGTTTGTCAGTTAGAAATGAGAGACTGAAGATGAAAGAAACCTAAGTGTAAAATTTTTTTGGAGGAAACATACCAATTATTTATATCTTAAAAAGAACTACCATAAAGTGATACGTGATATTCCAATTCCAAACCACCATGGATAATTTAAAAAAAAGATTTGTTGAAGCAGTATTAGATAGCATATAAAATTGTAGGAATAAGGAACCCAACTTGGAATGTGGCCACAAAAGGGATGCCCAGTAGCCAGAACAATAGTCTAGTCAAGCACAGAAGCAGGGTAGGGGCCTCAGTCATAGGCACTGGGCAACAGCACAGGTTCATCCACTGCTGCTCCTGGCACTTAATCAGGGATCCCATTGGTACAGCATATGATGATAGAATGGTGATCCAAAACAAAGGAAATGTAAGTTTTTAAGGAGTACTACTGGAGAGTAGTATAAGTGAGAGATAGTATAAAGGAGCTATGCAAATGAGTTCATTCTCATATATCTTTGGATAAATCAAAATAACAGCATAAGAAAATATCTGGGAAATTGAAGGAACTGCATAAAAAAGGTAAAAGATTGTTGAAAAATTGTAACAGATGATTGAGACTGGGCAGGGGGAGGCTACAGTGAGGGAATGTTGATTTTTATTACACAATTTTTTAGACATGTACAAGTATTTTCTAAACTAAAACATGCAAAAGTCTGTAACCTATAAATGTCTCCATAGCTAATTTTTCCACCTTTTTCTTTTTCTACTAAACAGATCTACTTTCTCTAGTTGCCACATACACATTTTCTTGAACTGGAAAATTATCTATTGGATTGATCTTCTCATTTCCTATTAATATGAAAGAAAGCACTTCCTAATAGTATTTCACAGTTCTCTTGTCAATAAGTACTGTTTTTATATATGCTTTTAAATTATTAGTAGTATATTTTCTTAAATTTTTATTTCCCTAATTTAATTATGTCTTGTCTTTTTCTAAAGATTTTTTTTTTACATATACAATCTGCAATTTTTTTTACGTACACAGTATATATGGCACTGTGGTCTCGTAGGAATTTAAGGGGCAATGTATTGATAAAAATACTGCTGTCTCTTTCTCAAACAGGAATTCCATTCAACAGAAAAATATTTTTTGCCATTGGATTGGAGTGATCATATGATTTTTGCTTCTTGGCTAAATCCTGGAAAACACTTCAAAACCCAGTAACTCATACACTTACATCTGTAGAAAAGTTGTAGTTACAGTTCTACAAAATCAATAAACTCAACATACTTCCCTCTAAATGTTCATGTTAATAAATTACCTTTGAGGAAGGTGTTAACTTTTTAGAGTCTGTCATTCAGACTCCCACATCTTTCCATATGAGCGCTCAAAATGTGTTTCCCACATGGGCGGAGTTGAGCTCAAGGTCAAACTAGATAGTTGTTACCAACACACTTGATCTACAAACTATATTGAAATATTTAATCAATATGTCAAAAAGGCATTCAGCTAAAATGTAAAAATGATTTCAATATTTGCACAATGAATTTCTTGAAAACAGAACATCCATGACATTGAAGTAGTAGTCCATTTGAAAGATGCTTGGAAAAATCTGCACAGTATAGATCAGATTATCATATTAAAGAAATTTTCAAGAGGAGGATTGTAACATTACAGACATACTGTGCATGTACACTCTTCTCCGTATTTTTTCTTGCAGTTTTCTCTGCCTAGGAGGCAAATTTTCCTGTCTGACAAACTCCCACTCATTCTTCAAAATAGTTTGAATGTCATTATTTCAATGCCATTTATCCTACTTCTGACAGGATGAGTTTCACCTCCTTTTGTTCCTTAGCCCTTTGATTCATATCACCTTCTGAATTTGTATTAGATAGATGATAAATAGATGTTGGGGTGGTTGTGTATGTGTGTGTGTGTGTATCCACACACCTATACTGTGCTACTTGAAGGGCAGAAATTGTGCCTTATTCATTTACGTATTCCTAGTTCTTAGTTGTTGATACAAAAATGTTTCACATAACAGATCTAATAATAATCTACCATATTAAATTAAAAGTAATTTGATTATACTCACATTAAGGTTCCATCATACGATGAGGAAATCACTTAAAATATTACATAAATAATATTCAATATATGCTAATCTTAGTCCACGTGACAAGCTATGAAAGTATTTTAAAATGCCATTGTCATGATTAAACAATACAGATATTTTATCAGTTAGAAAGATTTTTCTCTATAATGAACACAATTTTGGTGTGATTTATCACCATTTCCATAGTAACCATAAAAATACTTCAGTGAATTTCAATCTGTTTCAAAGCATTTGGATATCCATTATCTTATTTGATTGAGTTGGTTCAGTATCCACAGGATGGTGTGACGTTTTGAGCAAATTATTTTCCTAATACATAAATCTAAAATCAAATAACTTTTCCAAAGTTATAGAACAAACTAGTATTTACTTCCTGCTCTATTCTCCCTGTTCTTTATCATTCTGCCTTTCTCTGATTTACAATTTGACTAAATAACAATTGATATTAATATAGTTTCTCAAAAAGTTTTCCCGATTTTTCAAATACTTCTATGATAATAGTCCTTGGACAAAAGGCAGAGTTAATCCTACAATAATATTCAATCCATTAAGAAATTACAAATCCCTTTTAAACCTTAAATGCTTTTCAATATACTTACATTTCTTGATAGTAAGGGGCAATCTTGCATTTCTTTCCTTATTGCTAAGTTTCATGCTTGATGCGTATTGATAACTATTGTATCCTTTAATAAATTAATAATAATTTTGAATACTTCCAAAGCTCACACCTTAACTTGATCACATCTGATTTGTTTTTAAAATTTTAACATACCATGAGGGTTGCATGCCATTCATTTGGTACACATGACAGAATATTATAGAGTAATTGTTTTTCATCTTTTTTTAATTTTTTTAAATTGTAAAAAGTTGATATACAGTATTTGTTTCAGATGTACCAACATAGTGACTCAATAATTATATGCATTACTAGATGCTTGCCACACACAGTAAGTGTAGTTACTCCATTAGCATACCAAGACATTACAATATTGTTGGTTATATTCTCTGTATTATTGGTTATATTCTTTATATTGCTACTTCCATTCTTATGATTAACATATTTTAAAATTCTTAAGTTTGTACCTCTTTTTCCCTATCACCTGTTTCATCCATCCCCTCACCACTCTCCCTATGGTAACCTTCAGTCTGTTATTTACATTTATAGGTCAATTTCTTTTTTTTAATTTGTTTTGTTTTTTAGATTCCAAATATAAGTGAAATCATATAGCATTTGTCATTCTCTGCCTGGCTCATTTCACTTACCATGATAACCTCCAGATCCATCCATGTTGTCACAAATGGCAAAATTTTCTTCTTTTTTAGAGTTCAGTAATATTCCATTATATATGTGTACCACATCTCTTTTATTCATTCATCTATTAGTGGACACCAGTTACTTCCATATCTTTGCTATTATAAATGATGCTGCAATGAACATAGGTGTGCAAAGATCTTTTTGAATTAGTGATTTTGTTTTCTTTAAATAAATTCTCAAAAGTGGAATTGATGGATTGGATGGAATTTCAATTTTTAGTTTTTTGAGGAACCTCTATATTGTTTCTGCAGTAGATGGACCAATTTACATTCGCACCAGCAGTGTAGGAGGATTCCCTTTTATCTACAAACTCACTGACTCTTGTTATTTATTGTCTTTTGGATAGTAGCCATTCTGACTGGTGTGAGGTGAGTCCTTACTGGGATTTGCATTTCCCTAATGATTAGTGATGCTGAGCATCTCTTCATGAGTTTGTGAGGCAACTGCATGTCTTCTTTTGAAAAATGTCTATTGAGGTGCTCTGCCCATTTTTTAATTGGATTGTTTGGGCTTATTTGGTGTTGATTTTTTTGAGTTCTTTATGTATTTTGGATATTAACCCCTTATCAGATATATCATCTGAAAATATACTCTCCCATACAGTAAGTTTTCTTTTTGTTTTGTTGATGGTTTCTTTTGTTTTGCAGAAGCTTCCTGGTTTGTTGTAGGCCCATATGTTTATTTTTGCTTTTATTCCCTTGCCTAGGGAGACATATCTAGAAATAAATTTCTCATTGCAGTGTTCATAGGATTCTTGCCTATGTATTCTTCTAAGAGTTTTATGGTTTAATATTTTAAATTTAGGTTTTTAATCCATTTAGAGTTTACTTTTGTGTATGGTGCAAGACAGTAATCTAGTTTTATTCCTTCCATGTAGCTGTCCAGTTTTCCCAACACTATTTATTGAAGAGAATGTCTTTTCCCCATTGTATATTCATGACTCCTTTGTCATATATCAACTCACTATATATGTATGGGTTTATTTCTGGACTATTTATACTGTTCCATTGATTTATGGGTCTGTTCTTGTGCCTGTACCATACTGTTTTAATCACTGTACCTTTGTAGTATAGCTTCAATCAGGGAAAAGGTTACCTCCAGCTTTTTTCTTCTTTCTCAAGATTGCTTTGGCTATTCAGGTTCTTTTGTGGTTTCACATAAATTTTAGGATTCTTGGATCTAGTTCATTGAAAACTGCCATTTGTATTTTAATAGGGATTGCATTGAATCTATAAGCTGCTTTGGGCAGGATGGCCATTTTAACAATATTAATCCTCTCTATGAACACGGGATAGATATTTGTTTACTGTGTCTTTCTTCTTCAATTTCTTTCATCAGTGTCAAATAGTTTTCAGAGTACAAGTCTTTCACCTCCTTGGTTAGGTTTATTTCTAGGTATTTTATTCTTTTTGATGCAATAAATGGAATAGTTTTCTCCTTCTGCTAGTTCATTGTTAATATATAGGAATGAAACAGATTTCTGTATATTTATTTTGTATCCTGCAAATTTGCTGAATCTAATTATTAATTCTAATAGTTTTTTTGGTGGGACATTAGGGTTTTCTGCATATAGTATTATGTCATTGGCAGATAGTGACAATTTTACTTCTTCCTTACCAATGTTGACTTCTTCTTTCTTTTCCTTGTCTGATTGCTGTGGCAAGGATTTCCAGTACTATGTTGAAAAAAAGTGGTAGGAGTGGGCATCCTTGTCTTGTTCCTGAAATTAGAGGAAAAGCTTGCAGCTTTTCACTGTTGAGTAAGATGTTAGCTGTAGCTTTGTCATACATGGCCTTTATTATGTTGCAGTATGTTCCCTCTACACCCATTTTGTTAGGATATTTAATCACAAGTGGAAGTTGAATTTTGCCAAATTCTTTTCATCATCTGTTGAAATCATATGGTTTTTATCTTTCCCTTTGTTAATGTGGTGTATCACATCAATTGATTTACAAATATTGTACCATCCTTGCATCCCTGAAAAAAATCCCATCATGATGGATGATCTGTTTGATGCATTTCTGAATTTCGTTTGATAATATTTTGTTAAACATATTCGCATATATGTTCATCAGGGATACTGGATACTGGTCTATAGTTTTTTTTTCTTTTGTATGGTCTTTGTCTGGTTTTGGTATTAGAGTAATACTGCCCTCAGAATGAATTTGTAAGTGCTCCCTTCTCTTCCATTATTTTGGAATACTTTAAGAAGGATACATATTAGCCCATCTTGAAATATTTGGTAGAATTCACCCTTGAAGTCATGGACTTTTGTTTGTTGGGCGTTTTTTGATCACCAGTTCAATTTCATTAGCAGTAATTGTTCTGTTCAGATTTTCTGTCTCTTCCTAGGTCAGACTTGGTAAATTTTATTTTTCTAGGAACTTTTTCATTTCTTCTGGGTTGTCTAATTTATTGGCATGTAATTTTTTTTTATTTTGGTATAATTAATGTACAGTTACATGAGCAACATTATGGTTACTAGACTCACCTCATTATCAAGTCACCACCACATACCCCATTACATATACTACCTTCCCCGTGCCTCCCCACTACATTATGTGAGCTAATCATAATGCCCCTTTTTTCCCTTATCTAGCCCTTTTCACCCATCCTCCCCAGTCCCTTTCCCTTTGGTAACTATTAGTCCGTTCTTGGGTTCTGTGTGTCTGCTGCTGTTTTGTTCCTTCAGTTTTTGCTTTGTTCTTATAGTCCACAGATGAGTGAAATCATTTGATACTTGTCTTTTTTGGCTTGGCTTATTTCACTGAGCATAATACCCTCTAGCTCCATCCATGTTGTTGCAAATGTTAGGATTTGTTTTCTTCTTATGGCTGAATAATATTCCCTGGTGTATATGTACCACCTCTTTTTTATCCATTCACCTACGATGGGCACTTAGGTTGCTTCCATTTCTTCGCTATTGTAAATAGTGCTGCAATAAACATATGGGTGCATATATCTTTTTCAAACTGGGAAACTGCATTCTTAAGGTAAATTCCTAGGAGTGGAATTCCTGGGTCAAATGGTATTTGTATTTTTAGTTTTTTGAGGAAACTCCATACTGCTTTCCACAATGGTTGAACTAGTTTACATTCCCACCAGCAGTATAGGAGGGTTCCCTTTCTCCACATCCTCACCAACATTAGTTGTTGTGTCTTTTGGATGGTGGCCATCCTAACTGGTGTGAGGTGATATCTCATTGTGGGTTTAATTTGCATTTCTCTGATGACTTGTGATGTGGAGCATCTTTTCATGTGCCTCTTGGCCATCTGAATTTCTTCTTTGGAGAAGTGTCTGTTCAGATCCTCTGCCCATTTTTTAATTGGCTTATTTGTTTTGTTTGTTGAGGTGCATGAGCTCTTCATATATCTTGGATGTCAACCCTTTATTGGATATGTCATTTATGAATATATTCTCCCACACTGTAGGATGCCTTTTTGTTCTATTGATGGTGTCCCTTGCTGTACAGAAGCTTTTCAGCTTGATATAGTCCCACTTGTTCATTTTTTCTTTTGTTTCCCTTGCCTGAGGAGATATGTTCATGAAGAAGTTGCTCATATTTATGTCCAAGAGATTTTTGCCTATGTTTTTTTCTAACAGATTTTTGCCTATGTTTTTTTCTAAGAGTTTTATGGTTTCATGACTTACATTCACGTCTTTGATCCATTTTGAATTTATATTTGTATATGGGGTTAGACAATGATCCAGTTTCATTCTCTTACATGTAGCTTTCTAGTTTTACCAACACCAGCTGTTGAAGAGGCTGTCATTTCTCCATTGTATGTTCATGGCTCCTTTATCATATATTAATTGACCATATGTGTTTGGGTTAATATCTGGACTCTCTATTCTGTTCCAATGGTTTCTCAGTCTGTTCTTGTGCCAGGACCAAATTGTCTTGATTACTGTGGGTTTGTAGTAGAGCTTGAAGTTGGGAAGCGAGATCCCCCCACTTTATTCCTCCTTCCAGGATTTCTTTGGCTATTTGGGGTCTTTTGTGGTTCCATATGAATTTTAGAACTATTTGTTCCAGTTGGTTGAAGAATGCTTTTAGTATTTTGATGGAGATTGCATTGAACCTGTAGATTGCTTTAGGCAAGCTGGCCATTTTGACAATATTAATTCTTCCTACCCAAGATCATGGGATGAATTTCCATTTGTTAGTGTCCTCTTTAATTTCTCTTTAGAGTGTCTTGTAGTTTTCAGGGTATAAGTCTTTCACTTCCTTGGTTAGGTTTATTCCTAGGTATTTTATTCTTTCTGATGCAATTGTAAATGGAATTGTTTTCCTGATTTCTCTTTCTGCTAGTTCATCATTGATGTATAGGAAAGCAACAGATTTCTGTGTATTAATTTTGTATCCTGCAACTTTGCTTAATTCAGATATTAGTTCTAATAGTTTGGGAGTGGATTCTTTAGGGTTTTTTATGTACAATATCATGTCATCTGCAAACAGGGACAGTTTGACTTCTTCCTTGCCAATCTGGATGCCTTTTTTCCTTTGTGTTGTCTGATTGCTGTGACTAGGACCTCTAGAAATATATTGAATAAAAGTGAGGAGAGTGGGCATCCTTATCTTGTTCCTGATCATAAAGGAAAAGCTTTCAGTTTCTCACTGTTAAGTATGATGTTGGCTGTGGGTTTGTCATATATGGACTTTATTATGTTGAGATACTTGCCCTCTGTACCCATTTTGTGAAGAGTTTTTATCATGAATGGATGTTGAATTTTTGTTGAATGCTTTTTCAACATCTATGGAGATGATCATGTGACTTTTGTCCTTCTTTTTGTTGATGTGGTGGATAATGTTGATGGGTTTTTGAATGTTGTACCATCCTTGCATCCCTGAGATGAATCCCACTTGATCGTGGTTTATGATCCTCTTGATGTATTTTTGAAATCAGTTTGCTAATATTTTGTTGAGTATTTTTGCATCTGTGTTTAGCAAGGATAATCGTCTGTAATTTTCTTTTTTTGTGGGGTCTTTGCCTGGTTTTGGTATTAGGCATGTAATTTTTTATAGAATTCCTTTATAATTCTTTGAATTTCTGTGGTGTTGATTGTAACTTCTCCTTTTTTGCTTCTGATTTTTTATTTGTGCTCTCTCTCTCTTTTTTTCTTCATTATGTCTGGCTAAGGGTTTGTCTTTTTGTGTATGTTCTTGAAGAACCAGCTCTTGGTTCATTGATTATTTTTCTTTTTCTCTATTTTTTAATTTTTACTTTGATGTTTATTATGCCCCTCCTACTAATTTTGGGCTCTGCTCTCCTTTTTCTAGTTCCTTGATTGTCGGATTAGAATGAGATTGTTCTTGTTTCTTGAGGTAGACCTATATTGCTATAATCTTCTTAAAACTGCTTTTGCTGTAACCCACATACTTTGAACAATTTTGTTTCTGTTTTCATTTGTCTCCATCTGTTAATTGATTTCCACTTTTGTCTGTTCCTTGATCCATTGATTATCTAGAAGCATGTTGTTTAGCCTCCATGTATTTGTGTTTGTTCCAGTTTTTTTCTTGTAATTAATTTCTAGCTTCATACCATTGTAGTCTGACATGGTTGATACAATTTCAATTTTTTAAGTTTGTTGAGACTAGTTTTGTGTCCTAATATGTGATATATTTTGGCAAATGTTCCATGTTTGCTTGAGAAAAATCTTTTTCTGTTGCTTTTGGGTAGAATGTTCTGTTATCTGTTATGCCCATCTGGTCTAATGTGTCATTCAGTGACTCTGTTTCCTTGTTTATTTTCTGTCTGGATGTTCTACCTATTGATATAAGTGGTGTGTTAAAATCTCCTACTATTATTGTGTTGCTGTCAGTTTCTCCCTTTAGGTCTGTTAGTATTTGATTTATATACTTATGTGCTCCTATGTTTGGTGTATAGATGTTTACAACTGTTATATCCTATTGTTGGATTGATCCCTTTATTATTATGTAATATCCTTCTTTTTGTCTTGCTACTTTCTTTGTTTTGAAGGCTATTTTGTCTGATATAAGTAATGAAGCTCAAGCTTTTTTTTCATCCCTATTTGCACAGTCTATCTTTTTCCATCCTTTCACTATGTGTCTTTTGGTCCGACATGAGTCTCTTATAGGCAGCAAATAGATGAGTTTTGGTTTTGTTTTTGTTTTTTTTAATCCATTCAGTCACACTATGTGTTTTGATTGGAACATTTAGGCCATTTACATTTAAGTAATTATTGATATGTATGTACTTACTGCCATTTTGTTAAATGTTTCCTAGTTGTTTTTATTCTTTAATCCTTTCTTCCTCTCTTGCTTTCTTCTCCTGTGTTTTATGACCTTCTTTAGTGTTATGGTTGTATTTCCTACTCTTCCTTTTTTGTGTGTCTATTATAATGTTTTGGTTTGTGGTTATCATGGGGTTCTTATATGACATCCTGTGAATATAACAATCTATAATAAGCCTATGATCACTTAAGTTTAAACACATTATAATAGCACTACATTTCTCACTCTCCCTCTTCCATGTTTTATGTATATACTCTCTTCTTTTATACCTTTTTATTAAGGGATTAAATTAACTAGTTTTTAGATATAATTGTTTTTGTTATTTTTTTTTACCTCTATACTAGTTTTCAAGCAATTAATCTACTACCTCTTCTATATCTTTGCTTTACCAGTGGGAATTATTCCCTTTCACAAATTCCTTCCTTCTATTTAGGGTATTTTCTTTTCCTCTTAAAGAAGTCCCTTTAATATTTCTTGTAAGGCTGATTTAGTAATGGTAAACTCTGTTAACTTATGTTTATCTGTGAAGCTCTTTTTTTCTCCTTCAATTCTGAATAATAACCTTATTAGGTAGAGTATTCTTGGTTGAAGGTTTTCTTTTTCTGTTCAGCACTTTGAATATATCATGCCTTTCCCTTCTGAACTGTAGAGTTTCTGCAGAAAAATTAGCTGATACCCTTATAGATATACCTTATATATAATTTGTTTTTATTTTACTGATTTTAAGATTCTTTCTTTGTCTTTGATCTTTGACATTTTAATTACAGTGTGTCTTTCTATAGACCTCCTTGGATCCACCTTGTTTGGAGCTCTCTGTGTTTCCTGAACTGGGTAGACTCTTTTCCTCCCCAGGTTAGGGAAGTTTTTAACTGTTGTCTCTTAAAGTAAATTTTCTACTCCCTTTTCCATTCTCCTTCTGGGACTAATGTAATGCAAATGTTAGGACATTTGTTTTCCTAGAACTCTTTTATCCTATCCTTATTTCTTTTCATTCTTTCTACCTTCTTTTGTTCAGTTATAGTGCTCTCCATTACTCAGTCTTACAAGTCACTGATCCATTTTTCTGCATCCTCTAGTCTACTGTTCATTCCCTCCAGTATATTTTTTTATTTCATCTATTGAATTCTTCACCTCTGATTCATTCTTTTTTAGACTTTCTCTTTGTTGAGGTCCACCTTGAGTTCCACTATTGTTTTCTCAAGTCCAGTGAGTATCTTTATAATCATTGCTTTAAACTCTTTATCAAGTAGATTGGTTAGCTCTGTTTCATTTATTATTTTTTCCATAGTTTTTTTTATTAATCTGTCATTTAGAGCATATTCCTCTGCCTCCTTACATTGCATAACTATCTGTGCTTAGTTCTATGAAGTATTTGAAAAGATTTGCTCTCTCAGTTGTGAAAGATTGGCCTTGTGTTGGAGAGTCCTCTGTTTATACTGCATGTGTCTCATGATTTTGGCAAGCTGGAACCTGAGTAAGTGTGAGATGGGCTTTCCCTGATGCTGAGGTCCCTAGGGCATGGTCCTGGGGACATGGCTATGGAGTCCCATTGGAGGGGGCTCCTGGGTAGATGCCTGTGCATTCTGTGCTGGTGGGGAGGGGGGTGGGCTAGTGGTAGCTCAAGGCACACTCCAGGTAACTTCCAGCTCAGTCCTCTGTGCCTCTTCAACCATATACCCATATACACTCTGGGCCACTCATGACCACTCCAGAGAATTCCTGCATTGGGTCCCCAACCGGTCCCACTGATAGTGTGGATTCAGGCTTCATTCACTTCCCCTTCTGCCCCTGCACTCTCTGGCCTGCTCTGGAGAATTCCCACTTGGGTGCTCCCAGGTCCCACTCATGACCAGGGATTGGGCACTCATGTTCCTCCATGGTGCTCTGGGGAGTTGCTTTGGCAGCACCATCCCACAGATTCATGCACTTTCCCTGTGAGCCAGGGAACTGTCTAGTCCTACTGATGAAGACCAAGCTGGTGAATAAAGTAGGCAAAAAGTCAGCACTGCTGGATTGGGCCCAGATCCTGCTCTCAGTTGCACTAAGATGTATGGAAGAAATGCAAACATGGTACTAGCTGTCTCCTGCCATCCTGAATTGCCTCCAGTGGTGTTCTTGCCAAGAAATGGATGTCTGAAACTTAGGTTGTTTCACCAAGATCTAATTGTACTTTAAACTGAAAGGATTTTCCTGTGCCTCAGGGCAGAGAGTCTGTACCTGGCTCTCTCAGGACATCCCTCCCCTAACCTCTCCCAGTGGCTGTGGTGGGGTGGGGTTTCCATGGTTACCATGTCTCTATCTCTCCTGACATTTTGGATTTTATTTAAGATTTTATATTTCTGTCCCTAGTTGTATAGAAGGTATTCACTTCAGTGTCTGTTCTTCAGGGTGAAATGCTCTATGTGTAAGTAGATTTGGTGTGTCGGTGGGAGAAAGTGGATTCAGTCTCTCTCTACTCTGCCATCTTCCCAGAATCACCCTAGTGGTTTTTAATCTTGATTACATATTAGAATTACCTCAAGAACTTTAAAAACATCCCCATGAATAGACTCAAACCCATACCAATTAAGTAAAAATCCCTGGGGTTTAACCTAGACATTTGTAGTTTTATTAAACTTTGGTTTTCCAGATAAATCCTATGTACCTCTAAGTTTGAGAACCAACAAAATAGCAATTTAATTGATTTAATTGATTTACCACTATTTGGATTTCACAAATTTTGTTATTTGCTGTATGACAGCTTGTATATTTTAGCAAGATAGCTTTAAGTATGACATGGACAAATCCCTTTATATTTTCTTTCCTTAAGAAAACTCCAATTATCTTTTTGAACATTGAGTTGCACTCAGTAAGTCGTCTACTGTCTGGATGTTTGCTTCCTTCAGGGACTAGCTCTTTTTCTCTTTCCATCCCCATAGCACTCTGCTGAGGCACTGTTAATATAGGAATGCAGACAAATTAATTACTTCAGTTGGACCCATGACACTACAAGCTGCCAGTCCATTTACCTTTTGCATTGCTTATCCAGGCTAAGCAGTCATTCTAAGTATAATGTGTCATAAGAAATGCTGCAGCAAATGTCCATATCTAGCACTCTCCATGCTACATTATGCTGCTGTTTCACACTATCATTCTTCTGCATTGCAAGGAGATCCATTTATTAAAACAGATCCCTATGTGGCATACACCAATTACTTTAAAAAGGACAAACTGGAAATGGATCCCATAATTGCATGCTAGTCAACTAGTCAAGTCTATAAGCAAAATCACTCACTCCCTTATTACCTCTTTACCTCATCTATAATTCTCTGTCTATTGACTGGAGGTCTTTTCTTATACTAGATTTTCTTTTTAATTCATCACTTTCCTTCCAAATATCCTAAAATCTTAGAAATTGCTTAGGATATTTCCATACCTCATGCTTGCTTGCCTATACTAAGAGTTAATGTAGAAAAGCCATTACTGGAACAATTTACATCAAGCCCAAATTATGTTGCTAATTAGCAGATTCAGATGCTAGTAAGAAAGTCAGGTTTTTTCTTTACAACTGCAACTGGGAGAGAATTAGAGCACTAATTCCCAATAGAGCCACATCTTTCTTTTATTACTCTCACTTGCTATCAGTCTGTCTTCATTGGTTCTCTATGTTCTTATTTTATATATAGCACATTAATTTTATCTGGTATATGCAGACTCTGAATGTTATAGTTCTGACTTTTAAATAAACGGCGGTGACTTATTTTGCTTCATTTCCAATTTACCTTCTGACACCACCATGTGGTCATTGCATATGTTCTATATTTTAGAATGTCTACCTTATTTTATGAACTGTGTTCCTCCTACCCCATCTCTTCCTGACCCCCCACCCTAGTTCTATTTGATATACTTTCTGAGACTTTCAAAAGGGGGTTATTGCCTCATTTTAAGTCAAGCCAAAACAGACATGGCTTTCCTGCTCAAAATATGAAGTTTCCCAGATACTTTCAACCATAGGGACAAAGGCTAATTATTGGATCTCTTTGGAGACCACTCTTTTTTCTTAATCAAAATACAAAGCCACTCATTTAAGGCTTCTCCTGATGCTCTCCACTCTTTCTGAACATTCCACTTGAAAAATTTAATCAAGGGACCATGCTGAGTTTTCTAAGACAATCCAAACACAGGAGTCAGTTCCCCTACTTTACCAAGTTCTTAGAGTGGTGAGGTTTTTTCTGGCTCTAAAATGGCTGTTGTGGGTATGGAGCAACCTCTGGTTAAGATTGATGGCTTCTTTCATTTAGGGATGAAGAGAAGATAAATTATGGCATAATGTATGACTCCTAGGAGTCAGTTCTAAGAGGGATAATACATGTTTGAAAACCAGATGTAGGACTGACTTCAAAGTCCTTCTCTTAATCAATATGTTAAATTACAAAGACATTTGAGTACTAATTTTATAATTTAATGCTCTAGTTCCACATTGATTTAGAAAATGATATGCTAGATATCACCAGATATGCCATAAAATTGAAATTTATTGCCAGGAAAATTTTGTTTTAAATAATACTTTATTTTTCTCTTATGACAGGATATTGCCATTCAACAAGTTAATAATATTTATTTTATAGATAAAAAGGTTGAATGAATTTGATACTTTGAAAAAAATGTACAAGTGCTGAACTTTTTTTATATTTTCATGTACTTACAGTTTTGTGATGAAGGAATTAGACATTCTCTTTGTTTTATTCTGGAAATTAACAAAAGGGTTTTTTTTTAGGCAGCTTTAGAGAAGAGATCCTGAAACTTAGATCAGGGATAAACTTTTTCCATGTTTGGGCATCTGATAAATTTGTGTCAGTGGGACTCCAAGAGGTGGAAAGGCCTGAAACATTTTCAATGGCAATTGTGCTGTACAAGGTGAGCTTTTAGGTTTTTAGGGTCTTTTGGGAGCCAGGAATGTAAAACATTAGGCCCTGCAATCAGGTGTAAGTCACATCTAGCAATTATAACTGTTCAGAGTTTTGTACTTCCCTATTGTTGTCCACATGTTATTAATAAAACCCTGTTAACTGTTAACAACCACTGTCCATGTGTCATGGGAAGTAGGGAAGGCCTATATTCACCCTTGGAGGGAAATTATTGAGTGGGAACAAATTTAAAAATCCTTTACTTTCTCATTTATTGTTAAAATGTCACCTTTACCCTGGACATATTGTGTTTATTTTCTTAAAATACTGTTATGGAGCAAATTACTGACAGCTATTGTCATCAGAGAAAAGGTCAGCAAATTTGGAAATGCATAATTCATCATATATTCAATAACTCTTTAGAAATCTTTGTCACAAGATCATCTTACCACTGTTCATCAGTATTGTCCTTTTATTTCAAATGATCTGATAAGTATAATATGTTTTAAGTCTTATTTTATAAAAATAACCACACTGTGAAATCATACAGCACTTCTTGCACATCTAAGTCTTGATTTCACTTTCCCACACAAAAGCCCCCATTTATTTCCTCCTTCTTTTTATAGAAAAACTTGTCAAAAGAATTGTACACATTGACTGTTTCCAAGCTTTCTTCCTTTGAATTTCCTTAAGTGCACTCAGGTGTTTGATCCTAGCAAACCACTGAAACTTTTTTTCAAGGTCACTAATGACCTTGAAGTGGTTAAACCCATACAGTCATTTCTTAGTGTGCATTTCATGAGACCTATACACAGCATTATACACAATTGATTAAACTCTTCTTGAAATGCTTTTTTCATTTTGTTTCTGGAAGACCACACACATTCTACACCTTCTCTGTTTCTTTCATTGGTACATTTTTAACTCTCAAACCTTTAAATATTACAATGTCCTCATGCTACACCCTCATATGACTTCTTTCTTTTATTTACACTCCCTTTTTTGGTGTGCCTTTCCAGGATCATGACTTTAATTACCGTTATGTTCACAACTGTTCAGTGTATAACTTCAGCACAGAACTCTCTACTTAAATAAAGATAAAAATATACAATTGCCTCCTTGATATCTATACCTCAATACATGAAAGAAATCTCCAGTTTAACATGCTCAACTGAGCTTCTGCTCTCCACTTATATCTCATACCAGTACCTTTTTCGATCTTATACATTTCAGTTTATAGCAACAAGATTCCTCCAGTTACTTAGGCCAAAACTATTGTTATCTTTGACTCCTCTTTCTTCTTTAGCCTCCACCTATGCTCATTCCAACAAATCCTATCAGCTTTACATTCAGAATGCACCCAAGTTGTTTAATGAATAAGGAGTTTCAGTTTTGTGAGATGAAAAGTGCTGGAGATTGGATGCACAACATATGCATGTATTAACACTACCAAACTGTACACTGAAAAATGGTTAAAATGGTACATTTTATCAAAATCAAAAAAATCCCTCCAGTACAAAATCTCATGTCCAGAATTTGACCATTTCAAACTACTCTCATTCTCAATACCCTAATCTAGGCCTCTACCTCTGTTGCTAGGACTACCAGAGTATTAGAAATTCTAATAGGTTTCTCTAATTCCACTCCCATTCCCTTGCAAGTCTCTTACTCTAATAGCCAATGTGATCCTATTAAAATATAAATCAGATCGTGCCTTTCCTCTAATGGTCTCCCCTCTCACATAGGGTAGAAGCTAAAGTGATTGGTATGACTTATAAGGTTCTTTGTGATCTGGCCTTATTACTTTCCTTATCTCATCTGCTATGACTCACCTGTTTATTCCCTCTGCTCCAGTCACAATGGTCTCTTTGCAGTGTAACTGGCACTTCTACTTTAGGTCTTTGTGTTTGCTTTTCTTCTACCTGATATATATAAGGGTAACTCCCTCACTTTCCTAATATCTTTACTTAAAAGTCACCTTATTCTCAGTGAGTTAAGTTTTAACTGAGACCTATGCAAATGCTTAACATTTTATTTCTCCTTCCATCCTCTACATATTCTCCTTACCTTCTGTGTAAGTCTAAATAGACCCACTGTTGTAATAAAAACAAAACGAAACAAAAAACGTAGACATTGGCAATATCTTAACTCAATACAAGTTGTTTTCTCATGGGTATCAGAGACCAGTGTGAGTCAGTCAAGTGGGGTCTTCCCAATTTTGCTCTCATCTGTACTCATCTAGGTGACATGGAAGGAGAATGCAGCAGCTATATTCAAAAATAGCCACAACAGTTTCTTCCATCCCATATGCTCTTCCTGCAAACGGATATTGACACTTCTCCAAACAAGAGGCAGATCTAAGTTCCCTTCCTTTGGATTTGGTTTTGCTGATGAGCATGAAAGAAGTGACACAATGTGACTGAAGACACAGACATTTCAGAAGCAGAGGCAAGCCATCTCTGATATTCCTTGTCCACATTTCTAATCTATAGACTCCATGAGCCTAATCAAATTATTTATTCATACCATTAAATTTGGGTGTGATTTGTTGGGTAGCAATAAATAACTGGAACAGAGTGAGAACCTAAAGAAAGCACATTTGCTTTTAACCATTTTGGCTGTGACCACATCCTGTCTATAATCATTCCTTTGATCAAAATTCAACTATTTGGCCCAATCTAACTGCAAGGTCTCTACCACATTAGAAGTCTGGAGAATATAGTTACATGGTATGGCTAAACATGTGATAGTGTTATGTACTGTCAGCGTCTGCCACAGCCCTTCACTATTTACCAATCTATGTGCTAATTTATTTATCTTTATTTTCTTACTCCTAAACTAGAAGATGAACTGTACAGAGATGAGAAGTTTTTTCTGCTTTGCTCACTTTTGCCAGGCATATAGTGAGTACATATAAAATGATTGTTATATTGAAAGGAATTTGTGATGCAATAGTTTGCTTTTGAGTGATAGAGTGAATGAATTCCTGGTTGATACATTCCCTGTGAACTTATTCTGGAGACCCCTTCATATCCCAATCAAGTAATCATGTTAGCCTTACTTACATTTAGATAGCTTTTACTTATAAAATTGCTTTTTTTTAATGATATTTATTTTTAAGAATATTTCATCTCTTATACATCTTTTTTATAGTTGCTAGACAAGATAATCTAGCAAACATAAACTGAGATATGTTACATAAAAAGTATAATCAATTTCTCACAACATATGAGTTTTCTGAAACTTGTTTCCTCAGAAATAAAGTAGTATTTTCTATGGTTATTACAACAGTATTTGCTAACTAAAGGATGTCTTTGTGTCATATGGTTTCCTGGGTACTTAGTTTTTAAATATGTTCATAGTGTGATTAGCTAATATCTTAAAGCACAGCATACAACTTTGGAGCATTTTATTATTAACAAAGATAACTTTTTTCATTAACACAGAGGACATGAATTTATGTTTTAATAGTCTCCTTGCAAATTTTATTTTTAATTAACCTTCTTATCAAATACAGATTATAATTATTTGTAATTTAAAATTGTTATTTTTAAATTTTAATAATTTAAATTTTTTAATAATTTAATGTAAAATTTCATTAAAATCTTTATTTTAGTGTATGGGAATAAAGACCAAGAATTTAGAGTTCTTTTATTTATCATCTTGTTTGCCAGTAGTTGATCTTTAATCCACAGTTTGTAGAAACAGTTTCAACTCACCTATTTATTTTGAAAATACTGTGAAGGATATTTTAGTTCAAGCAAGATTATTTAATCCACTAGTCTTTTTAAGCGACACAATTAGAATTAAACTATTACAAAACACCTGTCCCTTTGGTTGTAAGATTGAGACCCCCTTTCTTTGCTGGTCATCAGTCAGGAACCACTTTCAACTCCTAGAGGCCAGTCACAGTAAATTGCCCTTTGTCACCTTCATGTGAGCCCTAATATTTTGGATCTCTTGTCTCAAGAAGGGCTTACCTAATAATCTGTCTCCTCTTTGATTAACTCAAAGTCCATTGACTAGTAGCCTAATCACATGAGTAATATCCCATCATATGTAGAGATCCCCCCACCTTCATAGGAGGGAAGTATACACTAGAAGACAGCAATCTTGGAGTCAGATTTAGACTTTTGCCTACCAAGATGCCAAAAGCTAACCCAGCAGTGGGTGGCACAACTGGCTTCTCAGTGTTACGGAACTACATTTTCCCTTTGAGAAATCTCAGGAATTTCTATATGTGACCTGCCTTTGAGTGAAGATGCTAGCATCAAACCTTATTAGTTACAGGTAGAACTCAACTTTTCTTATTATTTAAATAAAAACAGCACAAATAGAAGATCTATTATTTTTTCCCATATAAAATGGACTATCATATTGATATCCTAGCATATGCTCATTTCATTTTCTAATTCACCCATATAAGGTATGCACACATAAAAAATTAGAATTATGTTGGTAGATGTGGTTCCAAAGTCAGTGCCTATAGATATGAGTGTGTTAGATGGGTCCTGGTAAGTTGTACCTTAACAGTTAATGCAATATAATATAAACTGTAGTTTATAGAAAGTTATTGAATCGGTGAATAAGAAATTGAGGAGGTTGTGAGAAGCAGGATTACCTTAAGAGAAAAAGTAGTGCCTACAAGCTTAGGACCAAAGCGAGGGCTTGTCTGTTAAAAGAAATTTGACGTCAGTGTTCTTGTACTATAATTCAATTTCATTAGATATGCCTCCCACTTCTTATCTGCTACTTTTGGGGGAAAAATGTATATCATCTGAATAAACAAGAAAAAGCAAGGTTATTAGATATTAAAATTTCTGTAAGATAAAAAGAACAGGCTATTGTTCTGTGGTCAATGTAATTTTCTTTATCATCCACTAAATGGTGAAATGACTGTTAGGAGAAATTAAGCAGTGGAAAATAGCAGAGTCACAAAATATCACACACAAGAAAAGAGTAGTATACAGACAAAAGACTAGCCAAAATAAAGAAAATGGAGGCATTGCAAGTTACAGGACCAGCTTCTAAAGGTGTAGAAAAGGATAATCAAGAGAATTCTCTGAAATAACTTTTAGAAAACACTAGGAGAGAATTTGAGCGATCAGGTTGCTGGTTCTGAATTTATACAGAAACTCAGCCTAAGAGAAAATACTGTTATTATGAATCTATTGTGCTCCCCTTCCCACCCTCCTGATTGGTACAGCCCGGGATACACAGCTAAAAAGATAAATGACAGGCTCTACAAAAGTGACCTTCTCTAGTCAACCTCCGAGCATGCCATAAGGCCTCCTCTACCCTTCAGAAAATAATCCTTCTGTGTTACAAGAACAGAAGCTGGGATGGAGGATACTTTTCACTGGAAATTATGACTTTCATGGACCAGGAACTACTTGTCCATGTAATGACAATTCTTCATTTTGAGGCTTAATCTATCTGTATTCTTTCACACATAACTTCAATTGCCTTTCCCTTAACACAGTTCTTACAATATAATGATTTGCCTTCTATCTCCTATGAAAATGCACAGACACTGAGTACTTTTTAAACAAGAAACCATTTTTCCCTTCATCTTTGTTTTATTTTCACACTCATTATTTTCTACTCACTATTTGCTTCCAGCTGCACACAGTTATATACATAGATTTACTTTTGATTGTCTTTAATAATTAGACTCATTAACGATTTTGGTCTTGCTCTTTTTTTTCCCAATTCTATGTTGTTACATCGCTATTGCATAGTCTAAACTGTTCTTATCTAGGCATTATAGGCACCTTCATATAGCCTATACAATTCCCTGTATTTCATGTTAAAAATGTGGCAATTTTTGTTATAGAGTGCATGATACTATCTCACATAAAATAAATAAATATATAGGTATATTAAGAGATGTGTCATTAAAAACAGGGAAGTTCAAGGCATATCAACAAAGTGCTAAAAGTGGAGCCTAAGACTAAATGTAAATGTGACCTTAGGAAACATTAAATGATAGAAACACCAGCACAATTAAATCTATCTTCATGCTTCTAAAAGGCCATTTGTTTTCTGATAGTAAACTACCTGCATATGAGTCCTACATATGTAAGGAAGCTGGATAAACTGAAGAGCAAATTTACTTTCTGTGAGTAAAATTGCAATATTTCCACTCCCACAGAATGATAATTGGGCATCACAGTTTGACTGAAGGGGTGTCATTGGGGGGTATGGTGAGGACTGGAGGCCACATAAAGAATTAACAATTCATTGGTCCCCTGTGAATGTACAATGTGTCCTGGCACTGGTGGGCACAGGAGCTGAATGTTTTTTAATTTATGGCAACCATGAGCATTTTCCCAGGACCCCTGTTGTGATGGATGGCTGTGGGGGTAAGGCAATTAGAGTGAAGAAAGCCTAAATCCAATTGGTGATAGGGCGTTTACCCCTATAGGAGTGCACTGTGTATATTTCTCCCATCCCAGAATATATTTTGGGGGTAGATATCCTGCAGGGCCTGTGGTTACAGACCACTGCAGGTGAGTTCAGATTGAGGGTACGTGTCGTAAAGGCAGTTCTAAGGGGACATGCTGAGCACCCACCTGTAGCTCTGCCTGTACCTCAGGAAGTTACAAAAACTAAGCAGTATAAATTGCCTGAGAGGCACAAAGAAATTGGAGAAACTGTACAGGAGTTGTAGAAGGTGGGCATCATAGAGCCCATTCATAGTCCTTTTAATTCCTCTATGTGGCCAGTGAAAAAGCCAGACAGCTCCTGGTGTATCACTGTGGAGTACAGGGAACTGTATAAAGTCACACCCCCATTGCATGCTGCTGTTTCCTCTATAGCAGCCCTATGGACACATGAAGTCATGAACTAGGGGCGTATCATTATGTTGTGGACCTTGCTAATGCTTTCTTATCTATTGACATAGCACAGGAAAGTCAGGAACAGTTTGCCTTCATGTGGGAAGGCCAGCAGTGGACATTCACTATCCTTCCACAGACATACCTCCACAGTCCCACCATGTGTCACAATACAGGATGAACACTTGGCCACACGGAAGAAACCACAAAGGGTGCGGCTATATCACTACATTGATGATATTATGCTCAGGTCTGATTCTCTTGCAGATTTAGAAGGGGCAGTTCCTAGACTGCTGCAACATCTCCAGGAGAAAGGATGGTCTGTGAACCACACCAAGGTTCAGGGACGTGGTTTGTCTGTAAAATTCCTGGGGGTTGTCTGGTTGGGTAAAACTAAAGTTATCCCAGAAGCAGTCATAGACAAGACCCAGGCTTTCCATACCTCTACTACTGTGACAGTGTTACAAGAGTATTTGGGTCTTTTGGGCTACTGTGTGGCAGTGTTACAAGAGTGTTTGGGTCTTTTGGGCTACTGGAGAGTGTTTATCCTGCACTTGGCACAAATTCAGAAGCCCTTATACCAGTTGGTACAAAAGGGCATCAGGTGGGACTGGGATGAGACATGTGCAGCTGCTGTTACTGCTGCTAAACAAGCACTTAAGGCCTTGTGAGCTAGATGTTCATGTAAACAAAGACAGTTATGGATAGGGTCTTTGGCAGTGGCTTGAACGGACACGCCAACCTATTGGATTCTGGTCACAACTATGGAAAGGAGCAGAGGTCTGGTATAACTTGATAGAGAAGCAACTGGCTGCTGTGTATCACACCATACTGGCTATGGAGCCCATCACCAGAATAGCTCTGACTAAGGTAATAAACATATATCCCATCACAGGGTCAGTGTGAGACTGGACCCAAAGGCTACAGAGTGGTGTGGCACAGATACGTACACTGGCCAAATGGGGTGCATATCTACAGCACTGTAGCACCCTCTCTACTAGCCCCTTAAGTGGAGAACTCCAACACTTATTGGGGCCAGTGACAGATACCAGTAGAAAGCAGGAAGAACTTGCTTTGAGCCATTGGTAGATGGGAGTCCTTATCAGGAGCGAAAAGCCCCTATACCTGAAGATGCTTGGTATACAGATGGCTCTAGTTGTGGGTAGCCCCCGAAAGTGGAGGACTGTGGCTTTCCATCCTAAAACTTGAGACAATATGGATGGAGGATGGAGAGGGGAAGAGCAGCCAGTGGGCTGAGTTGTGGGCAGTATGGCTTGTGATCACCTGGGAGCCCTCCCTTATAGTTGTCCATACTGACAGCTCAGCCGTCTATCAGGGCTTGACTCTGTGGCTACCTATGTGGTACCATGCCAAGTGGATGGTTGGTCCCTGGCCTCTCTGGGGCAAGAGTTGTGGCAAGACCTATGAGCCTCTTGCCAGACTAAGTCAGTTACCATATATCACTTGACTGGCCATTTGCTTTTGGCATCCCCAGGGAATGATGAAGCAGAGATATTGGCCCAGGTGTGTTGGCTAGAATGAAAGCCTTTCTCTGATGTAACGCAATGGTTACTTCAGCTTTTGTTGCACGTGGGGCAATAAGACAATGTGGGCTGTAGACCATCAGTGGGGTTTGCTGTTGACCTTTGAATAAGTCAGAAGAGCCCAGAAGGAGTGCCTGTGTGCTCTGTGAGGGACCTACACTGAGTCCCACAGCAACATGGGACAATAGTAAAGGGACCGATATTCCTTGTCAGGTGGCAGAAGACTATATTGGGCCTCTGCCCATATCGGTATGCCACGATTTGTGTGGACACAGGTACTGGACTGTTGGTTGCTTTTCCTGCATGTCATATGGATCAGCAAACAACTAAAAGGGGTTTAAAGCATCTCTTTGCAGCCTCTGGCCAGCCACAGGTGATTGAGTGCCATCAAGGCACCCACTTCACTGGACGTGTGTTACAAGAACAGGTGCAGCAATTAGGAATAAAGTGGAAGTTTTATGTACGATATAACACTATTGGACAGGCATGATAGAGAGGTACAATGGTTTGTTGAAATCTGGCCTGAAGTTGACACCAGTAGTCTATGTGGCTGGTCAGTTTGCTTATGGACAGTGCTATGGCATTTGAATGAGAAGCCCTGAAAAGGAGCCTTGAGCCCTGTGGATATGCTAACACACATTTCTTCCTCTACTGTACAACTATATGTGCAAACCAAAGAGGAGTTATTGAAGCCAAGGTATGGCCAGCAGAGCAACATCCTGCTTCGAGCCCCAACTGCATTAAACCCTGGAGACACTGTTGTGTGGATGTAGCCCTGGATAGTTCGACACATGGACCAGCAGTGGCTGACTCTTCTGGCACCTTGGGGAAAAAAGCCTGGAAGCTGGCTTACTGTGTATCCCTGGTGTAATGGCAGAGTAGCCCCCAAAGATCATGGTAGTATACACAAAATATCCGGGAGGTAAGAGCATCTTACGGGGAAGATTTGTTTTATCTTTATGGCCAGTGCATGTACCTCCCGTAGCCCTGTATATTGACCCATCTATAACTCCCACAGGGAGGGGAGTGAAAGTCTGGTATACTAGACCAGGACAAGATCCCATTCCTGCCATTGTCCTTTCACAGGACTATTCTCTTGCATGCATCCTACCTGATGGACAAGATTTGCCTATGTTGGTGTCATTAAAACATGTAGCTTATAGACCTCAAGGTCATTTTCTTTCACAGTCCCTGTGGCCTCTACCCACCCCCTAGCTGCAGCTGCTTCATGATCATTGCTTTGAACTCCCTACCCATTCAGCTCCTGTCTGCCTGTAGAATGGAAGAGCTATGGACTTAATCTGCATAGGATTTTGAACCTAGCTGAAGCCTCCATCCTGAGGATTATCATGATTATATTGCAGTTGCTACTGTATGTTATTAGTCTGGTTACAGTGCTCCAGTTTTTTTGAACAGGGGCCATTGCGGATATGGGGAACAAGTAGATTGTAAGGCCAGATTTCTGAAGCAGTGGGCTGTGAGTAAAATTGCAGTATTTTCAGAATCTCTCACCTGGCCTTAGTGCATCTCCATATCAATAGGTGTTTCCAAGTGGTGGAGAGAAGTAGGCTATCTCCATATCAATAGGTAATTGCAAGAGCAAGCTTGGGCATATCTGGACAGGAGAGGTTGGGTTGGGGTTTCTCCTGCTTTTATTTCTTCCTTTGACTGATTTCAGTTTCAAAGGTACTTTACTCTGGGATTTCCCCCTGGAGTTACACCTACCCAGAGGTTTAATTACAAGAGCATAAAACAAATTTTAAAATGTTTATTTCATATGGTATATTCAATGGAATCATAATTCACCTGGCTTTATATTATTTATTACTTCCTGATAGCGCAGTAGAAACTATGGCATTTATTACTACTCAAAACATGATATATAGGAGGGATTGATGAACTATAGTGTATGTAAAATGCCAGATTCCAAATTTCCAATGTATTGGGTTACACAATGAAACACTTAATTGAAAAGGGCCCTGGCTGCCTGGGGAAAATGTGAGACCATCACAAACAATGGAACTATCCTCTATCTTCTTTAATTCAAGGCCCTAGAAGCGTGGGACAAATTTAACTAAAAATTTTTCTAAAGGCAAAGATTGAAGGTTTTTAGGGACACTTCTGATTTAGAGGTTACCTCTACTGAAATATGTCTTAGATAATCTCAGTCTCAGATCACTGTAATACAGGCAGTAGGGTGGCTGATTCCACTGATTCAGGAGTCAGGCTGCTGCTCTACCGTTTTATGGCTTTCTGGACATTCCTTTACCTCATTGTGCTGATTTCCTCACCTGTTAAACTGAGGTTATAATTTGGAAGACTAACAAATAATAGATGTAAAATGCTCCCATTGGGGCCTGGTACAAAGTATCTATTTGCTAAATGTTAACTGTTACTGCTGTCAACAAAAAAAAATCTAGTCTAATTTGTTTTGAATTGTTTACATCTTTGAGCCCAACCAAGTTAGATGATTGTATGACTCAGTTTCCATAACCCTAAAGTGAACACAACAATTAAATCCATTATATTAGGTCCTGATGTTGGCCTGAGATATTCCCTTTATTTCACTTTCCCTTCAAATTTTTAAGACTGCTGACTCTTAATAGTCAGTCATACTCTTTCCAGGAAAACTACCTTTTACCACCACTCTATACTAAAATTATTTTCCTGTATTTCACTGCAAAAATTTTAAAAAGTGGAATGAATAGGAAGAACAAGGCCTTTGAAATAAGACTGGCCTAAGTTTAAAACTCAACACTGTGACCCTGTAGAGTTCTTAGCTCCTTTAGCCTCAGTTCCCAAACCTATAAAATGAACTTCATTTAGATTAAATGAGGAAGATACCTGGAAAATTAACTGATACATATTAGATGCTCAGTAAATAGTTTTCTTTCTAACTTAACTTTTTCCCTAACATCAAAAGCTCTTTTCAGTCATTGAAATTTCTACCCACTATGGCATCATTCATTCAAATAGCCCTTTCTATTATGCTTAAAGATCTCGGTATCTCTCCTTCCATAAAATGGACCTTGATTTCCCAAGGATGTAATGAATGTTTCCTTCATGGTTCCCTCTTCCACTTTAACTTTGATGTTAAACTTTTCTTTCACATTTCATATCAAACCCACAAATAATTCTCTAATATTGTTCATGTAGATTTCATTCATTGATATAAGAATCCAAGACTTTGCAGATGATTTCATAATTTAGACCATTAATCTGAAAACCCTATAGAGATTCTAACATCCACAGAGGTATCTCTACTATCATACTTTAGGACATGTTATTTCTTAGCTATCCTATAGTAATAATATCAAAAGTTTTGAGTTTTTTTAAACTTTGTTTTATGTTGTTTTATTTTACAATATCTTCCCTGTGATATTTGTTTTTTATACCCCATATAATGCTTTCAGATTAATAGTTCATTTCAGTTAATTCAAAAGTATGAAAGGTCAAATTACTCATCTTGATATGACTAAACAAAACAAAAACAAAAGCCATTCATTTCTCCTCCCAATATCATTAACCATCCTTTCTTATAGCCCTAAAAACTTGAATTGCCTATTTTTGACATTGTTCCTGCAGTCACTTTTGACTTACACTCTCCCCACAATCTTCAGAACAACTCTCTATGTAATAAACTCAGACATGATTATTTCCACTTAGGAAATATGACCTTTTCCTTCTTTCTCCCAGCTGTTTGAAGACAGTTATCACTAACTTTATCTGATTTCCTGGCATCTTGACTAGACTCTAAGTTCTTGAGGGTAAGGTCTTAACTAGGTTTTTTATTAAGATATCATTGATACACAATCTTATGATTGTTTCAAATGACCAATATTGTGGTTATAACATTCACCCGTATTATAGAGTCCCTACCACACTCCACTGCAGTAACTGTCCTTCAGCATAGTAAGATGCTGTAGAGTTTCTACTTGTCTTCTCTATGATATACTGCCTTCCCTGTGACCCCTCTACATTATGTGTGCTAATCATAATGCCCCTTAATCCCCTTCTCCCTCCCTCCCACCACCCATCCCTACCCCCTACCCTTTGGTAACCACTAGTCCCTTCTTGGAGTCTGTGAGTCTGCTATCTTGTTCCTTCAGTTTTGCTTTGATGTTATAATCCACAAATGAGTGAAATCATTTGGCACTTGTCTTTCTCCACCTGACTCATTTCATGGAACATAATACCCTCTAGCTCCATCCATGTTGTTGCAAATGGTAGGATTTGTTTTCTTCTTATGGCTGAATAATATTCCACTGTGCATATGTACCACATCTTCTTTATCCATTCATCTACTGACACTTAGGTTCCTTCCATATCTTGGCTGTTGTAAATAGTGCTGTGAAAATAATAGGGGTACATATGTCTATTTGAAACTGGAATCTTGTTTTCTTCGGGTAAATTACTGGGGGTGGAATTCCCATTTTGGTAGGTCAAATGGTATTTCTATTTTTAGTTTTTGGAGGAACCTCCATATAGATTTCCACAATGGTTGAACTAATTTATATTCTCACCAACAGTGTAGGAGGGTTCCCCTTTCTCAGCATCCTCAGTAGCATTTGTTGTTTCTTGTCTTTTGGATGTTGGTCATCCTAACTGGTGTGGGGTGATATTTCATTGTGGTTTTAATTTGTATTAGCCTGATTATTAGCAATGTGGAGCATCTTTTCACGTGCCTGTTGGCCATCTGAATTTCTTCTTTGGAGAAATGTCTGTTCATATCCTCCACCCATTTTTTAATCAGATTATTTGCCTTTTGGGTGTTGAGGTCTGTGAGTTATTTATATATTTTTTATGTTAACTCCTTGTTGGATATGTCATTTATGAATATATTCTCCCATACTGTAGGATTTTTGTTCTGCTGATGGCATCCTTTGCTGTACAAAAGCTTTTTAGTTTCATGTAGTCCCATTTGTTCATTTTAGCAAGGGAGATGTATTCAGGAAAAAGTTGCTCGTGTTTATATTCAAGAGAGTTTTGCCTATGTTTTCTGCTAAGAGTTTTATGTTTTCATGACTTACATTCAGGTCTTTGATCCATTTTGAGTTTACTTTTGTATATGGAGTTAGACAATAATCCAGTTTCATTCTCTTAGATGTAGCTGTCCAGATTTGCTAACACCACTTGTTGAAGAGGCTGTCATTTCCGCATTGTATATCCATGTCTCATTTATCTTATATTAACTGACCATATATGAGTGGGTTGATATCTGGACTGTCTATTCTGTTCCATTGATCTATGGATCTGTTTTATGCCAGTACCAAATTGTCCTGATTACTGTGGCTTTGTAGTAGAGCTGGAAGTTGGGGGCGTAATCCCCCCAGCTTTATTCTTCCTTCTCAGAATTGCTTGGGCTATTTAGGGTCTTTTGTGGTTCCATATGAATTTTAGAATGATGTTCTCTAGTTCGTTGAAGAATGCTGTTGGTATTTTGATAGGGATTGCATTGAATCTGTAGATTGCTTTATGCAGGATGTCCCTTTTCACAAAAATAATTCTTGCTATCCATGAGGACAGGATGTATTTCCATTTATCAGCGTCTTCTTTAATTTCTCTCATGAGTGTCTTGTAGTTTTCAGGACATAGGTCTTTCACTTCCTTGGTTAGGTTTATTCCTAGGCATTTTATTCTTTTTGATGCAATTGTGAATGGAATTGTTCTCCTGATTTCTCTTTCTGCTAGTTCATTGTTAGTATATAGGAATGCAACAGATTTCTGTGTAATAATTTTGTATCCTGCAACTTTCTTCAATTCAGTTATTAGTTTTAGTAGTTTTGGGGTGGATTTTTTTGGGTTTTTAATGTACAATGTCTTGTCATCTGCAAACACTGACAGTTTAACTTCTTCCTTACCAGTATGGATGCCTTTTATTTCTCTGTGTTTTCTGATTGCCATGGCTAGGACCTCCAGTAATATGTTGAATAAAAGCGATGAGAGTGAGCATCCTTGTCTTATTCCCAATCTTAAAGAAAAAGCTTCCAGCATTTCGCTATTAAGTATGATGTTGGCTATGAGTTTGTCATATATGGCCTTTATTATGTTGAGGTACTTGCCCTCTATACCATTTTGTTGAGAGTTTTTATCATGAATGGATATTGAATTTTGTCAAATGCTTTTTCAGCATCTATGTATATGATCATGTGATTTTGTCCTTCTTTTAGTTGATGTGGTGTATGATACTGATGGATTTTCAAATATTATAACATCATTGCATCTCTGGAATAAATCGCATTTGGTCATGTTGGATGATCTTTTTATGTATTTTTGAATTTGGCTTGCTAATATTTTGTTGAAGATTTTTGCATCTATGTTCTTCAGGGATATTGGTCTGTAATTTTCTTTTATTGTGGTGTCTTTTCCTGGTTTTAGTATTAGACTGGTGATGGCCTCATAGAATGAGTTTAGAAGTATTCCTTCCTCTTCTACTCTCTGTAAAAGTTTGAGAAGAATGGGTATTAGGTCTTCTCTAAATGTTTAATAAAATTCAGCCATGAAGCCACTGGTCCAGGGGTTTTGTTGTTAGGTAGTTTTTTGATTATCAATTCAATTTCATTGCTGTAATTGGTCTGTTCAGATTTTCTGTTTCTTTCTGGGTCAGTCTAGGGAGGTTGTATTTTTCTAGAAAGTTGTCCATTTCTTCTAGGTTATTCAGTTTGTTAGCATTGTAATATTTTATAGTATTCTCTAATAATTCTTCCTATTTCTGTGGTGTCCATAGTGATTTTTCCTTTCTCATTTCTGATTCTGTTTATGTGTGTAGTCTCTCTTTTTTTCTTGAGCAATCTGGCTATGGGTTTATCTATTTTGTTTATTTTCTCAAAGAACCAGCTCCTGGTTTCATTGATTGTTTCTATTGCTTTATTATTCCTAATTTTATTAATTTATGCTCAAATTTTATTTATTATGTCCCTCCTTCTACTGACTTTGGGCCTCATTTGTTCTTCTTTTCTAATATCATCAATTGTGAGTTTAGACTGTTCATTTGGGTTTGTTCTTCTTTCTTGAGGTAAGCCCGTATTGTAATAAACTTGCTCTTGTACCAGCCTTCACTGCATCCCACAGATTTTGGGGTACTGAGTTGTTTTCATTTGTCTCCATATATTGCTTAATCTCTGTTTATTTGGTCACTGATCCATTGATTATTTAGGAGCATGTTGTTAAGCCTCCATGTGTTTGTGGGCTTTTTTGTTTTCTTTGCATAATTTATTTCTAGTTTCATAACTTTGTTGCCTGAGAATCTGGTTGATACAATTTCAATCCTTCTGAATTTACTGAGGTTTTTTTTGTGGCCAAATGTGTGATCTATTCTGGAAAACGTTCCATATGCACTTGAGAAGAATGCATATTCTGATGCTTTTGGGTGGAGTGTTCTGTAGATGTCTCTAGGTCCATCTGTCTCCTTAACTTATTTTCTCTCTGGTTGATCTGTCCTTTGGAGTGAGTGGTGTGTTGAAGTCTTCTAGAATGAATGCTTTGCATTCTGTTTCCCCTTTTAATTCTGTTAGTACTTGTTTCACATATGTAGGTGCTCCTATATTGAGTGCATGGATATTTATAATAGTTATGTCCTCTTGTTGTACTGACTCCTTTATCATTATGTAATGTCCTTCTTTGTCTCTTGTTACTTTCTTTGTTTTGAAATCTCTTTTGTCTGATACAAGTACTGCAACCCCTGCTTTTTTCTCCCTATTATTTGCATGAAATATATTTTTCCATACCATCACTTTCAGTCTGTGTCTTTTGGGTTTTATGTGAGTCTCTTTTTGGCAACATACAGATAGGTCTTGTTTTTTTTTTATCAATTCTCTAACTCTGTCTTTTGGTGCATTCAGTCCATTTACATTTAGGGTGATTATCAATAGAAATGTATGTATTGCCATTTCAGGCTTTAGATTTGTGGTTACCAAAATTTCTAGGGCAACTTACTTACTATCTAACAGTCTAATTTAACTCACTTATTATGCTAGTTCAAACACAATCTAAAGGTTCTTTTTTCCCCTCCCTTCTTCTTCCTCCACTCTTTACATATTAGGTGTCATATTCTGTACTCTCTGTGTATCCCTTGACTGACTTTGTGGGTAGTTGATTTAATTTTGCATTTACTTAGTAATTAATTGGCCTCCTTCCTTTACTGTGGTTTTATTTTATCTGGTGACAGCTAGTTAGCCTTTGGAGCACTTCCATCTAGAAAAGTCCCTTTAAAATACACTGTGAAATAGTTTGTGGGAGGTAAATTCCTTCAACTTTTCCTTCTTTGGAAATTGTTTAATCCTTGCTTCTGATTTAAATGATAATCTTGCCCTGTAGAGTGTTCTTGGTTGGAGGCCCTTCAGTTTTATTGCATTAAATATATCATACCCCTTCTGACCTGTAAGCTTTCTGCTGAGAAATCTCTGATAGCCTGATGGGATTTCCTTTATATGTGGTCTTTTTTCTCTCACTGGCTGCTTTTAATACTCTGTCCTTGTCCTTGATTATTGCCATTTTAATTATTATGTCTTGGTATTGTCTTCCAAGGGTCCCTTATGTTGTGAGATCACTGCACTTCCTTACCTGAGAGACTATTTCCTTCCCCAGGCTGGGGAAGTTTTGAACAATTATTTCCTCAAAGATACTTTCTATCCCTTTTTCTTTCTTCTGGTACCCCTATAATGCAAATACTGTTCTGATTGGCTTGGTTGCTCTGTTCTCTTATTATTCTTTCAGTCCTAGAGATCCTTTTTTCTCTTTGTGCCTCATCTTGTTGGTATTTCTGTTCTCTAATTTCTATTTTATTTACCATCTCGTCTACCTCCTCTAATCTGTTTTTTTTTAATAAATTTATTTTGATATCATTAATCTACAATTAAATGAGTAATATTATGGTGATTACACTACCCCCTTCATCAGGTTCCCCCCCCCAACCCCATTACAGTCACTGTCCGTCAGCGTAGTGAGATGCCATAGAGTCACTACTTGTCTTCTCTGGGTTGTACAGCCCTCCCCGTGCTCCCCCAACATTACATCTGCTAATCGTAATGTCCCTTCTTCTCCCTTGCCTCTCCCTTCCCACCCATTCTCCCTAGTCCCTTTCCCTTTGGTAACTATTAGTCTGTTCTTGGGTTCTGTGAGACTCCTGCTGTTTTGTTCCTTCAGTTTTTTTTTCCTTAGTTCTTATACTCCACATATGAGTGAAGTCATTTGGTACTTGTCTAATCTGTTTTTAAATCCCGCCATTGTATGTTTCATTTTAAATACTGTATTTTTCAAAGTTTCTCTTTCTAGCAGTCATTCTTGAGATGCTGAATATTTTTCTGTTGCTCCATGAGCATGCTTATGATTTTTATTTTGAAATCTTTATCAAGAAGATTGGTGATTTGTTTCACTTATCCCTCTTTCTTGTGTTTGAGGGACTGTGGTTTGTACAAGATTCTTTTGCCATTTCATATTTCTAATGATTACTATGGAATAAAACTCTGTGTTCGTGTCCCCCTCTATTGCCCACAAGTTCTACTATGTGGAGCTTCCCAGCACCTGGAGCGATGGTGGGAGTTGCTGGCAAGTCATGCTGATGCCTGCTGGGAGGAAAGTTTTTCCTGCTTCCCGTCTGCAGTGCCTTCTCCACTGCCAGGGCCAGTGGGCTGAGCATGCAGGGAAGAGTCTCTGTGCTACTCCCTTGTAGCTGCCATAGACAGGGCCACACTCTGACTGGCCTGGAGCCATGTCAGTGGGAGCAGATGAGCAGACCAGTGCCTGCCAGGAGGATGAAGCAGCAGGCTGCATATCGCGGTGGGGAGCCCCTGGTGCTGCATTGCCAGCCAGGGTGATGGAGGGCCTGAAACTCCTGAAACTTCACAAACTGTTTGGCAGAGTGTGCAAGGACGATTTTGTCCACATGTCCTTTCTCCTGAGCAGCAAGTTCTGTGTAATCCTTGCCCCTTTAACACCCCTCTCGCTGCTGGGATACCTCTATAAGTGCC
The DNA here is from genome assembly GCA_032199065.1 of Smutsia gigantea. Classification (NCBI taxonomy): domain Eukaryota; kingdom Metazoa; phylum Chordata; class Mammalia; order Pholidota; family Manidae; genus Smutsia; species Smutsia gigantea. The sequence continues at coordinate 143,109 of JAVSCE010010524.1, read as the reverse complement.
CACCTTTCTTTTGTCCCAGAGTGGCTGTTTTTGGGTACCTGTCCCCCACAAGCAGGTAGAATCTCAGTCTCTCTGAGTATTCTTCCTGTCTTCGCTTTCCAACCCCTCTAATTTCCAGAGCAGCCTCTAACATGGGTTCATGCTCCTGGAAATCCCCAGGTGTGGGTGTTAAGCAGTCCTGAGCTTCTGCTCCATCCCTGCTCTATTTCTCTTCCCCTGCCTGTGAGCTGGGGTGGGGAGAGGGCTTGGGTCCTGCAGAAGCACGGCTTTACTACTTTACCCTTCTCTGTGAGGTCTCTTTGCCCCATATGTAGCAGTCTGTTGCAGTCTTCTTTTGGGTCACTCTTTCAGGATTAGTTGTATTTACTGCATTTTTGTGTTATATGTGGTTTTGGGAGGAGGCTTCTGCCTTACTTTTCATGCTGCCATCTTTTTTTGGAACTCTTTTTTAAAACAATAGAGCATAATGTAGAACACAGCTTTGGAATCAAATACACTGAAATCCAAATCTCTGCCCTATTACTTTCAAGGTTTAAAACTTAACATTATCTTTTGAACACTGGTTTCTTCACCTATAAAACAGGTACTGTACTCTGCATTGGAATACAAGGCACATAGAAACTAAGAAACAGTAGATGTTTACCTGTTCTTTACCACTTTAATTTTCCACTATTAAAACCTCTGAATTGTAATGTGCTTTAAATGTAAGAAGCACTCAGTTAAGTTTTCAGAACAGGAATACATTGTAAACATATTATAAATACAATATGTTATTTTAAATATTAAATATAAAATGACCTTAATATCTATCTAATATTACTATCTTAAATATATAGCATTTATTCAGATAAGTCAGAAAATCTCATAATAGTTTCATGAGATTTTTATCATTTTCTTTAAAAATGACCATTTCTGCTGTTACTTTAATTGTTCATACACAAGCAGAGATATTCCTGAAATTACATTAAAATACAAGAGGAATTGCCATAAGAATACTTTGAAATGGGTATTTTTCTGCTGAGGTCTCCATGTGCTGTATTTTTCAAAATTCTTGTTATTTTCTGAAAATTGCCATATTTTAACTGAAATAGTAATACTTCTGGAAGATCTCTCTGGCATGTTCATTTTTGTACCAGGTGGTACAAGAAAGCCTGTTTATAGCAAATTTATAAAAAATTAATTTTGTCTCTTATTGAAATGGATGATAATTTTTCTCATGTATTAGCATGATTTTCTGGGAAATGTACCCATTACAAAAATTGATATTATAGAAGGTGAACTGTCTTAATCCAGTCACTCTCCTTAATAAGAAAAAATCTCTCCTTCCCTTTCTCTTTCTCTTACTTACAAACACACACACACACACACACACAAACACAAACACAAAGCTTCTCAAAAAGCTCTATGCCTAGTTAGTACATGACCAATTTATATCAAATTTTCAAGAAACAGGTAATTTCCAGACCTAATGTATCTTTCATTATGTATTGTATGGCAGGAATTTGTGCATAAAATCTCATCACTGTAATATAGAGAAAGGCATATCTGAAGCACTCCTACCTTTTCCAGGGAAAAAGAAATGAAAGCTCTACTTCATTATGTTAGGGATCAGGGATAATTTAGCTATATCAACTTTTTTGGAATTAAATATAGTATAGAATGGTTCGACATTGCATTTAGCCCAATAAATTAAGAATACTTGAAATTGTGCCCTACTTTATCAAATATATTATTTTTATAACCAACATAAATTGACACCATTTAATTAAGTAGAATAGAAGATTTAGTTTCTTAAAGGGATAAAAGTGGCTGAAAAAATAAAAGGAAGAGCCTATCAGGAGATTCAGCAAGGATAAGAAACAAGGCACCAAAGGTGATCTTAGAAACAGGAACCCATTAATATATCACTGACCTAGGGTATTGCCATCCGGATGATTTATCTTCTTCCTTTCTTGAGTGACTTCATTTAAAATTTAAATTTCTATTAAAAGACAGAATGAGACACAACTTGTTTGGATCATGTCTATGTCTCCATATTGGGTTCTGTTTTTTCTTTTACTCACTTCCCTTGCCTTGAATGCACGAGATGTTTGTTTTCTGGTTTATCTACTGAAAGAGTTTAGGACAGAGGAAGCAACTTAACTTGGGTCATGTTCCTATTACATTCCTCAGTCAGGGGACTTGAGAGCACTTTTCTGAGATTATGGACATCTGATTAAAAGTAAAGAACATTTTGATTTCCCAATTATCATCACCACTTATTTGATAATTACTTAGGGAAAGCCACCAGAAACATGAATAGTTTAAGAATGAATTAGATTTTTCTCAGGATAAAGGGACATTATAACATAGGAGAACAGAACCATGTGAAATTATTAAAAATTCTCATGGAAGGTAGGGAGGGTAATATGCATACAAATATAAAATAACATTGATTGTGCAAAGCAACAATAAAAACTATGTCATATGAGGGTTATAACATCTATAGAAGTAAACTATATAAAAACAATAACTCAAAGAGCAGAAGTGGGTTTATCGAGTTAAAAATATTACAGGCTTTTGTGTTTTCTGTAATATGGCAAAAATATTAGTTTAAGGAAGGTTATAATAAATCAAGGATGTATACTGTAAATCTTTAAGATAATCACTAACAAGAAAAGTTAATAGAGGAGGTAAAAGGGAATAACAAAAGTAATTTCTGCACAGAAGCCAGGAAAATAATAACAAAGTAACAAGGAATATGTGTGAAAAATAAAAATATGTACATAGCAAGCTGAGATTTTTGTTTATAAAAAATTATTTTAAATAAAAAGAAACAGATATGTGTTAAAAAGTATATAAAAAGTGTCAAGACTGAAAAAGGATATACTACATAAACTGAGGTAAAAAAGGAATTTATTTTCAAAACTGATACACATGAAACTGAATTAGTTTACTAATCAAGATCAAGATTTAATAATGCTTCTTAGAAAGGCAGATGATCAAGGGATAACGCCAAATGAAGCAGTACCAATGGTAGTTCTCTCAGTCCTTCTTCACCTCCTTGGATGCTCTCTGGCTCAACTTAACATAGGTCTCTTCTAACTGATGTCTACAGTTAATACCATTTATGCAGAGAACAATCCTAGTAATGATACATCTCCATTTTTTTAATGAAAATAGTTATGTAGAATTGATTACATTTTTGGGGAGTGATGTACAGAACTTCATAGATTCTAGGTATGGTTACCCAGAGCAATTCTAGGCAACTACCTTTATCCTTCTAAAACTATTCCATAGATAAAGATGCTCTCCCCAACAAACAGTTTCCTTCATTTGCTAGGATACCAAATCATTGGTATGTGTAAAATATTAGCATGGGTCACCTGATTTCTTTCTCTGGTCATTTTCCCTTTATCAATAGAGAACTAACTATAGAATTACAGTTTAATCCTTTTCTTCCCACAAATATTAAGAAAAAGAAAAATGGTATGGATATGTGATTATGAGACACAGTAGACTTTAATGTAAAGAATATTAATAGAAAGAGAAAGAAATTTTTTAAAGGAAAAAATTACATTCAATTAAGGAAGACATAATCATCATGAAATATGTATGCAATAAATAAATAACTTCTCTATATAAGCTAAAATTGACAAAAATTCAGAGAATTATATATTCTACTAGGCTATTTTAACATATATCTTGGTAGATAAAATAAATATATGGAAAAGACATAATGATATAAATGCAGAAAGAAATACTAACTTGATTTGATATTTATAGAGCACTATGCTCACTGACTGATGATTATACATTTTTCAAAAGCATATATAACTTACTTCAAAATAAACCATATGAAAAGAAGAGATGCTTAACATCTCAATCATCTGGAAAAATTAAGTTAATGTTCAATGACATATCATTACCCTGCCACTAGAAATACTAAAACTAAAGAACACAATACAAAATAGAGAAGGTACAAAGCAATCAGAATTGTCATACACTACTGGGGTAGTTATAAAATGATAAAAAACTGACAGTTTGTAGTAAAACCAAACACCACCAATTTATCCTCCAACAATTCTTCTCTAGAAATTTAATCAAGAAAAATGAAAACATTTCTGCAAAAATATTTGCAAGTGTTTGACAATAAAATGTTAATTGAAAATGCTAATTGAGCCTTATTCATGATAATAAAAAATTGAAACATTCTAAATATCCACCAAAAGGAGGACAGAAAAATAAATTATGGTATATTCTGGCAATGGAATATTATTCAGCAATAAAAAATGAAATGCTAATATAGTTTATAACAAGATTTTGGTATATAAAATTAAAGAATTCAGATTTCAAACAGTACATAGTATGAGATTCCACTTATGTGAAGTTACATTACAAGAAAAATAAAGTTCTGAGGATAGAAATCAGAAAAGTGCTTATCTCTGGGATTAGGAAGAATAATGAAAAGATAAGGAAAATAAATAAAAGGACGGAGATTTCCAACCAAATTTCAATTTATAAAAAGGTATCTAGCAAACATTCTTTGAAGGAAAAATAAATTACTTAATATTTAACTACTCGAATGTGAAAATTATTGCAAATAATAAAAAATTGATTAATCTAAAAAATGAAATTAATCTTAGAGAAACAAATGTATGTTCCTATGGTGATCTGCTATATTGAAAACCAACTTTATAAGTAATTACAATTAATATACACTGGAATACATAAATCAAGTAAAATATATAACTTTCGAATGGTTAAAACATATAAACTTAATTTCATGCTAACTATAGGATCTAGATAATGCACTTTAAATATGCATAATAAATACTGAAGGTAAAAGAATGCAAAAAATATGTCAGGCAAATGTTAATTAAAAGAAAACTGGAGCAGGGTACTAATAAAAGATAAGTAGAAATCAGTCAAAAGTCATTACTAGATATAAAACAAGATTTGTTAACACACCAGTAAGGATGGCTAACATCCAAAACAAAAACAACAACAAATGTTGGTGAGGATGTGGGGAAAAGGAAACCCTCCTACACTGCTGGTGGGAATGCAAATTACTTCAACCATTGTGGAAAGCAGTATGGAGGTTCCTCAAAAAACTCAAAATAGAAATACCATTTGACCCAGGAATTCCACTCCTAGGATTTTACCCTAAGAATGCAGCAGCCCAGTTTGAAAAAGACATATGCACCCCTATGTTTATCATAGCACTATTTACAATAGCCAAGAAATGGAAGCAACCTAAGTGTCCATCAGTAGATGAATGGATAAAGAAGAGGTGGTACATATACACAATGGAATATTATTCAGCCATAAGAAGAAAACAAATACTACCATTTGCAACAACATGGATGGAGCTAGGGGGTATTATGCTCAGTGAAATAAGCCAAGCCGAAAAGACAAGTATCAAATGATTTCACTCATCTGTGGAGTATAAGAACAAAGAAAAAAACTGAGGGAACAAAACAGCAGCAGACTCACAGAACCCAAGAACGGACTAATAGTTACCAAAGGGAAAGGGACTGGGGAAGATGGTTGGGAAGGGAGGGATAAGGGGGAAAAGGGGGCATTATGATTACCAGACATACAGATGTAATGTTGGGGGGGGTGGGGAGGGCTGTACAACTCAGAGAAGACAAGTAGTGATTCTATAGCATCTCACTACGCTGATGGACAGTGACTGTAATGGGGTAAGTGGAGGGGACCTGATGAAGTGGGGAGTTTAGTAACCATAATGTTGCACATGTAACTGTAGATTAATGATACCAAAATAAAAAAAACAAGATTTATTAAGAATAGCCTTACAAAAAGATTTATATTAGTCTTTTTTGCCTGAAATATACAATGCAATTTTTATAGAGTTTCCTATTTGAAAGACCAGTTGAAAATGGGAATATAGTAAATTTATACATTATTTTAATTTTATTTTAATTATGGTAAAATGATATGTTTAAATGATAGAAGATTAAGTATAACAGGAAATGCTAAAATCCTGTAAACTATTAAAAATCATCAGACCATGAATCAATAATGATATTAAAGATTTGAAATAGCAGATCTAATTATAAAATTACAATAAATTACATATATAGAATATAGTATAAGAGTTTATTGGAATTCACAGTCTTCTAAAATACACATGGATTATTCACCAAAAGCAAGTATATAATGCTTTTTCCCTTAGTTTTTTTGATACATATTGGACTATAACATTGTATAAGTTTAGTATGTACAATGTGATTATTTTAAATATGTAATATGAAATTATTAACACAATGTTAATTAACACATCTGTTACCTCACGTAGTTACCTTTTTGTTGTATGTGTTTGTGGTGAGAACTATTAAGATCTGCTCTTAGCAAGTTTCAGCTCTACAATACAGTATTAAATGTAGTTGCCTTGTACATTAGATCTCCAAAACTTGTTCATCTTGTAACTGGACTTTTGTATATTTTGAGCATCTTCACCCATTTCCTCCACCCCCCCCACCCTTGGGGAACACCAATCTGCTCAATGTTTGTATAGTTTGGTTTTTTATACTCTGCATGTAACTGAGATGTCACATACTTATTTTCTCTTTGTGACTCAATTCACTTAACATAATGCCTTCAAGATTCATTCATATTGTTGCAAATGGCATGATTTCCTATTTTTTATGCATGACTAATATTCCATTATATATATATCCTGGCCAACATTTGTTATCTCTTGTTTTCTTGACAATAGCCTTTCTAACAGGTATGAAGTAATATCTTATTGTGATTTTGATTTGTATTTCCATGATGACTAGTGATTTTGAGCACTTTTTTATATACCTGTTGACCACTTTTATGTTTTCCTTTAAAAATGTCTATTCAGGTCCTCTGCCCACTTTTTAATCAGACTGTTTCTTTGTTATTGAGTTGCATGATTTCCTTACATATTTTGGATATTAACACCTTATCAGATATAAGGTTTGCAAATATTTTCTTCTATTCTGTAGGTTACCTTGTCACTTTATTGATTATTTCTTTGCTGTAGAGAAGCTTTTCAGGTTTATGTAGTCCCTCTTTTTTATTTTTGCTTTTGTTTATTATGCTGTGGTACAATATCCAAAAAATCATTGTCAAGACCAATCTCAAGACCAATTTCTCTCTTCACTTTCTTCTAAAACTTTCATATTTTTAGCTTTTACATTTCAGGATTAATTAATTCCAAGTTAATTTTTGAATAATATAGGATAGGAGTTGCATTTCCTTGGTTTTCAGGTGGTTATCCAGCTTTTCAAACACCATTTACTGAAGAGATTTTTTTTCCCGTTGACAATTCTTATCTCTTTGGTCAAGTATTAGTTGACTCTATACACCATGGGTTTATTTCTGTACTTGTCATTCTGTTCCATTGGTCTCTGAGTCTATTTTTATGACAGTACCATACTGTTTTGTAAGATAGTTTGAAATTAGGAGATGTTTCCTGCTGTGTTTTTCTTTCTTTGGATAACTTTAGCTATTCAGGGTCTTTGTGGTTCCACATGAATTTCAAAATTGTTTTTCTGTTATGGTAAAAAGCTCCATTTGACTTCTGATAGAGATTTCTTTGAACCAATAGATAGCATCAAGTAGTATGGACATTTTAACAGTATTAACTCTTCCAATCAATGAACATGATATATATTTCCATTTGTTTGTGTCTTCTTCAATTTATTTTATCATTATCTTATAGCAGTACTGCTTGTTAAAAAAAACCTAAAGAAATCCATAATATTTTATGCTTGAAGGTTTGTCATCCAATGACAATGGATGCTGATACAATTTATATATGTAATTATGATTTTAAAAATTTGGAAAGGAAACAATATATGCTTAAATATTCATGTCAAGGAACCAATCACAATGAAAACTAAAACATCTTGAAATAAAAAGTAATGAAGATGTACAAAATAAAACCTTGTGGGATGCAGCTATTGCAGTAGTACAGAAATATGTATAGCTTCAAATACATATATGCAAGAGAAGAAATGTTGTAATTTAGTGAGTTAGCCTTTTGAAATCATGAAAGTAGAGAATGGAAAACACCAAATCATATCTAAGGAATATAGTAGGAAAAAATAACAAAGATAGTGAAAAAAAATCAAAGAAATTAAAGAAATGAATGTAAATTAGAGAAAAACAATTATATTACAAAAGTAACATAAACAAACTTATATTAATAAACTTGAAATTTTGACAAATCATAGTAAACATACAGATTCTTCAAAACAATTAATTATTCCTTACCAAATAAACAAAAGAAACAGAGAAAGTGTTAATGGTCTGCTCTGTACTAAAGAATTTACATCTGTTATTAAAGATAGCTTCATCATTTAATTCTCCAAAATATTTAAGAAAGAAATAACACCAATCTTAAACAAATGTCCAGAAAATAGCATAATAAGAAACATTTTAAAACTATTTTTATGTTAGAATCATTTTTACTTCAATATTTCATGAAGTTATTAATAGTAAATGAAATTACACAGAAATTTGTTTCATGAACTTAGTGACAAAATTTTTTTTCCAACATAACAATTTTATCCCATATTGTTTTTATTTTTAAAGAAAATAACTGATTCTGTGTAAAGTCAATGAGCAAAAATTAACAAAGGCTACCATGGGAAAAAATAGACCTGTAACAGTCTTTCAGAATAATGAGACCCATATAAAGCTATCATAAGTAAAACATTGTTGTACTTGCATTGGATAGGAAATAGGAAATGGAATAGTTTAGAAGCATTCTCAGTACCACAGTGAATGAGGGAACAAATGTTAATTTGTTTAATAAATAATGTTTGAACAGTGAGATATCCATATGGACAAAAACATGTCTGATCTTACCTGAAATATACCTGTGCCACTAATAGAAATCAATCTCTGATTTATTGCATCTAAATGTGAAATTTAAAAAGTGATATTTTTTAGAGAACATTTTTATTACATTGAAATAGGCAAAAAAGAAATTCTAAAACATAACACAAAAGTCACTAACTATAAAAGGCATTGATTAATTGATTTACATTGAAATAATGGATTTCAAAAAAATTGTTTTTCAGTGGAAAATTAAAATGCAAGCCATAGAAGAAAGATATTTGAGATTTATATACTTATTATCTATAGATAACTATTTGACAAGTAGCCCATATCTATAATGTAAAAAAACTACTACTATTAAATAAGAGGGAAAAAGGCCAGAAATCCCAATAGGAAAATAGGCCCTAAAATATAGAGTAGACAGATTGACAAAATTATCATTAGCTTCATTAGTTATTGGGAAATGTAAATTTTAACCAAAATGAGACACACAAACATCTATATGCATATTCCAGATATTTATTAAAACATATATGAAAAATACAAAATGTTACTGAGAATATGAAACAACCAGGACACTAATAGACTGTTAGCAGGAATATGAATTGATAAAAATACTTTGTAAAATAGTTGAAAATACACAGAATCTATGTAGTAACAATTATACTCCTAGGTGCATTCCAACAAAAAGGCATACATTTGTTCACCAAAAATCATGATTAAATGTTCATAACAGTAAAATTCATTGTATCTGAACTGAAATCTACTCAAAATGTTTATTGCCAGTAGGGTAAACAAGTTGTGCTATATTCAGGTGATAAAATACCATGAGTGTAAGTATGGGACCAAAAAAACACAATAAAAGGGATGAATTTCACAAACATAATGTTGAGCAAAAGAAGCCAGAAACAAAAATCTGATAATTAGTTTTAGTTTTAATTCAATTAGACTATAGTCCCTATTATTCAATTAAACATTAATACAGGTGTTGCTATGAAAGTATTTCTTAGGGGTGATTAAAGTCCATAATCAGTTGACTTTAAGTAACAGCAAGTATCCTAGATAATCTGGGTGGGCCTTGATTCAATCACTGCAAACACTTTGAGAGCTGAGGCTTCCCTAAAGAAGAAATTTTGCCTATGGTCTAAAGCTTTAGCCCATGCCTGAAAGCTCTGGCTTGCTCTTTCTAAAGTCTTTGCTTAAGGACTGCTTAAATATATCTTTTTATATATCCTGCTAATTTTCTTTCTCTGCTTAAACCCTGACTCATAGAAAGATTCTATTTTTATACAGTACAAAAAAAGCAAAACTAATTCATGCTATTAAAAATCAGGATAATGGTCACCCTTAGTGGAATTTAAGGAAAAAATAGGAACTTCTAGGTAGCCAATAATGCTTTATTTCTTGATTTCAACACTGGTTTCATGAGCGTTCACCTCATTAAAATTCATTAAGCTCCAAATTTATTTACTTTGTATGTTATACCACTTTTCTGATTATTAGACTTCAATAAAAAGTAGGGAAAAAGAAGAGTTTGTGATGTGAGAATCTGGGAGCTCACGGGATGAGTGAGCAGAGGCTCAGAATTCTCAAATGGAGACTTTGCCCAGATGCTGATACAACCACTCAATTGGAGCAAGAGGCTATTTCTTTGAGTGTTGAAATATTCTGAGACTGAAATCAATTGGCATTACTGAGGCATCTTAAAGAGTATTACTCATTTAATTGTAGGTTAATGAGATCAAAATAAACATAAAAAAAGAATAAGTTAACAAACTGAAAGAATTCTCTTATACTCTCTTACTAACTTCCAGTATTCCTTTAGTACCTCCTATTTTAAGAACCTAAGAGAAAGCTGCTAGCAAAGCAATCAGGTGTGCAGTTTGCAGAGTTTAGCCTCAGGATCACAGAAGAGTTAATTCAGAGCTGAGAGGCAATAATAATAATTTTTAAAAAGCAAACAATAGAATTGTTGTGAAGACAAAATGATATAATGCACTTGAGATTCTTAGCCAGTGTTTGGAACACCTTTATATGCAAAAAGAAAAAAAATAGTAGTTATTCGTAATGTTTTAAACATTAAGGACATAAGTAACATCAAGTGTATCTTGAACTAAACCATTTGGGCACATAGAATATATTTTCAGTGTATAGATATATTTATTTGTTCTTCCTGTATCTAACAAATAGGGTGGCAAGATAAGTAAGAAAAAAAAAAAAAACAAGAAATTCATGGACAAACCATTTACCAAGGTTATAAGAAGACAAATTAAGGCAAGAAGTCTATTTGTTTTCTTCGATAAGGGATTCTCATATACTATAAACCCTCAGTCTAGCAAGAATAACACTTGACCTCATGAATTATCAGTTGAAATTTTTAGAAATGGTAATTCATTAAAATGTATCTATTTTGATCACTGATTTTTGCAATACTTGCATCTCTTGAAAATAAAAGGATGTTTAAGTATTCTGATGGTTTTCAAATTCAGGATTACAAAATGTATCAAAAGAATTTGCATACAGAGAAAACTACTGTCAGTCAGTTTAAGGTTTGCTGCAGTAACAGCCCCAAATTTTCATGTCTTACAATAAAACACTGTTATATTTCTTGTTTATATTTCATGTCCCTCTTAGGTTGCATACAGGTCTTCTATAAATCTTTACTGCCTAGGGTACAGGCTGAGTCCAGATCTGGGATACTCAGGTAATATAGTAGAGTAAGAAAACATGATTCTAAAACTTTGTCCAAGAAGTAGAACAATTTATTTTTGTTCATATTTTTAGGCTAAAGCAAATCATATGGCAAAGTTTGACATCAGTGTAGCAAGAAATTATAAATGAGGGGAAGTGAATATCTTGAATAGTATTGCAATATACCACATCTACTATAGAATAACCCTCAAAAGATCCATAACTTTGCTACCAAACTGTGACCTCAAGTTGGTTAAGAGTCAGGTTATTGAGTTTGGTGCAAACTTTATGGATAAATTATAGATTCAAACATAATTGTTTCACAGAAGGTGGGCCAGGAAGTCAACCCAACCTCCACAAAGATGTTCTGAAAATAATGCAAGAGGTCAAGGAACTCAAAGAAAAAATGAAAATGGAGCTTTAAATATGTATACATAGATTGAGAAGAATGAAATTTAAGAATAAAATAAAATGGTAATTTATAAAAATGTTATACTAAAGCAAAAATTAAGATCGGACAATAAGAAAAGGAAACCTACAGGAAAATAAAACAACTATTCAAAGTTTGGATACAGTGAAGAAATAGAGAAAGAGATACAAATGTATTGTTCCTCATGTTTCCAGATCCTAATAAAAAAAAAACTTATGTGACACTAGAGAAAATTCCAGAGGATAACAGTAAGAGCAGGCAGTGAAAATTAGCAGGGTTGGAATTAATTCCCTGGTTCCTAAAGCTGATGGTTAATTAGGAGTTTGAAATCCTGGGAACTCAATAAGACAAAAATATTTAGTTCCTATTACTTAGTTTTAATGATGCATGCTGTATAATGTTGAATGTTGACATTTTTTACCATTTGTGAACCTTACCTATGGAAGATGGGACAGAGAAAAAAAACAACTATGCCTGGAAAACATCACAATGTATTGCATTCCTAGGATTCCATGGAACTTTGCTTTTATGGAAGGAGATTTATAATTGCAAAATATTTTGCAGAACTTATTCTCAAAAGAGAACATAATGACTCCAGTTTTCTTTGGTATTTCACACATTCATAGCACAACAAATTGTGACATAAATAGGTATAGAAGTAACAGTGGAGTTGATTGGGGCTATTGAAGCAGAAAAGTGCAGGTAAAACTTGAACTTTGACAAATTGAGCCAGGAAATTGAAAATCATTTTGAATGATGATATTATTCCTTCTGGGAAGCAGTCAGACCAAAATGCACGGGATCCAAAAGTAGACAAGGCTGACTAAAGAATAATACAGTAGAGAAAGGCAAAGGAAATCAGAATTAAATCCTCAGGTGAACCTAAAAACACATTCCATAAAAACATTCCTCATGAACAATTGTAGTCACAGTAGTAACTATATTATAGTTATACATAATTGTGATTTTTATTTTAAATGATACCCTTTCCTCATGATCTGTCTCATCCTTCTTGGGGTAAACAGGTCCCTAAAGCCTGTGATAGATCCTTCCAGAACTGACTATTTTCATGCAAATATGTGTAAATTCTTAATATCCCAAGGATAGCTTTCTCCTTTCTCTCTTTCTGCTTCTTTCCTTCCTTCTTTTTAATCATCATTTGAGAATAATATTTTATACTTTTATAATGAAAGCCCTATTCCTTTTTTGTTAAGTGACTTCTAAGTGTTTTATAGTTTTTGGCACTATTGTGGATAGAATATTTTTCATTTTCATTTCTAACTGATAATGACTACTATAAAAAAATTATTATATTCTGTTACATTACCAAATTAACTTTTTAATAATAAAAGGTTTTAGTATGTTGATAATCATAGTATGTCCAAGAAAGGATAATTGTTACTCATTTTTTATGATACATTTTTCACTTATTTCTTTTCCTTTCTAATTTTATTACATAGAGCTGAGCAACATTGAAATATAATAGTGATAAGAAGTGTTCTCTCTTCTTCCCAATATTTAACATAATACTGTTAGGATAATTCACCTTTGTAAATAGGCTATTAAATATTGAAACATATTTATATTGCTCATTTCAAACCTATTTTACTTGCTTATTGTAAGAAAATAGAAAATGTAGTACATTTACAATATAAAATTGTATGCAGTCATAAAAAAAGTTATATCTATACCAATTTAATAACAGTTGAATCTTATCACGTAATTTTTTTTCAGGCATATATTGTGAAAGTAAATACTTTCTGTCCTTTTGTTGATATAATGCATTATATTCATCCATTGCTTATTTTAGTAGCAACTGACCTAGCTTATCCACTATACTCAACATGAATTAAGTTAAAAATAAATATGCAAAAATTAACATGCAAAAAGTTGGTGTTATCATACCACCATTACTGTTAAAACATATACTCCATTTTAAAACATTGTGTTTGCATATTTGATACCATTTAATGGATACCTACATACTTTGGTGGTACAGATATTTTACTTTTTACATTTGTATTTATATTCTCAATTGAGATATATCTGAATAATAATTCTATTTTGTTTGTCAATAGTGCTAAATGAGTTCATATATATACAGCATTTAGAACAATTCCTGGGCATAGTAAGCATTAAAACATCTCATTTCTTCATTTTTTTTTTTGTTTTTGTTTTCTCTGTTCATGTTCAGCTGCTTTGGTGGTGGCTAGGCAGAGACAGAAGTTTGAGATTTACAAAGAACAGGATTTCCCAAGACTGAAGAAAAGGTGAAAAAAATGAGAGATTTTTCAGGAGAATGACTGTAATTTCCATCATGGAATCTAATTTGTATGAGCAGGATAAAGAGACAGAAAATAGATGGTGCATTGAGATCAAGGAATATGAGGATTTTAATGGCATAAAGGAGTTTCATATTCTTTATATTAGAATAAAAATTTTAAGTAAATTGGGGGTTTAGTAGAAAGTGGGATGCTCTAAATCAAGATAATGGAAGTAGAGTGATATTTGATGATGAGATATAGTAGTCAATATTTAATTATATATAACTACTTATACATAGAAGGAAATATTTGAAATTACTATCTCAATATAGAAATATTCAGGTCACTGTCTTTGGGAGTGTGATGATCAACAAAATCAGACTCCCAGATAGTGTATGCATCTTATGCATTTTGAAATTAACAATAATCCTGATAAGACTAATGGTAGATAAAAAAAAAAAGAGTAATCTGGGTGTTAAAATGTCTGGTGAACAGGGGAGACCAAATAGGGATATTAATGGGAAAAAACCACAAGGAAATGGTAGCATCTGGTATAGTCCAAAGAAATGGACTCCAAAGGACTGAGACTGATTTTATTATTAATATCCTCAGTGTCCTTATTTTTATTTTAACTGGCTTCATCGCATTCTGGAAGTGGTATTTAAAAAATTACCACCTGTAATTATATTTTTTTAGGTATTTGATGTATTTCTAGGAATTTTTAAGTGTTGCTGCTATTATTCTATACAAAAAGTTTTATGGCTTTTATATTTATTTCCTAAATTTTTCCTTTTATTATCACCAATATCTCCTAGGTCCCACTTTCTCACTTAGTGCTTTTACCTTAAATTCTACATTTTTTGCTTTGTATTGCTACTTAGGTTTTTTTCCATGAAATATCTACATTTTTTAACCATTTTTTACCTCTTTCCTTTAGATTTTTCAATAAAAACATGTAGCTGGAATTATTTTCTAATCCATTAATGCTGTCTCTGTATTTAAAGGAATATTTAGTCTATTCACAAATGATGTATTAGTAATGAATATACTTTAATTTATTCCTTCTGTCTTGTTTTTCTTTACTTTGGACTTTACTTTTGGTGGGCTGATCAAAATGATCTGGAATTGGATAATGGTAATAGTTGAAAAACTTTATGAATATAGTAAAACCCACAAATTTTATACTGTAAAGTGATAAATTATATATAATTAATAAATTTATTCATAGAGAGAAAGAAAAAGTAAATTAGATATTCTGCTTCTACCTAAAGTGGAGTAACTAATATCAAAGTAATATCATCACTGAAAACTATAAAACCTGAAGTTAAAAAATAAAGGAAGAGTGGCTTGATGGGATTATATTACAACCAGTAGGGCTGAGACTGGAACATCTTGCTATCATAGATACCAATCAAAGAATATAAAGGCATCCTAAAGAGTAAAATACAGTATTTGCGATTATATTTGTACACATACACATACATAAACAAGTGACAGATATTTCATCTGACAAATAACTGAAACAGAATACATAAGAACTGCTATAAATCACTAAGAAAAAGGCAGACAACTCAATATAAAAATGGCAAAAGGCTTGAACATATTCTTTACAAAAGAAAATATCCAAATGGCAAGTAAGTATATGAAAATTGCAAAGCATCATTAATCATCAGAGATATGGCAGTTAAAATCACTTTGTAATAATTCTGTATCCAACATAAATGGCAAAAAACAAAGAACCAAAATGGCAGTGTTGAAAAGGATGTGGGGTAACTGGAGCTCTCACATAAGGTTATTTGGAATGTAAGCTGGTACAGCTATTTTTAACAACTCTATGGAAGTGTCCACTAAGGGTGAATATGTGCATAACTCTTGACTTTACAATTCTTCTTCTAGGTATACATCTAAAAGGAATGCATGCATATGTTACCAATAAATATGTACAGGCATGTGCATAGAGGCTTTAACCATAACAGTCCAAAATTGTAAATGCCTTAAATCTCTACCAACAGTAAAATGATAAGCAAATTGTGGGAACTCCACACAATGGAATGTGAAGTACTCAAAGAGAACAAACTACTAATACATGCAACAACAAGGAAGGATATCTAAACATAATGTTGGGTGAAAGAGGCAAAATACAAAAAAGTGTATTATTTATTATTGCCTTTATATAAAGGTCAAAACACAGGTAAAATAATAAGATAGAAGCCATGATAATGTTATCTTTGGTGGAGCTATGGCTGGAACATGGCTCAAAGTCTTCTTGGGTTGCCACAAATGTTCTGTGTATTAACTTGTGTGGTGATTTCCCAGGTATATTCACTTTGTAGAAATCCACCCAAGCTGTACTTAAATTTTACTTTTTTCTTTATTCATTTCATAGCATTATTTACAACAATGGAGAGTATGTGAGGAGATTAATTAAGACTACTTGTAGTGAGTCAGGTAAAAGGTAATATTTGCTTGAATTAAGGTATTTGCTGTGGAAATGTAACATTCGGAAGAACTAGGATTGGCAGGTGTTATTGAGTAATTGGATGTCAGATAAGTGAGATGTAGGTTTCAGTGTGTATGATGACTCCCTGTATCTAACCTTAATCCTATAATAGGCTCAGTCCTTCATTGTAACTCTCAATAACTATATTTATTTCTAGGTATATATCTTTTGTGAGGGATTCATTTCAAAGAATGGTTACCAAAATATTATAATTTGCCTCATATGAACATTTATGTTTCTGATACCTTTTCTTTACTTATTCCCTTTTTTCATATAGTGTGTGCTTTTAAAATGAATGTTAATTTTATTATTAAAGCACAGATTCATTCTCAAAAAGAATTATTGCTGATACAAACCTCAATTACAATAGTAAATGTAAATAGGTTAAATTATTCTATTAAAAATAAAGAACTAAGAATTACATCAAAAATATTTGATTAATTTAACAGCAAAAAAACCAAATAACCTGAATAAATAAAAAATGGGCAGAGAGCCTGCACAGACATTTTTCTAAAGAAGAAATACAGATGGCCAACAGAAACATGAAAGGATGCTTTACATTGCTAATCATTAGGTAAATGCAAACCAAAACCACAATGAGGTACTACCTCACACCATTCAGAATGGCCACTATCAAAAAGACAAGAAATAACAAATGCTGGCAAGGATGTGGAGAAAAGAGAATGCTTCTACCCTGTTGGTGGGATAGTAAATTGGTGAAGCCGCTGTGGAAAGCAGTATAGACGTTCCTCAAAAAACTAAAAATAGAAATACCATTTGATCCAGTAATTCCACTTCTAGAAATTTACCCAAAGAAAACAAAATCCCTGATTCAAAAAGACATGTGCACCCCTATGTTTATCACTGCATTGTTCACAATAGCCAAGATATGGAAGAAAACTAAGTGTCGATCAATAGATGAATGAATAAAGAAGAAGTGGTACATACACATACTAGAATATTATTCAGCCATAAAAAAGAAAGAAATCCTGCCATTTGTGACAACATGGATGGACCTAGAGGGTTTTATGCTAAGTGAAATAAGCCAGGTAGAGAAAGACAAATGTCATATGATTTCACTTATCTGTGGAATCTGGAAACAAAACAAAATGACAAAATAGCAGTAGACTCATAGACACTTAGAAGTGACTGGTGGGTTACCATGGGGCAGGGGTTAGGGTGGTGAATGGGGAGGATGAGGGGGATAAAGGGGCACAAAAATAATCATAATATATGTTGGTCACAGGGATGGTAGTACAGCATGGGATATAGAGCCAATGATTCTACAACATCTTCCTGTGTTGATAGTAACTGCACTATTTCGGGTGAGGATTTAATAATGTGGGTTAACTCTTGAACCAATGGTATACTTGAAACTAATATAAGATCGCATATCAACTATACTTCAATAAAAAATTTGACTATATAAAATATATAAAAAATAGACCCAAAAACATGATTTGGAAATGCAAATAAATAGAATTATGTCACTGATATGTCAGGCAACTATAAATAAAAATAAGCTGAGATTAGAAAACTGACATCTGAAAAAGAGAATTTAAAGGAAATATCTTAAGCTCATTTAAAATGTTAAAGATGTTAAGAGCCATTGGTTTTGTTAAACCCCAAATTAATCACTATATTTTGAAGAGCATAAAGTACTAATGAATATATAGCAGTGGTGAATATTTTTTGGGCAAATTAACCTAGAATTGAAATTTAGAAAGCAATATTTTGTAGAAATATAAAGTAAAAAATTACCTAAAAATGGGTGAAAAGTATAATTTGCAAATATAACAAGGATAAATCATGTAAGCAATTTAAAAATTAATAAATATATTTTACATATATGGATATTTAAAATGTGATTAATTACCAAAAGAATCAGAGTTCATAGTTTTCATACTATTACGACTATAAAATATTAAGAAAAAAATAACAAATTAAGCACAAAAATGAAAAGCAATGAAAATATGCCAAATTTGAAAAATAAAAGGAAACTAAATTATAAGTCCAGTGTGAACACAAATTAAAACTAAAAAACAAAAATATATAGCAAACAAAATAATGAGATGTAGCAAAAAAATACATATAAAGGTTTAATCCTAAATGTTTTAAATATAAAACAAGAATAAATTCTTCAAATTCAATATCCAATTAAATACCAAGAGAATGAATAGTAAAAAAATAACAAGAATGAAGTAAAATAATTACAACAAAGAAGACATGGGTTATTTAGAAAAAAATAACACAAATGACAAATCCAGAAAACAGGTCTTCTTAAAACAAAATATTGCCCATATTTCTTACAGATAAAATCATGGAAAAATAAAGAAAATCACAAATGCATGGCAATATTGATGAGTAATGTGATATGGATACATAGATTAAATACACTTCAAAAACCGAAGATTATTTTAGTTTGCTAATGTGCTTAAGACCATAATAAACTAAAATATTCTAAGAAAATATAATAGATGAAAAATCAATCAGATAAAATTTAAATATATCACTAACTAGATGAGAATAACCAACACAACAGAAAATTATCTTTCAATACCCCCACATAACACTGAGTCCAAACTTTTATGTCAGATTTCTTGATATTTTTAAACAGTAGATTAAGGCTACGTTATTAAAATTGCTTGAGCACAGCAAATAGTTAAAAGGACTTCTCGTTGCATTTTTAACTCAGCATGTTCCTTGTAGGATTTCAGAAACATTTTTAAAAACAGACAAATCTCTGTATGATATACATGTGAATTAAATTTACTATCATGTAAAAAATTAAATATACTGAGATCAACTTTGTGTTTATCCCTAACATTCAAGGATAATCCAATTAGGAAATTCATTAGCTACAAATTAGATTAAAGTAAACTAAAAATAGATTTGATCAAATTCAACATTCATTCCTAGCAAAACCAGATCAGGCTGTTTCTCCAACATAATAAAATAAGAATTATATCAAACCAAAAGCAGTAGTCATGGTTATCATGTAAATAGTCCACAGACAAAAGCATTCTTTTTTTTTAATTAAGGTATCACTAATATACAATTTTATGAAGGTTTCACATGAGCAACATTGTGGCTTCAACATTCACCCATATTATCAAGCCCTCATCCCCCACCCAACATTGTGGTCACTGTCTATCAGTGTAGTAAGATGCTATAGAGTTATTTCTTGTCTTCTCTGTGCTATACTGCATTCCTGCCCCACACCCTTAACACCCCAACCTGGACCCATGACTTACCTATATTGTGAGTGCTAATTATAGTTCACCTTAATCCCCCGTCCCCCTCCTTTCCCACCCACCCTCCTAACCCCTTCCCTTTGGTAACTGCTAGTTCCTTCTTGGAGTCTATGAGTCTGCTGCTGTTTTTGTTCCTTCAGTTTTGCTTCATTGTTATACTCCACAAATGAGGGAAATCATATGGTACTTGTCTTTCTCTGCCTGGCTTATTTCACTGAGCATAATACCCTCTAGCTCCATCAATGTTGTTGCAAAGGGTAGGAATTTTCTTATGATGGCCGAATAATATTCCATTGTGTATATGTGCAACGTCTTCTTTATCCATTCATCTACTGATGGACACTTAGACTGCTTCCATGTCTTGGCTATTGTAAATAGTGCTGCGATAAACATAGGGGTGCATATGTCTTTTCGAATCTGTGATCCTGTTTTCTTAGGTTTTCTAAATTCCTAGAAGTGGAATTACTCTGTCAAATGGTATTTCCATTTATAGCTTTTGAGTAACCTCCATATTGCTTTCCACAATGGTTGAACTAATTTACATTCCACCAACAGTGTAGAAGGGTTCCCCTTTTTCTGCAACCTTGCCAGCATTTATTGTTCCTTGTCTTCTGGATGTTGGCCATACTAAGTGATGTGAGGTGATATCTCATTGTGGTTTTAATTTTCTTTTCCATGATAATTAGCAATGTGGGTGCATCTTTTCATGTGCTTGTTGGCTGTCTGAATTTCTTCTTATTCATGTAAGAAAGGGTGGAAGCCTTGATTTATCATATAATAAAATAGGCTATCATTTTATAACAATTGACTCAGTGGGTCCAAATATTATGAAGTTATATGGTATATGATAAATATATGAAATTTAAACTCAAGAATATTTTAAAACATAAAATATAAAGATGTTTTTTGTTTTCAGTGGGTAAAGGACAGGTGTTTATCACATACTTAGTGCTGAAACAAAACTAGATATATTAAATAATAATATGAAAAATTATATATATACATTCATAATAAACCCATATAGGTATATAACTTAATTATTATAAGGTGTGAAAAATATGCAGAATAAATCGTTTGGCTGTATAAAAAGATAACAATCCACATAACCAAACACCATAATTATTTGAAGGGAATAAACATCAGGAAAGCCATTTGCAACAAATATAATAACCTTGAGGTTGGTATCATAAATATATTTAAAAATCCTTCAAGAAATTTAGACAAATTCAGCCCACCAATTTTATAATTCACTAAGTATATATATATATATCTATATATATTATAACAAATCGAAATGCAAAGACATCTATTCATGAAAAAATTTTGCACTGTGTCAGTGTTACTTATAATACTATTTTACTGAATGACTACATATTAATAAATATGTAGTAAATAAGGCAGATCAAACTATATATATATAATACACACATATATAAAAATATAATAATTGTTATCATTGGCTTGTAGAATAACAGTTATCTCTGACTGATGGAGATACTATATATTCTCATTTTTATCATATATTCTCTACATTGCCTAAGGTAATAGATTACCTTATATTTCTTAGTGAGGTTCTTGTTTTCCAATTATGCAGGCTAACATGTGTAACTATTAAAGTAGAATGCTTAAACAGATACTTGTGTGACTTGTGAAAAATATCCTTTACAGACACTTCATATTACAAAGCTACAATCAAATAGGTAGGACTTAAATCCACTTATTCTAAATCTTAGTCTCATACTCCTTCCATTGTATATGTATATACATAATATGTTTCAAGAGTGAGATTGTAGGATGCTACCTCAGGAGGGATGATGCTAACCTGAGACCAGAGGAAAGGGTTATATCTGTGAAGTCGGTAGGTAGGGACTTGGTGTCTGCAAGAGGAAAAAAATCTCAAAGGAGAATACTGAAAGGAACAATTAAATAATTTTGAAGACCTCAGTACTGGTTTCACAAATGTGTTCACAATCCACCCCATTCCCTAACTAAAATAATTATTAATGTAAATTTGCTTAGGTTCTACAGTGATGGCTAACAGGTTCAGAGCCTGGAAGTAACACAACCACTCTGACACTGATGTGAAGTCAGAAGTTAGCATGAGCAATAATGTGGGGCCCCTTCCTCTACAATACTTTCGCACATATAATACCTCATAAGTTTTTATTATGGAAAAACTATTCAAAATAAGATTTAAGAAGAAAAAAATAATAATTAACAAGATCTGGCTCATAAGAAATCTTCATTTAGTGAGTAATATAACCCTTAAAAAATTTCATGTGAAACCACACAAATCCTGGTATGAGGTGCTAACAAGAATGTTTCTGATTGTGTTAATCAATATGTATTTGTTCTTGACATATGTATATATGTATGTTCTTAACATTATAACTTTTTTGTGTAAATAATATTAATTTGGACTATGATCATTGGGACATGGATTTACAAGGTAAGAATAACAAAATTTTTGTTAAGATTAATTTTTAAATTTACTGGTTATAGAAAATATACAGCCAATACAGAAAATTTGGGAAATCTAACAATATAGTAAGACTCACTTTTTTTTTTTTGGTATTATGAATGTACAATTACATGAACAACATTATGGTTACTAGACTCCACCTATTATCAGATCCCTGCCACATACCCTATTAGTCACTGTACATCAGCATAGTAAGATGCTATAGAATCACTACTTGTCTTCTCTGTGTTACATTGCCTTCCCTGAATACCTCGTCGCTACATTATGTGTGCTAATTGTAATGCCCCTTTTTCCCCCTTATCCCTCCCTTCCCACCCATCTTCCCCAGTCCGTTTCCCTTTGGTAAATGTTAGTCCATTCATGGGTTCTGTGAGTCTGCTGCTGTTTTGTTCCTTCAGTTTTTTTCTTTGTTCTATACTCCACAGATGAGTGAAATCATTTGATACTTGTCTTTCCCACCAGGCTTATTTCACTGAGCATAATACCCTCTAGCTCCATCCATGTTGTTGCAAATGGTAGGATTTGTTTTCTTCTTATGGCTGAATAATATTCCATTGTGTATATGTACAACACCTTCTTTATCCATACATCTACTGATACACATTTAGTTTCCTTCCATTTCTTGGCTATTGTAAATAGTGCTGCAGTAAACATAGGGATGCATATGTCTTTTTCAAACTGGGCTGCTGCATTCTTAAGGTAAATTCCTAGGAGTGGAATTCCTGGGTCAAATGGTATTTCTATTTTGAGTATTTTGAGGAACCTCCATACTGCTTTCCACAATGGTTGAACTAGTTTACATTCCCACCAGCAGTGTAGGAGGGTTCCCCTTTCTCCACATCCTCACCAACATTTGTTGTTGTTCATCTTTTGGATGTTGGCCATCCTAACAGGTGTGAGGTGATATCTCATTATGGTTTTAATTTGCGTTTCTCTGATGATTAGCAATGTGGAGCATCTTTTCATGTGCCTGTTGGCCATCTGAATTTCCTCTTTGGAGAAGTGTCTGTTCAGCTCCTCTGCCCATTTTTTAATTGGCCTTTTTGCTTTTTGTTTGTTGAAATGCATGAGCTCTTTATATAGCTTGGATATCAACCTTTTATCAGATATGTCATTTATGAATATATTCTCCCATACTGTAGAATGTCTTTTTGTTCTACTGATGGTGTCCTTTGCTGTATAGAAGCTTTTGAGTTTGATATATCCCACGTGTTCATATTTGATTTTGTTCCCCTTGCCCAGGGCGATATGTTCATGAAGAAGTTGCTCATGTTTATGTCCAAGAGATTGTTGCCTATGTTTTTTCTAAGAGTTTTATGGTTTCATGACTTGCATTCAGGTCTTTCATCCATTTTGAGTTTACTTTTTGTATGAGGTTAGACAATAATACAGTTTCATTCTCTCACACGAGCTGTCCAGTTTGGCCAGCACCAGCTGTTGAAGAGGCTGTTATTTCCAGATTGTATATCTGTGGCTGCTTTATCATATATTAATTCACCATATATGCTTGGGGTTATATCTGGGCACTCTAGTCTGTTCCATTGGTCTATGCATCTGTTCTTGTGCCAGTATCAAGTTGTCTTGATTACTGTGGCTTTGTAGTGGAGCTTGAAGTCAGAGAACATAATTGCCCCTGCTTTATTCTTCCTTCTCAGGATTGCTTTGGCTATTAAGGGTCTTTTGTGGTTCCATATAAATTTTAGAACTATTTGTTACAGTTCATTGAAGAATGCTGCTGGTATTTTGATCGGGATTGCATTGAATCTGTAGATTGCTGTAGGCAGGATGGTCATTTTGACAATATTAATTCTTCCTATGCCTGAGCATAGGATAGGTTTCCATTTATTGGTATCTTCTTTCATTTCTCTCATGAGTGTCTTGTAGTTTTAAGTGTATAGATTTTTCACTTCCTTGGTTAGGTTTATTCCTATGTATTTTATTCTTTTTGATGCAGTTGTGAATGCAATTGTTTTCCTGATTTCTCTTTCTGCTAGTTCATCATTAGTGTATAGGAATGCAACAGATTTATGTGTATTAATTTTGTATCCTGCAACATTACTGAATTCAGATATTAGATCTAGTAGTTTGAAGTGGATTCTCTAGGATTTTTTATGTACAATATCATTTCATCTGCAAACAGGGACGGTTTTTCTTCCTTACCAATCTGGATGCCTTTTATTTGTTTGTGTTGTCTAATTGCCATGGCTAGGACCTCCAAAACTATGTTGAATAAAAGTGGGGAGAGTGGGCATTCTTGTCTTGTTCCCAATCTTAAAGAAAAAGCTTTCAGCTTCTGGCTGTTTAGTATAATGTTGGCTGTGGGTTTGTAATTTATGTCCTTTATTATGTTGAGATACTTGTCGTCTATACCCATTTTGTTGAGAGTTTTTATCATGAATGGATGTTGAATTTTGTCAAATGCTTTTTCAGCATCTATGGAGATAATCATGTAGTTTTTGTCCTTCTTTTTGTTGATGTAGTGGATGATGTTGATGGATTTTCGAATGCTGTACCATCCTTGCATCCCTGGGATGAATCCCACTTGATCATGATGGATGATCTTTCTGATGTATTTTTGAATTTGGTTTGCTAATATTTTGTTGAGTATTTTTGCATCTATGTTCATCAGGGATATTGGTCTGTAATTCTTTTTTTGTGGTGTCTTTGCCTGGTTTTGGTATTAGAGTGATGTTGGTCTTGTAGAATGAGTTTGGGAGTATTCCCTCCTCTTCTACTTTCTGGAAAACTTTAAGGAGGGTGGTCTTCAGTAAATGTTTGATAAAATTCAGCAGTGAAACCATCTGGTTCA
The DNA here is from genome assembly GCA_032199065.1 of Smutsia gigantea. Taxonomy (NCBI): domain Eukaryota; kingdom Metazoa; phylum Chordata; class Mammalia; order Pholidota; family Manidae; genus Smutsia; species Smutsia gigantea. Next base: position 117,859 of record JAVSCE010010524.1, on the reverse strand, counting down.
GGAATTTTGTTCGTAGGTAGTTTTTCGATTACCAATTCAATTTCTTTGCTGGTAATTGGTCTATTCAGATTTTCTGTTTCTTTCTGAGTCAGCCATGGAAGGTTATATTTTTCTAGAAATTGTCCATTTCTTCTAGGTTATCCAGTTTGTCACCATATAATTTTTCAGAGTATTCTCTCATAATTCTTCATATTTCTGTGGTGTCTGTAGTGATATTTCCTTTCTCATTTCTGATTCTGTATGTGTGTAGACTCTTTTTTTCTTGATATGTCTGGCTAGGGGTTTATCTATTTTGTTTATTAATGAAACCAGCTCCTGCTTTCATTGATTCTTTCTATTGTTTTATTTTTCTCAATTTTATGTATTTCTGCTTTAATCTTTATTATGTCCCTCCTTGTACTGACTTTGGGCCTCATTTGTTCTTCCTTTTCTATATTCATTAACTGCGAGTTTAGGCTCTTCATTTGGGATTGTTCTTCTTTCTTGAGATAGGCCTGTATTGCAATATACTTACCTGTTAGCACGGCCTTTGCTGTGTCCCACGGATTTTGCAGTGTTGAATTATTGTTGTCATTTGCCTCCATATATTGTTTGATCTCTGTTGCTATTTGGTCATTGATCGATTGATTATTTAGGAGCATGTTTTTAAGCCTCCATATGTTTGTGGGCTTTTTCATTTTCCTTGAGTAATTTATTTCTCAATTCCTCCCTTTGTGATCTGAGAAGCTGGTTGGTACAATTTCAATCTTTTTGAATATACTGAGGTTCTTTTTTGTGGCCTAGTGTATGATCTACTCTTGAAAATGTTCCATGTGCCCTTGAGAGGAATGTGTATCCTGTTGCTTTTAGATGGAGTGTTCTGTAGATGTCCGTTAGGTCCATCAGTTCTCATACATTGTTCTATGCCTTCGTCTCTTTATTTATTTTCTGTCTGGTTGATCTGTCCTTTGGAGTGAGTGGTGTGTTGAAGTCTCCTAAAATGAATGCATTTAATTCTGTTAGTATTTGTTTCATGTATGTAGGTGACCTCTGTTGGGTGCATAGATATTTATAATGGTTATATCCTCTTGTTGGACTAACCCCTTTATCATTATATAATGTCCTTCTTTCTCTCTTGTGACTTTCTTTGTTTTGCAGTATGTTTTGTCTGATACAAGTACTGCAACTCCTGCTTTTTTTCTCCCTTTAGGTTGCATGAAATATCTTTTCCTTCCCTTTACTTTCAATCTGTGTATGTCTTTGGGTTTGAAGTGAGGCTCTTATAGGCAGCATATAGATGAGTCTTATTTTTTTGTCCATTCTGTGACTCTACATCTTTTGATTGGTGCATTCAGACCATTTACATTTAGGGTGATTATCAATTGGTATGTACTTATTGCCATTGCATGCTTTAGATTCATGGTTACCAAAGGTTCAAGGGTAATTCCTTTACTATCTAACAGTCTAATTTAACTCACTTGGTGTGCTATTACAAACACAACCTTAAGATTCTTTTTTTTTCCTCCTTTTTCTTCCTCTTTCATTCTCTGTATGTTATGAATCATATTTGTCTATCCCTTGGGTGACATCTTTTTAACCTTTGCAATACTTTCATCTATAGGAGTCCCTCCAAAATGCACTGTTAAGGTGGTTTGTGGGAGGTATATTGTCTCAGCTTTTGCTTATCTGAAAATTGTTTAATCCCTCCTGGAAATTTAAATGATAACCTTGCCGGGGAGTGTATTCTTGGTTCAAGGCCCTTCTGCTTCTTTGAATTAAACATATCATGCCACTCCCTTCTTGCCTGTAAGGTTTCTGTTGAGAAATCTGATGATAGCCTGATGGGTTTTCCTTTGTATGTGATCTTTTTTCTCTCTCTAGGCTCTTTTAAAAATCTATCTTTATCCATGATATTTGCCATTTTCATTATTTTATGTCTTGGTGTTGTCTTCCTTGGGTCTCTTGTGTTGGGAGATCTGTGCATCTCCATGGCTTGGGAGACTATCTCCTTGCCCAGGATGTTTTCAGGAATTACCTCCTCAATGACACTTTCTATCCCTTTTTCTCTCTCTACTTATTTTGGTACCCCTATTATGCCAATATTGTTCCATTTGGATTGGTCACACAGTTCTCTCAATATTCTTTCATTCTTAGAGATTCTTTTTTCTCTCTGTGTCTCAGCTTCTTTGTATTCCTCTTCTCTAATTTCTATTCCATTTACCGTCTCTTCTACTACATCTAATCTGCTTTTAAATCCCTCCATTGTATGTTTCACTTCAGAAATGGAATTTCTTAATGATTGAATCTCGGTCTTAAATTCGTTCCTGCGTTCTTGAATATTTTTCTGTACCTCCATAAGCATGTTTATGATATTTATTTTGAACTCTCTTTCAGGAAGATTGGTGAGTTCAGTTTCATTTGGCCCTTTTTCTGGGGTTTGTGAGATTTTGGTCTGAATCATGTTCTTTTGATATTTCATATTTCTGTGTGGTGCCCTCTAGTGCCCAGAAGCTCCCGTCTCTGGAACTGCTCAGCCCTAGAGTGAGGTTTGGTGTCATAGGGGAGCGGAGCTTGTGCCTGGGGTCAAGAAAGATCTGTTTCCTGAATCTGACCTGCAGTGCCTGTCTCCTGTATGAGATCCAGTGGGCCGAGCACACAAGTGTTAAGCCTCTGTGTTCTGCATCTCTAGCTGTTGAAGGTTGGACCTCCCTCTGACTGGCCTGATGCGTGCGGAGTGACTTCCGGTTTGCAAGCTGGTGCCGGCAGGCCAGTAGGAAGGCACAGCAGGCTGCATGTCACAGTGGGGGGCCTCAGGAGCTGAGTAGGCAGGCAGGCGGATGGAGTGCTTGAAGCTCCTCAAAGTTCCCAACCTGCTGGGCAGAGTGTGCCCAGACAACCTTGTCCCCCTGTCCCTTCTCCTGTGCAGCAAGCTCTGTGCAAACCCTGCTCCTTCAGCAGCCCTCTTTATGCTAGGAAGCCTGTCAGATTGCCCACCTTTCCTTTATCCCAGAGCAGCTGGGTGTGGATCCCGTCCTCCACAAATGGCTAGAATCTGTCTCTCAAGCCCTCTGCCTGTCCCAGCTCCCCATCCTCCGGAGTACCACACAGTGTAGGTTTCTGCTCGCAAAGCAGACCTCCAGGGCTGGGTGTTCAGCAGTTTTAGGCTTCCACCCCCTTCCTGCTCTGTTTCTCTTCCTCCCACCAGTGAGCTGTGGTTGGGGAAGGGCTCAGGTCCCACCAGATCAAGGCTTTCGAACGTTACCCTGTTTCATGAGGTCTGCTCTGTTCATGAGGTCTGTATTCAGTCTGGGGCATCCTTCTTTCCTTTTGCTATTTTAGGGTTAGTTGTATTAAGTATATTTTCTCACTATCTGTGGTTTTGTGAGGAGTTCTCTGTCTAATCTCTCATTCCACCATCTTGAATCTCCATAAGACTCACTTTTTAGCAGCTCCCCCAGAGAAGTATAACACTTAGTACTTCTTTTATTTGTTTCCAGCTAGCTTTCCTTTATTTATCTTCCTTCCTTATTCCTTTCTCTCTTTTTTCTCTTTGTCTCCTTCATCTTTATTCATTTTTATGTACCAACCCATCTATTATCAATCTAGCTTATCATTCAGCCTATCTATAGAAGATATATTGCCAATGTGGTATTCAATTTTTCTTGCCTTTAAAAAAAATAACACTTCATATTATGACCATTTTTAACATATTAAAATTTTTCTTGTGAACGCAACTTATTTCACAATAAGAAGTGCTTAATTAAACCATACCATTAATATAGGCTGAAATCCATTTTTACACATGTTTTTAAACAGCTTCTCTTTCTTGTTTTTTTAGAACAATGCCAGAATTTCTGTATTCAAATGATGTGTGAATATACACACATCTATATAAAAGGATATTTAGAATTTAGATCAAGTTTGTTTCTGAATATAGACACAAATATTACCTCAACATATATTTAGTATATGTTTCTTTTGGAAGTTTTTGTGGGTGTTTGTGTGTGTGTTTTTGTGTTTAGAAAGTTCCATTCTAAAAGAGGCATTTTTTCAGGGAAAATCATATGAATTTATTATGTTTACGAAATTATGAAGGTCAATTTAACACTTACCTGATTTCATTATTTTTCCTGAAACTCTTTCAAATTGTTTGTGCTTACCTGACTTCAGTTAGAGACATTAAAAAAAAAACTTGATTGAACTATTATAAGCCTGGTAGCATTATTGTGAAATGAAACAGCTAATGTAACTACATGTTTTTCTCATATTCTTATTTGCCAAGTAAAAGTTGTTATGCTATCAGAAAGAAAATAATCTGTGGGGTCTCGGGCAACAAAAGAAATGCTATCACCATGGGTTATTTTCAAATCAACACTAAAATAAAGGGTTTGAGACAGAAAATTGGTGTTCCCAACTAACCTACCTGAAAATGAAGGCTGTTGAGCCACCACTCAAAACCGTAATAGTTATGTCTGGGGAATTCTAAACATTGTGTAACTGTTTTCTGGAGTTCAGAGTAATCAATCCAAGAAATCTCTATTGCTTCTCCCACTGTACAGTGATTGTGCCTTATTTTTTTTCCTTTGCTTTTCCATCTATGACTCAAGATTAAAAGGTACCAGACCGTGAAAGAATGCTACATTGTTAGAGTTCATATTGCTGTACTTTCTCTTTGCTTTGTGTTGTGAATACTCTTCCCTTTTGTTCTTACTTTTCTCCCCCTTTTTATAAATGAAGTCCGAGTCAGTTATTGCTGCATAAAGAATAGGCTACTGATATGAACATCAAGAAAGTTGTGATTTGGTGAAATAGTGCCTTGAATTTAGGTGGCACTTTTTCTCATAACCTTTCTTGTACATTAATCATCTTCACACATTCCCCGTAAGACAGATCAGGTCTCCCTGTTTCATAGCAGGGAAATTTGGTAAAGAAGCAAAATGATATGCTGAGAATTACCACTTATTAATAACCAAAAGCAAAACAAAAATCAAAGTTTCTCTATAATAAACCACAGTTTTGTATTGGTAGTTGCCTGTCTGATTTTCTTGGTAGACCATCCCAACTAAGCGAGGTGTATGCATGGGGAATAGAAAGTAAGGAAGGTCATATAATAATAATATGCTTTGTCACAAATACCTGTAAAGGCACAAACAATTTTTTCAGAGGTCAGTATTCTCTAAATTAGTTTATATTTATTTATTTTTTAATGGGGCATAGAGTTGAGTGTGTTTAAAAAGACTCCCCTCTCTACCAAGGCATCATTAACCATATTCTTTGTCTTCCATGTGAGAAAAGAAATTCTGACATGCTAGAATTGAATTTCAGAGACTTAGAAGTGAACCTGGGAGTAGACCTTTTATGGAATACAACAAAAGTTTAAAACATTTTGGGTACCCTCTTGTAATTCATTTTGAGTGGTTTGAAGTTGTTTTGTTCTATTCTCTCTCTCTTTTTTCTACCCCCCTTAACCAGGGGCCACTAGGAAGGCACCTGTATTTGAACAAGTTAGGTATATTTCTTATTTTCGCAAAGGAGAGTTCACACCATGGGGAGCTGTGGAGCAGTCTCATTAAGTGGGCATTAGAAAAGTCTTAGACTATCTGAGATTTGTTTAAGTGATTTGGGGGATGATTTAGGAAATTGGGCTTATTCTGGTTGGCGTGTTTTCATGAAGAAGGGACAATGCCATGACTGGGTCTCCTCATAAATTTTTTCTAGAAGTATAGATGAGAGCAAGCCTAACACTATGATTGATAAAGATGTAACAGTCATCCATATTATCCAGGTTAGGGAAATGTATACTCATTTTCCTGATTGAGACAATGTTGTATTTTTCTCAAGAATGTACATTATTATTAAGTGGTCCTGTCTTTGTCTTGATGTATCATTGTCAGTGTAGCCTTATTTCATGATGATGTTTTGTGAAATTGTTTATGCCCAGTAGAACATCAAGGCCAAGTTGTGAGGGCCAGGTCTGCCCACAGCAACACAGAGGCCTAGCTGACACATCAGACCAACTCCTGGACATCAGGGGCTGCCGTTCTCTTATTCATGTAGTAACCACCCAACCCCAGGCCTGAAAAGGATATACTAGAACATCAAACAGGCATTAGATGAGGCACAAGGGAAAGCAAAAAAAGGAAGTGACTTAAATTACAGTCTGGTATAAATTAAGACATCTGACTTCGCAAATAGCCCAGCCAATTTCACCAAAAGAAGAGACTCTGTTGTGTATTTGGGATAAAAGTCACCTATGGTTAAGAACAGTATTCGTTTGACTTTAAGAAAAACAAAGAAACAGAGACCAAATTATAGACAGAGGAAGAGGGACAAGGAAAAGGAGAGAATTTATATAGGAACCTGAGGCTGGGAAAGATTCAAAGAAACTGAACTGGTCATATAAAGACCAGATTTTACCACAGAAATTAAGCCCTGTGTAATTCTCATCTATACATATCTTTTACCACAAAACAAAAATACCTGTAGAGTATTTCATTGCTAAAACTTGGAATTTGGACTCAATAATCAGATAAGACACTTTTTCTACATGTTTAAACATTTGTATTTGTCCATTCCACCATGCATTTTTGTATTAATTCATTCCACAAAGGAGTTACCAATGACAACAACATACTATATTGAGCAAATATTGAATGATGCAGTCAAATGTGATTCCTTCCCTTTCAGAGCTTACATTTAATATGAAAGACACATATTTTCAAAGGAATTAGAGAAACATTAAAGAAAAGATAACTTGCTAGAGTGGGCTGTTGTTTTTTTTCCCATTGCAATATTTGAGAAGAAAAATGAGAGACATGTGAATGGATTTGGGAAAATAAATACCCATATTAAAAATTATGAAAAACTCCTAAGGAGAGAAAATTCATTTGTGAATTGTAGTGGGAAGAAAACTGACAGAATGCCACAGTCAGGGAAATGGTTTAGATATGGCCATATGACTGGTCTCTTTCCTCATTCCATCATGTTCAGCAGGGCAATACCAGGAAGCCAGAGACTCCCAGGAGAGAGAAGTAGAAAATAATGGATGATACCAGCCACCTTCCCATTCCCCACACACTCACACCTATACACCCAGACTAAAGGATCATAATAAAACATCAAAACTTCTTGGGAAAGAGCAATATCCAGAATGAAAGTTCAAGGAGTTACCACAGGGAAGTGGTAGGATTGATGTTAGATAGCGGAACAACCACTAGAGGCAGCTCTGCTCTACATAACCCTCATACCAATACCCCGGCACACACACACACACACACACAAGCTCACCAAGGGGGAAAACAACTCAATAAAGCTTTGAAATCTCCTTCCAGTATATGTGTTTCCAGCCAAAGTATTGATAACCCCAGGAATATAGTTTTCAGGCAGAAAAATTACCACAACTATTATGAAATTAATAAACAAGTAAATAATTGGTCAACTGTACAAGTACCATAAGAGTTAAAGAGAAAAACAGAAAGATCAGATATTTAACATAAATATAGTAGATACCTCAGACACATAAGAATTGTAGGTAACACTGAACATGAATAAATAGCAGTAAGATGAATAAAGAATAGATCTAAATAAGGAATAATTGAGTGTACTAGAAATCAGGTTGAGAAATTCCCCAATATAAATAAATAAATACATACGTGCACCAGAAAGGTAAAGTATGATGACAGTTAAACAATAAATTGAATAAAATAAGAGACAAGAAACATAGAAATGACATGTTAACATCTATGTGAGTGGAATCCCAAATAAAAGAAAATAGCAAATGTTAATCACTACAAATTTCCAAAAAGTATAATGATGGATTTCAGGTTAAAAATGTGTGTGGAAATCCTACCATTTGCAACAACATGGATGGAGCTAGAGGGTATTATGCTCAGTGAAATAAGCCAGGCAGAGAAAGACAAGTACTAAATGATTTCACTCATCTGTGGAGTATAAGAACAAGAAAAAACTGAAGGAACAAAACAGCAGCAGACTCACAGAACCCAAGAAGGGACTAACAGTTACCAAAGGGAAAGAGACTAGGAAGGGTGGGTGGGAAGGGAGGGATAAAGGGGAAAAAGAGGTATTACAATTAGCATGTATAATCGGGGGGAGACACAGGGAAGGCAATATAACATAGAGAAGGCAATATAACCCAGAGTAGACAAGTAGTGATTCTATAGCATCTTACTACACTGATGGACAGTGACTGTAATGGGGTATGTGGGGGGGACTTGATAATAGGGGGTCTAGTAACCATAATGTTGTTCAAGTGATTGTACACTAATGATACCAAAATAAAATAAAATAAAATAATGTGTGTGGAGAGCTAACCACATATATAAAGAAAACCTACACCTAGACATTTTAAAATGCAAATTAATAAAATCAAAGAGTAATTAAAAGTTAATGTAAAATATTCCAAAAAGGGATTATCCACAAAAGGACAATATATTTATTAGCATTGTATTTGAAAATTCTGTTAGAATAAAAAAGAAAATGAAGTAATATATTCAAAGTATTAAAGAGAAAGAATTTAAAACATGGATTTTTATTTTAAGATAAACAATTATTAAATGTGAGGGCACAGTAAAGATATTCTGAGACGTATTACTGAAATTTAACTATTGGAAAGATTTTTTTTTTAATATTCTGAAGGAAATATCCTAATTATAAAATAAATAAATCCAAATGAAAGCATCAAAATATAAGGCAAGTAACAGCAAATACTTAGTTTATTATCCAAAATATCAAGTGCAAAAAAATTTTTAAATATTTTTTAAACTAGGGAATTGAACTTATTAAAATGTCCAAAAATATGTGTTTGTTTTAAAAAAGGAAAATGAAAGTATTTCCTGGGCAAATAATAAGATAATGGCATATACTGTAGTACAATGCAATGAATTTCTAGTAAAAATAATATAAATTAGTTAAGGATAGCAAATAGACCAATAAAATAGAATAGAGAAGACAGAGATGTGTATGTGAGACTCTTATATGTCTCACATATAAGAAGACACATGTGTGATAGGAAAAATATGGATAACTTTAGTAGATGTATTGGGGAATTTCATAGTATGTGGAGAAAAATGAAGCTGAATTTCCTTTTTACCATATGTGTAGGTGGTGTCGGGTGGAGTAAATTTGTGTGCTGTGATTGGAGAAGTATTATTAATTCAAACTTTTCTGAAAGTATAGAAGTAGAGCAAAAATCAAGTAGTCACAAAAATTGTTACAAGTAATATGTATTTGGTATTTTGTAAACGCTATGGTTATATATAAGCCTTACGTATTCCAGTCTCATGATCATTTTTAGAAGCATATATAGTCTATAAGCACTTGTAACAACAATCGAGGTGCCTCAGTTTGATTGTTATTTTTATCAGTTATGCATAAAACTTTGATACCATAAAAAGGATTCTCAGGTAGAAATCTAAATACATGTTTTGGTCTTAATAACTCTACTAATATTTTCCTTTCAAACAAGAAACACTTTCCGTTTTAATTTCAGAAAGTCTAGCCCCCAGTGTCCCATTTTTAACTTAGTTGTGTGGGAAGGCAGTGTTTATATTCTTTCATGTTTAACTTCAGTTCTCAGAAGGAGAAACAAAACCATTAATAGGCATCATCATATATTTAAGAATACAAAATTTGAAACAAAATTATGTTCTTATGAAATAAGTAATAGTTCTAGTTGAAATTTTCCTTGATATGCTCCTACTTTCTTGACTAAGAGACATTTCTATGCAAATGATTGTACAAAGGAAATTATTAAATTTAAAGAAAAGGAATTATTTCAGACCTTTAACCAAAAGTTAACACTATACAAGTGTTCAGTTCTTCCTTTTTCTCTAATAATTCTACCTGTGCTCAAAATGAAGACATACTTAGTATTACCACTAAACATCAGATATTTTCTGATTATTAGGTAAAATTTGGAAAATAAAAATTTTGTCTCAAATCATTTTGAAATATTCAATTAAATCTTTAAATGTATTTTCCTATCAGCATTTTTAACATTTAAAAAATTTTGCTTTCCCAGTTTTAATTTCTTTAATACAAACCAAACCATAAATAATAGGATTAGAAAAACTGCATCATTCTTCTAGAATATTGTTAAGTCATAAAATTTACTAGAAATACTTTCACATAAAAATTGGACTGGGTCACTTTTTTTCATTTTTGTCTTTTCAAACATTTTCTAGTTTTGTCTAATTTTTCAATAAAAATTTTCAACAATTTCTTAACAATGTCTTATTTGCCTTTGGTTTTGGACATAAAGTTCTCACAAAACCCAGAGATAACTTCACAAGAGAGATCTTGATACAGAAATTATTGATTCTTCAAGAAATTTTGGAGTATGTCAAAATAGCTTTGAAAGAAAAACGGATATTCCTATATTAAAATCAACTGCATGTTCCAAGAAGCACTTGGAGAAACTTTCTCTTACTTACACATCTTAGATATCGCAAGGTTATTTACATTATATGAATCACAAAGTCAGCATCCCATAAAGGGGATCCGTATTTGGAAAAAGAGAAAGAGAAGGTAAGAACAACAGACCAAAGTAGGAATTCAAGAGCTTGTCTAAAGCAATCAAATTTGTTGTTTAATTATTAACATTTGTCAACAATGGAAATCAATATATTGAACAAATATGTATTTTAAAAAGGAACTATATCTTTAAAAGTACTTATATTCCCTGAGGCATGCAGTAAAATTAAAATATTTACTTGAAGTCTGTTGTAAAGTTTTAGCCTTAATACACTTCTATTATGAGAGTAATCCAACTCCAAAATTTCAACCAAACTTTTATTCAGTAATTTCTAACTTCCCTTAATCTTTCATCATACAGCTATTGCCATCTATGATCATAAGGGAGAATTCAAGAAATTTTAAGTAGTAACTTTCCATTTATGGCAAGCCAGTCACAGTGTTCCATGCACAACAGACAGAAGGAGCCCAGAGCTAGAAAATTCTGACATTTAAAAGGTCCTGACACTATTTAGAGACTCATACCCAGTTACCAGACAAGGATAGTGTACTCGCACAATGGAGCTATTTTGTAGCTGTGTAACACAGCTCTGTTTCAGATTATCTCCTCGTTGACAGCATAACTCAAAAGGTCAAGAGTTTGCCATTGAATTTTCATCCTACACTCTGAAAAGGACTCTTTTCAACCATTTATGATGATTATCATTGAGAAATTATCTCTATTATTGGAAAGACATGTCCCTTGATGGAAAATTGTTCAAGGAACTATTAAATGATATATCTACTAACAATGTCACATTCTTTTTTTATTCATTTTTAAAATTCATACATCTGTCTTCATACTTGTATGGTTTCTATTCTGAATTGGGGTTCTAATAATGTGCCTCTGAATCTTCTCACCTGATTGTCACTAAAAACACCATTAAAAGAATGGCATTTATCTGTTATATATATTAGTAATATCTGTCTATAACTAATTATGTGATATTATGTAATAAGTATATTGGGTTCAAATAATTTAACTAATTGGAAAAAGCCAGCTATGAACATTTCAAATAAAAGAAATGTACTGAACTAGCAAGGACCTAAAGAGAATGCATGATGAGGATACAGAGCTGCCCCAGAGAATCTCAGGGTAGAGATCCCAGACCTTAGGACTAGATGGGTGATGACCTCACATGATCATTTCCATGATCTCAGGTATTAAATATTGCAGTTTGGACTCTGACTCTGATTTTGTGAGTCAAAGTCTAGTGCTCATTCCAGCATAAAACTAGGATTAATCAAAAAGTAATCATAAGCCTTATAGGTATTGTATATAACTGAAATATGTATCTCCTGAATAGCCCATTCATTGTTTTTTCCTTTTGAATTAAGTAAGCTCTTACACAAAGATACAGACTCATATCAATAAATCCAAAAGGACAATGTTGGGCTTAATGTCCTTAAATAGCAATTACAATGAATATTTGTAGATCTTTCCTGAATGCTATAGATATCATGGTTCCTTTTATGAGTGTTACATAAAACAATATGTGTGCCTCTAAGAGAAACACAAACATAGCCACACACTCACAAGACACTCCTGCCTCCTGTGTAGGACACTGGTTCAGAGAGAGATTAATGTGCTCAAAACCCTTCATTATAGAAGAATAACTAAATAATCACTTGTTTAGCAGGAGCTCCTCAATGTTAGAGAAGTAAACTTCTTTATAGTTATGTTTGAACCCATTGTCATTTTTGAGTGCCTTACTAATTCCTGTTCTATGGAAACGTGATGAAAAATTGTAGATATATTGCAGACATTGTTTTCTGAATGGAGACATAAATAGTTAACAAAAACCCATTCCAATAAAGTCTAACAAATGACATTTTTGTTTAAATTCAAATTATGAGTGCTTCGTCATTCCCTGGTGAATACTATTATGGAAATCTGAATGATTTTCCCCTAGAGACAGGGGCAGGATAAACAGAGGTTTTAAATCTTAGAGAAGTTTTGGGGAAAAAAATGTTATTTTCATGTGCTCCTACCTGCTACAAGAAATTCATAGCAAAAGAAAAAAAGAAAGAGACAGACAGTGAGAAAAGAGAGAGAGAGAATAAATAACACTTTAATTTCACCAGGTAAATGTTCTCATGTCCTGCAATGAAATATTCTCTATGGCACTTTTTATTTGCTATCTTATATTATATGAGTTAGAATATACTTTATTTTAACTCACTTTTCCCATCAACTCTAAAGTTTTGAAGGTTAAGAATGAGAGTTAAATTTCCTTGTAACTTCTGCCTTACCTGACTCACCGTAGATGTTCAGCAAACTGTGATAGATTATCATGTATAGTCCCAGAAGGATCTGCTGTTCTAACAAGGGAGAAGAACCAAGAAAGAAGAGTTTGATGGCAAAGTTAAGGCCACTGAACATACAGGTGGCTTCCTACATGTCTGCAGTAAACTACTGCTGGAGGAAAAAATGTGCAGACCTAGAGGGAAAAAGAGCATGCTCTAGAAAGGCTGCTATTCTGGAAACAAAGAATTTTACTTGGAAAATAAAAAAGGAAAAATAGTGTTTGCTATTTTGTTTTCCTTTTGGAAAATATGTACTGATGAATAAACTCAAAAGGAATAGAATCTCCGGGATATTCATCAAATATTTCATGTTTGATTCTATAGATGCCTTAACACAAGTGTTAAAATCTGCCTGGAAGTCTTTAAGATAAAACTGTAAAGAATGAGCAGTCCACTGGCTTTGCCTGTATGTGAGCAGGTGGAACATTGATGGGAAAGAAGAATGAAAAGAAAAGACGGCAAAAATTCCTACAGGGATTTTGAGAAGATATTACATGCAGTGTATTTACATATGTCTTATAAAATTATTGAAGTAGTCTAGTTGGCTCAGTCTATGGCTGAGCTTACAGTCTGTCTAATGTGTGCTTACTCTTCTGCCTAGAAAGTCAATTTTCTTCTCTTTTAGAAAGCAGGTTGGCTAAAGGAAAAGAGAATTGCAAATACACAAGATGTATTGAAAATGGAGTTTATTAACTTCATATTTTCTCACTAGAAAGTCTTTCCACTGTTTTGAAAAGAAAAAAATCCAATACATAACTTTGGAAACATTTTTTTTATAAACCTTCACCATGAGCCCTTCATTTGTCTCAGAGGAAAATTGAGTTTTGTATTGGAAAACGTTACTAGAATGCATTCAGTTTCTACACTTCCTGTGTTTTGATCTGGAAATGTGAGATAGTAGATAGTATTAATGAAATCTAATAGTAGATCATATATGTATGTTTTAAAATTTGGAGCCATTTTATTTTGTAATCAAAAGTATGTGAATCACAGAAATCAAAGCATGGATAAAGGAAACCACAGAGAATGGTTCACCTGAAAGGAAATCCATCTAATTAAAGATAATTAATTATAATATTTTTCAAATGCCTCCAGATACGTTAGTTTCCATCTTAACAGTGGGATTTAGGATCTGGTGAACTTAAATGATTTCTCCTTAAAGACATTGTACCTGTAGTTTATAAATAAATGAGAAAGGCTGACTGAAACACTAGACCTCAGATCTCTTATGTTTGAACCCTATTACCTGTAAAGCATTGTTTTCTAAGTGCAGTACTGTTAAAATAAATAAAGGAAACCTCATTAAAAATGGAGTTGGCAAACTGTCAAGGGGGAACTCTCACCACCTGTAAGCACACTTCCCATTTCCCAGCAGGAAGGAGTTTACTTTACACGTCCTCACAGGAGGAAGGAAGAAATTCTCTTTGCCCAGCAACAGCCCAGCCACTGAGAAACAGTCAAACTCAGTCAATGAGAAGCTGTAACAGTCTTTCTCAAATTCCTCATTTCCCCTACAAAAGCAAGCCCCTGTCCTCTGTTCTATGGACTTGTTTATGGGTGACTGCAGTTTGCTTGATCTGAACTGAAACTCTGTGCTCTTTCCAAATAAACTCATTTTGCTGGTAACATAGCTGGCTGTTTTCTTATTTAAGGTCAGCAGTACACACAATAATTATTTTGTGTGTGTGTGTTTTTTAACTTGAAAAAAAGAAGCATAAAGAACCACTGATTTCATAGACATACTTCTCAAAAAAGATGCTGAATTTATTTAAGCAAGATATAAGTCAACGTAAGGAAAAAAATTTTCTATTTGTCTCATCTGTTCTTTTCTGCTGCCTTTTGATATAATCAAGTATGATTGATTATTATCATTATTTGCATTCCACATAATCTCCCGTATTGGAATTTTAAAGCTATTTTTTGAATTACTTTTTAAGAAGTCAGTCTGGGGATTAGGATTTGTCACAGCCAACCTTAATAAAAAGTACATCGGTTTACTAATAATGTAAGAACTGTACAACTGATTAATTCCATTTATATCTTTACACCCCTTTATGCTACTGTGCATATTTTATAACTCCCACCATACATGGCAATTAAACTTGCCTTATGCATACAATAATATTTCAAATACTTTTTTGTATTTCTCCACATTTTTATGATTTCCATTGATTTTCCTTTCTATAGACCCAGGCTTCCTTCTGTGATTATTGCCTTTCAAAATAAAGACATTTCTTTTGTATTATTGTAGTACAGCAAAACTTCCAAGCTTCTGTTTGTTTGAAATGTTTTTATTTCACCCTCAATTGTAAAGAAGATGCTGGATATAGAATATGGATTCATTTATTTTCTTTCAGCATTTTAAAAATGTTACATTGTCTTCTGGCTCCATTTTTTCTGATATGAAGACAGTCATAATGCTTATTTTTCTTTTTTCTCTTTCTCTATGAATGCATTGTGTATATTTTTCCTGACTGCTTTATTATTGTTATTTTATTAACTTTTGGATTTCAGCAGCTTACCCAAGTTGCACTTAGTGGTGGCTATCTCTGTACTTATCCTCTTTGTAATTCATTAAGTCTTTGGATTAGACACCTGATATCTTTCATCAATTTCAAAAATTTGGAATTATTTTCTTTCCTCTCCTTCTGGGTTGCCAGTCATATCTAATAGTAAATCATATATGTATGATGTCTTTAGTTTTTGAATATTTATTATTCTATAATTTGATGTCTTTTCAGAGATTTCAGATAATCTTTTAAAAGTTATTATTTTCTCTCTGTACTTCAGTATGTACAATTTCTATTGACCTTACTTTACTATTTTTTTTCTTCTGCTGTATCTAAGAAGTCTTCAATTATTTCCATCCAAAAAGAATGCTTCATTTCAGATATTTTATTTATCTATTTTAAATTTTTATGTATTTATTTATTCAGTTTCCTTTCCTTTCTTGAGTTTCCCTATCTATTTCTTCAGGGTCCAGAACCCTGTACATTCTGCTTGCTAATACCTGAAAAGAATCACTCCATATGTTTTGTCAAAAAATTGTTCAGAACTCAGCTGGAAAGTAACTATTACTAACTCTTGTTGTGGTTAAACCCAGAAGTTAATGTGAATTTATTCTTACTGTTTTATTTAGCTTTTAGTGATTGTCTTAGAAGCTGAAGAGCAATGTTATTGTTTTTAATTCTAGTTCAAATTATCATTTATTATCATGCCTAATATGTTTTTATTACTTTTTAAAATTATGATGTTACTTTTTCATTTTAAAAGTCTACTTTTTTTTCATTTTAGATTTTTCTCCAGAATTATACCACTTTTTATTTTCTTTTGTTCTGAGTATAGTACATTTTACTTTATCATCAGCAGTTAAGTTCAACTAAAACTTATAACATATAGAACAATAAACAATAGAAATACCCGAACTGAGCAACAGAGAAAAAGTAAATAAGAAAAATAAGAATCTTAGGAACATGTGCAACTATAACAAAAGATCTAATATCCAAATCACTGCAGTCCTGGAAAAGATAAGAAAGAAGGTGGGACTGAAAAATTATTCAAAGAAGTAATGGCTGAAAATTCCCAAATTTGGCAAAAATTCCTCACAAAACCCCACAACCAAAATAATAGATTCAAAAACTGAGAAAACTGTAAATAGTATAAACTTAATCCACATCAAGATCCATTTAACTCAAAATATCTGAAAATTAAAAACAAAATAAACAAATCTTTAAAATGGTCAGAAACTATGATTTAGAGTAGGAAAACAATTTGAATGTGAACTTTTTTCTTATCAGAAACCATGGAAGCCAGAAAGAAATGCACACCATTTTTCAAGCGATGAAAGAAAATAACTGTCATCACAGAATTCTATATCCAGGGAAAATAACCTCTGATAATGAAAGGTAAATCAAGATAATCTTTGGTGAAGGAAAGTAAGATAAACCATCTCTCTAAAGAGAAAGAAAGTGACAAAAGAAGGAATCTTGGACTATAAGGAAAGAAGAGAAAAGATGTCAAGAGCAAAAATATAAGTAAATACAGATTTCCTTCTATTGAAGTTTTAAGGTTATGTTTGGTAGTTGCAACAAGAATATCACTATGTAATGTTGTTTGCAATGTATGAAAACACTGAAGAGAGAAATCAAAGAAGGTCTAAAAATGGAGACACATCATGAAGACTCATCCTAGTAAAGGTGTTAATCCTCCCCAACCTGGGATACAGGTTTAACTCAATTCATATTAAAATCACAGCAACAAGTTTGGTATATATACACAATATTATTCTAAAATTCATATGGGAAGTAGAGGAACTAGGATAACTAAAATAATTTTTTAAAAGAAAAGTTAAATGGGAACAATCATTCTTCCCATTTCTAAAAGTAGCTAAATAGCTACAGCATTGCAGCATACTGGTTGAGGGATAGAAACATTGATTAATAGAACTGAATAGAGCACCCCGAAAGGACCCATATGAATACTGAAAACTGATTTTGGCAAAGTTTCAAAAGCAATTCAATTGAGGAAGGATAGCCTTTTCAACAAATGATACTGGAACAAAGAGATTTTCATGGGGTGGGATGGTGGCTGGAAATGAGTTTGAATTAATTCTCACACATTATACAATATTAAAATGGATCATATATTTAAATATAAAATGTAATACTGTAAAATTTTTAGAACATCACACCGAAGAAAATCTTCAAGGTGTAGGACTTGGTCAAGAGTTCTTAGTCATGACATCAAAAGCATGATTTATCAAAATTCACATTTTTTCCTCTGTATAAAGAGTGTTCAGATAATAAAAAAGAAGCACACTATAGTCTGGGAGAAATATTTTCAAATCATGTATTTTTGACTGACATAAGTCCTGACAAAGAAATCATACCAAGAATATATAAAGAACTCTCAAAAGGCAGTAGTTAAAAAATGATCAATTAGTAAATAGACAAAACACATTAAGATATATTTAACTTATATAACTTATATAAACATATATACTATCCAAAGGGGATATATACTTCGCAAGTACAGAAAGATAAGTACATTAAGAGATATTTAACATTGCTAGACATTAGACTAGTAATACAAATTAAAATTATTGTATATTATTAGCATCTTTTAGAATAGCTAAACAAAATAGTCATAGCATGAAGTACTGACAAGGATACAAACAAATGGGATCTCTCATAAATTGCAGGTGGGCATGTAAAATGGTATGGCCACTCTAAATAGTGGTTTGGAAGTTTCTTAAAAGAGAAACATATACTTAAAATTCAACCTGAGCATTTCTCAAAGAGAAATGAAGAATTGTACTGACACAAAATTGCATATGGTTGTTAGTAAAAACTTTATTTGTGCTAGGAAAACACCAGAAACAACTGAAGTGTCTCCCCAATAGGTGAATGTTTAAAGAAACTGTGTATAACTATATTATGGAATATGACTTAGCAATAAAAAGGAACAAACTGGTATTACATATAACAATTTGAATTGCTTTCAAAGGCATTATGGTAAATGATAAAGCTAGTCTCAAGGGATGACATACTGTATATTCCATTTACATGACACTCTGAAATGTCCATTAAAATGGAAAACATTAGCAATTGACTTATGTTGGCAATGGTCAGGGTTAGTTAGGGTGGGTGGGATGATAAAAAGGTATCATGTGAAAGATCTTTGTGGTGATAAAATCGTTTTGTATCCTGAATGTAGTGGTGGTTATATAAAACTGTACATGTGAAAAAATGACATAGAACTATACACATACATTGTACCAATGTCAAATTCCTAGTTTTGATGTTATAATAATGTAAAATGTAACCATTGGAAAAAACTAAGTCATTGGATCTCTCTATATTATTTTTGAAATGTCCTGTCAATCTATATTTCAAAATTTTTTTAATGTTTTAAAATTTTTGCAGAGTGCAACAATACAAAAAAACTAGTTCTAAGACTAGTAAACTAAAATTGTGGAGAGGAAGTTTTAGATCAGTAGGTAAACCTCTGTTAAATTTTGTTAAAAATTTTTGTTAAAAACAAAAAATAATTCTTTTTATGACCAAAAAAAAAAAGATTTACCTGGTGAAATATTAACATCTCTCAGGAGATGTGTTTAAGTTGATGTTAGGAAAAAACCTGAAAAAAGTGGCTGTTAAGATCTCTTCTGACAAATATTCTATGGTAAATTTGATAAGGCAATTTTTTCTACGTATTATCCCTGATACCTGTTGCTAAAATAATTTTAACACTAGATAACAGACAAATATGGTAGAGATTGGGAGAACTCTTCCTAGAACTTTACCCTTGAGTTTATAATATTTTCTGTTTTCACTTCTTTATCAATACCTTACCCTCATTATGTTCCAATCCCTTGCAGATGATATAAAATATACCCATTATCAACATTTTTTTGAGTTAATATATGAATTAATAAATGACCTCTTAAACTTATTCACAAATACCATGTACTTCCCTACCATTCAATAGTGATGACTTCTTTGGAGTCACTAGGATCAGGTTGTGAATATATTAAGCAAATCTGGGCTAACCTCACTCTGTATCCTGATGTCAAAATGCAAATATTTTTAAAAAGGGTTTGATTGGCTGAATAATGGCATCCTAAGAATTATTCATGTTCTAATCCCCTGTGAATCTTACTTTATATGGTAAATGGGATTTGCAGATGTAAATAAATAAGGATTTTGAGATGAGAAGATTATCTTACATCAGCAGGAGGGGCCTTAAATATAATCATACTGGTTCTTGTAGGAGGGGGCAAGAGAAGGTCAAAGAAGGAAGAAAAAGATGTGGCTAGAAACAGAGGTTGGAGTGATGAGAGGAAAGGCCTCGATCCAAGGAATGAAAGCAATCCAAAAGATGCAAAAGGCAGTGAAAGGGATTCTTCCTTTAGAGCCTTTAGAACTCAGCCTACTAACACTTTAACTATTGTCCTGTATGACTCATTTTGTACTTCAAGTTTCCAGAGCTCTAAGAGGATAAACATTTTTAAGCCACTGCTTGTCATAATTTGTTGCAGCCACAAAAATAGAGTAATATAATTAGTAAAGATTTTAACCGTATTTTAAAGATTTGAGAAGAAACTTGCCTGTGAATATGAGGCTCACACCAAATTTGAAGGTCTTTGGTTTCAGAAATCTTATTATGGAGTAACTTAAATTCAAATAATATTCCAAAGTACTCATTTGAAACTCTTATCATAAAAAGTACTCTCCCAACTTTCTGATTCTAAAGATAATATCCAAAGCCCAAAATAGTCTATTGAATATCCATGATCAGTAGATATCAAATATATGTATAGTGATAACATATACAAGTAAATGAAAGAAGACCTATTCAAATTCTTCTCTAATCACAGAAGGGGACTTTTAAAACTTGTAAGGTAAAATAGAACACAAGATTTTATTGTGTATACATACATTAGATAAGGAAGTGCAAGATATAAAGGATGAAAAAGCTAGCAATGCTCTTGTGTAATATAACATGTTTCAGCTCTGTTGCAGAATAATTCAGCATAATCTAGTAAAGCTAAGGATGTCCACATCAATGATTTATGCTCATATTATTTCCTGTATACATGCTAAGAGCTAAACTCTTACAATAAGACATCTGTGCTAGTTTTTTCATTTGCATTTCTTCATCTAATATGGTATGTACACACAAAAAATCTTGTGTTCCATTTTACTTATAAGTTTTTTAAAGTGTCTTATGATTAGAGAAGAATTTGAATTGGTCATGACAGTATTGTTAGTAATAATATTAAAAAAAACAAAATAAAAAGCTACAGTAGTAATAAAAAACTACAAAAATTAAGCCAAATAACTACAAGAATAGAGACAACCCAAATTTCCATTAAAAAAATCATTAAATTTGGTATTTATATCCCACTGAATACCAAAAGCAGAGAAAAAAAACAGCCATTTACATCAACATGAATGGATCCCAACCACATGATTTTAAACAACAAAACCTAACTGCTGATATAACCAAATGTATACCAGCTTCAGAAACATGGAAAAATTAAATAATATGTTGTCTAGGAATGCATAAATATTTTGTAAATACTGAGTAATGCAAAGAAATGATAAAAATTCAGGATAATGATTACCTCTGGAAAAGAATGGGAAAATTTAACCTAGGGGCAGGGAGATAGGTGGAAAATTCAACACAAAGATTTAAAGGTATTGGTAATATTTTAAATTTAAGCCATAAATAGATGTTTATTTCATTATCATTCTTTAAATCATGTTATCTTCTGTTTGTCAATATCACATTTTTTTAAAGGCAACTTTCAAAGCACATAAAACAGCCCAACTTTTTAGCCAGTCTGAGTTAATTCCATGTCTCTTCCCTAAAAGCCTGCCAAAGGTTGAAACCCAAAATAGATTCTCACTTTTACAAACAATGACTCTTTTTAGCTGAAGTATTTAAGAAAGTGAATTCTCCAGCCTGATGTCGTCATCATGATAAATCATGCATTACTTACATGTTCAAAGGATACTACTATTCATTTCACTTTATGCAACAGTGTCTAGAACCTGTTTATGTTATGTTTATCATAATTTAGTCAAGGTTTTCCTCCTTCAATGCCTTGTCTTTGATATATTTCCTTACTTGTCTCACTTTCTTTGAATAGACATTTTTTTTTAATGCAGTAAATATAAGCTTTTGAATCATAGCTTTCCTGATTTTTTGTTATTGTTGTTGCAGTTATTTGAAGTCTCTGAGCCACAATTTAATTATTGTTAAAAAGATGATAATATACAACTCATAGGGTATGTACACTGTTTTAAAAATAACAAAAATCTCTAGCATAACACTAAAAATTAGGAAATGTTAAATGGAATTTAGCTCTTCTTGCTTCCTTTTTCTGATTTCAGCTTCAGATCCGTGCTTTTAGCTAGACCCACAGAAGTGCTCTATTTTTTTCTTTTGCACACTTTATCTATCCCTTAGTATACCTGATCTGAAGCTCTCATTTCTATTTTTTATTCCTTTTTTAATATGCCCATTATTTTAATAGCAATCAATCTCTCTCTTTTTTTCCCCAAATTTTCACCTATTACCTGCCCACCTGACCAATATGTCAGTTTGTAATTTGTTATTACATCTTTGCTGCTGCTATGTTGGGTGGTGTTCTCATGAGTCACAAATAGGATTAATATGCAAAGAAACCCTCATTTATCCTTTTCTTTGTACCATTGCAGTTATTCTCATGATCATTGCCAGCTTGAACACACACAAATCATCCATGTGAAAAAAATAATTTTTATATAATTAGTTTTTAGACAAATAAAACTTTTAAGTTTTATTCACTTAAAATATGTCATAAGAAATTTAAGAATCAGGATATTGCTTCCATTTACAAAGCAGAGATCCTGTTTCAATATTGCTTGGTGTTACATCTTAAAACTAGTTGAACTGTTCCTTCTCACAAAAAGCCATACTGAAATCCCTCAAACAGAATTAGTTTTTCTGAGGGTATAGAGTCAAGATTTTCTTCCATGTTTAAAATTCAGGAGAGACGCCTTCAGAGCCTTACACATAGTTTAAAATTAGCCATAGTACATTTTTGAATATAGTATTCTCCCATACCACTACTGTAAATACATGTAAATTATATTTCATTGGTATTTAATTACTTCTGTCTATAGAAAATCTCTGATGTCCATTATGGATAGTTTATATTACTGATACATCATTATCTTGACATATACTGAGGCAATTACTTGTGTTTGCAGGCTTCTTAGGTTTATTCATAGTTAATGAGTAATGAGAAGCAGAAGAAACTCAATATTTTGAAACTCCCAGACATTGGGCATAAAAAATATATTTTCTTTAGTCCATAGATCTCCTAAACTTTCTGTTATATAGGTAGGTGGAAAATTAGAGTGGGAAGAAAGACAAAGAACAAGTTAGGTAGCTGTGGTATGGCAGCCTGTCACATAGTTATAGTAAGTTCTTACTGTTCACCATATCACAGATGAAACAGCATTCCACATTGTACAGAAAGTGATTAGGGAGTGGCTCCCTAAGCTACTCTAGTCAACACTGCTGTGAAGAGGCAAAATAATAATAGCATGTATTACTAATAATATATATGCAGGTTTGGTTTTTTTTTTTACTTAAAATCTTACTTTAAAAAATGGTACTTTCTTATTTACTTGAGGTGATTATGGCTCAGAGGGCAGACGCCATGAGGCCATATCAAAACAAGTAAAATAAAAATATTGTTATTAATTGATATCCAGACTTACTCAATGTAAGTTCAATTTTGGTTTTATATATGAATTCAAACCAAGAAGCATTTTTCAAAATCAATAGTGTGAAAACTAATATTGGGATTAGTTTCTCTTTTATTGGATTAAAACTCTATCATTTTATTCTTTGCTTTTATAAGTTTCTATTTTACCAAAGATATTTACATAATGCAAGTGACATGGCTGGGCTTCTCTTACATCAATTTATTTTATTCAGTCATAAAATGGAATCTTGTCATGGGAAAGAGTTAATCAAGGTTTGTGAACAACATACACTTAAGCATAACAAATACGCAAAGAGTAACATAATTTGGTTTCTAGTCCATAGAGATTCAAGTCCCTTTCAGGAGATGAAAACAACTGGAAGGAAACACCAAACAAAACAAAAACTAGTCAACAACATATGTAAACTTTGTTGTTTCATAGAGGTAATAAATATCCTGAAATTTTAGCAAAGGAAGAGAGATAGCTATAGATGCAATAGTACGCTGAGGTTTCATAGAGAAGAAGTGGTTTGATTTTATGCAGAAGTCCTAATACAATTGGGAAAGGAAAAAAAGGATCATTATTACCTTTTTGAAAAGAGCATGAGCAAAAGCACAAAGGTACAGTGTGTATAAGGAGGGTGGAAGGAGGGAGGCAAATAGAAATACTGGATTGTTTGAAATGGAATAAATATCTTTTGATGGTGAGTAGGATAATCTTCCCCCAAGATGTCCATGTACTAATCCCCAGAACTTTTGAATTTGTTAGGTTATATGGCAAAGGAGAATTAAGATTGCAGATGGAATCAAGGGTGCTAATCAATTAACTTTAAAATAGGGAAATCATCCTGGATTATTCAGGAAATCCCAATGTAATCACAAAGGTCCCTAAAAGTCAACAAGGCAGGCAGAAGAGTTGGAGGAGCAGAGAGGAAAATGTAACCACAAAAGCAAAATCAGAATCACATGTGAGAAGCACTCAACCCCCCATTTTCTGTCTTTGAAAATGGAGGAAGACAGCCATCGCTAAGGAAGAGTGGTAGCCTCTAGAAGCTGGAAAAGTTACAGAAAGAGATTAATCCCCTAGAGTTTTCTGAGAGTTAACAAAGCTCTGATGGCACCTTTACTTTAGCCAAATAAGATCTCTGTCATTCTTCTAACCTGCAGAATTATAAGATACTATATTTATATTTCTTTACACCATTATGTTTGTGGTACTTTGTTCTCAACAAATTACCTGAAAGTTTAAAAGCTTGGCTAGTCCTCATCCCAAGCATATGGAACAGTACTCAAATGAAGAGCACCATATTTTATTAATGGTGTGAAAATGAAATTCAATAGAAAATAAGAAAAAATATATTTTTCAAGAGAAAAAAACAATACTGGGGACAAAAACAGATGAAACTGACACATCAGTGATGAATGTATTTTTGCAAATTACATAAAATGACAATGTATAAGATAACTTTTCTTCAACTGTTCTCCAAGTATCACTTTTATTACAGTTATCAGAAATTACCAAAAATTTCCTAGAAATCAATGCCTTGATTGAGTATGAATTGGATTAATGTATAATATGAAATGTAACATGTAGATAAAAAATATTTTATTGAAATAGTGGAATTTCAGACATGTACATATAATATGCATCATCTCATAAAAATGTGTCTTCCAAAATGTACACATGTACTTATTATGATTTTATTTTAACAATGAGAGATAAAGTAATGATACCTTCAAGAATATTTTTAGGTTGAAATAATATAATCAATTCAATGATAATTCAGTTAATGATAAACTTCAGTCACCTTACATTTAATTTAATCATTTTCAACATAATCTACCTAATGACTTAAAGAAACAGGCATAAAGTCCTATAGTTAATCCAGTCATGGATCTATCCTCATCCACTATGGTTTTTCTTTTAGTAACAGCAAATGCTTCATAAACTATAAATAACACTTTTGGGTTTTGTTGTTGTTCTCCAGTATTTTGAATGGAAATCGTGTTAATGAGTACTGAACTTTTGCTTATGCATTTCTTTCTTCAGACAGACCCCAAGGACATTTTACTAATTTGAGCATATCTCTTTCAACCATCTTGAGACTCTCAGTTGCATTAACAAACAAGTTTCAGATGACCAGTCCTCAAAGTCTTTTCAATAACTGTGAAATTCTTATCTGTATAGTCAGTTATTCCATTATATGTGTGTGAATGGGAAAAGCTGTTAGAATGAATATTGGCATGTAAACCAATCTTTTATGCCTTTCAGTTTCATAGGGTCACCTATGTTTACCACTGGTTCCATAATGAACACTTCAATGACAAAAATATGTTTTCAAAGGAGGAGTACTTTTTGACTGAGGAAGGGGAAATAAAGGTTCTAAAAATTTTTTCATATTCACATTCTCATAATGCATTACATTCCTGTTTTTTATAAGTTAGTGTAAACTGCAGAATTATTGGATATCGCTATTAGAATTCAGTTGTCTTCCTTTCTTTACTGCTGTTCTCTTGTACTCAGGAAATGCTGAATATTTGCCAATAAAAAGATTGAAACTCCTAGACTCCAATTCTGTAAATAATAAACATTTGATTCAATTTGCCTAAAATAAAAAGTTATGAGATTTATAGACCATCTTCCTTCCAGCTACAGAGCATCAATAGAATGTTCACTAAGAACCATGCTGTAAAACCAAATTGAAATGTATATGAAGACTAATAAGGACTTTCTCACTACAAAAGTATTTCTTGCTTTATTTTTAGCTGAACCATGAAATATTTCTCACATCTTGTCTGTGGATCATGGAGATCAAAATTATTTTCATAATAACATCTGGGTATTACCTGCCTTTTTCACTTCTTTGGCACTTGAATTGATGGTGCAAAAGCAATAGTGTGTGAAAGCAATGATATCAGTTGGGGCAGTAGCATTAAACTGTTAATAGTTATCACTTGCAAAAATATAAAATGCCAATTTCACTTAAGATAAGCCAATAATGTTTACTCATTTGATTAGATAAAATCAATACACTTTTTTAAAAGTACAGATTAAAAAAAAATTCTTTGCAACAAAATGGGAGGCAAATTGTGGTTATTCGGACTTCAACATTTGGCAGACCTTTTCTTAAAAATGAACAAAGTGAGCATGCCACTTCAAGGAAAACAAATGACAGTAATTATATTAAATGATAAAATTTAAGCTTTCAATTGAAAAATAAAATTTTGGAAAACTTTTATCTGTTACCATGACCTTGGCAGCTTCCCAATTCTTAAAGATTTTTCTAATCAGATCAATGGTGACATTAACAGATGTAATTTTATTTTGATATTTTAAAATGAAAAGTAATAATTTTTGAAGCTACATAATTCAGTAAACCAATATTTTCCAACTGACCAGTCCATGATGTTCCAAATCATTTATGGATAAAATATTCCCTTTAGATAAAATCTAAAAACTACACCAATAGATTTTAATATAAGAAAGTACTTGAGTTTAATGGTAAGTTTTCAGATTCTACATTACAACTTTTAAGAAATTACCACATATTCCACATATTGAGTTTTATATCATTTCCTAAAAGAATATCTACTATTATCTAAAAAGACTATTAAAATGCTTTACCTTTCTAACTACATATTTGTAGGAATTCTAGTTTTCCTCATATATTTCAATCAAAAGAACCTATCAAAATTGTTGTCTTCTCCTAAGACACCAATGAAAGATATTTAAATAAATTTTAATCTATGCTATTTATCTCACTAACATTTTCTTGTTTGGAACTATGGTAGTCATTTTTAATTTTTATAAGAGATATGTTTTTATCAAAACATAATGGCCTAATATTGTTTTATTAATTGATGTTGTATTCATATATTTTAATTAAATCATATTATAAATTTAATGTTTTTATTACTTTTGTTATTTTAATATGGAAAATATTACACCCATGTTGTGGAAAAGGTCTTTGAGACTCCCAATAATTTTTGAGAGTAGGCAAATATTTATTGATAGGGTCAAATTGTGTTACTTCTTAACCTAAGTATTTATTACAAAGCAGTCTACTTTGAGATAAACAATTGAGGTCTACATTTTTTGCTTTGTATTCTTTTGTATATGTAAGCTATTATTACACAATAAAAAAAGTTTTAATAAGAGAAAGTTTACTAGAATCTTATAGGAAAATCTTTCTTATTATCATGGGACTCCCTCTCATATGGGAAATGACTGTGAAAGCAAATAGACTAAGAAAGCCCAATGCCATCCATAAGCACTTCATAACCTGCCTAGCAATAATGCATCTCCTTGAATAAGCTTACTATTTCTAATAATATACTTGTACATTATTTATTTTAAATGCAGGATTTTCTGAAATTAACATAGTGACTATAATATTATTTCTTCCTTTCTCATACTCATACTTTATTTACTTAATATTATTTCATTGGCTAGGAAATACAGTACAGTACTGAATAAGAGAAAAATGCAATCATTCTTGCTTTTTCTAGATCTCCAGGGAATAGTTTCAACACTGTCATGTATGATATTTGTTGAATTTTTAAAATTAAAGAACTCTTATTTTATTGAGAAAACCATATATCTAACTTAAAATATTTTTAAAACTATTAATAAATGTTTTTTTAAACTGTGAATGATTTTTGAAAACTTGAATAAATTAATAGTTTATTAAGTGATTTTTCCACAATTATTGAAATCATTACATGGATTATATCCTCTGTTCCTTTATTCCATCACAGTGGTGGATTGAATGACTGATTTTTTTTTTATGTTAAACCAATTTTGCTTTCTGAATTAACCCAGTTTGGTGATAACATATTACTATTTTTAAATACATCTCTGAGTTTGCTTTGTTATTTTGTTAAGTATTTTTCAAGTATTTTCATGAATAACAGCATACAGCTATTCTTTCTTGTAATATCCTGGTCAAGATTTATTTTTGAAGTTAACTGGCCTCATAAAATAGTTTGTGCTCCTTTTTATATTGCAAGAGTTTGTGTAAGTTTTTTTTAATTAAACTTAATGACATAGCTGTAAAATCACATACAGTTGTAAGAAATAATACACAGATCTCACACGCCCTTTAAGAGTTTAGCACAATGGTAACATTTTGTGAAACTATACAATATCACAATCAGGATGTTGACATAGATGTAATAGAAACATAAGAGTTCCATAAATAAAACAGTGCATTGTGTTGTCCTTTCATACCCACACCACATCCCTCCTAAACTCTACTTCATCTCTGACTTCCGGATACCACTAATCTATTCTCTATTTATATAATTTTATTTTTTAATGTTACATAAATATAATCATAAATTATGTAATTGAATTTTTTTAAATCCGCATAATTCTCTGGAGGTTCATCCAGAATACTGCTTCCATCAAGAGCTATTCCTTTTTATTACTGAAAAGTGTCTTGTAGTATTGATGCACCATAGTTTTTTTAACCATTTACCCACTGAAGGACATTTGGGTATTTTCAGTTCAGGGCTATTTTGAATAAAGCTGATACAAACATTTGTGTATAAGATTTTGTGGGAACATGGTATTTTCCTTTCTCTTGGTTAAATGCCTAGAAGTGCAATTTCTAGGTCATACAGTAGTCACATATTTAATTTTACCTACATTTTTGTTTTTCCTTTTCTTTTTTATTGAGGTTAAACTTATGTAAAATTAACTATGTTAAAATATACAGTTCAGTAACATTAGTGTATCACAATGTACAATCATTATCTAGTTCCAAAACATTTTTTCACCTCCAAAAGAGACTTCATACCCATTCAATAATCACCCTCTGTCCAACTTTTCCATCAACCCTGACAACCACTAATCTGCTTTCTGTCTCTATGGATTTAAGAACTTTTGGTATTTTATATCAGTGGAGTCATATAATATGTAACCTTCTGTGTCTGTTCTCTTTCACTTTGCATAATGCTTTGAGGTTCATCATACTGTAATATATATCAATATACTTCATTCATTTTGGAGGGCTGAATAATATTCTCTTGTATGGATATACTGCCTTTTGTTTATGTACTTATTTGCTGATGGATATTTGGGTTGTTTCTACCCTTTGGCTATTGTGATTAGTGCTGCTATTAATATTTGTGTACTGGTATTTGTTTGAATACCTGTTCTCAGTTCTTGTGAGTATATATCCAAGAGTGGAATTGCTGGGTCATGTGGAAGCTCTATGTTTAACTTGTTGAGGAACCACCTAATTGAAACAGTATTTGTGAGAGTCTGTGGTGTATGAAAATTCATATGTATTCCTAAAATACACCTTTGATGGATCCTAATCCAAGATGCAGACTTTTAATAGAGCTCATCCATAACTTACAAGTCCCTAGATTTCATTTCCTGATGCTTGCAGCCTCATCAAGCTGTTAAAAGTATTAATCAGGTTCTCAGAACCTCTTTGTTAGTTAACAACTCAGCTGATTTCTACCAAATTGGCAAAAGCCCCAGGAAAACAATAGCTCCTATGACCAAAATAACCTCTTAGGTCTCAAATCTCCCTCAAATCCTGGCCGAGTAATTTTTCACTATCTTATTAATTACTAAATGATTTGAAGCCGAATTTAAAAATATTTTTCCTGATTTTTGGATATTTTAAGTAAGGACTTATATGCAAATATTTAGCCTACCATTAATGAAAGTGGAATATACAGAATCAGTATTATTTCATTATTTAATTGTTCCAAGCCCTGGAGATTAATTCTAAATGAGTCTATATATCAATTATCCACTATCTGCTCTGAAAAGAGAACTTTTCCTTTCTATTACACTGTTCAAACACATTCCCCTATTACAAATAAATCATTTATCCCTTTCTTTCTTTGAGGTTTATACTTTGCCAGTAACACCTTCTAAACAGTTTGTTACCTGCCTTTCTCAGATATCATTTAACCAATGTTCTTATATTTCCTCATGATCAATTAGCAAGGATGTCTTGTTCTCTTGCGAACTCTTGAATTTTTATGCGACATATTTGTAAACGTGATTCTCAGAAGTGAAATAATATTTTCTGCATTTAATAAAGATGTCTATTTGGAGCTGACTACAAAGGGGCATTGGTAAGTTCTTCACAATGACAGAAGTTTTCAATATCTTGGCTGTGCTGATTTTTACATAATTATTATTTGTCAAAATTCATAGAA
Source organism: Smutsia gigantea (assembly GCA_032199065.1). Lineage (NCBI taxonomy): Eukaryota > Metazoa > Chordata > Mammalia > Pholidota > Manidae > Smutsia > Smutsia gigantea. The sequence goes on along the minus strand of JAVSCE010010524.1, from coordinate 87,594 downwards.
ATTTACAACATAGAAACATAAATTGTACTATATATAATTTTAAGTGAATCAAAATATAATTTGAAGGGAAAAGGAAACCTATTGAATTTTCTCTTTGAGGAAATTTAAGCACAGATTGGCACCCATACTAGCTATGCTCATGAGTAATTCATGAAGCAAAGGTCAAGGACTATTCCTTATAGCATATACTGTCCAGAAAGGCTCATTATTCAATCCCCCTAAGACAGTCATCTTGACTTTCTGAATCTGATCTTCATTGTTCAATATAGTAGCAAATGTTCACATGTGGCTGTGTAAATTTAAATTCATTGAAACTAAATAAATTAAAATTTTAGTTTATCAGTCACAGTAGCCATATTTCAAGTATTCAACTGGTGAAATATGTTACAGGCTACCATATTGGACAGTGCAGACAGAATATTGCCATTATCACAGAATAGTCTATTAAACAATTCTGTTCTAGATAGCAACTTAATTATTCTTAAGAGCTACCCAAAGAATGGTATTTTTCCAACCTTTCAGCTATTAGAAGGATTTAAAGGACATATGTTATATCAAATATGTTATAAAATTTATATTAAATATATGATTACTATGAGCAGTGTGTTATAAGCTGGGCATTAGTTATATAAAAATTATTCAAGATATTAGTCCATTCCTTAAAATTTTTTATATATTGTCATAAAAATTAGATATTTACAAATACATATGAACAGCTGAAGGTAGTTCTCAGTGTGAAAAATGTTATCAAGCATGTCACAAACCTGGTATCATAAGAATACAGAAGGAGCAGTCATCATAAGAATCAAAATTGTCATCATAAGAATACAAATGAATCAAAATTTAGTTACAAGAGGGACATTAGGGAAGAACTCGGAGCCATAAGGAATGTGTGAAATTTCATGAGTAGATAAAATGGAATACATGAATTTATGAAATGTTACAGAGTAAAATATTCTGACTGGAAAAGGAGATAGAAGAGGTGAACAGACACTGAGAGAATTGTGTGCATTCCAGATTGACTAATATATTGATTAATCTAAATGCATAAACTTCGTATAGGGAAAAAGTAAGAGATAATACTAGAAAGATACAATTAGTGTTTGTGAGTCTTTAATACCAAATAAGCTTTTATCAAATATAATTCAGTTCACAGTGGTTAATAGACGGTTTTGAGCAAGAGTGATTCAACTATGTTGGTGTGTTAAAGAGTATGAATACAACAGCCCAAAGGTTCTATGTGAGAATCTAGCCTGGAAAAAGAATCTGTCGTTAGAAAATTAGGACTGTATGTATAAGGCACAAAACTAATGGCTTGGCAATAGGCATGGAAGGGTATGGATGGATGGGAAAGACAGCAACATATTTTCATATAATATCCACTGACACCAACTTGATGATCTTTTCCAAAGGATACAGCAAGGAATGTGCTTAGTAGTGCATAAATATTCATCTTAAAGAGATGATATATTCATCTTATGTCTCTCTTATATAAGACCTGATGAGAATACTTACTAATAAACTGGAAGTAGGGGTTTAAAAAAAAGTGAAATTGAAGGTAGTACAATATCTTTCATTGAAAAAAAAATTATATATGTTTAATATGTCATATATATTTTATTATAAAAAATATTAAAATTATTTTTACAAAATTTGTAAAAAGTAATATATTTACCACAGTATTTGACATCTAACATTGAGTTATTTCAAAAGTATCACTAAATTATCATAGATGAGATGTATCAGTTAATTGTACCTACAAAAATTGTAGAATTAGAGCCAGAAAAACACCTCTTTCCAAAAATTCCAGCTTATTAATAAAATACTAAGTACTCTCAGGATCAACAAGAGTAAAATTCTTTCTCTAAAAGTCTCAAAATCTTTCATTTTCATCTAAGCCATCATTATGCATGGTTTAGAATCTTTCAACACAGTTTTAGTCCTTCCATTTAATTCTTCAGTTCAGACAATGTAAATCAACTCAAGTGTGATTTTCAATTGTTTTATTAGCTGAAGAAACTAAAAACATTGATTTTATTCTCATGCTCTTCCTAATTAACTTTTTTATAAATGTGAAAATTCAGAATACTTTAAAATATGTGACCACCTGTAGTGATTTATTTGTTTAAATGGTCCAGAGAATTTTAAGTAGGTATATTAAGAGTAATTTTAGTAGCAGTAAAATATTTTGGATGTGCATGTTTTTTCTGTGTTTGAAACTATATACTAATCTTTACAAAGAGATTCCATGACATAATACATGCAGATAACATCCAAAGAGAAGTTTATGAAATTAAGGAGGGTTAAAAATGAAAGGTGATGCATTCTACCTCCTCTAAAAATATTTGTGTCTTTAGTAATTACTAAAATATAATTTCAGATTTTCTTTTATCCCAAAAATCAGTTTTGCTTATGTAGGCAATGGTGGATTAAATTATTTTAAATATGCAGAAATATTCACAACTTTTCTATCTCTCCTTTTAGAGAATGGATATGAAATAATACCCTCTAAATGGTAAAGTGAAATTTAAATGCAAGATCTTATTATAAAAGTGTCATTTTACAGGTGACAAGGAAAACTTTCTGTGTACTTGTTTTAAGATAAATATTAGTTTTCTTTTTTCCTTTTCAGATCTGGGTATTAATGCAGATAGATCATCAATTTTTTGACTTAACTGTGTTCATTAAGTAAGTCAGTACATTTTATATTAATATAGCATAGATATCATGTAACCTAGATTATTTAAGTGTGTTTGGCTCTCTTATTATGGATATAAAGAAGTTCAATTGATTAATACTTTCTAAAGTCAATTAATATTTTCTAGTTTCTCTTTTCATTAAGAAGCTTAAATTGACAAGCAAAAAGTTTTTATTTCTGTTCCCCTCTCTTTCTTCTTTGATATTTCCCGAAGTTTTCACTGGAGATACTTTCATATTTCTTCAAGAAGTTGAGTGTCACTGCTTGTATTGCCATCATTTTATTTTGTTGTCAAATAATCAATTTAGATTTTTTGAGACATTTGCAAATATGTAGAAATAATAAACAAATGACAGTTTCTCCATATAGCCCTTTCAATGTACTATGTGGAAATTTGATTACACATATTCTGAAATCTATATATTTTATAAACATCTATAATTAAATACTAACATAGATATGTATATTATAATAACAGTGTAAGTGTTCATGTAACAATATATTAAAGGCCTTCAGAACTTATTAATCCATAATTATTCACTGAAATTTTATGTTCCAGACACTGCTATGAGTAGTAGGGATGGAAGAGGAAGGAGGGGCTAATGAATGCCTCCAGGAAATTCACATGCTATGGAGGACTCAGACATGTAACAAATTAAAATATGTTCATACTGTAAGAGAATGTAGACTGAGCATCTCACCAAGGCTTTGTGGATGAGGTCTCTTCCTAGAGGACAGAATGTCTAAATTGATAGCTATAATCTGAAAAGGACTTAGGAGAAGAGTTAGCAAAGGAGATTTCTAGTTAAGAGTGCCTTCCAATATTATAGATTAGAAGCCAAGTGGAATTGTGTAAATACAAGTTCTAAATGGCTGTAGTATATATCATGAGGAAAGAACCATGAGGTAAGGCTACAGAAGTTATCAGAGGCCAGGTCAAATAGACCATGTTAAGGCATTTGGATTTGATCCTAGGGCAATGGGAGAACAATGGAGATCTTTTGTGAACAATGCGATTTCAGGTTTATGAACGAGGGGTCAAGAAAACCAGGTGTGAGTCAGCCTTAGTAAAATAAGATATGCTGGCCTTGACTTGTATAATCATGTAAAGGGTGAAACAATCTAGATGTTTAGTTGAAGAGCAATACAGATAAAATCAGAAAAAGACTTCTTTGGCTAAGGAGTGATATTATATCACTACCAGAAAGTTTGCCAAGGAGGATTTCCCTTTTAATACCTTGAGTTATATGGTCATATAAATAGACACAGTATTCAATCTGCAAAAGAATAAAGTCAGATTTTTGTCATCATGTATAGCTTATATTTATAGAGTTTACTGATGTGCACTGTTTCCATTTGATGTGCACTGCTCTATCTTGAGCAAATTTATTTGCTGTTCACCACAAAACAATCCTCACCTTTATTTGTTAGCTGTTGCATAAGTAAAGAAAACACCAAAGTATTTTTTAAAATTTATGAACATTCTAACTTTGTGTACATATTTAGTGATATAATCTTGCACGAAAAGAATATTTCACAGACCTCTTTGAAATCATTTCTTAAAGTCTACCTTTACCACAAATCACATCCCCCTTTTTATAATGGCTTGTGTTAGTATAAATACACAAGCAGAGATTGTGTTCCAGTGATAAGCTAACCATACATGGTATAACTAATTTTTGTAACTAAGCAAAATGAAGTATTGGTTTATTTTTGCTTAAGACTGAAAGCTTTTAGATTACATGTGTACATTAGTGAGCCATTAAATTCTGAAAAATCATTGGCTATTTTTTTTGAAAAAGAGGCTGAAACTTTGATTGTTTTATTAATTATCTTTTTAAGAAATGAATTATGGGCCATTACTTCTATTTTTAACAAAGTTCCCTTCTTCGTACTCTGTTCTTAAGTGAAAAGCAAGTCTAAAGTTAATTGCAGTAACCTATCACTTTCCTTTGCAGAATGTAACATAACTCCTACAGGATCATTTAATATTCATGCAGATCAGTATTTTCAGTGCACTTCACATGCCAAATTCATTAGCAGAGAAAAGCAGCTACATTAAATAGGAATGGAATCCTCCCCCCTACCAAACTCTTCTCTGTTCTTGGCCCTTTGCATCTTTCTGTGTGGCATTTTAACCTTATGATTCCTCTGTAATGATGTTTTACATTCCTATAAGATAAGTATAATGTCTATATTTAAAAAACTTTTTGTCTAAAAGTTATAAGACAATCCAAAGACAAGCCTATATTTGCAGTTTATTGGGTACTATAAGAGAATGTTTTTCCACTATTTCTTGACTATGTAATGTGGTATGTATATCTCCAAAGCAGGTGTGGGATACAAGGAGCTTACATTCAGAATAATTAGGTAACAAAAATCATGTAGATTTTGGTTATTATAATGTGATATATCGAGTTATTTAAGCAAAAGTAAAAGGATTTCTATACAAAATTTTTCTTTTGAGCAACTTGGTGCATGCTACTTGATATATGTGACTGGTTCAGCTGTTGACTTCTCATGCATCATGGTGGGTAGATTGAACTCACTTGTGTGCATTTAAATTTGCACAATCATTTATTATTAATCACAAATTACCTTCTGTGGAAGACCGGGTCTCTAATCTCATGAAATTTCTTTAATGAGAACAGAAGTCTGGTACATAAACATATAGTCCCTTGACAATTTACTAGTCATACTTTCTTGTGGATTGCCAGCTGTAGCCACATTCTTGAGGCATGATGAAAAAGATTAGAGCAAAAAGATTTGGCAAATTTTGTTAGGTCTAATTCCGCTTACAAGAGAACTTGGCTTTATTCTAAATTCAGATATAGGTGTTCTTGGTGAATTTGCATGATAAGATTTGTAGTTACAAGTAGAAATACAGGAAATAGTCAACTAGATACTTCTCAAAAAAAAAAACAAAGCCCTTATTTATAAATGAAGCATTTTCATTTAGATAGGACCAAAAAAAAAAACCCAAAACCAAAACAAACACAAAAAAACCCACTGAAATGATTGTCTTATATTTAATACACAAATTAATGATATATAATAAAATTTACTAGGAATGATTTTCTGAGCATCAAGTAGAAATATCACATTGAATTACTTTCTGTACAAACTCATAGTGCTGGAATATGCATAATAGCAATATTAAGTATACTTGACTCAGAGTTCCTTCAATATTTCAGACTCTGTATCAAAGATTAATTATTGGGATCACCATCAAAGCCGAAATGATTACTTGCACATGCAGAACAAATGAGTATTAAGTAATCCCCCCAAAATAATCCTGTATTTTTAAATAAAATATTTTCATTTACATTGATGTAACCCTCCTCTATTCATTTTTAAATGTATGATAATCAGCTTTGGAAGTTTAATCAGTTAAGTTTTCTTGTGCAGACAATGGTTGAATTAGATGCTAACAATAGTGAGTTTCATCAATGCAGAATTTTGGGGGCACAACAAAGCAAATAGTTGTAACTAGAATATTTGAACAGAGAACAAAAGGAAAAAGTTAACATTGAACATCATTACAGGTAACTGAGCTTCATCATTATGGCTAACAATAATACATTTAAAATTAAGCTGGTCTTCTTAAAAATCTCAACCATTAATTATATTATCCTTGACAGTATAATAAGCAATTTTGCTTTTTTTCTAAATACACTTTCTGTGAAGAAAAGAAGTTAGTGAGCTGTCGAACTTGAGATAAAAAAACAAAGGGTAAGATCTAGGCCATTATATTTTCAATAGAAGATGTGTAACTGTACATCAGTTTCCTTCAGAAAGGTTTTACAAAAAAAAATGAATTTTGGAAATGTTAGATAAGATTTGGTCCTGGTCTTCTATTTCCATCTGCAGGTTTTCTTCATATTTGTATCTTTTCTGTTTGTTATTTTGAATAAAGACAAGCTTAATTCTTTTCATATAAAGGATTTGGCATTGTCAAATAACTGAAATAACATGTATAGCTTTCTACGGAAAATTAACATGGTACAACAAATGGGAATTTGTTTATAATGTATTTTTACTAAATTAACACTACTGAATAATTATGAACATCAAATGTCAGTCACTGGAAAAGCACTCAAGTTAGATGTTATTTGATGAGGCTCCAGTTGTTGCATGTGAATACTAAATAAAATAACCGTTACAAATAACAAGCTTGTGCCTCAAAATCAGTGGTCAGATAATTCCGTCTGATTAACAAGTCATCAAAGTTTTATTGAATTTTGATATGAAAGTAAATTTTTGTAGACACAATGAATCACATTTGAGGGAAGAAAAGTTTTATGTTAGATGTTATATAACCTAAGGTAAGACCTTTAAGAGCAATACACAGCTAACGGAAGAGGAGTGTTCACATCAGTAGTCATATACATTCCTCTGCTTACCTATACATCAAAGAAAAAGAGGTCTCAACTAAATACGAACAATAAAAATAGCATATAATCATATAAACTTAGATCTGGAAGTTACCTTACCTTAGATGTCAATTAGTCTCAGCTTTCTTACAAAGTAAGGAATTATCCACTTTAATTCCTGACAGATGTTTCCTCATTGCCATTAATAACAAAAAAAATCTCAAATTTGAGAGAACACCAGTAGAATTGCCAACATTTATTCTCTTCCTCCCAAATTAAGTATGCATTTGCTGAATTAGTCTCAGTGATAAGAGTAGGCATGATCCTGGTAATCTCATCTACTACAGTTAAAAAATTCATGTGACCAAATTATGGACAAGAAGACATAAAGATATATATGCTAAAAATATATAGCTCCAAGTGCTACTAATAGCTATTTATTGATCATGAGAATAAGGCTTTGAATGAAACAGACACAGAAGACCAAATTTTTTTTAGAAAACAGAGTTGGAAAGCAGAGTTGGATTCTTGAACACATGTGAGTGACTTACCTTAATCTGTCCTGAAACTCAATTCACCTCTAGATGCTCTGTTATGTGAGTGAATACATTTGCTTATGGTTTGAAACAATTTAAGTTGAATTATCCATTTCAGTAATTACAGCTGAAAAATACCAAATGGTAAGCAAACCACTCTCCATATTGATGACGCTTCTCTCTGTTGGTAAGGAAAAATTTTCCTCTACCCTTCAAGGTTCTTCCAGTTCATCTAAGAATTAAATTGACTGAGACCCATTAACAGAAGAAAATCAGATTTAACTGTTTACATACAAGGAGTCCATACAGCCATGAGATTCCAAAGACAGAGAAAATGAGGTATATATGTCATCCTGAATTAAGGATAGTGGGGATAGGTGTCTGGGACTTCATGGGGAAGGAAAGGAGTTCACAGGAAGATGAAAAAGACTAAATGTTTGGTAAACAAATGTTTGCTGGGCACACAGAAACAATGGGTCAGAGAGGAATTTTAACAGACTTTACTAAATTCTGCCTACTACCCCTAGTTCATATTATAATGTGCTTATCTGCAGTGATAGCTCTCTTCCTGGAGCAGATCCTCTAACTAAATTATTTTAGGCAGTTAGGTGGAGGGTCAAAGTTTCTTTCTGAGTCTTTGGGCCATGATTGTTTTTGACTCACATAATCTGCATGCCAACATGGCACATCTTGGGATGGCCTGCCCTACGTTGATGTGCTTGCCAAAGTGTTGATTTTTGCTTTGAATAGTGGCACCTATGACTACAATATATGGCATGGTCAAATTATCCCAGAGCATATAAATCATTTTTGTCACCTTATTGGGAAATCAAAGTGAGCTAGACACAGAAATGTGACATCAAGAATCCCATCAGAGAAGGACTTGCTGTTCACCTGTGGGAAGTGTGCTCAGCGGACAATCTCCGGTAGTACGTTCCTTCATTATCTCTTTCAGCTGAAGAAAGCCACTTCACCCAATGTCATACCCTTCCCAAGATGGTCTGAACCTGATGGCTGAGCAAGGGACTTAAAAGGGCTTTTCACTTTAGTCTGACAGAATTAGTCTGAATTCTAATTAGATGGTACATATTAAGGATTTTAGGGAATAAAATTTCTCAAGCTTTTTACTTGAAATGTAACCAAGACATATACTAATCTTATGCATCTCAATACCATGACATTTACTGAATTTTTTAGTATTTTTTTCCTTAAATTCTCCATTAGGATATAATCAATATGTACATAAGGATTTTTTTTTCTTTCTGTTAACCTTGTATTGTGATGGTTAATCTTATGTGTCAACTTGTCTGGGCTATGGAGTCCCCAGATATCTAGCCATACATTATTCTGGGTATTTCTGTGAGGGCTATTTGGATGAGATTAATATTTAAATCAGTGTACTTTGAAAAAGCTGATTGCTTTACATAATGTGAGTGTGCCTCATCCAATCAGCTGAAAGCCTGAATAGAGAAAGACTGGCCTGCCCTGGACAAGAGAGAATTCTGCAGACTACCTTTTAGATTTCATCTGCATCATTGGCTCTTTCTGATTCTATAACATGACTTTCACACTCAAACTGGAACATCGGCTGTCCTAGGTCTCCAACCTGACAGTTTTCAGACTGGACCTGCAGCATTGGCTCTTCTGTGTCTCCAGTCTGCCAGTCTACCCTGAAAATTTTGGACTTCCCAATCTCCATATGGTATGAGCCAATTCTTATTTGATAAACAAATAAACATGTATAAAAGCACATAATTATGTATATGCAATGTATATATATACACACACATACATTCTGTTGGTTCTATTTCTCTGGAGAACACTGACTAAAGAATGCCTGATATATAATAGATGCTCAATAAATATTTAATTTTGAAAGCAATCAAGAATTTATGATAAAGGTTAAATTCCTGGAGAAAAATGCTTGACACAGTAGATTCTCAATAAAGGTCAATAGTACAAATTACTTAATTATTACATAAGATTAAAATGGTGGTAAAATTAAAAGTCAGATTTAACAGATTTTTTTTTCCATTCAATTGAAGGAATATAGCTGCTGATTGCATGGATATTTAAAAACAGAACATGGCATGAAATTAAAAGAATATTTGGAGCTAATGTCAATGGATAATGCCATTAGCAAAACATTTTCCAAAACTGATGAAAGAATGGAAACTTTTTAATATAAAGCATACAAAGTAGAGTTAATAAAAAGAAATCTTCAACTAGATAGGTTATGGTGGCATTTCATTATGTCAGCTGATATTTCAGCCAAATTATTTTTCAAAACTGGGAAAGAGATATACATATTTCAAATAAACCAAAGAAGAAATTCATGAATAAACTACTCCTGTTGATCCTCAAAAAATGAACTTTGAAGTTTTGTATTTCAGTACCTATGGGTTTCAACAAGAGAAAGTTCTCAAAAAGGTTTTGAAGGTCGTGGACCTCAAAAGCCTCAGGAATGGTGTGAGGCCCTCAAAAAAAGAAGGAACCATGTAGAGTTCTAGATTCCACTCAAAGGACAGGGCTTTAGGCTGCAGTTTGCATCAGGTTGATTTTTGCTACACAGCATTTCTGACCTGATTTGCGAATTAGCTGGGAGAGGATTAAAAATCTTTAGCCTCTGTTGAGGAGAAACACCAATGCTGTTTATAATCTGCAAGACACCTGAATTCCATTGTTGCTACAGAGGCCAAGGAAGATCTAACTTTAAATCAGTATTCTTAGTTGTATAGACAGTGATGAATCTGCTGCCTCAAGTTCTCTTTAAAATGGCCTTCATGATTAAAGAGAAAGTTCTGAAGTGACTATCCTTGAGTTCATGTAGTTTATCCAAATTCTGCTTGTTTTTTAATTGTATTTCTTCAGGACTCTCAGGTGATAATAGGGATTCACAAAGACAAAAATTGTGTCACTATGAAATTCACCTAGTGATTCTTTAAATATTTTATACCATCTCCTGGATCTTTTCCACGCAAACATGCCCAAATTTTATAGAAACAGTTGTAGAAGTGTGTTGACTCTTATTTTGCATTTCTGACTGTAGCTCAATAGTTTGACTCTATATTTGTTCATTGCAAGACCTGTAAACATGCCTTTAGGTTTCTGAGAAGCAAAGCATGACTTTACCCTGAGGAGGAGGTATGTATTTTATTAATAAACACATACAAAAATAGGAGCCCTATTAAAGATGGTAAAGTGAAATTACCATCTTAGATTGCAGATGGAGTGAAAATCCTACAGTTTTTCTAAACCTGTTCTACTGAAAGTGTGGTCCATATAACCAGCAGCATTGGCAACAACCAGGATATATCTTATTCTGGATACACTTCTCATTCCCCCAATCCATGAACTGGAACTTGCATGTTATGAGGACCGTGGCTGATTTTCACTGTGTTCAAGTTAGAGAAGGATAGCCATAAATGTCCTGAAGACTGTCTCCTGGGAGTTAGGCATGCTCAGGAAATGAGAGATAAATTGAAGAGATTTGAAAACTGTGCTTCTTATTATCAGCACAAGAACACTGGAAACATGAAAAAAATGAAAGAAGGCTGATTAATCTGGAGAGAAAGTTTTCCTTAGGAGAAAGTATGAATTGTTAAGTGGTATATAAAAGGGGGGAGATGAAATCTTAAAAACCAGAGTAGACTGATATAAAAGGGCAAAATAAATTATCCCTCCTTGTGTAAAATTGGTACTTTCATCCTTACTAGGTCAGAAACTGTGACTGGGGCCCAACAAAATCAAACAGAAGACAAGAATCAGGTCTCAGCAGGTAAACTGGAATGGCATTCTCAAAGAGGCGCTGGACCCAGAAAACTGTTGAGCTACAGTTAGAGAATGCAAAATAAGAGCAAACACAACTGTTTCTATAAAATTTGGGCAGGTTTGAGTGGAATAGATCCAGGAGATGGTATAAAATATTTAAAGAATCATAGGTGAATTTCATAGTGACACAATTTTTGTCTTTGTGAATCCCTATTATTATCTGAGAGTCTTGAGGAAATGCAATTAAGAAACAGGCAGAATTTGTAGGAGGCAAAACTTCACCTCCCTGTCCCAGGTTAGGTTTTTAGCTGGAAGGAACTCTTCAACTAAAAGACAGATTGACAAGAGATAAAGTTTATTAATGTGGGAGAAGCCTAAAACTTAAGTCAAAACTGTGGCTCAGAACTGGAGCTTATATCGCATTTTCAATAAAGAACAGTAAACTTGTGGACAAATGACAGGGCAAAGGAAAGCAGTTTCAGGCATCCAGGGGTGGCAAACTGGGAATGCAAATATGTGGGAGGGAACTAGTGGAGTAAGATTTGTTTGCAGGTTCCTATGGGCTGATAAGAGTCTGTCTCCAGTAAACAAATCTGTATCTTGCCTTTAGTCAGAAAAAGGGAAAGTAAAGAGAGCTTTTCCTGTATTTGTTGCTTTTAATTGCCTCCTTCTTAATACATTTCTCATATTCCAATCCATGAATTAGGATCTTGCATGTTATGAGAACCATGGATACATTTATGTATATTAGCTCAAAATGATTTTTATGTCAAAGAGGCATATTTTCAGGTGACATTCTGGTGTCCTTGAAATAAAAACTCTAAGGGATAAGGGGGAAAAAGGGTTATTACAATTAGCACACATAATGTAGTGGGGGTGGGGGTGGGGTGGAGGGATATGGGGAAGGCAGTATAACTCAGAGAAGACAAGTAGTGATTCTATAACATCTTACTATGCTGATGGACAGTGACTGCAATGGGGTATGTGATGGGGACTTGATAATAAGGAGAGTCTAGTAACCATAATGTTGCTCATGTCATTGTATATTAATAATAGCAAAATAAAAAAATACTATCTTATTCTGAAAACTACTGGTATTTTCAACATTAATAATAATATAAAAGAAATCCACTATAATAAATAAAAAATATTGATTACTCAAGTTACAGTGAACTGCAAAAACCTATTATTATTATTTTTGTTCTGTAGACAGAGGTTGCCAATTTCTGATTAATTCAATTTTAAAGCTTATCCCAAATATATTTATTTGTAATTCCACAAATAAATACATAAGGAGCTGGATAGGATAATAATGGATGGAAGACTAGATTGGAGTTAGTCCATTTGAGACAATACCTCATAGGTAGAACACCTTCTGGGTAGATTTATTCAATATATGCATACAGTGAAAGTAGACACAATTTTTTTTAATAGCAGACAATTTTTGGAGAAACAGAAATCATTGATTATAAAATCTTATTATGGGAGACTCCACAATTCAAAACCGAAAAGAAGATGTTATCAAGATGTCTGAGACAGGAAGAAAATGTAAATTAGAAAGATATTTGATTCCAACAAAATGTACTGATGTTACATTGAATAGGAGAGGAAAGACTCAAACTACAAATGGCTTAAACTGTTATAATTTCGACTAAGCCTTCGAACAAAGAAATAACACCAGAGACATGTTCCACTATAGAAAAATTCCCACTCTAAGAGAATTACACAGCATAAAGAAATGCTATCAAAGTTTTACATTATTTCTAAAGAAAGATAGTGTGGTAAGAAGCATATGGCAGATGCACCAATAGTTGCTTTGGTTCTGAAAACGCTGTGGATAAATTTCCAGCTGAAACAAATACGAGGTTGAGAAAAACTCACCTAGAAGAAAGGGATTCATAAGCTGAAGCTGCCATTATGGCACAGGATGGAAAGGCCTGCTCAAAAAAGATAATAAAGGCCGTGCTACTAACCTAGACCATCTCCATCCAGTGTTTCCTGCCAGACATGTGGGACTCCAAGGGGAATTGTAAATTAATAGTTTGAATATGCTGGATGGGAAAGAAAAGCTTGTCAGCTAAGACCTGGTGATTAATGCTGTCACCATTGCAAATTTCTAACCTGCCAGAAGACAGGAATATCTCAAATGCTGTTCTAAGAGAAGAAATATTTGCATAATAGAATTTCCTCACAGATATCCTGTAAGTAGTGGCCTAATTAACCTCTTAATGTAAGATTTTTCCTAATCCAGTCTATATTCACAAAACATGGGCTCTGGACACCTGGCAGAAAATAATTGGTGCATTGGCAGAACTGAAACCCAGATGTTCCCTCTATTCCTCTTCCTTCAGGTACTACTGAGTTTGTGCTGTAGTCTTTGGCAAGACTGAGTATTCACTCCGAAAATAAAATTTTGCCTAGTTTAACTGCACTAGTATCCAAGATTTGACAGGTATTCTGTTTATTGAAAGATGTGCCAATGTTGACATGATGTTTCATATCTTATTAACTCTGGATTTTCTTAAAAGTGAGTTATATCAAAGACTTATCATTGATTATCTATAATTTCTAAAAGAATTAACCCATTCCAGTGAAATATCAAGACCATAGATGCTCAAGAAGCCACAGCTCCGCCAGCTTGCAGAACTTCTCTGGTTTACACAGATATAATGGTGGACTAAGATGGAATAAGAAAGTGGCGGAGGACTTCCAGGAAGATGGCAGCATGAGCAGGGTGGCAGAAATCTCCTCCCAACACTATATTTATCTATGAAAATACACCAAATACAACTATTACTAATAGAGAGACCAGAATACACAGGAAAGCACACAGTGTGCAGCTACACCCAAGAGGACTCGGCACCCCAAGAGGCGGGTAAGATACAGAGGCGTGACCTGGCAGGACCGGAGCACTCCACCACACCAGCGCATTGCGCGGGAGGAGGATTCAGAGCCGGGAGGGAGTGGAAGTACACCCCGCAAAATAACCAGCCCTGGTGATCTGCGTGGGGAGCGCTGACACGCAGAGCGTGGTGTAGCGGAGAATGGAGAGACAGAGGGGAAGGATGTGAGCAGGGAACTTGCCAGGGTGCTTGCAGCCAGCTCCCAGGAAGGAAAAAAAAAAGAAAGAAAAGCACGCACTTTCTTAAGCAGTCTTAAAGAGACAGGAGCCCAGCGGAGGAGCCGGATCGCCCCAGCACACTCAGCCCAGCAGGCTGGGAGTCCTGGGGAATTTCAGACCCCTTAGCTGGCGACTAGGAAAGGGTGGCCGCACATACACGTCCCACAGAGATCAACAGCCTCCCATTCATTCCCACGCTGGCCAGAGCGATAAAGGGCCCTGCGGAGCAGCGTGGCCATGGCTGCAGAATAGTGGGGCAACAGCGCCACCTACACCATCTTCACAGAATCTACTCCCGGTGGGGGTTTTTCTCCTTTTGTTTTGTTTTTTGCTTTTTTTGTTTTGTTTTGTTTTTGTTTTTTCTTTTCTTTCTCTTTTTTTTTCCTTCTTTCTTTCTTTTTTTTTCTCTTTTTAAAGTCTTAAAGAGCCCAGCTGACATACGTGGCAACTACAAGCAACCACTTCTATAGCCATGAAAAGACAGAGGAATATGATCCAGAATAAAATCAACCAGACAACCCCAGAGAGGGAACCTGAAGGGATGGAAATGCACAGTCTTCCTGAAAAAGAATTCAGAATAAAAGTCATAACCATGCTGATGGATCAACAGAGAAATGTGCAAGAGCTGAGGGAAGAAGTGAGGGAAGTGAGGAAAGACAATGCAGAAATCAGACAAGCGAGCAACAGGATTAAGAGCAGAATGGATGAGATGCAAGAGACTGTTAATGGAATAGAAATCAGAGAACAGGAATACAGAAAAGATGAGGCAGAGAGAGATAAAAGGATTTCTAGGAATTAAAGAATATTAAGAGAACTGTGTGACCAATCTGAACGGAGCTATATTCACATTATAGGAGTATCAGAGGAAGAAGAGAGAGAAAAAGGGATAGAAAGTGTCTTTGAAGAAATAATTGCTGAAAACTTTCCCTCACTGGGGAAGAAAATAGTCTCGCAGTCAACGGAAGCCCACAGATCTCCAAACACAAGGAACCCAAAGAAGACAACACCAAGACACATAATAATTAGATGGCAAAGATCAAAGATAAAAACAGAGTATTAAAGGCAGCTAGAGAGAGAAAAAAGATCACCTGCAAAGAAAAACCCGTCAGACAATCATCAGACTTCTCAACAGAAACCTTACAGGCCAGAAAAGAATGGCATGATATATTTAACGTTATGGAACAGAAGGGCCTAGAACCAAGAATATTGTATCCAGCATGATTATCATTTAAATATGACAGAGGGATTAAACAATTTCCATTTGCCTCTCATAAACCACCACAACAGGATATCTTAAATGGACTGCTCTAGAGGGATGCACCCCAAAGGCTAAAAAGATGTCAACAGAGGAAATAAAATCATAGCAAAGAAAGCAGACCATCCAAATACTAACTAAAGGCAAAGAATAAAACACCTAGTATATAAAGAATGGAGGAGGAAGAATAAGAAGGGAGAGAAATAAAGAAACATCAGACAGTGTTTACAATAACTTAACAAGAAAGTTAACTTAGGTTGTTATATAGTAAAGAAGCAACCCTTGAACCTTTGGTAACCACGAATCGAAAGCCAGGAATGGCAATAAGTACATACCTACCAATAATCACCCTAAATGTAAATGGACTGAATGCACCAATCAAAAGACACAGAGTAACAGAATGGATAAAAAAGCAAGACCCATCCATATGCTGCCTACAAGAAACTCACCTCAAACCCCAAGATATACACAGACTAAAAGTAAAGGGATGGAAAAAGATATTTCATGCAAACAACAAGGAGAAAAAGCAGGTGTTGCAGTACTTGTATCAGACAAAATAGACTTCAAAATGAAGAAAGTAGCAAGAGGTAAGGAAGGTAATTACATAATGATAAAGGGGTCAGTCCAACAAGAGGATATAACCATTATAAATATATATTCACCCAACACAGGAGCGCCAGCATATGTGAAACAAATACTAACAGAATTTAAGGAGGAAATAGACAGCAATGCATTCATCTTAGGAGACTTCAACACACCACTCACTCCAGAGGACAGATCAACCAGACAGAAAATAAGTAAAGACACAGAGGCACTGAACAACACACTAGAACAGATGGACCTAACAGACATCTACACAACTCTACACCCAAAAGCAACAGGATACACATTCTTCTCAAGTGCACATGAACATTTTACAGAAAGACCACATAGTAGGCCACAAAAAGAACCTCAGTAAATTCAAAAATATTGAAATCCTACCAACCAACTGCTCAGATCACAAAGGTATAAAACTAGAAATAAATTTTAGAAAGAAAACAAAAAGGCTCACAAATACATGGAGACTGAACAACATTCTCCTAATTAATCAATGGGTTAACAGCCAAATCAAAACAGAAATCAAAGAATATATGGAGACTAATGACAACAACAACACAAAGACACAACTTCTGTGGGACACAGCAAAGGCAGTTCTAAGAGGAAAGTATATTGCAATCCAGGCCTATTTAAAGAAGGAAGAACATTTCCAAATGAATAGTCTAAAGACACAATTACTGAAATTGGAAAAAGAAAAGCAAATGAGACCCAAAGTCACCAGAAGGAGGGACATAATAAAGAACAGAGAAGAAATAAATAAAATTGAGGAGAATAAAACAATAGAAAAAAATCAATGAAACCAAGAGCTGGTTCTTTGAAAAAATAAAGAAAATAGATAAACCCCTAGCCAGACTCATTAAGAGAAAAAGAGAATCTACACACATAAACAGAATCAGAAATGAGAAAGGAAAAATAACGATGGGCCCCACAGAAATACAAAGAATTATAGGAGAATATTATGAAAATCTATATGCTAACAAGCTGGAAAACATAGAAGAATTGGACAACTTCTTAGAAAAATACAACCTTCCAAGACTGACCAAGCAAGAAACAGAAAAACTAAACAGACCAATCAACCAGCAACGAAATTGAATTGGTAATCAAAAAACTACCCAAAAACAAAAGCCCCGGCCAGATGGATTCACCTCTGAATTCTACCAGACATATGGAGAAGAAATAACACCCATTCTCCTTGAAGTTTTTCAAAAAGTAGAATAGGAGGGAACACTTCCAAACTCATTCTATGAAACCAGCATCACTTTAATACCAAAACCGGGCAAGGACGTCACCAAAAATGAAAATTACAGACCAATATCCCTGATGAATGTAGATGCAAAAATTCTCAACAAATTATTAGCAAACCGAATTCAAAAATACATCAAGAGGATCATACACCATGATCAAGTGGGATTCATCCCAGGGATGCAAGGATGGTACAACATTCGAAAATCCATTACCATCATCCACCACATCAACAAAAAGAAGAACAAAAACCACATGACAATCTCCATAGATGCTGAAAAAGCATTTGACAAAATTCAGCATCCACTCATGATTAAAACTCTCAACAAAATGGGTATAGAGGGCAAGTACCTCAACATCATAAAGGCCATATATGACAAACCCACAGCTAACATCATACTCAACAGCGAGAAGCTGAAAGCTTTTCATTTAAGATGAGGAACAAGACAGGGATGCCCACTGTCTCCACTTTTATTCAACATAGTACTGGAGGTCCTAGCCACGGCAATCAGACAAAACAAAGACGTACAAGGCATCCAGATTGGTAAAGAAGAAGTCAGATTGTCACTATTTGCAGAAGACATGATACTGTACATAAAAAAACCCTAAAGACTTCACTCCAAAACTACTAGAACTACTATCTGAATTCAGCAAAGTTGCAGGATACAAAATTAACACACAGAAATCTGTTGCTTTCCTAGACACTAACGATGAACTAACAGAAAGAGAAATCAGAAAAACAATTCCATTCACAATTGCATCAAAAAGAATAAAATACATAGGAATAAACCTAATGAAGGAAGTGAAAGACCTATACTCTGAAAACTACAAGACACTCCTAAGAGAAATTAACGAGGACACTAACAAATGGAAATGCATCCCATGCTCTTGGCTAGGAAGAATAAATATTGTCAAAATGGCTATACTACCTAAAGCAATCTACAGATTCAACATAATCCCTATCAAACTACCAACAGCTTTCTTCAATGAACTGGAAGAAATAATTCTAAAATTCATATGGAACCACAAAAGCCCCCGAATAGCCAAAGCAGTCCTGGGAAGGAGGAATAAAACAGGGGGAATTATGCTCCCTGACTTCAAGCTCTACTACAAAGCCACAGTAATCAAGACAATTTGGTATTGGCACAAAAACAGACCCACAGACCAGTGGAACAGAATAGAAAATCCAAACATTAACCCAAACATATACAGTCAATTAATATTTGATAAAGGAGCCTTGGATATACAATAGGGAGATGACAGCCTTTTCAGCAGCTGGTGTTGGAAAAACTGGACAGCTACATGTAAGAGAATGAAACTGGACTATGGTCTAACCCCATACATAAAGGTAAACTCAAGGTGGATCAAAGACCTGAATGTAAGTCATGAAACCATAAAACTCTTAGAAAAAAAGATAGTCAAAAATCTCTTGGACATAAACATGAGCAACTTCTTCATGAACATATCTCCCCGGGCAAGGGAAACAAAAGCAAAAATGAACAAGTGGGACTATATCAAGCTGAAAAGCTTCTGTACAGCAAAGGACACCATCAGTAGAACAAAAAGACATCCTACAGTATGGGAGAATATATTCATACATGACATATCTGATAAAGGGTTGACATCCAAAATATATAAAAAACTCACGCACCTTAACAAACAAAAAGCAAATCATCCAATTAAGAAATGGGCAGAAGACATGAATAGACACTTCTCTAAAGAAGAAATTCAGATAGCCAACAGCCACATGAAAACATGCCCCACATTGCTAATCATCAGAGAAATGCAGATTAAAACCACAATGAGATATCACCTCACACCAGTGAGTATAGTCAACATCCAAAACACAAACAACAACAAATGTTGGGAGGATGTGAAGGAAAGGGAACCCTCCTGCACTGCTGGTAGGAATGCAAATTAGTTCAACCATTGTGGAAAGCAGTATGGAGGTTCCTCAAAAACTCAAAATAGCAATACCATTTGACCCTGGAATTCCACTCCTAGGAATTTCCCTAAGGCTGCAGCAGCCCAGTTTGAAGAAGACATATGCACCCCTATGTTTATTGCAGCACTATTTACATTAGCCAAGAGTTGGAAGCAACCTAAGTGTCCATCAGTAGATGAATGGATAAAGAAGAAGTGGTACATATATTCAATGGAATATTATTCAGCCATAAGAAGAAAACAAATCCTACCATTTGCAACAACATGGATGGAGCTCGAGGGTATTATGCTCAGTGAAATAAGCCAAGCCAAAAAAAAACAAGTGTCAAATGATTTCACTCATATGTGGAGTATAAGAACAAAGAATAAATACTGAAGGAACAAAACAGCAGCAGACTCACAGAACCCAAGAACGGACTAATAGTTACCAAAGGGAAAGGGACTGGGGAAGATGGATGGGAAGGGAGGGATAAGAGGGAAAACGGGCATTACCTTTAGCAGATGTAATGTTGGTGGGGGGCACGGGGAGGGCTGTACAACTCAGAGAAGACAAGTAGTGATTCTATAGCATCTCACTACGCTGATGGACAGTGACTGTAATGGGGTTGGTGGGGGGGACCTGATGAAGGGGTAGTTTAATCACCATAATATTGCACATGTAATTGTAGAGTAATGATACCAGAATAAATTATAAAAAAAAGAAAGTGGAGGAAAGGTTAATATAAGAATTTTAGACTTTAGACTGTTATGAGAATATTATTTTGGGATTAAATTCCTGTGGACAATAATTTGCAAGGGAAATACATAATTGAATTTGAAGTTCCCCTTTGGAAATTAATAAAGTAAAGGATTTATGTACAAATCTGGAAAATTTCCATTAACATTATATTCTTGGATAATCTTAATATATTTATTGGACCACAGAGCAGGCTATCTGTAATTATATTGGACATCATGGCTGGAACAAATTTAAGCCAAAAAACCGATTAGTGAATTCTGAGCCTAGAGAAGATACCAGCTTTGGGATGATTTAATTAATGTAGTGTTTTGAGCCTTTTCAAAACATTCTTGGGCAAAAATTGACACTGTTCATAAGTAATCTTGCGTGGATCCCCAAAGGATCAGTTGATGTGAAAATAAGGGCAGTAATCTTCTGATCTTACCACCAAATCTGGATTAACTGTAGGCTCAACAGTTAAGTCCTTAAATTCAACCAGTTGTTAAGAAACTTCGAAATATTAGACTATGAATGGTTCCTCCTTATTTCTAACTTTAAGAAGAGCCATTTTCCCTATAATCCTCCTGACAACTTTTTACCCCCTTATTCCTTATTTCCTTGGGAAAGACCTATGATTAAATTTTATTTAGAGGAGAAATACTATTTGACCTTTCTCTTTCTTCTTTTTTGGAGCAGGTGGTCATGAGAAACCTTGTATTCTGCTCTGTTGAATTTTACTGGCAATGTTCTGGCATCTCATAGAGAGCCTTGCCCTGGTCCCATATTGTCTGTGAGAGGAAAGGGAGGAACTGATTTCAGTCTACAGTTCATTATTATTAAGACTTTACTTGCACAAAGAGAAAAATCACTTAGCAGTCATATTTGGGTCTCCATATGCCTTACTCTTTCTTTATCATGTTTTTCAATAACTTCAGAATTTGGATAGAGAAAATACATTTTATTTATCAGACTTTCTCCAATATGCAGACTATTTTCTTTGATTTGTTCTTCTTTTAAATTATCTCTTTTTCTAATCAATTTGTGCAAATATTGATAAACCTGTACTTTTCATTACTTTTGTCAAGTAGGTTTCAAATGAAGTTTCACATTTGACTTTCCAGAACAATTCCATTATTGCATATGAAATTTGTCTATCACATTTATATTATCCCTTAGATTGCTTTTTTCATAATTCTTATATGAAATTATATCTCACATCTGTTTACATGTTTAACATTTATCTCACTCAATGAAATGTAAGATCAGTGAGGGAGGGGAGTGTTTTTTATTTGTATTTGTAATCCTACCACTTAGTGTAATACCTGATACATGATAGGGAAATCTAAAAACATCTGTTGGTGGTTGATTAGTTTTATCTTCCATATTAAAATTATATATATATATATATATATATATATATATATATATATATACATAAATTTTCTCAAGGAGCAGCAATATATACTATAAATATATAAATATATATTATATATATTCAAATTATATATATATACACACATACATATATATACATAAATTTTCTCAAAAAACAGCAATATATATTAACCAACCAGTAATCTATGACAGTACATGGCATAAAAAATTTTTGTTGGACCAATGAGATAGCCTTTCAGAAGTTTGATATGCCAAAGAAGGAAAATAAATAGCAAAAGAATGCAAATTTGAAAAATGCTATGAAGTAGAGAAATCTCTGAGGTGTCATGGAAAGCTAAAATTATATGTTAAGGGAATACTGTCAGAGGAAGTAATGAAGCATTGAAAAAAGCAGTACAGGTTAGAGGAGGACAATTCCATTCCTCAACAAAGAATAGATCCCAAAAAATGTTAGGTTGAGTGAAAGAAGCTGGATCCAAAGAATATCTATTATATTTTCTGTTTATATGAAATTCTAGATCAAGCAAAACTAAATTTGGAAAAATACAGCTGATTAATTAAAAACAAAGGTACAATAAATAAATCATTCATTCAAGAAATATTTATTGCATGCTAGCTATATGCCAGATACTTTTACTGAGTTATAACAAAAAAAAGGAAAAACTCTCTCTCCTTGTATATCTTACATTCAAGAGTGGAAATAAAGTGAAAAATAAAATAAAACAGAGCTTATCAAAGCAACATGTGCCAGGTGTTACAGAGTCACAAACAGAAGGGCATGTTAGGAAGAACTCTTTGAGAACAATAACTTTGAGGAAGGAAAGGAAGAAAAAAGAGCTATACTTACAAGGAAGAGGATATTCTAGGTAAAAGGAAGAGCAAATGCAACATCTCTGAGGCAAGTAAATACTTAGATTGTTGGAGGAATAGTAATGAAGCCAGTGTAATTGGAGGGGTCTGAACAAGGAGAGAAGTAATAAACAAAGGGTTATTTAATAAACAAGGTCAGAATGAGGAAGCTATGGGAGGGGAAACAGATCCTACAGTGTCTTGTGTCTGGGATTACATATATATATATAAATAAAATTGGATTTTTTTACTATAAAATACCTTAAGAAGCACTTCAGGTATTCTGAATTTAAGTTATTTACCAGAACACGTATTAATGATATTGTTGCCGAAACAGTGATTTGCCTACTCATTTCCTCAGCAATGTCACTGTGGAAGAAAGACTTTTTTTTAATTATTGTTTTGAAATCAAATTTATATATATTTTCTTTTATGGTTAGTGTTTTCTGCATCTTGATAAATAAATCATTGCCTACTCTAAGGTTGCAAAGATATTCTTTCTGTTTCTTCCAGAAGCATTATATTGTAGCTTTTCTCTTTAGGGTTATTATGTATTTCAAATTAATTTTTGTGTACATGTGACATATGGATTGAGGTACATTTTTTCCCCCTAATGGAGTCAGTTTTTCTATCATTAGTTTTAGTAGACTTTCTTTTTCCTGTAGACTTGCTTTGGCAACTTAGTTGAAAACCAATTTACCATGTACATGTAAGTGTATTTCTCAAATCTCTGTTCTGCTCTGTTGATTGCTTTGTCTATCTTTACATCTATACCACAATATCTTGATTAGTGAAGATTTATAGTAACCTTTTAAATATAGTATTGTTATTACTCAATTAGTGCCTCTTTTTAAATTCTAATTTGACTAAAATTTAACCATTCATCTGAATTTTTGAATCAGCTTATTAATTTTTACAAAACAGAAGCCTCTAAGACTTTGACTGCAGTTGTATTAAATTTATGAAATGATTTGCTGATAATTTGCATCTTAAATCATTTTGAGCTTTTGATTTCATAAATATAGTATGCATCTCCATTTTTTGGAGTTTTATATATTTAAAAATGAATTATAGTTGTAAATGTATAGATTTTGCATACTGTGTCACCTGTTTTCCAATGGCTGCAAGCAATATTTCATATATTTTTTCCAGTTTTACAATATTCTAAATGAGAGGGCATGCCTAGTACCAGTGAATCCATCATCTCTAGAATCAGTGCCCCTTTTCTGGATTTTCACATTAAATTTGGCTTTTCATCCATTTTTCTTTTTTTCATTTATATCTGTATTTATTTTACTTCTGTTAGACAGCAACTTTTTATCTTTCATATATTACTTAATGTATTACATCCAAACCCTGTTCACTTCTCAGTTTCTTTATAGCTTATCTTATGTAAAATCAATATCTACCTCAAAGACAATGTCGTTGATAATTTGTTGGAACCCTAGTCCAGCTCCCCAGAACTAGCAGAAGTTTGAGTTGAAGCGCTGAGACCTGCATGGCCTTTATATACTATAAGCCACAACCAAACCTCATAATAAAATTTGTGTAGGGCAAGGACCTGGGACAAGCACCACGGTTAACTTTTCCTGTCTATGATGAAAAATGCTGAGATATAAACAGTATAGTAAGAACAGAAAGGGTTCCATCTTAAAGCTAAGATTCTATTTTAAAAATCGGGAAGTTAGAAAGTAAGATTCCTAACATATTCTTTAGCAAACAGACAATGACTCAACCCACTTGGGGCAGGGTGGGCGGTCATGATTGGTATGTTCCCAGAGGGAAGCAGCTCTGCTGGAGAGGAATTGACCAATTTCTTGTATTAAGAATTACCTGGAGGACTGATAATAGAATAAACTAATGTCTCTTACTGGAGATAAGCATTTTGAGACCACTTTACAAGTCTATATCCCCTGGCCCTTTGAAAAATCCTTTAAAGGAGGAACCCCCAGCCTTTTAGCACACCTCCTCTCTGAGGACACCTGCACTTTTTCTCTCTTTTAGTGGGTAACTTTAAATACAGCTTTCTCACTCCTCAACTTACTGCATTTTGTCTTTTTCCTATTTCATTCTATTTCCAAGTCTCCATTTTACCCCTGATAAATAGGGGGAATCTGCTGAGGGCTCACATTTGGGCCTGCAAGTTCCCGTCGCCTGGGTGACTCAGACAGAGCTGCAGCTGCAGGAGCCTGCCTGAAAACCTCCTTTCTTTTGGGAAGTTCTCAGAACACAATCTCACTCTGTCTTGTGCTCGGCAACTCCCCAAATGCCAGGGTGGTAGAGGCTAGTCCCCACGCAGTGCAGATCCAAGTGGTCACAAGACACCAAGTGACCCTGGCTTTAAGAGATGGCAAGAGAATCTGCCCTATACCAAGAAAATGTTTAACAAACTTTCCCTTTGAACCTCTAAATTTTCCTGCTCTCAGCTGCCTGCAAGGCTGCTGCTATTCATTTCTACTCTCATTCTAATGAGTTCCTTCCTTATCTACATTCTTCTGACCTGCATGAGAAATCTTTCTTGTTCAGAGTTAAGAACCCTCTCCTGCCCAGGTTGAGATTTCACCTGGTACACAGGGAGAGACCTCCCAGATGCAGCTGCCCGGCAACAAAATTACACATAATAGTGCTCAAGATCTGACCCCATAGAACTTCAAACTCCATGATATAATGATATTTCCATTTCTTGACTTTTTATATCTTCCTATTTTTCCAAAGTCAAGAACACATATTGAAATTTATCTAGATTTAATCCACATAGTAAATATATATGTGTTTTCTGAATTGATTAATATGTATTTTTCAATATAAAGTGTTGAATGAATGAAAAACATACCCTAAACCCCAAATCCTTTCTAATATTGTAATTGAAATTCATTGGATATATACTAGTTTTTTTCTCATTTTAACATTATGTCCTATAAATCATCAAAAGAAAGTAGAAATAAGTCAGTTTCATGAGAACTGACATGTTTTTCTTCCATTCCAAGAAGACAAAATACTTCCAAAATATCTATATCAGTTGTACATATGGATCTCCCTTTTTCTCTTCATAAGTAGGGCTCACTAAACCAATGTGACAAGGGATAGATTTTTGCATAGCTGGTTTTGGCTTGACCAGTTTTCCATCAACTTATTCTATATACAGCAACCTAAACAGCAAATTCTGTGCTATATTCATGACCCCTTCGTCTGAGCATTATTCTGAAGTAACCATAGCAACAATTTGATGGATCAGAAAATGGATAGTGGGATCAAGATAGTCTCTGAAAAACTGAGGTAACACTTGTCAGATTCCTTCCCCCATTTCTTGAAATCTTGCGCAAGTGTGGCTGTGTTAAACTCTAGTTATATACCCATTTATATCAATAAGAACAAATTATTTAAACAACTTAAAATGATGGTTTCTCATTTGGAAAAATATTATATTGATAGAGACAATGTTCATATTCATCAAAAGCTGAAAATACAAAGGTCTTTATATAAAGGCTGAGCAGTAGTGAGTGACACAAATGAAATTTATCTTGAAGAACTTTTTAAGGGTTTTACATGTTATTGATAAATTTAAGAACACAAATACTAGCAGAGAGAAATATTATATAAAATATGAAGTGATTTGCAGCAAAATAAAGGCAATTAAGTTGGAACAACCCATCTTAAAAAATTACATTGAAAAGAATCACTGATAAAACAAATATCAAGAACTAGATATGCTTGGGTAAGACTTTGAGAATGATGCTGCCTTATCTTAGTCAAGGACAATCTCTTAAGGAGGACATATGGACAGTACAAAGTGAAGTCTCCATGATATGACTTATATTCGAAAAATGTACCAGATAAAAATGAAGAATTAAGTAGGGCATAATTAGCACTAGGTCTTTAAAAAACTAAGTAAATATAACAAATGTATTTCTCTGTATTTATCTCTATTTTTCTCTGCTTCCTTGTTTTCTCATGCTTATTCTTTATCTCATTATTTTGCTATTTCTTTATTGCTCTTTCTTTTTATTTTTTCTAATACTTACAAATATGTAAGCTGGGGTAAAAATTTATATATATGCCAGTGTGCTTTTGAGTGAATGGTAACAAGTCTATAGTCACCTGAATTTCATTTTGCTATTTATTCTATGATTGTCCCTTTCCATATCAATTTACATTTTGGGTGCTAAAATCAAATTTGTATTTTTAGTATACTGCATTTGAAATCTATTTGTTTCCCATATTTATGCCTAGGTCCTCGTTGTAATGTCCTTATATTGGAGAATAAGAATAGGAGTACATGGCAATGAAAACCTTGGAGTACATTTTTGCTTTTAAGTTTTTATTTTATTATTTAATCCTGGAAATTTTCACTATATTTGGCATCATTTGTGAAAATTTATGAGAGATTTCTGCACTGGAGAGATAGTTAAAGATTCCATAGAAATCCCCTACCTCATGTTTAATATTTAAAGTCATCAGCACAGAGGTTCTTAACTTTGTATTCATGGATCACTAAGGTGTCCATGGAAGGTCTATTTTCAATAAACCCTTCGAAATTTTAAAGCATTTTTTTTTCTGAAGAGAATTGTTTTATCAGATTCCATAAGCTTATGCCAAAATATCTAAGAATCACTTCTCTAGTAACACCTTCCACCAGGTCTTCAGAATCAAACAAGTTATCAGCTCTTTATAAAGAATTTTAAATTATTCTTGTTATAATGAATATGGCTAAGTATTACAAAATGCTGCTGCAAATTTTTGCAGAGTGTCTTCTTATGGTGATTTGTCTCATTTTCTAAGCTAAAAGGCAAAAACTTGTTCCATATGACCAGGTTACATGAGAGCTAGACTTGGAGCAGATTTAATTTACTGTCATAGGCAGGAGTACAGATGAACAGAACTAAAGAATAGAATCCAGAGATGGCTAAATCTTGAATCACAGAAGTGTTTAAAAACCAGGAAACTAAATCTGCAAGTTTACCCATGTATGGATTTAATTGTAAATACAGATGGTGTGCAGCTGAAACCACAGAATTTGATGGAAGTCAGTTGTAGAATATGATGTGGTCATGTAACTGGGGAACACAGTTAACAAAAAGTGATTAAATAATAAATGGTGAGGCACAGGAAAACAAGGGGGTGAGGAGATGAGAAGAATACTCCTGCAGAGAGTCCTCAACTACAAAAAAATATTTATATTGTGCTTATAGCTTAACATATGGCCTTGCCAACAGCATTTAAATGGCAGGTGAGAAAGCTACTTTTTAAAAATAGTTGGTACATGACATAATAATAGGATATACAATAGAGCAAAATGAAATTGTAAGGCAAGGTGGGCAAAGAAAACAAACGTATTTAGAGAAAATGATCCTAATGAGAATTGGCAGTAGCTCTCTGGACAGCATAGGAAAAGTTACTTTTTTTGAAGGCAAAGCAAGAGAGAAAAGTTGTGAATTCTTAGGGAAAAAATACATTCTCTTCACTTGGCAATGCTAGAAGGATTATTTGAGGCAAAGCCAGAAGTTAAGAGCTGGCTAAGGAGCCTGTGATGTCTTCATGGCCCATAAATCCTCAGAAGGCAGCAACTATAGCAGATCACAGTATAAGCACCAGACCAACAAGCAGGCATTGGTATAAAGATAGCTGCTCTTCTGGGATGTAATAGAAAAGATTTTCAGCCCATTACTAAGATCCATTGCCCGCTTTGCAGAAAGGAAAGGAAGAGGGAAAATGCGCTGATGAAAAACTGCCAGCACCAGCCTTAGAGAAGTCCAGGGTCAGTTTACTTACTGGAATACTGAACAGAAGGGGACTTTTAAATCTGAATCAAAAGCAGCACACACCCTAAAGTTCCACAGCTGGGTGAGAAGATTCAGCGTTGCAAAGGCTATAATGGCCCAGAAAATTGCTGTATCTTTATGTGCAAGCATAGTTAGTGTTCCACTTTGGGTGAAAAACAGTGTTTTACAGCTCATTACATTTCTTTATATTCCATTTTTATTGGGAAATAATTGACATACATCACTACATAAGTTTAAGGTATGCCGCATGATGGTTTGATTTACATATACTGTGAAATGATTACCCCAATAGATTCAGCTAACATCCATCTTCTCATACAGATACAATAAAAAGAAAAAACTTTCTCCTTGTGATGAGAACTTAGGATTTACTTTCTTAACAACTTTCTTATATATCCTATAGCAATGTTAGCTGAAGCCATCATGTACATATAGTGCGTATAGCCTAGTACTTATTTATCTTGTAACTAGAACTTTGTACCTTTTGATCACCTTCCTCCAATCCTCCCTTCTCATTAAATGTCTTAATAAAAATTTGTAGTGCCTTGTTATCCTGTATTTCAGATATTCCAAGATTCACTGAGGGAGAAACTACCATGCAGCAACATCCTAAAATTTTAATTTCCTAGAGAAACTCATGAAAGCTAGTTAAAGATTTTCTTAAGAGAGATGTCCTTCTATAGTGTATGGTTTAAATATTCTATTAACTATAACAAATATTTTATTAGTGAGAATGAAGTTTTAAAAAGAAAGATATTTTAAATATTAGGAATAAGTTTTCAAGAAATTGCCTAATTAATTAGTTAAATGTATAAATGGGTAGCATAATATGTCCTTACAGAGGGAAATATGGATGTAACATATTTGAAATATCAATTTACACGTTCCTTTTTCTATTAAAAATTGCAAGTGACTTTTGCTTGAATAAAATATTTTACCTTTGCTAAACCACTATCTTGAACTATGATGAACTCTGGTTGTGGGATGATTTTCGCTATAGTGCGATTAGCCTATGTTATTGCTTATATTCTTGTGGTATTTCAAATAGAATTCCTTACATAACATCTAATACTTAAACAACTTATCCTGGATATTCTACAGCTTTCATATGTGGAACCCACTGGAAGGGACTGCAATTTACATTTTGTCTAAATCAAATTTCATTTGCATTTCTACTCCTTAAACCAATTCCTTCTTATCTTCACTTTACCATCACCCCATATATTGTCTTGTATCCAAAAATGTAAATATTGACATATTGATTTCCTAATCCTATGAAAAGTCTGCTAATATGCTGACTTAATGATAAATTATTAATACAGTCCTAAAGTTAGCCTTACAGAGAAAAACTGTCCACTGACTACTGCAAAAGAAAATAATTAAAACAAGCTAGTCCTAAATAAACAGGAGTGAGTTGGGTAAAGCTACTGTTATCAAAGATTCGATGTACATCACTACTAGTCAGGAATTAATGCAAGATCTCAGAAGGTCCCAGAGTCTCAAGTTACTATATAGGTCCTATATTCTAGTAGCTCAAGGAATGAAAAATTATTAAATGGAATATGTATGATTTTACAAAAATCCAAAAATACAACTTTATAATTGTAGGCAGTCTCTGAGTGCATTTTTTTTACTTAAAAGGTCCTGTTTATACAAATGGATTAATAATATAAAAGAAACCTAAAATACCTTGAAGATCTATTAATGCATCCCTTTATTTCAGATGATACGCAGCTAGTTCCAAATCAAGGGTTAAACATATTTTCTAACTTTACTATAGTATTTTTTTCTAGTTTGTCATCCTGTTTTCATTATCTTTTATTGCAATATGTTAACTGATCCCTTTAAAAAATTTTTATGACTTAACACTATCTTAAAAAGAGGAATTTAATTGGTACTACCACAGGTAAGTTCAAAGATGTTTTATCAAATAGTAACCATGATCATATGACTTGAACCTCTATATACCTCTTGCCCCTTTCCTAAAGCCATGTTATCTCTTCACATTCAATGTCCACTTGCCAATTGAAGCAGATTTTATAAAAAAGAAATCTAACTTGTGGCAGTTTCCTTTTCTTCTTCCTGATTTCAGTGTGCTTATTTTACATCATGCAATCTAGTGCCACTTGTAAGTACATGAAAAGAAAATCAAAAATAAAAGTAAGTAAACATCCCTGGAGAACTAGGAAGGTTCTTTGTAGAAAAACAGCCTGTTTTCTTCTGAGTGAGATTGGGAGGAAAGTTCACATTAAATGAGGTAGAGGCAATGATCCTCAGTTGTGGCTGGGAAAGGGGGCAATGTAGAAAAGAAGGGACTTGCCACTAGTACAAATTAGTTATTAAACTCCAGAATTTCTGTTTTGTGTGTGATAGGCTAAAGGTGACTTAAAACTAGATAACAGACAAGCATTATGACACATATCTTATAAAAAGTAGGATAATTTTTAAATGGAGACCCTTGGCCAGTAGAGCAGTTTGAAAGATGGTTCTGTGAAAAACATCAAGTGATTGAAAGTTTTGGTTAATCTGAAGTAAAAATGGCCTAAGAATATTGGGGAAGAGGTAGTGATTTCATGTTTAAAAAACCACAGAGTTTATACTAATAATCCTTTGTATTAAAAACTGTTTGCCATGAGTTAAAGAAGGCCAGTGGTAATGGGAAAAAGCAGTAGTTTGCCTAATAGGTTACGGTTTTTGTTAAAGGATTTTTGCAAGGGTTCCACAAAATAACATGGGAAATATATTTGGCAGAAGCTTAAAATATTTGAAAATTGGGGGAAATTACTCACTGAGATTTTCTTTTCTAAGAAGGGAAAAACATAGAAAGTGGGAGTTCTCATGTTTTCATTTGGAGATCTGGGATTGTTATTATCATGGTGTGTAGTAGATTTTAAGAGGGACCCAATAATCCTTTTCTCTTGGTGTTCACATTCATGTAAAATAACCTCCCTTTGTGGGTTGAATCTGTGAACTGCTTCTAATCAACGAAACTTGGTAAATATTAGTTCCATATTTTGTAAGATTTCATCTTGGGACACTCACTCTCTTTCTCATTCTGTCTTTGAAGAGGCTATGTTCAGTGACAGGACCTCTGTAGAGGTCCCTCATGGCCAGAAAATGTGGGTGGTCTCTAGAAACAGAATGGCCTGATAGCCAGCAAGGAGCCAGGGCTTTTAGTCATACAGCCACAAGAACATGAATTCTGTCAACACCTTAGTGAGCTTGGTAGTACATTCATAACCAAGAGAGTCTCCAGATGAGAACTGAACCCGTACCAACATCTTGATTCCAACCTTGCCTAGAAACCAGTTAAGCCACACCTAGATCCCTGACTCAGCCAAACTCTGAGATAATAGATACGGGTTGTTTTAAGATGCTAAATTTGTTCTAATTTGTTACTTAGCATAGAAAATGGATGCATTATGAAAGAACAATGGAAAAGAATGGAAATGTGTGTAGCTGCAAAATGGGAATTATTATACCCTGAACTGTGCAAGTTTATTCTTATCATCTAATTCTGTAAAACAATTCCATAGGGCAAATTTTTTTATTTTGTAAATGGGAATATTTAGGCACAGAGATAGTAATAAAATTTCCTAACTTACCTAACACAGAGGGAAAAGTCAAATCCTATTTATCCCATCTGTGCCATGTCATGGTTCTCTCTCAACATGGACCTTTATAATTCACCCTCCCCTTCTGCCCTGGCTAATATTTGTTTATTCTCAAGGCTCAATTCAAGTATTATCTGTAGTAGGAAACCTTCTCGTTATCCCTTAGTCTTATTTATTTCATATTCATTTATGTATCAATTCATTCTTTTAACAATGTTAATCATGAATTGTGGGTAATATTGCAATATTTCTAGAATCTCTCACTTGGCCTTAGTGCATCTCCACATCAGGAGGTATTTCCAAGGGGTGGAGAGAAGTAGTCTATCTACATATCAGTAGGTGATTACAAGGGAGGTTGAAAATGAGTGCACACCTAAACCAGTGAGGTTTGGTGGGGCCTTTATAGCCAGGTCACAAGAGACATGGGCAAACAGGAGTGGATGACTTCTTGTAAGCAATAAATGGGTTTCTCCCACTTTATTCTTCCCTTTGACTGATTTCAGCTTCAAAGGTTTATTTTTCCTGGGCTGGGAACACTTTTTCCACCCAGAGTTACATCTGGCGGTAGTTGGCAGGACCTCTGAACCCAAAATCTGTCTTCATGGGTGATGCTTGTGTGGGCTTCCCCTAGAGATGGTGGGGAGATACCTTGAGACACCCCTGTGGATGGTGGGGAGGCCCTGGTGGCTGCCTGCAGGGGTGACCACCCTGTGGATGGTGACTTCACCTGGGAACCCCCCATCTGTGGTGCTTCCACTTGGGGAGGCCCAAGTGGGGAATTGGTCTAGGGTAAAGCACCTCCTAAATGGGTGGGCTGTTCTGCAGAATTGAGAAGGGTGAAGACACCAGAAGCTGTGGAATTAACCCTCCACAAGATAGGAGACTGCTTAGAGAACCTGAGTGGCTGTGTGGCAGCCAGGATTGTGGGATTTTTGTTTCTCAAGATATTGGAAAGAGCTATTGAGGAGAAAGACACACTTGGCATAGCTTGGAGGAGCTGAGAAATCACCTATGGGATGCCCTTAAGAAAGAGAGACAGTTATTGAGAAGACAGGTTGCGTACCTGGAAAATACGTTAGCAGCAGTGAGGGGTGAGGCAGCAGGAGAATCTGTGTTGCAGGAGGCTGTTGTGGGGTGGGGGTGTGTGGAGAAGCGGTGCTTTCAGCCTTGAGATGGTATTGGAGATGTTGAGAGAGGATGAGGGGTTGGGGCCAAGTGCTGAGGCCACCACCCAAGGCACCAGCCTCTCCTGTATTAAAGGCCTGCCTGGTTGTAATTAAGAAAATAAAAACACAACAACCACAGGCTCCTCAGTGGGAGGAGCCGCCCCAACCCCTGGTTGTGGAGCACGCCATGCTCCACCCCTATACCCAGGATGAGGTGGTGGACATGAACATTCAGTTTTGGCAGAAGCCATCAGAACCTTTGCCCACATGGCTTTTGTGTCTCTGGGATATGGGGGTGGAAAACATTGTTATGTCGGGTTCTGAAATGGGAGGACTGGCTTCTCTGATGACACACTCTTCCCTCTGGCAGTGTTTGCAAAGTGCCCGTCACACCTCAGAGAATAAGGCACTTATGGGATGGCTGACAGCAGCCATCAGGGCAGTTTGGCCTAATCAGGGTGATTTACCATACTTACCCACTAGCTGGAAAACATATGCAGAGCTCCAGGAGGTGTTACAGCAGTTGAGCATGAAAAATATCATCTATATTATGGAACTGCAGGGCCCCAGTTAAGAGTTGTTCACCTTAAGAATGAGAATCTGGTGCTCCATACAGTTCCCCCATCTCTAATTGGGTCCTTAGTGGCTATTCTTGCCCCTCACATGGGACAACCCATAAGTGAGGCTACTCGTACTTTAGCAGATCTGGGGGAGGTTGAAACAATAAGAGCACAGAAGGAAGTACAGGCTATGACTGAAAAGACAGGTGCAAAGGGCCCCGTGAAGGTCTTGAGGACCCAAATGTGGGTTAAATTGAAAAAGGTGGGGGTAGTGAAAAAAAACTTGGTGGGCTACCCTATAGGATTTTGTTAGAACTGTGGCACCAAGACGTGGTCGTGGACATTTTGACACATGAACCGGTGATGCTGGCCCTTCTGGCACCTTGGGGAAAAGGCCTGGAAGCTGGCCTCCTGTGTGTTCCTGGAGTAACAGTAGAATGGCCTCCAAAGATCATGATAGTGTACCCAAAACAGCCAGGAGGTAAGAGCAGCTTGAGGAGAAGTTTTGTTTTGCCTTTATGGCCAGTGCATGGCCCTATATATTGACTCATCTGTAACTCCCACAGGGAGGAGGGTGAAGGTCTGATATACTAGACCAGGACAAGATCCTATTTCTTCCCCTTTCCTGTCACAGGATCACTTCTTGCATGCATCCTACCTGATGGGCAAGATTTACCTATGCTGGTGTCATTAAAACATGTATCTTATCACCCTTAAAATTATTTTCTTCTATAGTCCCTGTAGCCTAGACCCATCCCCTAGCTGCAGCTACTGTGTGATAATGTTCTGAACTTCCTACCTGTTCATCTCCTGCCTGCCTGTGGAATGGGCAAACTATGGACTTAATCTGCATAGGACTTTGAACCTAGCTGAATCCTTTAGCTTAAGGATTACATGATTTTATTGCTGTTGTTATTATATGTTTTTGGTCTGGTTACAGTGTTCCAGTTGTCTCACACAAGGACTATTATGGAAGATGGGGAATGAGTAGATTGTGAGGCGAGATTTCTGGGGGGGTGGGCTGTGGGTAAAATTGTAATATTTCCAGAATCTCTTGCCTGGCCTTAGTACATCTCCATATCAAATGGTTTTTCCAAGGGGTGGAGAGAAGTAGTCCATCTCCATATCATTAGGTGACTACAAAAGGGTAGAAGCAAATGCACACCTGGACTGTAGAGGTTTGTTGCAGACTTGGCAATGGGTCATGAGAGACATAGGCAAACAGGAGTAGATGACTTCTTGTAAACAATAAATGGGTTTCTCCCACTTTTTTGTCCCTTTGACTGATTTTTGCCTTTAAAGGTTTGTTTGCCCTGTACTGGGAACACATTTCCACCCCCAACCCCCCCAGAGTTACATGAATTATCTGCCTTGTATCTTTAGTATTGATGGTAGTGGTGAATAAAATATTCAAGGTTCTTAATTTCATAAAGTTCATATCATAATGTGAAATATAGATAATACATAAAGTAGTTAACCTTTAGGAACTAAGTAAGAGATGCAAAAAAAAAAGATGACTGACAAATTATTTGTGCAGCTATTTTTTTAAGCAGTTATCAAAGATCTAAATGAAATGACTTTCAATTTTGATCTGAATGACAAAAGGAAGTCAGCTGTGAATTTTAGAATAAAGAGAAGTTCACATAGAAGAAACTGCTTATGCCAAGGTTCTATGGGGTGTGTTGAAGAATTTGAAAGAAAGCCATGGTTGTTGAATCATAGAGTTTAAGCAAAAAGGTGGTCATAAATGAAATTGGAGAATAAGGTAGGACCAAGATCCTGAAGGATCTTAACAATAGTGCTCATGTACACAGACACTGCCAAGACATCATAGCATTAAGAAGAAAACTTGACATGACAAGACACACTCAGTGGAGTCATAGAAATGAAGGACAATTTGAATGGATTAAGGAGTGGTAAATAATGACATGAGCACATGTAGATTATTATTGCAGACAATTCTTTCTTTAGATTTTTTTTGAAAGAAAGGAGAAAGGTACAGTAGAGGCAAATTGGATTAAGATTATATATGTATATCAATGAAAATTTTGTAGTAGTGAGAGAAAAAAATAATACTTATTTTGTAGCAGAAACAAGACATTTGGTAATAGAAAGGTCCTGAGAAGAGCAGAAGAAATGCAAAGCAGAACATAAGAGGAATAATCTTGATGTGATATTAGAGTACAGATATTAAGAAGGTGAAAATAGAGGAGGCAATATTGTCCTTGCATTTACCTCAGTTACAATATGTATCACTTTATGCTTATTTTCATTATAACTTTCCATTGTAACAATCAAAAGTTAAGTTTTATGACAGTAAAACTTAGATACTTCACCTACTAACTCATAAAGACTAAGACAATGTCTAACACAGTAACTTGATCTTTAAATAAATGAATAGATCTGAAATTAATATGTTCTTTTCACTGGTATAAATGGACTCTGGAAAACTAGAATGGAACTTTTACTGTTTTTCTTGTTTGTTCCATTTAAATTTCTTTACTTCATTTTTATTAAAGGGAAATAACATTCTGCTTGGAAAAAGATTACTTTCAGAACTATAGCAAATAAATTATTCTGATCTTGTCAGAGTTTTATTATTCCCAGGCAGAAAGCAGTGAAAAAAAAAGTCACATTTCTATTATGTTATTAAATTTTTTTAACTCACTATAAGGTTGCCTTCTCTATGTCTCCCCTAAACTCAGCATCATGCTTCCAGATAGCTTATAATATATCACTTGTTCTTCATTACACACATAAGAAGCATGTGTATTAATGTTTACTGTCTATTATTATATGGATATAATTCCAAAGCCTCAAGTATTTTTAAGTGGCTTCCAAATTTCCAAGACTGGTAAATTGCTGAATCAGAATTTCTGTTATTGAATTCAATTCTCTTTATATTATGCCCTTAAGATAATTTGCATATGAGTATCTATATGTCTTTTTATATCTCTTTATGCAGGTAGGATAAAGAGGGACTCAAATGGTAAATTTTTAAATATTATTGATAACAACTTCTTAGATTCCATGAAATAAGCATATATGCCTAGAGTCCCTTTTAATCAATTTATTCTAAAGGTCAGTATGTTGACAATATATATTTTTGTTCAATATTTATATCTTGTTGAATTGTATCCAGAAAATATTTAGAAACTTCTCAACAACTTTGAGATGTGTTGAACTTTATAACAATAAAGAAAACACTCAAAATTAAATATTAAGAAAGGTTTAGAGGTTTTTTTAAAGAGTGAAATGTCCTTTGTGTAAAAAATTTTCTCTCCTGGACTTTCCCATACTTGACCCAAACACCTTAACACCCTCTTTTCTTGATTAATAGATTTCACATTTTATCAAGAAAGTATAATCTATGATATAGAAACATTTTTACCTTATAATAAGAAATTATAAGCTGAAATATATCCATACCCATATTCTTTTTCAACTCTGTTATATTTGATGCTGTGTTTCTCCTATTACCAAAATCCAATTTCATATGCCATGACTGATTGGCCTACTGCTCTAGTCCTTAATATATAAATATTTAAATCTGGTAAAAACATATGAAATGACTGTTTTCAGACTTTGGCTGATAGATTCTGCAAGACTGTGGTCATTAAAAGAAAGGAAAACAAAATTAATGCAACATTGTACCAAATTTCTGTTTGAGATAATATTCTGGATGACAGCATGGGCATTCAGAGCCTAAGCAGAGTACAGAGGAGCTGGGCAGGCAGAGATCAAAGGTCTGAAGCAGCTAAAATTCTGGACAGAACTTAAGGAAGGAGGAAGCTATGAAAAGAGGCTCCGGAAGTTTGCATGGACTCCTTGTAAGTCTGTGGTTGAATATAAAGTTGAACAGAGCAAGACTCCATAAAACCTGGCAGAAAAAGGTAAAGGGAAACTTATCAGAATAGAGAGTTGAGAAATTGCACAGAACACTATAATTTCTAATTAGGCAGGGTACAGAAATCTCTTTAAAGACCACAGTTGACACGCCAGGAAAGATTTAAGAATAGGGATCCTAGTTATACAGTAGATGCTACTCTGGACCAGCACTAATAATGCTTAAAACATAACTCAAGAGGATCAATTTGAGCTAACATTAAAAACCGTAAGGAGAAACCCCATCAGCTGATTTTTCAGCAGAAACTTTACAGACTAGAAGGGAGTGCATGATATATTCAAAGTGCTAAAAGGAAAACCTACAATCAAGAATACTGTACCAAGCAAGGTTATCATACAGAATTAAAGGAGAGTTAAAGAGTTTCCCGAGTTCATCAACTCTAAATTTGCCTACCAAGAATTGTTAAAGGGACTTATATAGAAAACATAAGGCAGAAAATAGAAATAAGGTTTATGAAAGAAAAAAACACTCACTGGTTAAAGAAACCATGTAGTATAGGTAGTGGATCAACCACTTATAAGGCTAGTATGGAGGCTAAAAGACAATAATAGTAAAACCAGCTATACAATAACCAGTTAAGGGATACACAAAATTAAAAGGTATAAAATATGACATGAAAAATATAAAACATTTGGGGTGAGAATTGCTTTTCTAATGTGTTCAAACTTAAGTAACTATCATTTAAAAATAGATGTCTATATACATAGGCTGTTATATATGAACCTTATGATAACCACAAACTAAAAAACTCTGATACACAAAAAAATAAGGAGGAAGGAACCCCAACAAAACACTGAAGAAAGTCATCAAATCACAAGCAAGCAACAGCAAAAAGGAAAAGAGAAAAATTACAAAATCAACCAAACAAGCAATTAAAAAAATGGCAATAAGTACACATGTATTAATGTAACTGGACAGAATGTTCCAATCAAAGACATACATAGGGTGACTGAATGGATAAAAAAACAAGATGCATCTCTAATGTACTTACAAGAGACTTGCGTGAGAACTAAAGACACACACAGACTGAAAGTGAAGGGACAGGGAAATAGTCCATGAAAAAGGAAACAAAAGAAAGCTGGGTATTAATAATTGTATCAGACAAAATTGACTTTAAAACAAAGAATGTAACAAGAAACAAAGAAAAGCATTACATAATGATAAAGGGATCAATACAACAAGAGGACACAATTATAAATACCTATGCACCCAACCTAGGAGTGATCTATATAAAGCAAATATTAACAGGCATAAAGGGTGAAATTGACAGTAATATAGTAACAGTAGGGGCCTTACAACACCCCCATCAATATAATTTACCATGTTAACAGTATAAAGTAGAAAATATTTGGGTCATTTTGATAGATAAATAAAATGGATTTGGAAGAGCAATCTTCAAAATTACTCCCAGTTAGGGAAAAGATTTGGACATGTGTACTTTCACATGAAATAGTCATTAGATGTAGTCTGCTTCAGCGAGAGGGTGTGATTTTGAGGAAGGTTCCTGGCAGTACTCATAACCTGCTCTTTCAGCAGCTGAGGGAATTAAAGCCTGAAGGAGGTTCCGGGTGTCTCCACAGAGATTCCATCACAGTCTCCTGCTTGCAGTGCAGAGTTACTTGCTTGGCACAGGTTCTAGAAGCAACTGTTCTTGAGGCCACCACTGATATTTATTCTCTCCTTCTTCTTACCCATTCCAGGTTCCCTTCACTTTCAGCTACTACATCCATTGGTACCAGAGGTTTACTTGGTGGAGTGACTCAGAAATTTGCCCTTCAGGGATCCAAATCCCTGGACATTAATGTTGTGTTGCCTCATATTATTGCTCTATATTTCTAGTCTACCTGCATCTTTTCATTGCCTCAAACACATCAAGTTCTTTCATATATCAAGGTCTTGGTGCATAATTTTTCTTTTTCTATTTCAATCTTCCTCTACTTCTTTGCTTGGCTGACCAGAATTTTCTCCTTCTCAGATCTCTTTCTTCAGACCTTGGCTTGTCACATTCTCACTTTTTCCCTGCCCACTCTTGCTGGGCAATGCCCTCACCCCTGAACAGCTATCCTCTATGACAGCATTCATTTTGTTTATGTAATTTATCATGGTCATTCTATACTTTTTAGTTCCTGATTGTCTCTCTACTCTAATAGACTGAGTTTCATGCAAACTTAGATTGCATCTGCTTTGTTGTTGTTTTTTGTTTTGTTTGTGTAAGTCAGTATTTGCCTGGCAGAACACAGTAGACTTTTATTATATATTTCATGAATATTTATTCATTTTAATAAATTTTTATTAATTTTCAAAAATAAATCATAGAAAGTTTTGTCCTCATAGAAATCTCTGCACTGTGCATACCATATATCCCAAACATGGGCACATTTGCTTTTCCAGATAAATAATTTTTAGGCATATAAGCAAGACTGAATTCCTGTGAATATTTCCGTACTCTTACTGTGAGTACAGAGCAGAAATGTAGCCATCAAAAGTAGTATCAAAGTTTAATGCAATCAGAATTTCAGTTATGAAACACTGTACCTATCACAGGAACATCAAGCAGTTTACAGAATGATGAAAGGTAAAATATAGATAATAACTATTATATCACAAAGTGACAGAACCTTGTGTGAATCTACTGTCAAAGCCAGTATACTCACAGAATAAATATGCATTGCCTATATTGCAAGAGTAGACTAAACATTTTTAGTGGGCTAAATTTTATAAGTGATTTGGGTATCTACAAACAAAAAAGCGTCACACGTATTTTATAAATATACATGAATCTATAAATAAAGTAGCTAAAGACATATGTAACACCCAGGTCTATTGCAGCAGGAGGGAAAGGAAGGCTGCATTGGATTGTTATTGTGAGGGCAGTGGTAATAATCATCTGTTCCTGTCATACTAACAGTTGCCTTCATTTAAGATTTGCAGAAAATATTATTTGTTGCAGATAAATTGGTTGATTGCTAATCACCCCCATATTTCAAATAAGTAATTTTTTATCCTTCCAGTTAAATTTAGATTAGCTATTTCTATCAGGAAAGCATAGTAGTGGCTATTACTTTCCAAGTTGGGAAATCCAATAAAAAAATACTCTTTTAAAAAATATTATTTCAATGTGTTTATAGTTTTGAAACAAAATAATATTTTCACATATATCCAGAGGATGGGTGAATATGAAGTCAATGCATGTAAATAATTAACTTGATTAGAGAAATTACCGTTAGTGTGCAGAAACACACAAATACATACACATATACATATCTTCTATTTAGCATTTAAGTTCTAATGTGTATAGACATCTAGGACACTCGTTTCCTTTACTTTCATTTCCTCTTTTATCTCTCTCTCTCTCTCCCCTATCTGTTTAATCTTTTTTATGGTTATCTACTCTTTAAAAAATTTGAACTGAATCAGGAAATTATCTAACAATTTAAAATGAACCAGAAAATGAGATAGATATACAGCTAATATCATGCAGTTTTATTAAGATCACTGAAATAGAAGAATCTCTATTTTTTTATTTATTGTAATTCTGTTAATAATATACTCAAAATATCTAATAAGCAGTCTATGCACAAATCAGAATTTAGTCATGTTTTACAATTTAAAATTAAAGAAAAGTGAGTCATATTTATATAGCCTATAAGTACATAATCTCAGTCAAGGAAATAATTTAAAAAATTAGAAAAATTTAAGAAATGTTTATCATTTCAAAATATTACACTAAGATATGGAATATTATTTTCCTGTATTATTTTTTTTTATTAATCTACAATTACATGTGCAATATTATGATAATTAAACTACCCCCTTCATCAGGTCCCCCCCAACAACCCCATTACAGTCACTGTCTATCAGCTTAGTGAGATGCTATAGAATCACTACTTGTCTTCTCTGAGTTGTACAGCCCTCCCCATGCCCCCCCAACATTACATCTGCTAATCATAATGCCCCTTTTTCCCTCTTATCCCTCCCTTCCCACCCATCTTCCCCACTCACTTTCCCTTTGGCAACTACTAGTCCATTCTTGAGTTCTGTGAGTCTGCTGCTGTTTTGTTCCCTCAGTTTTTTTCTTTGTTCTTATACTCCACATATGAGTGAAATCATTTGATACTTGTCTTTTTCAGCTTGGCTTATTTGACAGTGCATAATGCTCTCTAGCTCCATCCATGTTGTTGCAAATGGTAGGATTTGTTTTCTTCTTATGGCTAAATAATATTCCATTGTTTATATGCACCACATCTTCTTTAGCCATTCATCTACTGATGGACACTTAGGTTGCTTCCATTCCTTGGCTATTGTAAATAGTGCTGCGATAAACATACGGTGCATCTGTCTTTTTCAAACTGGGCTGCTGCATTCTTAGGGTAAATTCCTAAGAGTGGAATTCCTGGGTCAAATGGTATTGCTATTTTGAGGTTTTTGAGGAACCTCCATACTGCTTTACACAATGGTTGAAATAATTTGCATTCCCACCAGCAGTGTAAGAGGGTTACCTTTTCTCCACATCCTTGCCAACATTTGTTGTTGTTTCTGTTTTAGATGTTGGCCATCCTCACTGGTGTGAGGTGATATCTCATGGTGGTTTTAATCTGCATTTCTCTGATGATTAGCGATGTGGAGCATCTTTTCATGTGCCTGTTGGCCATCTGAATTTCTTCTTTAGAGAAGTGTCTATTGATGTCCTCTGCCCATTTCTTAATTGGATTATTTGCTTTTTGTTTGTTAAGGTGCATGAGTTCTTTATATATTTTGGATGTCAACCCCTTATCGGATACGTAATTTATGAATATATTCTCCCATACTGTAGGATCTCTTTTTGTTCTACTGATGGTGTCCTTTGCTGTACAGAAGCTTTTCAGCTTGATATAGTCCCACTTGTTCATTTTTGTTTTTGTTTCCCTTGTCCGGGGAGATATGTTCATGAAGAAGTCGCTCATGTTTATGTCCAAGAGATTTTTGCCTATGTTTTTTCTAAGAGTTTTATGGTTTCATGACTTACATTCAGGTCTTTGATCCACCTTGAGTTTACCTTTATGTATGGGGTTAGACTGTAGTCCAGTTTTATTCTCATACATGTAGCTGTCCAGTTTTTCCAACACCAGCTGCTGAAGAGGCTGTCATCTCCCCATTGTATATTCAAGGCTCCTTTATCAAATATTAATTGACTGTATATGCTTGGGTTAATGTTTGAATTTTCTATTCTGTTCCACTGGTCTGTGGGTCTGTTTTTGTGCCAATACCAAATTGTCTTGATTACTGTGGCTTTGTAGTAGAGCTTGAAGTCAGGGAGCGTAATTCCCCGTTTTATTCCTCCTTCTCAGGATTGCTTTGGCTATTCGGGGGCTTTTGTGGTTCCATATGAATTTTAGAATTATTTCTTCCAGTTCATTGAAGAAAGCTGTTGGTAGTTTCACAGGGATTGCATTGAATCTGTAGACTGCTTTAGATAGTACA
Source organism: Smutsia gigantea (assembly GCA_032199065.1). Lineage (NCBI taxonomy): Eukaryota > Metazoa > Chordata > Mammalia > Pholidota > Manidae > Smutsia > Smutsia gigantea. Next base: position 44,608 of record JAVSCE010010524.1, on the reverse strand, counting down.
GCCATTTTGACAATCTTTATTCTTCCTAGCCAAGAGCATGGGATGCATTTCCATTTGTTAGTGTCCTCTTTAATTTCTCTTAGGAGTGTCTTGTAGTTTTCAGAGTACAGGTCTTTCACTTCTGTCTTTAGGTTTATTCCTAGGTATTTTATTCTTTTTGATGCAATTGTGAATGGAATTGTTTTTCTGATTTCTCTTTCTGTTAGTTCATTGTTAGTGTATAGGAAAGCAACAGATTTCTGTGTGTTAATTTTGTATCCTGCAACTTTGCTGAATTCAGATATTAGTTCTAGTAGTTTTGGAGTGGAGTCTTTAGGGTTTTTTATGTACAGTATCATGTCATCTGCAAATAGTGACAATTTGACTTCTTCTTTACCAATCTGGATGCCTTGTATGTCTTTGCTTTGTCTGATTGCTGTGACTAGGACCTCCAGTACTATGTTGAATAACAGTGGAGAGAGTGGGCATCCCTGTCTTGTTCCCGATCTTAGATGAAAAGCTTTCAGCTTCTCGCCTGTTAAGTATGATGTTAGCTGTGGGTTTGTCATATATGGCCTTTATGATGTTGAGGTACTTGCCGTCTATACCCATTTTGTTGAGAGTTTTAATCATGAATGGATGCTGAATTTTGTCAAATGCTTTTTCAGCATCTATGGAGATGATCATGTGGCTTTTGTTCTTCTTTTTGTTGATGTGGTGGATGATGTGGATGGATTTTCAAATGTTGTATCATCCTTGCATCCCTGGGATGAATCCCACTTGATCATGGTGTATGATCCTCTTGATATATTTTTGAATTCGGTTTGCTAATATCTTGTTGAGCATTTTTGCATCTACGTTCATCAGGGATATTGATCTGTAATTTTCTTTTTTGGTGAGGTCTTTGCCCGGTTTTGGTATTAAAGTGATGCTGGCTTCATTGAATGAGTTTGGAAGTTTTCCCTCCTCTTCTATTTTTTGAAAAACTTTAAGGGGAATGGGTTTTATTTCTTCTCTATATGTCTGGTATAATTCAGAGGTGAATCCATCTCGTCCAGGGGTTTTGTTCTTGGGTAGTTTTTTGATTACCAATTCAGTTTCCTTGCTGGTGATTGGTCTGTTTAGTTTTTCTGTTTTTTGCTTGGTCAGTCTTGGAAGGTTGTATTTTTCTAAGAAGTTGGCCATTTCTTGTATGTTTTCCAGCTTGTTAGCATATAGATTCTCATAATATTCTCTTATAATTCTTTGTATTTCTGGGGTCCGTCATTATTTTTCCTTTCTCATTTCTAATTCTGTTTATGTGTGTAGATTCTCTTTTTCTCTTAATGAGTCTGGCTAAGGGTTTATCTATTTTGTTTTTTTTTCAAAGAACCAGCTCTTAGTTTCATTGATTTTTTCTATTGTTTTATTCTTCTCAATTTTATTTATTTCTTCTCTGATCTTTATTATGGCCCTCCTTCTGGTCACTTTGGGTCTCATTTGTTCTTCTTTTTCCAATTTCAGTAATTGTGTCTTTAGACTATTCATTTGGAAATGTTCTTCCTTCTTTAAATAGGCCTGGATTGCAGTATACTTTCCTCTTAGAACTGCCTTTGCTGCTTCCCATGGAATTTGTGGCTTTGTGTTGTTTTTGTCATTAGTCTCCATATATTCTTTGATTTCTGTTTTGATTTGGTTGTTAGCCCATTGATTAATTAGGAGAATGTTGTTAAGTCTCCACGTGTTTGTGAGCCTTTTTGTTTTCTTTCTAAAATTTATTTCTAGTTTTATACCTTTGTGATCTGAGAAGTTGGTTGGTAGGATTTCAATATTTTTGAATTTACTGAGGTTCTTTTTCTGGCCTAGTATGTGGTCTATTCTGGAAAATGTTCTATGTGCACTTGAGAAGAATGTGTATCCTGTTGCTTTTGGGTGCAGAGTTCTGTAGATGTCTGTTATGTCCATCAGTTCTAGTGTGTTGTTCAGTGCCTCTGTGTCTTTACTTATTTTCTGTCTCGTTGATTTGTCCTTTGGAGTGAGTGGTGTGTTGTGGTCTCCTATAATGAATGCATTGCTGTCTCTTTCCTCCTTTAATTCTGTTAGTATTTGTTTCACATATGCTGGTGCTCCTGTGTTGGGTGCATATATATTTATAATGGTTATAGCCTCTCGTTTGACTGACCCCTTTATCATTATGTAATGTCCTTCCTTATCTCTTGCTACTTTCTTCGTTTTGAAGTCTATTTTGTCTGATACAAGTACTGCAACACCTGCTTTTTTCTCCTTGTTGTTTGCAGGAAATATATTTTTCCATCCCTTCACTTTTAGTCTGTGTATGTCTTTGGGTTTAAAGTGAGCCTCTTGAAGGCAGCATATAGATGGGTCTTGTTTTTTTATCCATTCAGTGACTCTGTGTATTTTGACTGGTGCATTCAGTCCATTTACATTTAGGGTGATTATGGATAGGTATGTACTTATTGGCATTGCAGGCTTCAGATTCGTGCTTACCAGAGGTTCAAGGTTAACTTCCCTACTATCTAACAGTCTAACAACTAACTTAATATGCTATTACAAACAAAATCTAAAGGTTCTTTTTTTTTTATTTGTTTGTTTACTCCCTCCTTTTTCTTTCTATTGCATTCTTTATATATTAAGTATCATATTCTGTACTGTTTGTCTATCCCTTGATTGACTTTGGGGATAGTTAATTTAATTTTGCATTTTCTCAGTAATTAGCTGTTCTATTTTCTTTACTGTGGTTTTATTACCTCTGGTGACAGCTATTAATCTGTAGGAACACTTCCATCTATAGCAGTCCCTCCAAAATGCACTGTAGAGATGGTTTGTGGGAGGCAAATTCTCTCAGCTTTTGCTTCTCTGGGAATTGTTTAATCCCTCCTTCAAATTTAAATGATAATCTTGCCGGATAAAGTAATCTTGGTTCAAGGCCCTTCTGCTTCATTGCATTAAGTACATCATGCCCTCCCTTCTGGCCTGTAAGGTTTCTGCTGAGAAGTCTGATGATAGCCTGATGGGTTTTCCCTTGTATGTGATCCTATTTCTCTCTCTGGCTGCTTTTAGTAGTCTGTCTTTATCCTTGATCTTTGCCATTTTGATTACTATATGTCTTGCTGTTGTCTTCCTTGGGTCCCTTGTGTTGGGAGATCTGCTCACCTCCATGGCATGGGAGACTATCTCCTTCCCCAGATTGGAGAAGTTTTCAGCAATCACCTCCTCAAAGACACTTTCTATCCCTTTTTCTCTCTCTTCTTCCTCTGGTACCCCTGTAATGCAAATATTGATCCGTTTGGATTGGTCACACAGTTCTCTCAATTTTCTTTCATTCCTAGAGATCCTTTTTTCTCTCTGTGCCTCAGCTTCTTTGTATTCCTCTTCTCTAGTTTCTATTTCATTTATTGTCTCCTCCACCATGTGCAATCTGCTTTTAATACCGTCCATTGTGTTCTTCAATGATTGGATCTCTGACCGGAATTCATTCCTGAGTTCTTGAATATCTTTCCGTTCCTCCATGAGCATGTTAATGATTTTTATTTTGAACTCCCTTTCAGGGAGACTCATAAGGTCCATATCATTTAAATCTTTCTCAGGAGTTGTGTTCATAATTTTACTCTGGATCAGGTTCCTTTGGCATTTCATATTTGTGTATGGTGCCCTCTAGTGCCCAGAAGCTCTACTCTCTGGAGCTGCTCAGCCGCTGAAGCAATGCGGGGATTGTAGGGGAGTGGTATTGGTGCCTCCGGGGAGGAAAGGGCTGTTTGCTGGTTCCTGGCTGGTATGCCTGCCTCCACTGCCTGAACTAGTGGGCTGAGCACACAGGTATAAGCCTCTGTGCTTTGCGTTTTTAGTTGCTGTGGACAGATCTTCCCTCTGGCTGGCCTAACACCAGGGAAGGATTTCCCGGTTTGCAAGCCCGGTGGGGCTGGTCATAAGAAAGGCGCAGAAGTCTGCCTTTCACAGAAGGGGTTCTTGGAGCTGTGTGGGCAGCCAGGGAGCTGGGGCACCTGAAGATCGTGAAAGCTCCCAACCTGCTGGGCAGAGTGCACCCGGACAATTTTGTCTGCCTGTCCTTTCTCTGAGCAGTAAGCTGCCTGCGTGCAATCCTTGCCCCTTTAGCAGCCCTCTTACTAAGGGCTTCTTTGTTAGGAAGTCTCTCAGACTGCCCGCCTTTCTTTTGTCCCCAAGCAGCTGGGTATGGATCCCTGCTTTCACAAGCAGCTGGATTCTAGTCTCTCATGGAATTCTGCCTGTCTTAGCTTTCCAACCCCATTATTACCAGAGTATCATGCAAGCACCATGAAATGTAGGTTTGTGCTCCCACAGCAGATCTCCAGAGTTAGGTATTCAGCAGTCCCACATCTCCAGTCCCTCCCTGCTCCATTCCTGTTCCTCCTGTTGGTGAGCTAGGGTTGGAGAAGGGCTTGGATCCTACAGGACCACAGCTTTAGTATGTTACCCTTCTCTGTGAGGACTGCTCTTGTCTCCAGGTGTGCAGTTTGTTGCCATCCTGTTTCCCGTTGCTCTTTCAAGAGTAGTTGTAGTAGCTGTATTTTCATATTATATGAGGTTTTAGGAGGAAGCCTCTGTCTCACCTCTCACGCTGCCATCTTTCTTTTATGGTTCCTCCTGTATTGTTTTTTCTTGCATTTTAAAGTACATCTAAATTTTTATTCTTCATTCAAATAAAATGAACACAATTAGTGAAAAATAAATTTATTTGACAGTACCAAAACCTCATTAGGTAGACTGAATTATTACCTTTAGTTCTTCATCCTTCTAACTATGATCTTTAACATGTAACATTGCAGTTCCTTCTACACAGGCAGAGTAGAACTTTTTTCCACCTTGATTTTGGGCTTCGCTATGTGATTTGCTTTGCTAAATGGATTATTACTGGATGTAACATAGCAGAGACTTAACAAGTGCTAGTGCAACTGGACTCTTCCACTTGTGTTTCTGTCATAGCTGCAAGAAACCTTCCCTCATATATCAGCTGCATCTTCAGCCTAAGCCTGCAAATGATCTCTTGTGGAACTTAGCCTGCATAACTGAATCACTGACAAGCAGCATAGAATACAGCTGCCTCAGCTATGATGGCCTAAAGCAGATCTGCTCTTGACAACCAGAACTTAGAGAGTGAAAGAAGTGTGTTTTGTTTGTCATGGGCTGAATTGTGTCCTCTAAAAATATCTTGAAGTCTTACCTTCTCTTACCTATTAGGTAAATGTGACCCTAGTTGGAAATAGCATATTTGCAGATGATCAAGTCAAGATGAGGCCATTAGGGTGGGTCCTAATCCAATATGACTGTGTCTTTATTAACAGAAGGAATTTGGACACAGAGAGAATACCAAGTGATGATGTCGGGTCATGGTAATGCATCAAAAAACAACCCTGTCTTTTTCTCAGACTTTTAGTCTCCAGAACTGTTAGACAATAAATTTAGGTTAAGCTACCCAGTCTGTGGAAATTTACTCAGCAGCCCTAGCAAAGGGGTATATTGTTGAATTTGAGATTTTGCAGTGATTAGTACTATAGCTATAACTGACTTTTACACCTTATTTCTATTTATATAAGTAGAAGGTTTTTTTCCTTTGAGAAAATTAGAAAATGACAGGAACTATAAAGAAGAATGAAAAATGTCTTCCATAATGTCATTATACAGAGCCCCTTTTCCAGCCTGTTTTCAATCAACATATAGGTTTAAATCATGGATACATGTGTATCTGTCATCTTTCTACCATCTCTCTAACTTTTGGATTTTTTTTATATCTTTATTATTAATTATATAACTGATCCACTTTTTGTCTTGCATTAGAATATATATGTTTTACATTATATTCTCAAGTCTTCATAAATAAAAATTTAACAATGCCCAGTGTTTATTTTATTGTAAAGAACAATTCTAGTCATCACCAATACCAGTATTTTTAAAATCCAAATTACTAGTAATACATCCTTTGGTGGTGATGGTTAAAATTCAGGCAACAGAGAAACAAAGATCCAAATATTGAGCAAACTAAATTCCATAATAGCCTCCTGATACATAGATTAGAACATCTTTAATAATTGAATTATCATAATTGCTCCCATATATTCAAGAGTCTGTGAAAATTAGCAAAAGAGACCACAATTTGCCACCTCAGAAAATTTGGAAGAAATTAAAGCAGACTCTGTACAAACACAATGAGACTTTCTGGAAATTTCATTGAGATTAATAACGTAGCATCAACTCCCCAAGGGCATAGGGCCAGGACAATACTATTTTACTTAAATTCTGATTAAAATTGCCTGAATTAGGATTTCTATCACATGCGAGTAACAAAAAATAGAATAAAGTAGTTGGAGGTTTATTTTTCTCCATAAATTGAAGCCTGGAGATAATTGATTTCAGGCATTGATTCACTGTTAACATCCTTGCAATTCTCTTGGCATTTCCCTTATACTCCACATTTTATTGTTTAAAAATAATCTGAGATTCAAATATCTGAGGAGGATAATAATAAAAGAGACTAGGTAGCAAATGACTCATTTATCAATTTTATTCCAGACGAGGAAAAGCTTTCTGCCAAATAGTTAGCAGATATAAACTTGCATTTCATACCCTGAACATTATCACATGGTCAACTCTAAAAATGAAAATCTGTGAGTTAGAATTTAGCCTCTAGAGAAATGAGTTTATAGGATGAGTTTATTACAGTGTAGATAGCCAAGATCATCATCGTAGCTTTTGCCAAATTATTTGGACAGGATTGGAATACTTGAAAAAACTGCATATTCTTAGTGGAATGTAACACAAGTGTTGTAGAAACATCCAGATAGAAAATCAGTCTGGTAGCAACAATGTTAGTATTTGCACCTTCTGTGGCAATAGTAACAGAAGTGAAATTAGGTAGTCATAGTGGCATAGGTGATATACGTGACTAGTGAAACAACAGGGTGTGTCAAGCAATCAAGGAAAGAAGGATAAGCCAGTGGGTTTAGGATACCAGGACTGTATTGATCAAAATTCAAAGTTAATCATCGTTAAAACTGTACCACATCCTAGCTTTTCATGCCCTTTTCTTTCTCTGATCCTCTGCAGTCTTCCCACCATTCTCCACCATATCAACAAGATGATTATGTTCACAAATCAAACCATACCTATTGAGTTGAAATAAATGTGAGATAAGGCCAGCTACTTCCACTTCCTGTGGTAGGCAAACTGTTAACTCTTCCCAAGTGAATCCCTTTCTACTATTTTGTTCTTTGATTTTATCCATGGTGAGTTTTGTAATACTAATATTATCTAATATTGGTATTTATTACAATCTCTCTAAACATGCTGTTTAATAATTGAGGTTTTTTATTGTATAATAATCACTATAAATGTCTTACTACCAAGCCCAACATATTTATTAGCTAAATCATCTTATTTTTTAACGCATTTGCTCTGTTAACCATATTCAAAGTTATCAGTTTCATTATTGAAGATATAGAATACAACTTATTATAAAAATAATCCAGTCACAATCTGGTAAGCAATCTGATTTTTTCTATGAAGCATTTTCTCCCTATCAACCTACATTATATTAGTTAATTATAGTTTCTCATGAAAAATAATAATAGCTAGCATTTATGTAGTGGCCACTATGCAAGATGCTCTATGTATATATTAATATAAGCAATATGAAACTTCCTGTAATTTGAAATTTAAAAATACAATTTGTAAAAGCATCCCCCAAAATAAAACACACAGGTGTAAACCTAACACAATATGTAATGTAAATGTATGTGGAAAAGTACAAAACATATGAAAAATCAAAGATCCATATATAGAGAAAAAATACTGTCATGGATTTGATCCAATATTATTAAGATGTCAATACTTCCTCATATCATCTATATATCCAAAGCAATCCTAAATAAAATCATAGCAAGCTATTTTAAAGATATTGCCAAACAGATTTTAAAACTTATATGAAAAGGCAAAGAAACTAGAATGGCAACAAAATACAGAAGAAGAATGATGATGAAGAAGGGGAGAATAAGAAGGGGAAGGAGAATGGGAAGGGGAAAGAGAAGAAAGTTTGATGACTTAAACTATCTGATATCACAACTTACTCTATAGCTATAGTAGTCAAGAGAGCATGCTATTAGAGAAAAAAGAGACACAAAAATAAGTAGAACAAAATAGTCCACAAGTAGACCTACACAAATACAGTTAACTGATCTTTGACAAAGGAGCAAAGAACAGATAAGAAGAAAGGATATCTTTCCAACAAATGACATTGGAACAAGGAAATGCTCCTTGCAAAGGAAAAACCATCTAGACATAGACCAAACACTTTTCACAAAAAATTAACTAGAAATGGAACATAGACTTAATATAAAATACAAAACTATAAAATATCCTGAAGAAAACTTGGGAGAAAATATCATTACTTTGATTTGGTGATGAGTTTTTAAATGCAAAATCAACAGCATGATTCATAAAAGAAAAAAAATGAAGTTGGACTTTAATAAAATTAAAAATGTCTTTTCTGTGAAAGATATTGTTAATAAAATGAAAAAAGCAGTCACACTGAGACAAAGTATTTTTAAAACACATATGGATAGAAGACACATACTATGTAGAGAAAGCTGACAACTCCACAATACACAAATACTCCAATTAAAAAATGGACAACAAAAGAGATTAAAAACACATGACAAAGAAGACATGGCAATGCTCAGAGGGAAATCTGTAGTTGTAGACACAAACATTAAAAAATAAGAAAAAAATCAAGCAATAACTTTAATTTACACCTTAAGAAACTAGGAAAAGAACAAACTAAACTCAAAGCTAGTGGAGTAAAAGAAGTAAGACAGATAAAAGTGGAAATAAACAAAATAGGAAATAGAAAAACAAACAGAGGGAAACAACAAAACCAAAAGTATCTTTTTTTTGAAAGATCAACAAAATTGGCAAAAACAAATTTGGTAGGTATACTGACCAAGAACAAAACACAAAACATTCAAATTATAGTCAGAATTAAAGTAGACATTACTAGAGAATTCAGAAAAATAAAAAGAATAAAAATGTAAGAAAGTACTATACACATTTTTACACCAACAAATTAGATCATCAAAACAGACTAGAGAAAACAAACAGAAAATTTGAATCAAACTATACAAAATAAAAATTGAATCAATATTAAAAAAACTCTAAACAAATAAAATGCTGGAAACCAGATGGTTTTACTAGTGAATTCTGGTAAATACTAATCCATTTGCAACTCCAGAGAAGGGGAAAAAATTGAAGGGGAAGTAAAAATTTCTTATTCTATGCAGCCAAAATTACCAAAGTAAATATCTGTTTTCAACACTTCTATTCAATATGGTACTAGAAGTTCTGCCCAGAACATGACAAGAAAAGCAAATAAACAAAATAAAACAAGAAGTAGAACTATCTCTATTTGTAGATAACATAATTTTATATAGAGAGAAAATATTAAATAATCCAAATTAATTTTTATAGCTAATAAATGAAATTATCAGCATTGTAAGATACAAGATCAACACTGAAATATCAATTGTATGTCCATATACTTGCGATGAACAACCCAAAAGGAAATTAAGAAAACAATTCCATTTACAATAGCACCAAAAATAATAAAATACTGGGAATTAGTTTAACCAAGTAGATGCATGACACTATGCTAAAAACTATAAAAAATTGCTAAAAGGAATTAAATTATGCATAAATGGAAGACAATCCATGTTCATGGACTGGAAGACAGTATTTTAAGATGGAAGTATTCACAAAAGCAATTCACAGATTCTTTAATGCAATCATTATCAAAATCCCTTTTTTTTCAGAAATGGAAAAACCAATCCTAAAATTTACATGGAGTTTCAAAAAACCTAGAATAGCATACATAATCTTGAAAAGACCAAAGTTGGAGAACTCATACTTTACAAAACCACAGTAAACAGCGCAGTACTGCCATAAGTTTAGTCATAGGGATTAATGAAATAGAATTGAAAGTCCAGAAATAATTGACCATATATCTGTGGTCACTTGACTTTTGACCATACGTGTGAAGACCAGCCATACAATGTTCTTGTTGACAAATGGTGCTATGACAACTGGATATTTACAGGTAAAACAATGAAGTTGGATCTTTAACTCAAAATTGCTCTAAGATCTAAATATAAGCTAATACTATAAAAATGTCAGAAGAAGACCTAGAAGTACCTCCCCAGGACCTTGGTTAGCAAGAGATTTTTAGAGAAACCAAACATAAAAGTAATAAAAGAAAAAAATAGATAAATTGCACTTCATCAAAATTTAAAACATGGTATATCAAAACACAGTATCAAGAAAGTGAAAAGACAACCCACAAAATAGGAGGCAATATTTACAAATTAAATATATGATGAGGGTGTAAGGACTGCTACAAGTCAACAGATGATAAACTGAAAGTCTAATGATTGAAAATGGGAAGAGGCCTGGAATAGACATTTCTTGTTAAAAAATATATATATTCTCATGGCCAAGAAGCATAAAAGAAGATGTACAATGTGTTTTATCATTAAAGAAATGCAAATCAAAACCACAATGAGATGCCACTTCATACCCCTAATTTGCACATAATAAAACAAAAGGAAAGTGTTAGCAGAGATGTGGAAAGTTTGGAACCTTTATACATTGCTGGTGGGAACATAAAATAGTACGCTTCCTGTGAAAAACCCCATATGGCAGTTCTCCAACAAATCAAAATGGAACTATTATATGAACCCACAAAATCCTCATCTGTATATATACCCTGAAGAATTAAAAAGAGGTGGTCAAACAAAAACTTGTACACAAATGTTCATAATAGCACTGTTCAAATAACCAGTGGGTGGAGATAAACACCTATCAGTGGATTGATGAATATCCAAAATGTGCTATATCCATGCAGAGAAATATTAGTCAGCCATAAAAATAGTGAAATATTACTACATGCTACACCATAGATGAACCATGAAAACATTGTGCTAAGGGAAAGAAGCCAGACAGAAAGACTGCATACTGTATAATTATATTTATGTGAAATATCCAAAATAGTTAAGTCTGTACAGACAGAAATCAGAGTAATGAGTAATGTTTGCCATGAACTATGGCAAGAGTAAATATGGAGTGATGCTTAACGGATGCAATACTTCTATTTGGGACAATGAAAAAGTTCTACAACTAGATAGTGGTGATAGTTACATAGCACTGTGAATATAGTTAATGCCACTGAATTGTACATTTTAAAATGATTAAAATGGAAAATTTTATGTTATGTGTAGTATGTCAAAATTATAACAAATCAAGACTGTTCTCAGAATCAAGAGTTTATAATACTCCACAGTGGTCAAGAAGAGGGGGAAGGAGAAAACTGATTTTAGAAAAATTGCAAGCTTTATTAAAAAAAAAGTGGGGGGCAGTTATCTTCTACTCTATTATTTTCTAAAAGGTATCTGGGATATGGGGTTATATGAGGAATTTAGATTAGATTTATATGTAACCAAGATTTCCACCCCTAAGGCAGGCAAACATTTTTAAATGTCTTTTACCTTCTTTCTCATTGCACCTTTCCACTGGCATTACTTTGCATCACATTAATGCAGCTTCTGGATTGTTAAGGGCACATACCATGCTTGCTGCAATATTTCATTCAAGAGGGTTTTGTTTTTCCTTCCTCATCAAAAAACTCCTTTGCCTTATATCATATTCCCTGAGGGCTCCACCCTTTGGAAAGAATTTTATAAGTCAACAAATGGAAACGTATTAGTGACTGAAAAATTCAATTGACAATACAATTCAGTGAACCCTTATTGGGTAGCCTCTCTGATTTAAAGTTCAAGTTTGGTTGAGAATATAAGTTAAATATGAAAGAGATACTGTAATAAAAAATAATGATCTAATAGTGTGGGAAACACATATATTAGGGAGAATAAAAAACATCACCCTAAATAAAAATAATGACAATAATATTTATTGAGTACTACTTTGTTCCAGAAATGGTGTTTAACATTTTAATCTATTATCTCTTATTTTCAAAATTAGAGAATGAATTATATCCTGGTATTATCTCCTTTCTACAGATAAGGAAATTCAAGGTCAAGGACTTTACATGATTTGCCCAAAGTGACTTATTTTGTTAAGTGGGAAGAATGGACTTTGAACCTAGAAATACCTAGTCTTAAAATCTCCTTTGAACGCATTATACTGTAGTACTGTGCTTAATTCATTTGATGTGCATATAGGAAATACAGTTACTTTTTATATGATTTCTTTTTGTATTTTAGTCTGGATTTTATTTTAAATCTCTATTCCATAAATTAGGAAATACAGTTTCAGTCAATTCAAGATGTTCTCTCTCTCTTTACTAGGATTGTTTCTGAATTCATGTTTCATGAGCTATGTATGTGTGAAGCAGAATATCATAGGCATTTAATCAGGGTGTTCATCTCTTTATTCTGCCACTGAATTTGATATCATTATTCTATTGCAAAATTTAATCTATGGTCTACACAGATCCCTGTTGTTCTCTCTTTATTCTCTCCAGACATTCCCTTGGATCCAGCTATCCTCTGTCATATTCAGAATCCAGTATTTGGGCTGTAGGAATCTCACATAGCTGTTTAGCATTATTCTTCACTTAATATTTTAAAAATAGCATCCCACTAGGTATTAAATACAAGTTTTTTAATCTGTTCAGCAACTTTGTATTTTTTGTATCTCTTCAGCAACCCTGTTAAGGAGAAAAACAAGAATTTTATATCTATTTTACAGATGAGAAAATTGAAGCTCTCCATATTATGTAACACTCTGATTGCTATGTGGCTAAAATTTAGTAGAATGAAGGAAATAATCCAAATTCTTCTATATTCCCAGTTTAGAACTTTGAAAGTAAAATGAAAGTATGCTGGAAATTCATCACAGAAAGAGATCATACTTGGTCAGAATGGTGAAGTGGATAGAGAATGCAATCATTAAAATAAGTTCAGAAGAGGCTTCACGGCAAAATTATAATTTGAAGTGGATAGTAAAGAACAAAAACCCTTTTAGATCAAAATGGTTGGGATAGTAAGTACGTGGGAGGAAAGAAGAACGTAGCTGTTAAAAAGGATAGAAAAGTATAGCACAAACCTTTCCAGGTTTGTTTTTTTCTTTTTACATTTAACGTAGATTTGTATTAGAGCATCTACTCTGTGAGCAAGTATGCTAATAAATGTAATCATGAGCTCCACTCCTCCCATCCAACTATTGTACACTTTATTTCATCATGAATTAGTGTTTTGCTTACACCTCATAATGAATATTTATTTTCATGGGACACTTCACTATTTAATTTAAAACTATTTAATTTAAAACCATGAATGATAACAATGCTCTATTATTTGTAGCATTGAAAAGAATATTTGGCTAAAAGGAAGCTTTCTGAAATACATAAATAGACATAGTGCTGAATACTTATGCAAGAAGAGACAGTGTTATTTATATTCTATGGTAGTAAGGCATCTCTGATAAAGTGAATTAAAGAACTGAAAAATTTTACAGAAAATTTAGATCATGTCTTAGGCATCCATTTTATTTTACATAAGTTGATTGATTTAATCTACATAACCCTATTAGTTAGGCATTGTTTTCCTTAAGCAGCAGGAAAACATGGTTCAAACTTAAGAACCTGTTAATAAATTAAGTTGGTTGGGAATTGAATGCAAGCCTTTTTGACTCCAAAGCCCTACAGTTCTCATTTACTATAGGATAGCAGATTTTCAAACATAGGGAATAGTTAAAAGAATGGAACAAATGAGCACAAATATGTACAACACTTTACATATTTATTAACATTTTATCCTACTTTTACAACTATCTAGAGAGGAATAATTTACATTAAAAATTCAACTATTTTAAATGAAGAGTTTAAAGTTTGACAAATATATGTAGTAATGTAAACACTATTAAAATGAAAATAAAGACTATACCCATCACCCTGAAAATTTGCCATGAGTTCTTTTGCAGTCCATCCTTCTGCCTCATGTCTGTCTTTGGCCAATACTTATCTGTTTTCTTTCCCTCTAATTTTACCATTTCTTAAATGACATATAAATGAATTGAGATCATATTTTATATTTTATATCAGTCTTCTTTCATTTAATATGTTTTGGAGTGTCAACCATTTTGTTCATTACATCTTATTCCTCAGTAGTATACCATTTTATGGATATACTAAACATTTTTACCCATTTGAAAAATTTTGGATGTTTGGGATTTTTCCAGTATTTAGCTAATATGAACAAAGCTATTATAGATAGTTGTTTATATGTCTTTGTGTAGGCATAAATTTTCATTCCTCCTGAGTAAGTACCTAGGAGTGATGTCATAGGATCAAAATATTGTATATATAACTCTGTAAGAAAATTCCAGTTTTCCAAAGTATCTATACTAGTCTGCATTCCCACCAGCAATGTATTAAAGTTCCACTAGATCAACATCTTCACTAAGACTTGAAACTGTCAGTTTTTTAAATTTTAGCCATTCTACTGGGTATGTAGAGGTGTTGCATTTCTTCAATGTATAATGATGATGCTGAGCATCTTTCCTGTGTTTATTTGCCATTGGTTTATGTTTGTTGATATGACATTTCAAAAATTGTTTATACTTTTTATTTATTTTTCTTACTATTATTCATTTGGAAGAGCACCTTTTAAAAAAATGTTTTGGACACAGTTCCGCTGCCAAATCTGTTTTTTTTTTAAAGAGTATCTGTTGAAGAATTGATTCTAATTTGGATGAAACCTGTAAACTATAATAGTCTGACTATATTTATAATGTTTGTAGATAGCTTTCATGTTCTACTCTCTCCCTGCCTTTTGCCCCACATATAGAAAACTGATAAGACATTCCAGGTTCTTCCTCATTTGGTGCTGACAGGAAGGTCAAACTAAGCAAGCCCCAGCCTGTGCACAAGAACCCTTGCCCTATGTCTTCCTCTTCACGAAAACACAACCTCAAAACCAGTCAGCCCTCCATGCTCTCAAATTTTGAACCTGCTCAGGAGCCTACCCTCATCTTCCCAGAAAGCCTCATTAAATTTTTTCATGCACATTTTGGTGCATATGTGATATCATCAGTCTTGACATCTGTATTAATTGTCTATTGTTTCTACAACAAATTACCACAAATTTTGTGATTAACACAACACAAATTTATTATCTTACAGTTCTGTGTGTTAAGTTTCATTGGATAAAATAAATATGTTGGCATTGCTTCCTTTATGGAGGATCTAAGAGAAAATTGATAGCTTTGACTTTTCCAGCTTCTAGACGCCCCTGCAGTCCTTAGCTGATGGCTCCTTCCTCCGTCTTCAGGCCAGCAGTATAGCATCTTCAAATCTCTTCAGATCTCTGACTGAATCTTCTACTTCTCTGTTCTAGTTTAAGAATTGTTATTACATTGGGACCATCCAGATAATGTATGATAATCTCCCTACTTTAAGGGCAGCTAATTAACAACATTAATGCCATTTGCACCTAACTTTTCTAACTCATGTAACATAATATATTCACAAATCACAGGGATTGGGTTGTGGACATCCTTGAGGGGTCATTATTCTGTCTGCCACAACATCTGAAACAAATTGCTTCCTCCATAAGTGAACACAACAAAATGCAAAGTTACAAAGATTTATTTAAAACAGTTTTCTTAATGAAATTTTTAAATTTTAGCTTTTGTATTTAGGTCTATTTTCCAGTTTCAGTTAATATTTTAAATATGGCTTAAGGTACTGATAGAGGTTCAATTGCATATGTATAATTTCCAAAATATAAATGTATTTATATAATTATATAATTTATATTTACTGTATATTATTATTTAATTATTTCAGCAGCAGTTGTTGAAAAGACTGTCCTTTCCCCACTGAAATGAGGATCTTCTGTTGGCATGTTTCCTAAAACTCAATTGACAGTACATGTGAGGATCTGTTATGGACTATATTCTGTACCATTGATTTATGTGTCTATCCTGACAACTCCACAATGTCTTCAGTACTATGAAATTTGGTCAGTCTTTAAATTGAGTAGTGTACTTCCAATAATTTTGTCATTCAAATTATTTTGACTATTTTTAGTCATTTTGAGTTTTTATATATATTCTAGAATCGACTTGTCAAATTCTATTTAAAAAACCTAATGGGAATTTGAAATATTAACTCAATAGATCAGTCTGGGAAGAACTGGCATCTTAACAATATCGAGTCTTCTGATTCATAAATATGATATATGTATCCATTTTAGATATTTCTTAATTTCTTTCAACATTTTGTAATTTTCAGGATACAAGTCTTACTCACCTTATGTTAAAATTATCTCTAAATATTTCTGGTTATTTTTTCACTCTATTACGCAAAGACATTTTCAATTTAATTTTAATTTTTTTTGTTGCTACAGAAAATTGATTTTGGCTTAAGGACCTTTTAGAGCGATCTTGGTATATTTTTGTATATAGCTTAGGATTTTCTGTGGATATTTATTGTTGGCTGAAACTAAACCTTTTAATTCTTTTGTGTCAGTTTTATAACTTTAATATCTTTTTCTTTATTATATTTACTATACTCATTGCATTCTGTACAGAATCGAAGAGGTAAAAGTATATATCTTTGACTCATTTCCAATCTTCAAAGAGACATACTCAGTTTTCACCACTAATTATATTGTTTGTGTATATTTCTCTTAAATGTGTTTTATCATATTGGGGAAGATCCTCAGAGATTCCTTGTTTTCTGAAAGCTTTTATTTCATTAACAGACTCAAAATTTTATACTTTTGTATCTAAGTTGATAATGTTGTTTTGTTATGTCTTTTGTTTTTTGATATAATGAATTCCGCTAAGATTTTTAAATCTGAACCAATCTTGAATTTCTGTCATAACCCCTTCTCAAACCACCCTTGACTTCTTCATGAGGTATTACAATTTCTCTATCCAGATGGTCCCAACTTATGATGTTTCTACTTACTATTTTTGACTTTATAATGGTGTGAAAGCAATATGCATTCAGTAGAAATAGTACCTCACATTTGAATTCTGATCTTTTCCTGGGCTAGTGACATGTAGTACAATATTCTCATGATGCAAGGCGGTGGCAGTGGGCCACAGCCCTGTCAGCCGTGTGATCACGAAGTTAAAGAACCAATACATCGACCTGTCTGTATTTTTTCAACCATTCAGTTTTGTTTTTTACTTTCAATACAATATTCAATAAATTACATGAGATATTATATACTCTATTATAAAACTGGCTTTGCGTTACTTGATTTTGAGCAACTATATGCTAATGTAAGTGATGTAAGTATTCTGAGCATGTTTAAGGTAGGCTAGGCTAACCTATGATATTCTGTAGGTTAGGTGTATTAAATACATTTTTGACTTAGGATATTTTCAACTTATGATGGGTTTATTAGGATAGAATCTCATTGTAAGCTGAAGAAGACCTGTATTACTGACTTCAATTTGCTAACATTATGTGAAGGATTTTTTCTGGTCTATTTTAAAGCATATTCAGTTATAATTTGCTTTATTATATTATTGATTACTTCTGGTATTAGTATAAGGGTAATGTGAGCTTCTTAAATAACTTGGCATGTATCTCTCCCACTTCTATTTTCTTCAACAAGTTGTGTAGAGGTGATATTTGTCCCTTTAATGCGTCATGGGATTTAAATGCATGTCCATTTAATACGTGGTGAAGCCTATTGGGCCAGGAGTTTTCTTTGTGGGAAGATGTTTACTGCAAACTCAAAATACTTTTTAGCTATCTATTTCTTCCTGAGTGAGAATTGTATATTTTAAAGTATTTTCCATTTCATTTAATTTTTAAGACTGATTAGTATAGAGTTTCTCATAATATTCTCGTGTTATCCACTTAATTTCAGTAGAATTTGTAATGTCCCCTTTCTCATTTCTGATATTATAGTTTGTGACTTCTGTATTTCTTGATAAGAGTTGGTGAGAAATTTTACTATTTCCAAAAATATATTTTGCTTTGATTCATTTTTCTCTATTAATAATTTTCCTATTTCTTATTTCATTAATTCTTACTTTTGCTTCAATTTTCCCTCTTTTTTCTGACTGCATTTACTTTGCTCATCTTTTTCTAGTCCCTTAAGTTGAAAGTTGAGACCACTGGTTTCAATCCTTTCTTTCTAATAAGGATTTAAACCAGGTATTTCTCTCTAAACACGCAATCTACATATTTTGATATGTTGTACTTTTATTTGTATTCAGTAAAAAAAATTTCTATTTTCCCTACTGATATCATTCCAATTTCCTAATATTTTACCATTTTCCAAGTTTTTCTAGTTTAATTTTGCTATGATCAGAGTATGTGATTTACACTATTTTTATTCAAATTTAGTAAAGTGTTAATTTCACACCTTCAGTGACTGTCCTTTTCTCATTTGAAATCAGAATGTATTTTCTGCTGTTGCTGTTTGGAATGTTTTATAATGTCAGCTAGGTCAGGTTAGTAGGTAATATTTTTTCAATCTTCTACATCCTACTGATTTTTCGTCTACTTGTTTCTATCAGTTACAAAAAGAGGAGTGACAAAAATCTCAAACTGTAAATGTGCATTTGCCTATTTCTTCTCTTAGTTCTATCAATTTTTATATTTTCATTCATATTGAAGCTTCATTATTAAATGCATATGCATTTAGAATTGTGTCTTCTGGATGAATTATCTATTTGTAGTGACTTTCTTAATAGAATTACTTAGGTCTCAGTTTTTTAAAAATCAAATCTTAAAATATTAGAGTGTTTATACTATTGATACTCAATGCCATCATTGATAGAACAGGATTTTAAATATGTCATCTATATTTGTTTTCTTTCTGTCCCATTTGTTTATATTTTTTTCCTCTTATTTAGAACTGTTTTAAATTGATTGAGTTATTTTTGTGTTTCTGTTTTATCTACAATATTGACTAGTTAGCTACACATTTTAATATATTTTAGGTCAATTTAGGATTACAATATACATCTTAACTTATTACAGACTACCTTCAATTATTATTACACCTCTTCATACATAATATAAGAAGTCTAAAAGAGTATACTTTTATCTCTTCCCTCCATGTACAATGCTATATTAGTCACATATTTTATTCTACCTATATCATAAATCTACCATGCATTGTTACTATTATTATTACATAGTTATCATTTAAGGAGATTAAAATAAAGAAAATTAAATTTATTATATTTACCCCAATTTTTCCCTCTTAATATGATCTTCATTTTTTTATGCATTCATATTTCCATCTGCCATTCTATTATTTCTATTTAAAGAGTTCCATTAACATTTGTTTTGGTGTAAGAGTGCTGGTGATTAATTCTTATCTCTCTCTTTTAATATCTTGATTTTGCTTTCATTTGTCAAAGAGTTTTGTAGGCTATAAGAACTCTAAAATAATATTTTTTTCCTTTGAGTACTTTAAAGATGTCTCTCACTGACATCTGATTTAGAGTTTTTGACAAGAAACTTCATTTCACTATATGCAATATTTCTTTTTTTCTTTGCATTCAGTATTTTCTCATTATGTTTGTTTTTCAGCAGCAGTTGACAAATTTTGTGGCTATATTTTTTTTTGTTTGGGTTTTTTGTTATTTTCCTATGTTCGGTTTTCTGAGCTTCTTCAATCTGGTGTTTTAAATCTTTCATTCAAGTTGGAAAATTCTTATACATTGTGTCTTTCAATATCTCTTTTTACCCTTTCACTGTTTTCTTTCAGTGACAGCAATTATAGACATTTTAGACTGTTTGATATGAGACAATGTTGTTTTCTGTCCCCCTGACCCCCTCCCACTTTTTGTTTTTTGTGTTTCCATTTATAAAGGAAAAGTAGTGGCCCATGCAAATAATATTTATGTCCAGAAATAGACCCTTCTCTCCTTCTATTAGGCCATTAGCGTGATGAGTTGAATCTATATGCTCTAGGTAGGATTCACTTTATTGTTGTTGTGGTTACCTCAGTGTATGAAAACCTTCAAACATTTTCAGCTCTGGACTGCTGCTCTTCCCTCGTGCTGAGTGGAGGCTGAAGTGATGGAGGGTTTTCAACAGGTTGTGAATACCTGAAAAAAATAGAGAGGATCTTTTTCTAAACTCTTTCTCTATCCCAAACAATAAAATAAACCTTTCATTTTATCTCACTGAAAGGTTCTCAGAGGAAGTGGTATGAGGTGGGGACTTTTCTGTTCTTCTCCAGCTTCAGTCTTCATCAATTCTTATGCCCCTGAGCTGCAGTGGTGGGATTTCTCAATATTCCTGTACCAACCTCGGTCTAGAACACAGGTAGGTGCCATGGCCTTTCCTCAGTGACTGCAGACCTCTGCATTGCAATAGCATGGAATCTTGGACAAAAGCAGTTGTCTTACTATCCTCTAGTGGCAGATAATTTTCTCAGTGTTAATTAAATTAAGAGTATGACTAGTGGCTGAAGTTGCTACTCTTTCGGCAGCAGTTGCTCTTTGCTTAGAGCAGGGGTGGAAGGGTTTTATGCCCCTCCCCACAATGATAGACAGTTTGCTTCATATTAGAAAGGAATTTGGTACATGGGTAAGGTTTGTGCCTGTCATCCAGTGGCAGACATTCATCACCCTGAATTCAAACAGGGTCCAGAGTGTGGATGAAGCCCACTAGAAACTCTAGACCTAGCCTAAAATGTTGGAATTACTGAATGCCTGTGGCACTAAAGGGGGATAGAACATATCTGTCATATATCTAATATTTCTAGTGGGTTTCCAATAGAAGCTTATTGAAAAGAACTTGTCCATGAGTTAGAGATTCCTTTTTGTCTGGGTCTCCCAAGGATTTTAAGCTGTCACAATAGCCAACATGTAGCTTATAAGAATTTGCTACAATTTCAGGGTTTTTCTTTTTTCCTACTGCTTTTATAGTTTCCACTTCTTTCTCTTACTCTCTGCCAAAACCAAGACATTTTGTATGTCTCCATCTCTCCTCAGAAGGACTTGGTACTCTCAGATATTAAGTCCATTTGGTTACTGTCATCCTTAGCTCTCAGATAGGCTCAAATATACCAAAACTGTAGATTATTCAATTTTTTTGTTTGTTTTAGTGTATGGCATTCTTTCCAACTTTGTTCATTTTAAGTGGAAATGCAACACAACAAACTACTATTTAAAGTTCCTTTTAGTGTTAACATTTGGGTCCACATACAGAAGAATAATCATGCAAATCAAAGTTTTGACAGAGTTCTGTGGCCTCTGCATGGTTAAAACCATGGTTTTTTTTCCCAAGTAATGACACACATTTTTAATAGAATTGTTGAGCACAGTGATATTTCATGCATTATTCTCATTTAATCATCAAACCAACCCCTTGAGGAAATTGTATTATAATTTCAATTTATAAAAGGAAATTCTGAAATGCCTACAGGTACACAGCTAAAGTGTGGCAGGAAAGGGATCCAAGTTATGTGATTTCAGATCTGTATCCTTAATCACTAAGTAATAAGGAATCACCAGGTATTAATTGATTCTTTTCCTATGGAAGAGTCACAAATTTCCACTGCTTTTTGTAGGTCATGACAAAGCCTAAGGTACAAATTTCTGAAATATGTAATCGGACTAGATCTTTCAACCAAGTCTCCATAAATATGCAAACCCAGTCTCAGTCTTCAGTTATGAAATAATCCTTTTCATGTCTTTGTATTCCTCCTTTTAATGGGACTCTTGCCACAAGTTTCAGGTTTATTCCAGATGGTTGTTAATTGAAAAACAAATAAAAAGTGAAATAAAATATCCTTATCCCTCTGCTCCCTGGTCACATGTATCCAGTTAAAAAAATAGAAAGCAGATTAATTCTAATAATTGATAGACTATTTTACCAGTTAGTATGTTGGCTTAAGAGAAATCTGTCAGAAACGTTTTATGCAACATTAGGGAATGCATGTCTTTTTTACAAAGTAACAGAAAAGGAACTCCAAACAAATGTAGAATTTAAAAAATATATTTCTAGAAATGAAACAATTTAGGTCAGTTAAGTTCTAAGTGACTCATTAGTATCAGAGATTGGCTGAAGATGGTGATAATGGAAGAAGAATTTTACTGAACCATAAAAAAGTCAAATGATTGAACTATCTTTTTGACCTGTTCTTCAGCCTTGTCAGCTTACTTTTTTCATTACATTTAAGAACTTAACAGAGAGGTAGAATGAATATCCAAAAGCGCCAGAGGAAAATGGATGTGTGTTTATTCCTTTTGCAAATATTCCCCTTTGTTATGAGGAAGGAAAACCATTTTGACAGAAGAAGTGAAGGCTTTGCTCCCTGCATTTCTTTTCTCTATTCTGTCCCATCTCTCTTCCCCTGTCTACCTTGTCATATTTCATATTCATTTCCTTACCTTTTCTCATCAAACTTTTTGCGTTTTTCAGATCATTCCCATTCTTCTTATGCATCTTTTCTTCATCTTCCATCACAAAATATACCATATTTCATTTTTACACAGTATATGCTTTCTTTTTTCTTCACTGTGACACTAATTCCTTACTTCTAAATTGAGTAATAGGAAATTGAATCACTACTTATTTCCTTCTAGTCTAATTGAAATAGCCAAAAATCAATAACTGGAGACAGGTCAACCAAAGGCCTTGCAGGAGATCATCAATCAGTGCAATAACAGCTGATCTGTGTGTGTGTGTGTGTATGTGTGGTACAGATGAGCATTTGTATGTTTTTCTGGGTGTATGCATGTGTCTGTTGTGCTATGAATGTATTAATGTAAATATATCC
Source organism: Smutsia gigantea (assembly GCA_032199065.1). NCBI lineage: Eukaryota > Metazoa > Chordata > Mammalia > Pholidota > Manidae > Smutsia > Smutsia gigantea. The sequence continues at coordinate 21,818 of JAVSCE010010524.1, read as the reverse complement.
AATGCATAGATAATTCATGTCAGACCTTGTGAAAAATGGTAACTGACTTTGTCTTGAGTAGATTTTAAGTAGATTTGTGGTGAATTCACACACTGTGTTTGTTTTAAGTTTAAGCCTGATCAGTGCTAAAAAAAATAAAAAATAACGAGACTTATAAAAGTTATTCTCTAACAAAGGAAGTGGGAATATATTATTTAGTTTGAATATTATAATTAATAATGCAATTTCAATAGTATGATAAATTAATAACCACAATTTTCCTGTTTATACATTGTGTATAGAAAAAGGCAATCTCCATTCACAAAAATAAGTAATCTGTTCCAGGTTCATTCTCTTCCATGTTGTGGTCATTGTGAGATCAATGAAATTTCTACACATGCAATCAAATTAGCCTTTAATATAGTTACATTAAAAAGATTTCAGATGATAATGACCTTACCGGATTGACTATGGTGAAGTTCCAATGATGGAGTCTGAAAGGTTATTATAAACAGGACTGAAATACTTGCCTAGATGCTAGATTCAGTCAGGTAAATAGACAAGGCCATGGCTTCAGTGGATGCTCTTACCAAAATGTTTTAAATGTCAGTTCTGGAGTCTATCGATTTATAAGCAATGATTTCTTAAAGTGCCACTTTCAATGCTAATGCTGAAAAGGTGAACATGCCCATTCCAATAATATTGCAATAAAATTTTTTTTAATTTTGTGAAACAAAAAATAGATATCAAGCAACATGTATCTTTTAATACAAACTCCCTAGTTGGTGTTTCTAGTCTTCCAGCCTTATTTTATTTTTTTTTTATTCAAGTATAGTTGATATACAATATTATATTGATTTAAAGTATACAAAAAGGTGATTCATCCCTTATGCATGTTGTTAAATGGTCACCCCAACTAGTGCAGTTACTGTCAACACAGAAAGATGTTACAAAACTGCAGACTGTATTCTCCATACTGCCCTTCCATCCCCATTATGATGGAGATTTGTGTCTCTTTATAACTTGCCCACCCCAACCCCTCCCCCATGGTAACCACCAGTCTCTTCTCAGTGTCTATGAGTCTATTACTGTTTTGTTCATTTTGTTTGTTTTGTTTTAAGATTCCACATATAATTGAAATCATATGATATTTGTCTTTCTCCACCTGGCTTATTTCGCTGAGAATAATACCCTCTAAGTCCATCCACATTGTTGCAAATGGCAGTTCTTTCTTTTTTATGACTGAATATACTCCATTGTGTATATGTACCACATCCTTATCCATTCCTCTAGTGATGGACATTTTGGTCACATCCATATCCTGGCTATTGTAAATGATGTGGCAATAAACAGAGGGGTGCATGTATTGTTTAGAATCAGAGATTTTGTTTTCTTTGGGTAAATTCTTAGAAGTGGAGTTGCTGTGTCATATGGTATTTCCATTTCTAATTTTTTGAGGAAGCTCCATACTGTTTTCCATAGTGGCTACACCAATTTACATCGCCACCAACAGTACAAGAGGGTTCCCTTTCTCCCCATCCTTGCCGACACTTGTTTATTGTTGTTTGGATAGGGGCCATTCTAATTGGTATGAGGTGATACCTCAGTATAGTTCTGATTTGCATTTCCCTGATGATTAGCAATGTGGAGTATCTTTTCAGATGTCTGTTGGCCATCTGTATTTCTTCTTTGGAAAAATGTTTATTTTAAGGTCCTCTGCCCATATTTTTAATTAGGTTATTTGTTTTTTCAGTGTTGAGTTGTATGAGTTCTTTATATATTATATATGTTAACCCCTTATTGGATAAATAATTTGCAAATATGTATTCTCCCAAACTGTAGGTTCCCTTTTGTTGATGGTGCCTTTATTTAAACCTACCCTTCTAAATACTCTTTCTAGGAGATGGTTTCATAGATTTGTCTATTTAAGGTAAAGCAAACTGTGAGAGAAGTAAGGTTAACAAAGTAGTGATGTTCTTTGATATTTTTCTTGGCAGAAATTATGAAGAACCTAATGTAGTAGAATTAAATAGACCTAATGGGAATTGAAAGAAGTCATGTCCCTTACTTGATTCCACACAATCTTTCAGAAAAGTACTAAAGAAAATCTTTCAGAAAAATACAAATAAGATGAAGAATAACATGTTGAACTGAAATATTTGGTAGAGTGAGCTTCTTTTATCCAGTCACAATTATTTTTAAGTAAAACTCAATAATAGAATGTATCTTTGTATTCTAAGGTGTCCATCAATCTAGTAACTAACCAGAGAAGTTAACATGTTCAGTTAGAACAGTAATCATACCCTGTTCTAGCAGCTTTTTCTCTAGATAACTTTGTACTAAATATAATGGAGAGATCAAGTTATCCAGAAAGGTTTGAGAACATCATTTCTTTTTCATCAATAACCTGGATTAGAGACATAATAGATTTATAGATTACAATGTCTAAAACAGAGAGCAAAGTGATAAAAATATGGATTCTCTGTGTTTGTAATTGCTCAGAAGTGATTCAAATATAACAACTTCCATAATTTTAAAATCTCTACCTTTGAAATATTTGGAAGGCCTTTAATATGTCTTGTTCATACAAATACAGGTAAAATAGAAGAATCTTAGAAAGTATTTTTATATTCTTAGAAAGTGTTTTTTTATACCTATCTGTAAAATACTCCTGAAATCTCTATCTGTTGACTGATAAATTAGCTCTGACATAAAAGTGGTGAAGAATTATATCAATCAATGCATGGTCTAAGAATTTTTTTCTAGCTTCATCCACAAAATATCCATCATCTTCTCTTATTTTTCCTTCTATATAACATAAATATCCATCATCTTCTCTTATTTTTCCTTCTATATAACATATCTTGGTGAATGGCAGCAAAACTGCATTTAAATAGCACTGGGGACACTGTTGAGTGTAATAAATCTGGAAACAGAAATTAAGTTTCTGAAATAGTCAATAAAGAAGACTACTAATTCTGCAAATATTTTGAAGGTAGAATCAGCTTGGTTTGGTCAACAGGTGCATATGAGAAAGTAAGGAAAAAACTGAGTCAGGTAGCTGTTCTCTTAGTTCACTGGATTGAGCTAATTTATAATTGGAACATACACATACATTTATTTTAAAACTGAACGCATTTTCAAAATGAAACAAACCACCCCTAATTTGCTCTCCAAAGAAAACCACTATCAACATTTTTGTAAATATTCTTCATTTTATTTCAATATGTATGTGTGTATGTACGTGTATGTGGGTATATAATGAGATGAAACTGATGTTATGGGTGGCACATTATAGACACTCAGTATTAGTTAATGACATAATATGTAAGTTAATTTTTACAACCACAACTTAACTATACTATACAAACAACTTTTATACATTTTAAAAGCTTTGACAGTATACATAGCCTGTACATGTTCATATGTCATTAAATTTTCTTCTCTAGCATTACTTAAATAGCTATATATTGGTCAAATATTTAGACATATTTATTATTTAACCCATCCATTATTTTTAGAAATGTCATTGGTTTGCAGCTTTTTGCTATTATAAACAATGTTGTAGTATACATCCTCATGATAATTTAGGGTACATTTCCAGAAGTGGAATTGAAGAGTATGCTTTATAAAACTCAATAAAGATTTCTAAAATTTACAGCCTTTCATAATGAGTAAAATTAATACTAGAATTAAAAATATGCTCTTAAAAAACACATCAGAAATCTGGCCATAGCTAAGTGTTTTCTCTCTGATGTTTGCCTTTGATTTTTGATAATTTTATGTAGATTACTTGTATGTAAAGTTAAGAGTATACAGAATTATCATCCATTGTTATAATACTTGAATCTTTGTTCAGATTTTCCCTGCCTAATACTTAACGAGTTTATATGTGACTGTATTCAGTTGTACAATATGTACTACCACCCTGGAATCTTAGATTGGGAAATTCTCCTACCACATTCTTCCTTACATATATGTTATCCTGGCCTTTGCCTATTGCTTTAGGGAACAATAGAAAACAGATTCATTTCCATATGACAGATAAATGTATTTAATGGGAGTTTTGCTTCCTTTTTTGTTTTATTTTGCTTTGCTTTGCCTACCTTCATATGACAGATTTTAAATCCTACCAGATTTTCTCTTTACGCCCTGATTTTTTAAAAATATGGCTATAATGTATTGCTATAAATAAAAGCAATACTCCATGTATACTTACTAAATCAAAGACTTATTTCACTAAATTTCTTCCCTTTTAATGTGATTTTTTTCAAACTATATATTTCTGTTTGTGTTCTATGTCTATTTTACTTTTCTCTCTATCTTTCACTCCTCTTCCTCTCTCTTTTCTCCTCTGTTTTTCTTTGTGACATGGATTATAAAGTCAGGGAATAGGAATAAAAGAATGGGGAGGTAAGTACAGGATATGCCACTTTTAGAAAAAAAAGTTTTTCTTGGCTACTTTATAAGATATGGGACGACCTTTTCTGTACTCTTTCCCATATTGGAGAAGATGTTACATGTGCAAATTTTTTAAAGAAATATTAAATTCTGTAATAGCCTAACTAATCGTCTTATTTTTAATATGGCAACAAATAATACATGTAAAAGAAAGATTTTATCTGTAAATATACATGGGCATTTTTCTCCATGTGGAAAGTCCCTGATTGACTCCATTTCCATTCTGAGATTTGAAATTTTTTTGTCTCATTTATTCGTTCATTCAATAAATGCTTACCTCAGTAAACCAACTTTGTGACAGGCAGTTTTTCATGACTGGGAATAAATCAGTAAACAATGTGAGTCAATATACCTATGTACATGGAGCCTGCAACCTCGAAGGGAGAAACAGACAAGAAAAAAATTGAAATATATATTCTGTCATGTGATGGTAAGTACTAGGGAAAAATTGAGCAGGAAGAACATTAGCAAAGGTCAGTGTACAATTGTTAATAGAGTGGGCAAAGAAAACCTCACTGTCAAGGTATCATTTGTGTAAAAACCTGAAGAAACATGAGGGAAATGAGCCATGAAGAGATCTGGCTAAAGAGCATTTAAGGCTTAAGGAAGAGCTGGCACTGAATCCATGAGGTGGGTGCTTGCCTGGGAGAAAAGAGGTGTGTGGTTAAAGAGGTAAGAGGGCTAGAGTGCACTTGTCTGTAGACAACTTCTTGTGGGTCTTTGGCTTTTATTCTCAGCAAGACAAGAAATTATTGGGAATTTGAGAAGCAGAGAGACATTATTAGTCATTTTTTTCAGCTTTAGTGAGATATAACTGACAAAACCGTAAAATATTTAGTGTACATTGTGATGTTTTGATATCCATATACACTGAAAGGATTCTCCTCAAGTTAATTAACACGTGTCACTTCATATATTTACCTTTTTTTTTTTTTAGTGAGAAGTCATATTTTTAAAAGAGCACTCGCACTGTTTTCTTAAGAATAGGCTCTTTCTTGGTGGTGGGGAGTGGGTTGAGGCTGACAGTCACAAAATCTGTTGTTAAATATTGGGCAGCATTTCTATGCTTGGAATTTTATCTTGCCAACCTTTGCCTTATATTGCTAGTTATTTAAGAATGCATAAAATTGTTTTATATGATTACATCACATGGTGTTCTGTGGTTTTCTTCTACATTACAGCTGATAAAATCACGATCCCCTTGAGGAATGTTAAATGACAAAAGTGAATGGCAAGGTAATTACTAAAGATTCCCTCTATAAGCTTTCATTAAGTCTTACAATGTCCTTTTATAATGTACAAATACTATTAAACCTGTTTTGCAGAGAGTGAAAATGAAGTAAGCTGAAAACAAACCAATCAAAAAAGTTTCAAGATTAGAATTCTTTCTCTCCATAAAAAAATGTGCTCATACTTTTTCATAAATGAAAAACTGTTTTTTATCTACATCATTTATTTCTTACTATTTTCCTGATGTTCTGTTTTTGGCTTATAGACTTCCTCCTGCAGCTGAGAATTAGGACGTACAGTCATGTGAAGTGCATAATTGAGCCCTGAAGTTCATACGTGGTAGGTGAACTGTTGGAGATTAATTGCTTACTGATGCTGTCACTGCTGAGCACTCAGGATGTTTTAGCTTTGCTGGTTTCATTAAACCTCTAGTCAGAAAAGCATTTGGGTTATTGGGAAATTATCCATGCAGCTGCGGAGAGGGTGAGGATGTGAGGAGAAGGTTAAGAATGTGAAGAAACAAAGTTAATAGCAAAACCTCTGAAATCACAAGGTATTTCAGTGTGAGAGGCAGTTGAAATGATATGAAAGACACTTGAAATGACTGCATATTGATTATCTCAAGATTTTTTATTCATTTTTTCAAAAATATTTTGAACATGTCCCTTATATTGAGATCTATGCTGTGCACGCGGGAGATGAGAAGGTAACAAGGTCACAGTTATGAGCACAGGCACAAAAGTCAGGCACCTCATATTTTCATGTAGCTGCTTCCATCCAACAGATGAATTCTCTTGTAAATATTGCTGAACCTCTCTGTGGCTCATTTCTTCAGCTATAAAATAGAACTAATAATAATAACATTTACTTCATTGGATTTTGTAAGACATAAATAATAATAAAAATAATAATAATTGGTAATAGAAAATAGTATCATCTTCATATAAGGCATATCTCTGCCTCAACGAGATTTCAGTCTACCATGAATTTAAAATTAAGAGTTTCTAAGGTAGTGTGGCATATGTGATAAAATCATTAGTTCTGTACAAGTTCAGAATAGGAAGGGCTGAGGAATGGGTAATCAGAGGACACAAATGACCTTAAATGTGAACAGTCTTGAAGAATAAACTGTATTAGAACTGAGATAGAAAGGATTTAGTTTAGGGAAAAAGGCAGAAGGAACCTTGTAAAAGTTAGGAAAGCTGTGATGAGTTTGCACATTTTCTGTGAGAGGGAGAAAATGAGATCTTATGTTAAAGTATGATTAGACTCTGAAGAACACCAAAGGTTACATGGATGACTTCGAACATGATAGAAAAAATAAAGGAGGCTTTGGAAGCTTTTGAACAGAAAACTCACATAACAAAAGAAATAGGATAATATGGCATCACAGTTTTGGAGAGATGAGTAATTGTAATTTGAGTTAGCAGTTCTGAGGCCGATTCAATATGAGTTGTCTGGTATGAAGACTCACAGCCACAATGAAGGCAGTAGTGCTAAAGATCAGAAACAGTTCTAAAAACTTCTTTGCAGCCATAATGACTGATCAGATATAGAGGGGAGAAACCTAGGAAAACTGGGATGAGTAGGAGTGGCTCCAAAATTTGGAACAGAAATACCCTGGAAAATGTTTATAGAGACTGGGAAAATAGGAGGAATTGCTAGAAGGAGGGGTAGGTACATATGTTGGTGAGCTCAAATTTGGAAATGTTAAGTTCACTATGACATAGGAGATTCAAGTACAAAATACTTTCCATTGGAAAGGAGTTCAGGAAAACTTTTACAGATATTAACTATAATGGCAAAGGTACACAGTTTCTAGCATTTATTCAAACCAAATTATTTTCAACATGTTTCAGATACTTGTTCTATTATAGCATCCAGAACCATATGGAAACCCAGTTAAGTATAGTTAAAATGATGAACATAGTGAAAAATGTTTGCATTGTCACATTAAATAATTTTTAAAATAATACTTTTTAAAAATCTCTACACCCACTTTTCTTCTTTCTCTACCTAATGTTTATGTATAAACTAACTCACCACAGTAAATTCTTTCATACCCAGATTGCTATGTTCAGAGCTGATTTCTGGTATTTAGCCCTTTATATCTAACTGAAATTATCCAGATTAAGATGTCCCATTGGTACCTCAAATTCAATATTTCTTAAACTTTGCTTACCTATGTCCTCTTGCTCCTAGCTCCATGTTCCTTCCACCATGAATGATGCTATCATATTGGAAATCCAAGAGTCTTCCCTCACTCTTCCCTCTTTCTCTCATCTCATATCCAATTCATCACTGTAGCCAACTGACACTATTTGTCACACATGTGTGCTTGTCTCTTTTATGTCTTCCTTATAGTTCCTAACTGTTCTTTCTAATTTCCCATTAGCTCCCCTGTAATCCATTTTTTCACATTGCAGTCCAGGTTTATTTTTATATAACATAGAAAATTATATAATATTCTTCCCAAACCTTGTCAGTAATTTCTCCTACACTATCATGTTGTAATTTATGGTTACCTTACCTATACTCAGCCCTAGAGAGTAAAATTACAAGGGCAAATCCATGCCTGTCTTCATTTCTAATGTTTTCCCAGAACTAAACTTAGGATATAGCACATATTAAATATTTAGTAAATATATATGAAATAATTGAAGAAATACTAAATGCAAAATTATTCAAGTTAACATGGCTGAGTGAAAGAAATGAAATATATGCTGAAATCAGCTTAATTGGAAGGAATGTTAGATGCCTGTAAAGTCCAAATGAATTCTAATTGAGCCAATGATATTTGTGATAAATTAAAGGTATAAGAAAACCATATTAATAATGTATATAAAGTTTATTGTTTATTACAACCAATTATTCTTTCATCTTATTAAAATCTAAATGGAAACAATTCTATAAAGGAGTTTGGACTAAATTAAATAATATGAATCCATTTGGAGAACTGATATGGAAAACTGTAGTTTCACACTGATTATTTCATTACATTCGTTGTTGCTATCTCCATGGAAGGTTGAAATAAATACATTTTATTCCTCTGAAAATTGGTTCTGCCCTGTGGGGCTTTAATTTAAAGGTTCAGGTAGATGGAGCAGATATAGTGCTTTACACTAAATGGACACAGCCAGTTATGTTTTTCAAGTTCTTGAGCTTGCTCTTTAGAGTCTCCCTTAAAATGGTTACATCTGCTAGGGGAAATCAATGCTGATAATCAAGTTTATTAGATGTGTACGTAATTAAAGGTAACAGTCCTTGTGTGGGGTCTTGAGGGCCCTTCAGGGAGGGAAGGGCATGAGATTTTAAAGCTTAGACTTCATAAATTTTCTTTTGGTTATTCAGATATATTTTGTACTTTTTGTTTCAAGTAAGTTTGAGGCTACTTCAAATAGAGTATTACAATTAGTGCATCTCTGTTTCTTTTCATTGCCATGATATACATCTTATTAAAACCTCTTTTTAAATTCTCAAATTATACCTAATGCCTATAGGAAATATGGAAGATTTTTAATATTTAAGGGAATACTTAAGAATATTAAACTTAATATTGATTAATATGAAATGAATACATAAAATTTAAAGGTACAGTTTGGGACATGTACTTTATAGCACATGTACTCCTGAGGTATTTAAAATTTTACTAAAATTTATTTTAACTCCATTTCAGAAAGTTAAGAATGAATGAATTCTATTTTATTGCTAACAAAAATGGATGGGATTTCTCATGTGAAAATGGCCCCGCTCTTCACAAATTCAGTTGTGAAATGTGAAACCCCATCCAGTGAGTTTGTTTCCAGGAGGCATTAATTTTGACTTACCAGCCCCACCCCTCACATATCTTCATCAGGCATGTGCTAGATTCTGGAAGATGCATATGATTAATTATTTAAAGATGTTTCTGGTATTAGACTATCAGAATATGTCAATTTAAGACAGAATTCCCTTGCTCCTGGGCCATGCTGGAGCCCGTGAATGATATTTATGGTACTTTGCCACACTCTGGAGGTCATAGACATTCCTGCATCATATCCTTACCTGGAGTATGGGAAATCCTGTCAGGCTGTCTATGGTAATATCTGCTTAGATTCACTGTATTTGGCTAATAGAAAATTCTGTGTGGGGCAAGGGTTACAGTATTATTCCTGTGCCATCTCTCACACAGCACTATAACCCCTTCTACTTCTCATTCTCCTGCTTGGCCAGCAAATCTATTTATAATGGGACTTGGCATAGAGTGGCAAGTTCTAGCACCTTCTCCTGCTTCTTTCAAATATTATTTTTCTAGAAATTAAATATTCTTAGTGCCAGTAAAATCTCATGAAACAAAAGTCACAGAAGTCAAACTTCTCTGTGCTTTTTGTTATACAATATACCTTCCCCCTTAGCAAAAATATAGAGCACAGTCCTAATTATCTGCCTAAATATCTGCCTGTATTAGAATAGGAAAAAGGGGCACCAGGAGAAGAGAAGACTGTAGATCATTAAATTCACATGTTGAGAGAAGGAAGGAAAAATAAATAGATAATCAGAAATTTTTTGTCAAAGCAAATAAATATATTTTTACATCAAGCATGTACTTTCTGATTCAAGATAATCCTCCAAATCCTTATTTTCTTAAACATAATTGCTTCATCTATTTATTTTATGTGTTGGTCCTTGTATTTTTGTAGGTATTTTGGTTTAAAACATTATGCTGTGACATAACTGTCATTAAAGAAAATAATGTAGGGAACTCAATGTGCATATTATGATCATATTTGATTCCATTCACTTAGAAGCACAATCTTTAAATCAACAACTCTCAGCCATGGAGTTTTACTCCACCATAGTTTGTCAGAGTTTCCAGAGCTCCTTTTCAGAAAGTCATGCAGTAATAAAACCCTGTTGAACTTAATGAAGATACCTTTACCATCACAATATTACCTTTCATTTCCTTAAACTTCTCTTCTGAGAATTTCATAGGCTCAAATAATAATAATTAGAAATGATCTCTAGGTCTATCTATCTGTGTCTTTAAATAGGAAGCATTAGAAGACCTTAGGTAATTTATGATTTTAATAGGGAGATGATTATGAACAACAGAGGCATATTAAAATGGCTCTTTAAGATGAGAATGGCAGAAATGAGTGTTCTCATTGTGGTGGAAAGAGCGATACAGAAAAAATTCCAGACCTATATGTAAAAAATCCTGTTTATTCTTTCTCATTTCTCTTTCAAATCACCTTCGGAAGATACAGAAGGACAAACAACATCTATAATAGTTTACTCATTACCAATAGAGCCAATTTGGCTTCAACTGAAATTCAAATTAACAAACTCTCCCCATGTTCCCTGCACACACACACACACACACACACACACACACACACACCTTTTATATTACATATTAGAAATTAAGGTCCATGAGGACAGGGATTATTTATTGGTTGGCTGATATTCAAAAAGTGTATGGCACATAGTATGCATTCAATAAATATTTGTTGGCTAAATACACAGATATATTTTGTTGTGAATGTATGGAACACGGTGAAACTGTAGGTAAGGATGCAGATATGTGAAAAGCTGCAGATGTGTTTGTGTGTGTGCATGAGCACCTGTGTGTATATGTCTATGAAGGAGCACAAAGTTGATTTAAAGTTTTTATGTTTTAATTATACAAATAAAATATGAAAACATTTTTCTTTGGTAAGCATTTAAACATCATACTGTATGCAAATTTGACTCTCATTCCTTGGGAGTAGCAGTCATTGGTATCACTTTGATGTTATATTTCAAAACATGTTGTCATAAAGGTAATAAATTTGGGATCAAAATAAAATGGGGCAGCATTTGTTATGTTTGTGGTTTATTTGATAATATTTTATTTCAGCAGCACAATTTTTCCATAGTTTATCTTCCTTGATATTATGCTTAATTATGTACTCCAAGACACACAATGTCACCTTAACAAAACAGGTCATAGTTGTTTCCTTTTGCCCTCCCCCCAGTGTGCCATACTCACTCTCCTGCCAACTCAGGAGACAGAGAAAAGAACTCATCATGAGTTTCACTGGCTACACTAGTGTCATAACTTGATTATTATTCAATACTATTTCCTTCATTCATTTTTTTCATGTTTTTCTAGTGGTAGAGGTTGTGAAACAAATTGCCCTCAGGTCAGAAAAAGATGAGGAGGGATGAAATGGGTCAATGGCTTATGAGAACTTTAAAAATCTGATTGCTTTTGTTATATATGAATAGATATTTTATTCTCAATAAGTGAAACAAGAGGCTAAATAAGCGTTGGTTAGGTAGGTAAGTGCGACTGTGCGTGTGCACGTACATGTACTGGTGTATAACTACACCAGAAAGGGCACCCTTCTCTTCAAAAAGGTTAGCTTTAGTAATGACAGAGCATTACAGGCAATACACAGTAGATTTAAATATATGTGTGTGTGTGCATGTATGTGTAAATTAGATGTCAAATTTCAAATTACAATGTTAGATAATGGTATTTTTAACTCACATTTGTCTCCCAGCCATAAATGTACATTTATATTATATAACTCCCAATAAATCTTGGGAAGATAGATACAATAAATCTCAAAGTATCCAATATGGAGGAAATTTATCTGCAGTATGTGTTGCATTTTATTGTGCTTTGCAGTACATTTCTGACATTAGAGTAGAAACATTATCTGTTGAAGTAATTAAATAAGATATACAGCCTTATGTAAAATATATTTATTATTATTTTATATGCATATGATCTTAGTTGTAGATGCATGTGCTTAAATTCAAATACATATAAATTTATGAATTATATTTTATGACTTCACAAATCATTAGCCTTTAAGCACAATTTCTGTAAGCACCTCTTTAAATTCAAAAAGCATTAGTAACTATGTATCAACTTCTTTTACTTGCTAGAATCTAAGAAACTTCCTCCTGGGATGCATATGGTCAGTACTGATGTCAAACAACATTTCAATGGGCTGTTTGTTATTCAATGGTTTCACTTTCTGTGAATTTTACAGTCATATCAAAGTCATAAACAACAGGACATATCAGCTTAGATATTTTAATATCCACTATGAATGTAGGTATCTGGAATATCCCTAGGTGTATATGTAGACATACATATATGCACTCACAAATAACCAGGTCAGGAACTAATCTCTTCTCACTTTCTATAATAGCTATGGGAAAATCTTGGTTACAGGCAAGTGTAAAAAGCAATATTTCACTGTTATGATGTAATCAGATTACTCTATTGAATGATGATAAAATATAGTCATACATACTATTTTTTATGAGTAGGAAAAGTCAAAAGCATCTTTTTCCCAGTAATATGTACCCATTAGTGTTACTACTGATAGGACATCAAGAAAGCTATTATCTGAAGGATATCTGAAATCCTCCTTAGTATCCCAGTCTTATTCCCTAACACAGGTTAGCATGCTATACTTTACTTCTTATCAAATGACAGAATGATAAAGTGAAAATGAACATCTTATTCTTAGATATCTATTTCCAGTGAAGGCCTACTAAAAAAGTAAAATAGATTTTGATTTCTGCTTTATGTTTTTTTCTAAGCAATGCCACATACAGCTAAGAGATTGCAAGGAAACCATGCTGGCATTATCTATGCTCTCTGGATCTCAGAGACACCTAAATACATATATCACATTAAAGCATCAGGCATTGGAAGAAAGAATTAGCAAGAGCAGCTCTAACCTCAGGGCCTGCTTCAGATAGATGCAATATATGAAGTTACATGGAGCTGCTTGCTTCAAAGGGCCCCACACTTGGTCAGTGGTTTGCTGTTGCCATCTTGAAATTAGTAATAATTATTGAACAAGGGGTCACCATTTGTATGTTGCATTGGCCACTGAAAATTATGTAGCCAGTTATGTGCAACCTCTATAGGAAATCAGCAACCTTAACAGAGAGCCCTTGGTTGGTAGATTTTTCTAAGGGCCACTTGATGAAAGCATCAGTTGTTCTGTTCTTATTCTTCATTTTCATCTTGAGCCTTTCTTCATGGTTTGGACCTCTCCTTTACGCTGGAACAAAGGTAGGAAAGCATGTCTTAATTATCTTTATAAACCCAGTGCTTGGCATATACCTAATAAGCATTCATTAAATGCTTGCTTAAGTTAATTTAATTGACTTGTAATGCTTAGAGGGCATTTATTAGAAATAATTGTTCTATTATAGATTTACTTCAGGCAACTTGAAATTATGATAATAAGTTTATATAAAATATGCACTTTTACTTATCTTTCTCTAGCTAATTTCATTTAGCCTAATATCCTCAAGCTCCATCCATGTTGTTGCAAATGGCATAAGTTCCTTCTTTCTCATGGGAAAATAATATTCCATTGTATATGTGTACATCTTCTTTATCCATTCATCCACAGATGGAAACAGGTTGTTTCCATATCTTGGCTATTGTGAATAATATTATAATATGATCAGAAGAGTGCATATATCTCTTCAAGATTCTGATATCACCTCCTTTGGGTATATACCCAGAAGTGGAATTGGTGGATCATATGGTAGTTCTGCTTCAAATTTTTTGAGGAATCTTCATATTGTTTTCCCTAGTGGCTGTACAGTTTACATTCTCAGCAGTGTACCAAGAGTGTACATTTGTGCCAACAGTGTACAAAATTTCCCTTTCCTCAAAATCCTCGTCAGCATTTGTTACCTCTTATCTTCTTGATGATAGCCACTCCAACAAGGTGTGAGGTGATAGCTCATTTTGGTTTGGTTACATTTCCCTGATGATTAGTGATGTTGAGCATATTTTCATGTACCATTTACACTTCTTCTTTGAAAACTATTCAGGTCCTCTGCCCATTTTTTAATGTTCTATTTTTTTTTGCTGTTGAATTGTGTGAGTTACTCATATATATTTTGGATATTAACCCAATATTTGGATTTATTTAATATCCAAATATTAAACCCAAATATTTGGAGATATATATATATATATATATATATATATATAAAATATTTGGATATTTTTTCTCCTATTCCAACGTTTGCCTTTTCATTTTGCTAATGGTTTTCTTTGCTGGGCAGAATCTTCAGAGTTTGATGTAGTGCCACTTATTTTTGATATGTCACATTTGCTTTTGATATCAAATCAAAGAAAAAAAAGAAAGAAAGAAAAATCATTGCCATGATCAGTGTTAAAGAGCTTGACCCCAGTGTTTTCCTCTAGGATTTTTAAGATTTCAGGTAATGAATGGGGCCATTATTTTTCTGACGTGTATGTCGGTTAATTCAAGATGAACCTACTACATAGTAACGGGATTTAGAAAATCTCATAAGAAAGTGGGACATATCTTCATGTAGTTTCCTATTATCCCTTTTACAGTTACAGTCTTGCATAATAGGACTTGACAAAATAAGGAAGAGAAGGAGGAGACGAGAAAGGAAGAAAGAAAAGTACAAAAATGTCTACCAATTGTTATGTACAGGAGTCAGATATTATTAAAGTATTATTTATTATTTACATGTTAATTACTAATTTTCACTTCCATTTAAGTACATTCTTCTAAAATTGGTCATTATTAGCTAAGGTTGTAAAATATGCTTCCTGAATGTTCTTTTATGTGAACTGATTTATGGGGAATTATGCTCTTAAGACAAACTATATTCTTTAATCATAATTTGTTGAATTAAAAAAGGTTTCATTATGAGCATTAATTTTAATGTGAAATACACACACACATATAATTTTATGATTTGCGTATTTCTGTAAAATATTCATCTCTAAGGATTTTCACAGATCACTTTGCTTAAATCAGAAGGAATATTAAACTGATCTTGGGCATGACCATGTTTGACTGAGGACTTATATGGAGCCATTCTAGTTAGGAAAATAATGGACAAATCATCTATTTACATCTTCCCCCATCCTAAGTGATTCTCTGACCCAAATGAGTCATAGGATATTGTCCAGATTCTGTATTTCTAGAAAGGCCAGTTTGATTCTTGAGAAAACAACAAAATCATTACTGATAAGAAGTAGATCTCCCTCCATCAGTAAAAAAAGAAAGGTAATGAGAAAGGGAGATTACCATAGATTCACTTAATATATACTGCACATATCACCATCATAGGAAAAATTAATAAAGATGAATTCAGAATAACATAGACTATATACATGAATTCCTGCCTTCAGAGAACAGCCGATTGCCAGAAGTCTTATCCTAAAAAATTAGTAATTTAGAATTTAGACTCCGAAGTATATTTCTGATTATAATTCATAAGTGAAAGGTTAGAGAAACTTAATTTCTTTATCAACTTCCCCTAAAACTACTAAAACAAAAAAGATCTTAATTCCCCTTAATTACAAGGAATGAAACTAAATTTGTTACCACTGATCTACTGTGTGGGTAACCTTCTCATTTATTCTACCTAAATCACAAAGATATGTTACAGCAAAAAGCAATATCAGTGTGTGTTGTGTGTATACATATACATGTTTATATACATGCATATACTTATGTGTGTTTGTGTAGATGGAGATATATAATTTTGATGTTTCAGACAACTGTACTATTCTGTATTATACTGTAACACCCTATCCCTATATCAATCCTGCCTCAATTTCTTCCTCTACCCTGTACAAAAATCTCATTGTTGATCATGTCTTTTTATAGCAACTTGAGTATGTTATATATGTACCTGAGAGGTAAAAAACTTTGATTAGAGATATAACTATGCCCTCATTCATACCTTACATCTTTTCTTTCTACTCCACTTCTGACTTCAGTTTTTTATATCTAGTCCTTTGTGGCTCCATTTTATTAAAGCATTCAAAAGAAACAGATCAATTCATCATCAAAAGAACTAACAAAATAATATCAGACTAAAGGAAGTTCAATGTGTTATTAAGAGAAAAAAAGTAAGGCAGAAAACACATTCCAACTCTTTTATCCAAGAAACTTGAAGAATTTTCAAGAATCTTACCACAGAAAATTATAATAATTCCTAAACTGCAGAAGGCAGGGATTGTAGCACAGGAAGATGTCTAAATCCTATACACTGCTTGTAACATATGTTCTCCAAATCTCTATTTAACATCAGTAGCAAAGCATGGTTATGAATAGCAAATAACATTGCCTACATGTTAGAACCTTTACTTACAAAAACTAAAGAACCTTTACTTCCAAATAGTCATTTACCTCAGAGTAAAAAGGTATATTTCTCATGACCTTCAAGATAATCAACAAAAACTTGACTCTTAGATATGGAATGAGGTGTTACCATGTATATTCATGAAGGAAGCATATCTATCCAATAGAACATGTTTCAAGTGTTTGTGAAGATGATCGATTAACAATCAAATCAATCATCTGAATATTGATTCACTTTATATATGCCTTTTGATAGAAAAGTTTCCAAAGAGAAAACCAGCTAAGAATTGAATAATACTGTGCACACCAAGCAAATTTGTTTTCAGACAAAGATGTGGTCATGCTGATAAAAGTATTAAACTCTGTGTAATGGTTTGAATTTTCATTGTAAAATAAGACATTGGTATTTTGATTTTATACATCAGTCTCTGTGAATTTAGGGAATGTGAGGCTAACCCTGAAAGCAGTCCATGCTCAGTATGCTAAAGCAATCAGGATTCTAAATCTGAAAGCCTGAGAGCTGGACCATGACAAATTCAGTAGGATAATAAAGGTACTCTATCAAAACACATCAGTTGGATTTCCTAGGCTACAGTCCAATTTAGTGTTGAATTGCTAGCCATACATGACATTATCACTCTAAATTTCTACATTTCCTAATGTTTTTAAGTTTTGGGGTGAGAATTGGAGCTGCAGCTATAAGCATCAAAGTATTACTTTGATACATACATGCTTACCTTAAACCCTGTAAAGTGTATTGCACAAATCCTATTTTAGGTGTGGGCATTGATAGTTTGACAGTCACTTTAGCATGCTAGGTAATATTTTATAAATTTCAATGTATTAGTAGAAATGAACACGAGCAGAACACTGTGGAATGATGATTTCAGAAATAGGATTCTGAAAATGAATACATTTGCCTGCCATATAGTATATCTTAGGACCTAATGAAACAGAATGGTCTAGTAAACCATTTCAAACAACAATGTTTAATAACAAGTATTTTAATTGGAAGCTAAAATGTAGGCTCTTTTTATCATTAATGATTAATTCTTTAACTTCTAGAACCTCTAATGTGAATTTTTACTCTGGCTATGGTTCTCAAAATTAGGTGGCACAGAGGAAAGCATGTTTCTTAAAAAATATATATAAAAAATGATAATAATAAGCTTTCTTGTGTGGGGAGGGGTTGTTTCCTTTTCTCAGTACTTTTTCAAGCATCTGCTTTCCATTCTTCATTTTTTTCCAAATAATTTTGATTTATCTTTCTCATTTTTTCCTCTTCCTGATGATATTCCATCAGTCAAATTATCATGGTGAAAGTTTGTCCTCACATCTTTAATAGAAAATTCTAGAAGGAAGCTATTGTCAGTGTTCAGCATATTGTTGTTTCGGTCATATCTGTTCTAAAGGAATGCCCACTGAACCAGAAATACCAAGAGGCTCAAGAGGGCAGTGTAAAGGAGAGAAGGCTCTAATTAAGTGCACATCCCCTGGCTTTCTCCCAGTGATTTTCAGGGGTAGAAGGTTGACATTATATTATTAGCCTGCAGTAGTATAAGTGGTATTAGTAGTACTACTAACAAATTGTGTGTTGATTAGGAGTACAAAAAGTGTTTTCCCATGAATTTTTTAATCAATGAATAAATCCAGACCATAAAACTTATAGTAGAATGTATTAGAAGCTGAGGATAGTAGGGGGAAAAAGGAGTATCTCTATATTCTTATGTAACCTTTCTAGCCATTCAACTATTCATCGTTAAACAATCTTTTAATATGCATTCTTAAAGGGCATGTAGAACATCATTTTCAAAATGGCTTAGAAATGAGTGAATCACTGAGGCAGAACTGCCATACTAGACATAGGAGGAGACATTTCTAAAAGTGAATGAGGGAGTCTGAACAGCGTGCAGAATCTGAGGTTGTTCTGGCTCCCTCAACCAAGTGAGATGCACCTACATGAGATCCAAAGACGGTCAGGGAGCATAAGGTATATATGTCATCCTGAACCACGGAAAAGGTAGGAATCTGAGACTTCAAAGGAAAAGCGAAGTAAATCACAGGAATAAGAAATTAATAGATGCTTGGTAAACAAAATACTTGATGGTCACACAGAAACATGGGCCACCGAGATAAATTTTAACAAATTTTGTTTTGTTACATTCCTTCCTATCACCTCTGTTTTATCATAATATAGCTACCTATGGTAACAGCTCTCCTCCTGTACCAGTTCCTCCATCTAAATTCTTTTTATGCATTTGTGGGTGGAGGAGGTCAAAGTATCTTCCCGAGTCTTTGGGCCTTGATGGTTTTCAGCTCAAAATAGTCTTCATGTTAAAATGGCATATCTTGGGGCAGCCTGCCCTTGGTCCCTACACTGACTGTTATCTCAGGCCTTTTCAGTCAACCTGTCAAAGTTAAAATAAACCCGGGGCAACTTATCTTTTATTCAGATTAATTAGCTACTGTGTAGCACAATGAAAATTAATTAGGAAAACACTGAATAAGATAATGTACGATCCTATCACTGAGAACTGCAGGGCTTATGTGTGTTGGACCAATAAGCAGAACCTGTTGCCACATGTTCAGTGTAAGCCTGTGTTTATGTTTTGTAGTTGTTTGCCAGAGGCATTATGTTAAAGTCATTGATTCATTCCTGGTGATCTGTGACTTCCTGTGAGTAGTAGTGAGTACAACAGTCTCCAGGGACTTCACATAAGACATTAGGTTTTTTGTTTTTTATTGTTTTTATGCAGTAATTAAAAAAACAAAAGCAAAAACAAATTTAAAATAAATAGATCCCAAATAAATGCTTAATGACAACAAGAATACAGGACTTGGATTGATAATCTCTAAAAATGTTATTTCATATTAATTTTTATGAATATGTAATAATATTTCCCCATAACCATTTCTAAAACACATCACACCATAAAATTTTCTTTATGTATCCCTCATTATAGTAAGATTGCAATGATATATTTAGTTTGTAATTATTCATTTTCAATACCTAGAAATTATCTCTGGAAATCTTTATTAGATGTAAAGTTCTCACCTAATTCCGTTTGAACACAGCCTATTTTAACAGATTCTATTAAGTTTCCAGGATAATTATGGTTCCTAAAATATAACTACACCTAGTAAAACCTGCTGTGAATGGAGCAGGAGCTCTAGCTAACTCCCGGCAACAGTGTTTTAAAGAGCTTCCAATGTTATTTTACATAATAAGGCCCACTAGTTGGCAGAACCCCTGGAAGCTATGCAAACAGCAACACATCTGTTCCCTAAGAGGCAAAATGTTCCTCTCAGCTGAAATGTTTATTCACTTTACCAGCAACATTGTGAAAGAGCAAAGCCTGGAGCTGCTAGAAGAAATTTTCCTTTATAGGCTTGCATATCCTTATTGGAAGAGAAAATTCTGGCAATAGGGAGACAATGAGCCCTTGAACTTTGATTCATGATACTTAGAGAGTAGCCTCCTTTTTATATAGGCAAAATCAAAATGTATTCAATATTTTGTGTGTGTGAAGTCTTAAGAATGAATATATGCTGAAGTCCACAACAGGAAAGGAAAATTTAAAGTTCGCTAATTAGCTTGTTTAAACTATTATTTCCAGAGCTAATTATTTGTTTAAAGAAGAGATTCAGCCTTGATGTTTAGTCCTTATGAGTAAATGAAATGCTTTTGCATTTCACAAGCATATTTGAATTTCACGTCTTGTTTTTAACCAAGGAACAAAGTTCAGGCAAGACTTTCATGTAATTATACCTCCTCTGAATATGACTCAACCTGAACGAATAAATAATTGGCCTTTATAACCAAAATGCAAGCTTCTTTAGAAACCCCATCATTTCTATTTCACAAATATCACCTTTATGCTGCAAACTTTCAAATTTGCATTTACTACCTTATCATACTCTTGAGCTCAGATCTCTGTTTCCAACTATTTTCCCAACTATTCAAAAGACAACAATTTAAAATCCAAAATTGTTTACTTTCTGTTACACAATAACTCCTTTTTTCCTCCTGCCTGCTTGCTTCTTGTTATTGTTTTTAAACTATACATGTTTAACAACAGTTACTCTCCATATTGAAAAAAAAGAAATCACTCTCCCACATCTCCCCATCCAAGTTACTCCATTATTACCTGCCTACTTTGAAGCTTCTTCTTGTGTCTTTTATACACATGGAGAAATCTTCTATATTGCTTTTCCCAGCTAGTATCTGCCTTTCCAGTTTGTTATAAACAACACAGCTAGACTCTTAGTTTCCTACTCAAAGACTCTACTACTTACCATGCAAAGCACAGAAACTTTAACTCTGTCATTAGGAATTATCCCCTACAAAGAATCCACCTGGTCCAAAATGTATAAAGAGCTCATGTGTCTCAACAAACAAAAAGCAAATAATTCAATTAAAAAATGGGAAGAGGACCTGAAAAGACATTTCTCCAAAGAAGAAATTCAGATGGCCAACAGGCACATGAAAGATACTCTACACTGCTAATCATCAGAGAAATGAAAATTAAAACCACAATGAGATATCACCTCACACCAGTTAGGATTGCCAAGATCCAAAACACAAACAACAACAAATGTTGGCAAGGATGTGGAGAAAGGGGAACCCTCCTACACTGCTGGTAGGAATGTAAATTAGTTAAACCATTGTGGAAAGCAGTATGAAGGTTCCTCAAAAAACTCAAAATAGAAATACCATTTGACTCAGGAATTCCACTCCTAGGAATTTACCTTAAGAATGCAGGAGCCCAGTTTCAAAAAGACATGTGCACCCTATGTTTATCTCAGCACTATTTACAATAACCAAGAAATGGAAGCAACCTAAGTGTCCATCAATAGATGAATGGATAAAGAAGATGTGGTACATATACACAATGGAATATTATTCAGCCATAAGAAGAAAACAAATCCTACCATTTGCAACAACATGGATGGAGCTAGAGGGTATTATGCTCAGTGAAATAAGCCAAGCCGAAAAAGACAAGT